>JAOXJK010000069.1:1478622-1502962 GCA_025774025.1 Xenus cinereus
CCTGTGGGACCTGCTCTGGGTGGACCTGCTCTGGCAGGGGGTTGGACTGGATGATCTCCAGAGGTCCCTTCCAACACCATGTGATTCTGTGATTCTGTGAAGAGCACAGAGTACAGGTCCTCATTCTGTAGGATCAGTATTTCTGGTCTGGGACCGCAAGACGAATTCCCTGTCATGTCCTTGTATCAGCTCTAAAGTTGCCTGCAAGTAAGCAAAGCAGCATGATGGTGAAAGGTGTTGGAGACTAAAGGTGGAGATAATGAAAGTGTATGGAAAAACATTGTCTTCAAACAAGTAGATGCTGATGTGACGTCTGAGAAGCCCTTCACCAGTTTAAAAGTGCAATAGATTTGAAGGAAATCAATAAGGAAAGGTGAGGAAGGATCGAAGGGAAGGGAATCAGCTGGAATACTTCTCCCCCTCCCTGTGTTGCTTTCCCTGCTCCCCAAAATGAGCTGGCAAGTTCTCCCACAGCTTCTGGGAAAAACTCAGAGGCATCCTCAACTCTCTGCTGCGCAGGGCAGTCCACGGCCAACGCACTCACTGATTTCTTAGCCCGGCTCTTTACCTTGAAGCTGAACTTGCTCACAGCTATGTGTTGTGCTTCTGTGAGTGGCTGTGTTTTTACACTTTTGCACTGAACAGAGGAACATTTCGGGGGCATTTCTGGGGGACTGCAGCCCAAACCGGGGAGCAGAGAGCAGCCCCATGACCGGCATAAACGGCTCTCACTCTGTTAAAGGCAGCCCTCAGAAAAGGAGAGAGTCACTGAATGTCAAATAAAATGCTTCAGCGATTTAAGTGGGCAACTTCCATGCACCGCTTTGTAACGCTACCCCCCTCCCGTCTCTTACGGCAGCCCCAGTAGGTGAATTTATGCAGCAGCATTGACAGTGACCTTAAAGAGGGATCATGAAACTATTCTCCACGCCTGAAATTGGTAACTCTATCTGCTTCCTCTGCGGGAGAGGACGAGATAAGGCAGGGAGGGAGGGAAGGAGCAGCTTCGTTGACCACCCAGAACGAAGGAAGAACCTGAAATCACTTTGTCAGCCTTGGTTCTTCCCGGTGCACGTCCCAGAGAGAGAGTTAAGGAAAGCAAGAGGTTTGATGCCCATAGTAGGTACGAGTTTACTCCTATCTAACAGCGGAGCCAGAAGGATCTTGGTCCCTGTGGAACAGGCAGCACCTTGAGTCCAGCGTGGGTCCCAGTGCAAGGGATGCTCCTCAGGGAGGATAACGGGGCCCTAGTTCTCACCGCTGTCCCAGCCTCTAGGGACCACCACTCTGCTCACAAGGGCTGTCCCAGCAGCCCTCTCCCAGACCCACCACCAGCACCCGAGAAACAGCAAAGGGCTGCGAGGTGGTGACCCAGCACCGGCAGCTGGGCCTGTTAACTTATGGGAAGGGATGACTTTTGTCACTTGTCTCCTCTCAGACACGCTGCAAAGTTCAGCTGAAAGCTTTTTAATGGTCCCTTGATGCTGAGCCTGCAGATACAGAGAGATAGAGAGCATAATAAACTTTCAAAATATGATCTAACTGCGTAACACATCACATGTGTATCTTAACTGTATCCAGTGGAGCTGAGTGGAAACAAACACACCATTTCAAACCAGACCACACACAGCAAGATAGTGCACATGACTAATTTTGATGACTGATTTCATATAAATAATGTACCAAGATTAGTAGATGCACTGTAACATCCCTTCATTTCACTCCTATAATTAACTTTTCATTGAGACTCCGACTGGAAGTGGCTGATTAATAAAGTGTTTGCTTTTTACTACTGAGACTAAAAGTACATCCTGTCCTTACTGAAAGCAGTGAGAAACTGCGTGAAACTTAGGGAATAGCCTGCTTAATGCCGTTGAAAATAATGCCGGCATTATAGCTCTTAGCTGGGTGGCAAAGGAAGAAATAGCAGGTGTAGATAAGGAGTGGGAAGAGTACAGTATTATGGGCGCTACACGTTGTAAATTGCTATGGGAACCAAACAGTTGTGTTCTAGATCACTTTTGCCACCTACACAAAAGGGGAATAAGACATAGATAACCCTACAGCTGAGTTCTGTTCTTCTGATGTCTGGCAATGTTTAAATGAACTCATGAAGGAAGTGTTGAGTAGCGAAAGACAAATGACCTTTTCCATCTGGGAAAGGTCTCAAAACCTTAAAGCTGCAACGCCTCTGTTTATCAGAAGGGAAAATGCAGGTGAGGAAGAGAGAAGCCAAATCCACGCTCTCTGCATTCAAAGAGGATGGCAGGATTTAAAAGAGCGAGTGACCTTCAGGAAATTGATCCCGGTGTTGATGGATCACTATATTTAGGATGCAGACTAATAGGTCAGCTGTTGCCTCTTCACTGCAGAAAAAGGTAAGATTTCCTACCCCTCCAAAGACACAAACTTTAAATGGCTTTGAATGAAGCAATTTTAACACTTATTACACCATCCCCAGGGATTTTCAAACTATTTTGCAAATAAGTCTGGCAGGTAGGGCAGATAAGTCCTCCCATCCTGTCATTACTGATGGAAAAACTGATACACGGAGATGTGACATGACTTGTCCCAAAAACCTCCCTAAGAGGGACTCTCATCGCTTCCTTCTCAGGTACGTGACTAACCACCAACCACCTTCCCCTTTTAACAAGTTTCATCGGCTTTCACATTGGAACTGTGCAGAACCATAGATTTCACATATTATTTTTAATACTAAGCCATCAATTAGTCCGGGTTTACTCGAAACAGTGCCCGGGATCTCTTTATAGGTCGATAAACCTGAGAGGACCTATTTGTGATCTTGGGCTGAGATTCAAGTTTTAAAGGAAAAGCGAAACTGGGGCAATTTTTTTCATTACTTGAATTTTCATACTCAGTTCTCATATTCTGCATTTGAATGTGCCTGAAGGGCTTGCGTGGAAGGCAACTTGCAGGTTTCCAAGGCCCTTTTCTATTTCAGCCTCGATCCCACATTTTGACTCTCCTAAGGCTGGCAGCCCCTCCACACAGCACTCATAATACTAACTTCTCAGATATTGTTTGGGTTGGACCTTCCAGGACACATTGGCAATCAAAGGCCCATTTACGAGATTCATCTGTAATGGGCATTGCCCCTCCGTCACACCATGCTGTAGGAGAGCAAAATACCGCAACAGCAGTATCAAAGCTGGAGAGGGGAAGCTAATAACAGCAAACAGAACAAGAAAAAATAAATAATAAAAGGATTACCCACTGCATGGAAAGCTTCCCAAGGTTCGGTATGACTGTGGGAAAGAATTCATAATCCCAGGTTTCATTCAGACCATGTCTGGGAACAAAGGCACCTGTATTAAAATCAGTGTTGTTGATTTTGGCAAACAGTGATCAAATAGAATAGAAAAGAATAGAAAAGATGGTAGAAATCTGATTATCCCTGGGCATATAGTTCTTGGTGCTGCACACATCCTCTCTACCCTTCCCACATACATCTTGGCATGACCCGGTATCCTTTGTTTTGAGCCGCATCTTTTTTGATTGAGTGAAAGCTGAGATCTGAAAATATCCTTAAGATGGAAATGGGGTGAGTATGAGAGAGAGCTCTGTAGCTGGAGCGAGCAAGCTTCACGGGGGCAGCCCTCCTACCTGCCAAGTCTCGCCACAGTCTCCTGTCCCCTGGATCCTTTTGGAAACCACTCTGAGAAAAATTCAGTCATATGTTTAGTTAATTTTAAACTGAAAGCCAACCAGAAGACAACCAGAGCTAATAGTACTCATTTAAATTAGATGTTCTCCCGTATATGGAAAAAGTCCTTGGCCGGGTTTCTCAGCAGCTGGAAAGGCACACAGCTCCTCGTGGTCCGCAGGCTGTTTCACGGCAGCTAAACACCTTCCCGGCGCTTCTTCCCAAAGGCATCAAGAAAAGCAAGATGAGAAAATGAATAAATATTGGAAGCATTCAATAAAATGTTAGAGAGATAAGAATAGCTAGCGATAATAATAGCTAATAAGGAGGAATGGGGGACAGGATCCTTCCACGGCGAGGTGTGGAGCAACTGGGGACCATCACTCTATGGGCACCTCTGCTGAAAATAAAACTGTAGCACCTTCTCATGCCCCCAGGACCCAAAGCACTTTACAAGCAGAAAGAAGTGCTACCAGCTTAAAGTGTCATTCACTGCTGAACTGTAGCATGGAGTGCAAAACAGCATCTATTCAATAGCTGTTTGGGACAGAAAGTGAAAAACAACACGAGCATTGAAAGGGCGGGAGGAATTTCTGGTAGGCAGAGCATGACTAGCCAAGTTGGCCTGTGGCCAGGACATGGAGGTTAGTCATCTCCTTTTGTGAAAAGTGCCATCAGACCTTCAATGACTAAGAGCATTCAGGACCTTGGGTTTATGTCTAATCCAGAAGATGGATAACGATGCTGAAGAGGAAACATCAGAGGCGAGCATGATTATAAACAGGGAGGATATGCGAGATATCTTCCAGATAGAGGGGGGAAAATGGAGCTGTAGGCACTGGCCAAAACAAACAGAAGTGTCCATGAGTGGATGGGGGTCATTCCAGGCTACTATGCGGATTACATCAGGAACCAACATTGCCCTCCGTGCGGCGTCGCAAAGTTTGGCTTTGACACCCGAATGGCACTGGCAGAACAAGAGAAAAATGCTGCACCCATGGCCAAAGAAAGCCAAGAAGGAAACTCGGGAAGATAGAAATTAGGAGTCCGATTTCACCTGGGGGAACAATTAAGAATTATTTATCGAGGATGAACTAATGGATCTTTATTTTTAGAGGAGAGCTTTGGGGAATTTTAAGAGTTTCCCGCTCTTAGCTCATATTTAAATAATAAATATCTATCTGAGTTCCGGGGAAGGTTCAAGAGAGCAGTTCATTCAGTTGCAGCCAGGCCAGGAGAAATTGTTCTCAAAATTGAGACAATAAGAACAGCTAGCATTCCTGGAGCCAATTCAGATCTTCTTCCATCTTTTCAGAAAACACACAAGTAAATAATTTCACCTAGTGGTGTTATTGCAGTTTGTGCTGTTAAGACACGCTTAGGGAAGAATCCTTAAACATACTTTTCTGAAACTACAGGATAGATCAGTAACACATCATTCAGCAAGGAAGTCTGCAACTGTGAAAAATAAAACCTGCAAAAGTAATCCTGATGGATTTTCAGCCACCGACAGACTGAAGAAGCCTGGGTACAAACGCACATAAATTGAACTTGGTCTGTGGGTCGTATTTGAGCTGAAAGAAGGGTTGAAAATCAAATCTGATGCTTTTCATCTGCCTCGAACTCTGACTAAAATGCAGAAATGCAGAGCTAGCTCTAATTAATTACTTTAAAAACTTTATGCACTTTGTTTTAAGTATAACTTTTAACACGGTCTGTAAGCTATTTATAGGGATTGTGTCTTTACCCATTTCACATATCCACGGCAGCAAAAGGTCGCTCATAAACATGTATCAGAAGTGGAAGAGAGCAAAGAGGGATGTTAATCAGAGTTGCTCCTAACCACTTGCTGTTCAAAGAGCAGAGCGGGGCTGGGTACTAATGCATTTGACCCCGCAAAAGCTTAGCAGCCAATTAGCTTCCTAAAGGCTGTGATGAGCTGCACTCATTTACTGTGCATCCACATGTTCAACCGTCATGTTTAACAAGCAGCAGGACCACCTACAGCTGCCCAGCAAGACCCCTCGCAAACTCAACGCTGAGGCCGCATATGCAGTCAGTAGAGAGGAAAAAAAGATGTGAAAAGCACAGCTTGGGATGACTTCCACAAAGAAAGCAATGTCATTCACAAAGCTGTAAGATTCCAGTCGGTTCCATAATTTTGCCGTTTTCCTTGAATTCTCAGGAACGGCTCCAGAACATCAGTCCTCTTTGCTGCCTCAGGGGCAGGTCTTATGTTTCCTTCCAGAGCACCGTGGTCATAACCACGCAGGTAACCCCTGGAAAACCCAAGGTGATCCTTCATATCTTCGTTGGAAAGATCATTACTAAATGCCAGGCACATCTAAAGACATTCACACACTTGTCTGAGATGTCGAGCTCATGTTTCCCTCTGCCCCACCACAGCAGGCTTGGTCAATACTGGAGCCCATCACGTCAGAACGCTTCATTCCCATCCAAACTCACAAATTAGCAGTGCAGATTTGCTGGTTTTCTTAGCCATCAAAGCAAGCCAAACAGGGCTCACGAAGCAAAGTCGAGGTAGATAAACGCAGAGACAGATTATCAGAGGTTCCTTCTATCCCTCAGTGTCCTTCAGTCGATGCAACACTTGAAGATGGGCAGGGCTGACAGCACAGCAACCAAACCCTACAGCTCGGAACACTCTTTATCTGAGAAATAACTGCACATAATTAGTCAGGTTCTTGGGAAGGGCATTTATTGGTTCGGTACCAAGTCGCTAAAAACACTTAACATATTCTTAAGTCACACATGTCCCACAAGTGATGTATTTCCTTGGCAGGAGCCCGGGTCTGAACAGACTTAAACACATGCTCAAACACAAGCACGTACGTAAGTGTCTCACTGAACTGTGGCTCTGCTGACATGGGTATTACTAGCCAAGGTGTCAAGCAGAATCATTTATTAGTTTCTTCTCTCTCCCCATTCACTTTCATTTTTTGTACTGGCATCTTCATGAAGAGAAGTTGTGTTTCATACCGAGTAGACACAACTAACCAGTCCTTTTTAATAAGGAGAGAAATTAAGCAAGAAGGACAATGGTGACTGTGAAATCGGAGAGAGATGTTGGTGTCTTGTTTTTAAAGCCCCTACCTTTTTAAGAAGTGCTGTATTTCAGCCCTTGGCACCAGTGACTATGCAAAAATAAGGCATTGTGTTAGGTTACTTTGAGCTAAAGTTTTCTTTTTAAATTTCCAGTAAGTTAAACTTAATGGAAAGTCAGGGATGTTTGTTTCACAAATTGAAAGGAAAGTTTCCCCTTTTAAGTAGGGAAGTGAGAGATGGGGATACGTTGCTTTTTTCTCAGCATATACCAGTTATGCTGCTGTACTCTCAAAACTTTCTATGCTTTTTACGTCTCTCCGCTGAGCTGCCATCATCTGCCTAACGGCATTTCAGCCCCGTGTCAATTTGAGGGCTACATCTAAGACTCCGCCATAATTCATCAGGATCAGATGGCAGCCAGTCCCGAATGCGTCTCCCGGGAGCTGGGACACTTCTCACCCGGCATGGAGCAAAAACAATTATCTGAAGCTACCCACCTGCTCCAGGGCCGCTTTGTCAAATATGATACTTCGGGGGGTGATACCTACCTGTCACACTGATTTTTTTGGATGTTGACAGAGCAGTTGGAGCCAACATCTGTTGCTGCTGCTCTGCTGTGAGCTCATTTAGGCGCTCCAGAAGCAAAGATGAAAACATGCTTCGGTGCCTCCCTCCTGCCTGCTCCACCTGAGAAACCCTCTGCGTCTCACCCGAGCGGCTGAACAGCCGTGACCAGATGACACCTTATATCCCCTTCCCTCTTTGGAATACTAGTTTTAATTCCCAGCTACTCGCTCACCAAGTCCTCACGGCTTGTGGCATTTCTCTGGGTACTGAGCTGTGCCTCTGCCCATTGTCCCATCCTTCCACATAAATACCTCAGCACTCAAAGCAGGGGAAAATTAGACCAATTTTTTTTTTGTAGCTGATAGAAGCTATGGAGAAATTAAAAAAAAAAAAAAATCCAAACCAAACAAAAAAAACCCTGGCTCCAAATCACAGGCCGAGTGTCCCACAGAACAGGAGTGTGTGGAAATACAGGATAAGGGACCCAGTCAGAGCAAGGTACTGGAAGCAGTGGTTTGCAGCCTGTTGTCCTCCCTGCTATGTCTGTGTGCCTCCTGCAAACCATTTAGAATGCTGCACGCTGTTCTTTATCTCTAGGATTTGCTCATTATTCAGGTTTTGGGGCTTTTGGGTGGTTTCTGGTGCCCTTCCTACCTTGTTCCAGTTGTGCAAGCAAAAATACTTCCCTTACCAAGCAGCTTCAGAGCATCTGGGTGAGCTGAAAAATGGCAGAGAAGCCCAGGCTCCAGCACCATGTGATGCTACTGTAAAAGAGCCACGAGCAGCAGAGTCAGGCTGGGTGATGTAGAGAGGACAGTCTCTTCGGTTACCTGCTCACAATTAACCCGTGGGAAGCTGCCAGGGTCAGTCCTCACTCTGCATCTCAGCCTAAATGACTTTTTTTTGGGCTGCAGAAGTGAAAACTCAAAGCGAAGCAGCAGTCCTGCTGGGCTTTAGGCTTAGATACGGTATCAAGCCCTCTTTTCCAAAGCTGACAGCAATTAGAGGAGGATGGCAGATGCTTTCTCCCAGCCGCCTCTGGCTCTAATGAGCACCTCCTCTGCATCTAACTTAAGATGCAGCTGGAGACCCTCCGTGTCATGCACAAAGCTTACATACAGTGTCACTTGGTAAATAATAAAGACAGCGATATAATTCTAGCTACCTCTGGGACAGACGTTTTCTCAGTACGACAGCTTCCAGAAGTTCAAAGCTTTGCCTGAACAGAATACACGCAGGCTGTGCGTGTTAACTAATCAGCCTCTCCATCTCTATGTGATCATTTTCTAAATTGCCATAAAAGTGGTACCAAGAGCACCGAAGATGAAGCTCCTCTGTCTGGGTGCTGTAATCACACTGAGCAGACTGCATAGCAAATGGGCACTGGAGATTTTAAATATCTCGGTTTTCATCATTAAACATCACAAGCCAGTTCCTGTTTCCTTCTCAGTCACCTCTCCTGACTCCATCAGGCGACTGACACAGCGCTGAGTGATGTGTGGCAGCACATTACTCTCGGTGGAGATTAATTATTTCTTTTTTTTAAGGCTTCTACAACCCCCACCCCCTCTGGGTCTCTCCTAGTTGGTAAAGCAGCATGTCAAAAACTAATGGGAAGGTGTGAGACACGACGTGACTTTACAAGAAAAGAAAAATTGGGCCAAGGGAGATGGAGTTTGGATTTTGACAAGGGACTTTGTTTTTCTGTTTGTTTCTTCCCCTAAGAGTAAGTTTCTATTTTCGGACCTGAATGCACTGCTGTGATTCATACTGTAATTGCTACAGGAAATCAGGAGGGACTGCACCTGCGTGGGACCGCGAGGGACCACAACGTGATGCTGGTTCCTCCCCGCGCTGACTAATCCCCGTTGTCTGCTGCACACAAACACCGCTACCTGCCCAAATCCCCTCAGCCCTCAGATTTCCATTTACAGCTGTCTCCGGAGTGTCGCAAGGAAAGATGATGGATGGGCAGAATTTTATTTCCATTAGAACGAAGCCAACTGAGTATTTCCATCTGCTTTATTAAAAATACTAGTTCTCGCTTTGCTTAATCTTGAAAAATGCAACATGTTTCTGCAGCTGAGTTTGCATTTTGTCTAGGAAATGGATGCCTGAGGTGGAGTGATTTTCTGCGTGAACGGGGCAAGGTGGAATTTAGTGCCTTCCCTCCCATGGGCAGAAGGCATCCAGCTTGGCAGAGAGAAGTTGATAGCCCTGCAACTACCATCTCCCTGAAGGGGTTGTACTTGAGGTTTTTGGCAAGGTGGTCCCTGAAGTCCAGCATTAAAAGCAGTCGGGGAGATAACTGGAACTGGAGACCTCCTTGTCATCTCAGCCTTGCCCTCAGGCTCGCTGTTCCACTCCCTGACCACGTCCCAGCCCAGCAGAGCATCGCTCTCCCTCCTTGATGGGTTTCTGTAATTCCTCCTGCTGACACACTGCTTGTGATTCGTAGTTGGCATCAGCTACAGAAGATCACTGGAAGAAGTGAGCACTGAAGTGTTTGGATTCCATGGGGTGGGAGGGATGGGGAGGGAAGCATATTAGAAGTGCAAGAGCTTGGCATCTAGTGTAGGGACCTGAGGGAGTCAGCTGTGGGTGCAGAACTGCTCTATCACAGTACTTCAGAACTCCATCCAAAGAATAGAGCTTGTTCAAATTTTTTGGTGGTTTTTTTTTCTTGTTGCTTTTCCTACTTCCCTCTTGTTTTCCCAGAAATAGAACATGACACTTATTTTTATGGACAGCATGATCTTATGGCTATTCCCCTGTGACAGGGTAATCTGAACACAATTATGTTCTGTTGACAAAAAGTGATAAAAGTGTATTGTGTCAACACTCTGAACTAACAGATTTGTCATCTGCTCTACTCTCAGAT
Organism: Xenus cinereus; assembly: GCA_025774025.1. NCBI lineage: Eukaryota > Metazoa > Chordata > Aves > Charadriiformes > Scolopacidae > Xenus > Xenus cinereus. The sequence continues at coordinate 1,488,801 of JAOXJK010000069.1, forward strand.
AATGGAAACAGATTTAGAAAATGCTCTGACAGACTCTATCCTCTTGTACAGTTAGGTAAGCCCCAGCTCTGTGCTTGTTTACTGTACCCCATTTACCCCTTTTCCAGAAAAATCTGCCTGGTTGTGTTTTAAATTCAAGTGTGAAGTTTGCTTTGATTGACTTCTTTTGGCAGCTTGTAGCTTATATGCTTTGAAGCAATTCAGCCTAAGTTCTCCATTTCACTTCAGATCTATTATTCCCATTTTTTTCCAAGGCTTTAGAAACCACAACACTTTTGTGTATCACTTTTTGCCATGCAAATTTCCTTTTAGAAAATGTATTTTGACAATAGTACCTGCAGTACGTCCTCCCTCCAGCTGACTCCTTCGCAAGTTCATGGAGAGCAATCTACCTGGACTGTTGTTTTCCTGAGATAGGCACCCACATCTGCCCTAGAGACACCCACTTTTCAGCAGAAAGACGTGCGTACATCAGACACAAACCACCATCCCATCCTAAGTCTGAAGACAAGTCTGCACTTCCAACTCTTGGTTAGTTGGGTGACAATTACTGCTTGAGAGCTAAAAGAATGATGATATCATTCAAGCAAAACACAGAAATCTTTTTCATGGCCAAAAAAAAAAAAAAGCCATTTCCAAAATTTCTCTAAAACATTTTGTTTTGCAGTTTTGCAGCTGTGAGTCCTGCACTGTTAAATGCCATCAAACAGCATTTCCATTCAAAAGGTGCATGTGCAATGACTATTAAGACTTTCCAAAAATAGGAATCAATAGCCACCAGGTGCAGGTGTGCCATGAGTCAAGCACGAGAGCATCTGGTCACCGGGCTAATGCCAGTCTGAAAAGATCACAAACATCGGCCTCCTCGTCAGCGCAGGAGATGAGGTGCCATGAAGATGCTCTTCGCTTCCAGCTCTGGTCCTTCCGCAGCTCACTCCCTCAGCTTCCAGATTAAACACTATGTCAGACTGGGTACTCCAAAAAATCAGCTCTTTCAGGACCACAAACATCAGGGGAATCCAAAGTCTACTCTAATTTGAGGTGCACGCTGGGCTCCCTCTCTCCTCTTGCCTGTTCACCGCAGACAGCTTTGCTCCACAGCTTCTGCCCCAAAATTTCCAGCCACAAGGAGCTTGTCCCTCTGTAAGCAGCTTTTTGCACAGACATTTCCTTCGGTTCAATACATTTGTCGTTTGAACAGAAAAATGCAATCATTTTTGACAGCAGGGAGAAACGAACGGAGTATGAGCACACGAAGTGCTATTGTTTATTCCCCTCATCCAGCTCCTGCCAGTGGGATTTTCCAGTGCGGGGGTGGAATGGAGGCATTTGCATCCTGAAATGAGAATAATGGTCTGGAATAGTGGTTTAAGGTAGTTTGGCACCATATTCTGATACCCATAGCAACCTTTAGAGAAAATTGAGCTGGACATTGCAATGGAAACTTAGCACCATCTAGAACTGAATTTGCAAACCGAATTTCCCAGGAGAAGCCCCAGGTTGTTACCACACCTACAGAACCGCTCTCGAACGAGAGCACAGACCTGACTCCTCTTCTTCCTCCTCCTCTCTGACTGACAGCCAGACCTGATGCTCAAAAATACAATGCTGCTGTGAGAAAACATCTAAGGGAAAAAAAAAAAAAAGGTGCTAAAGTTCTTTTCTGAATTGACTTAGTGAATATATTATGTAATGAACAAGTTTGGATAAAATGAAGCTATATCGCTATGGACTTTTTGGGTATTCGCCAGATTGATCCTCTCCACACCTAAGGCCCAGCATCATGTAAATCTCCATAAATTTCTATCCTAATTCATTTGACCATATCAAAACCAACTGCATATCCCTAATGTAGCTTATTTTACCAAAAACACTTGGTCCTAACTCTAATCGTTCTGTGAAGTTATGCTCAAGATTATTTTTTCAGTAGAATTTGGTCATGATTTTAACACTAGTCCAAAGTGCCTTAGAATCCAAGACACTCAGCTTGTAGTGCTTGAGTTTTCCACTGGAGTCAATGAGGCCATTATTCACATGCTTAGAATTAGGCATATGCTTAAGTGCTTTGCCTTTGGGATAAAGAGCCCATTTGGGACTCTTCGGTACTTAGCTCTGATAAAATCCATCAATCTTGCTCAGATGATTAAAACAAAAGCATCTTTCTCAGAACTTCCAACAGATGTTTTCATAAATTTTAACATACTTCTTTTCCCTGTCTCATTCATTTCCAGTACAAGTATTCCCTTAAAAGCTGAATGAGAAAATCTGTAAACTTAATGGAGGAAATTTATTTGGATAGAAAGACATCTAAAGAAGTATAACAGCACTTGCAATGATCTCTGGCCAAATTCCGCACCCATTAACTTTCTTTATGCCTTTCCCCACTGCCAGATGTATCTGTGCAAATGAGATTTTCCAAAGTAACTATTGTCTTCTCCGAACCCCACAAAATCCTTTCTAACAGTCTCCGAGTAGAGTTTTTACCAAACCAAGTGAGTGTGTAACTGCTCCCTCCATATGTCTGAAGTGTATTCTTCCTTCCACCCGCCCCATTTCACTCTGTCGACAACACGCATTTTGTCAAACCTCTTACTGCAAATCATTCAGTCAATGAAACTGAAAGACATTTCAGCACATTTTTATCAACAGAATGTAATTTTGTGCAAATCATGCTGTCAACGGGAAAGAATGCCAAAAGAAAAGTGAAAGAACCCAAACGCATTTTGTCCACAAAAAATAAATTACAGTTTGCTTTTATTTTTGCATGTAGACAAAATGGAAATAGCAAAACTTCCCCATCTGTGGACAGAATTAAGATTGATCTCTTAATTCAGGAAACCAAATGGTATTTGGTAGAAAAACACCAACACTACGAAGGACGGCCGAGATGCTGAGTCAGAAGAATTTTTCCAGCACTCTATACCTCTCACTGTTTTTGTTGTATCAGTGAAATGCCACCTGAGATATTTAATCCATTGCAGCAAAATATTCAGTGATGGGCTCAGATACAGGCAAGTGGGCTGAGCTGAAGGAAAATGCAGATGCTGTTTCATTTTCCAGGCGGTGAATGGCTCGGGGTGCGCTGCAGGTGCTTGCCCAATGCTGTCTGGAGAGTGCTCTCTGGTCACTGATGCTCCTCAGGGCTTTGTGCTTCCATTTTTCTCCATTCTGATGCTTTCATCCTTCTGTTGCTGTCAGGTTTGCTCTTGTTATTACAAAGCTTGTTCTTTTGGCAATCATGGGTAAACCTCGGGGTCCTGGGCCCACCGATGGCTGGGACCACACCACGCAGCCCCGTGGCCACGAAAGCTCCGCAGATCATAGTGAAAAGAATAGGTTCGATAACTGATTTGCACCTTTTCTCCATTACAGGACTGAAACCAGCTTCTAGCTCCCAACAGGTAAAAGACCTTTTTCCTGGTCCACAGCAGGGACAGGGTTCCTGCCTGACCCTCCCTTAATGCCCGGCAAAACCCACCCGGGCAAAGCACTTGGTTTCTCTAAAGACAGAGTGAAAATTGGCCCATGGGAGCAGAAGATTACAGGAGGACACTAAGCCATTTGCTCTCCTGCACCTACTCAGGTTTTACTTCAAGGTGTGTTTGGCTGATTATGATTATAAACTTATTTTTTTAGAAGGATGGCTGTTTAATTCTCTTTAATATTTTGATGCTATTTCTCTATGGACTGGAGTTATTTCTTAATATGGCAAAAGACAACAAGAACCTTCCTGCATTTTTTTGAGGAATTTTGCTGTGTTTTCAGATCACCTTGTCCCTTCCAGTTCCTCAGTGAATTGTTCAAATAAGGCCTTGGAGAACTGACAGTCCCAAAGAGTTTGTATGGGGCTGGAGGAGCAGAGTGGGTGGCTGTTATCCAGCATTTTAGAAATCAGAATGAGACTTACCACATGCCATTTTGGTACACTCTGTGGGGGAAAGCAGATCATTTTCTCCATCAGTCCCCAGTCTTTTACTGGGGAAAGCGATGATCCAGCCAAATTCCCGCAGTCCTGCTCATCCACAAAGGAGGGAGGCGCAGAGAGAAGGTACGCATTGTGCAGCATTAAAAATGTAACTGCTTTGAGACACGGGCCAACAGGCTGACACCAAGAGCTGGCAGCAAATATGTCAGAGGGATCACGAAGTTGGCATGAGCGGGTTTCAGCTAATACAAGAGATTATTTTCAGGGCCTCGTTGCGTGCCAAGCACAACACAAAGCTGGCCTCAGAGAGCAGCACTTCTGCCGGAGCCATAGGGGGTGGCAGCGGAGCGGAGCAGGCGCCCGGGGAGAAACCAGGCTTGGGTTTTTATCTGGGACAGCACCGGGGCTCTGCAGGGACCAGCTACTTCTTGGCTGCGTGTCCTCGCCGGTCTCCATCTGCAGTGGTCTGCGCTTCACTGCCCATGGGATTGGTCACCTTTTGGATTTCTACGCTCTCGTTGACGTAGGAGGGGACTTGGTGCATCCCTTCGGCTGTGCCAGGCTGCTCAAGTGAATTTTGGATTTGAAATCCTTCATCTTCGATAACATCAGGGACCTCTTCCCATTTAATCCTTACCTGCTGTACTATCCAGAGCATCCCCAAAGGCAAGGAAGTATTCATTAAAAGCATAGTGTCACTTTAAAAACAGAGGATAGATTCAATGGGAAGAAGTATCCTGAGGAACAAAAAAACAATTTCAGACCATTTTGCTGTGCAGTTCTCATGGTAGCTTCTTCCCATTTTGGTGGTGCCAACAGTGCGGCGTATCAAGAGAAGGATTCATACCGGTGAGGCCCAGACAGCAAGTCCTACAAAGCATTTACTTGGTCTGGATCAACAGGAATTTTCCTCTTTTTAAAAGCTATTGGATTAAATCCTTTCCGAATAAGTGGATGAGGCCAATGGCTCAACCTTCAGCCTCATCATCCTTGTCCACTGGCACTAAATGCCCTCACGCTGACCAATTCTGCTAACTAACCTCTTTTTTTCTTTGTATGTTGACTTCAGCTTGCACAAAATCCTGGGTCCTGTCCTAGTCATGTCCCAACCCCATCTTTTCAACAGGATTTTGAACAAAAGAGAGGAAATGAAGGCTCGGGAATCTTCATGTTTTTCATGACTGATTTCTTGTACGCATGTTATGCAATTAACTCGCAAGGAAAGCTGGAAATCTTATATCAATATGAAACTACAAAACTCAGCTGTAGGACACCTGGGAATCAAACCAGCAATTACTAACACAGAGGTAGATTGTACATTCCCTGCTGGAATTTACCCACCTCCTCATTCAACAGCAACAACAAAATTATGGCAGTGGTGATTAGAAACAAATATTCAGATGGCAACCTGTGCTGCTTGCCTATTATTCTGCCAAATGCAGCCCATCAGCACTTTTAATTTAGAGTGAGAAGTTGAGCAGAGAACAGAGGAAAATGGGGAGGGGATTTGAGCGGTTGTTTCATGGCTCAGCAGCTACTGCTGCAAACAGTTGCCTTGTGCGTGTTGGTGGGAGTCAATGCAGCATCTCCATCATTCCCCCTCCACTTCAAGAGAGTGGAGGCTTGAGGTGGGTGGTTGAGAACAAGCTGCTTGCAGAAACCCATGAACTTACCAGCCAAGCAGCTTGCTGAAGTTCACTCTCCTCCACCTACTGTCCATCATCTCAAGTAGATGGTTGCAAGGCCTCCTGGACCACCTTGTGTTAAGCACAGGACCTATCTGCACACACAGCTGGCCTGTTCCAGGCTAATCTATTAAGTGCACCCATAACGTTGAGCTCTGGAGTGGAACTAAATCACCCCTTGGTATAAGTTTGATAGTAAGGATTGAGCTGCTGGTTTGGAGATATACCTATCGGTCAATGTAAACATGCCATTGGAGGGAAAAACCCTTAATGTTGCCACATGTAATAGCAAGAGCCTGTGGATGGGCTGCTGTTGATACGCAGGATCATGGCCAGGAAGGGGCAATAAACACAGTGCTCGTGTAGAGCTGTAGAATTGTGTAGGAGTATAGTCAGGGTCACCTGTTGAAGACTTTACCTCCCAAATCTCCTGCAAAAAATGGCTATTTGTACTGAAAAGCTGAACTTTTGGTAACAGAAATCTGGAAACCTGGTCATTTGTTTTTAAATAGCAAAAGCCAGCTACTGGCTGTTGCCCACAGAAGCACAGAACAGTTCAGACTGGAAGGGACATGAGTCCAGCCTCCCAACAACACTGAATTCAGCCCACGGCTTTGTCCAGCCCAACCCTCCAAATGCAGCCTCTCTGGGAAACTTCTTCCAATGTGAACAGGTCTCATGGTGAATTTTACTTTTTTTTTTTTTAACTCTTTTGTTAGTTGGAACCTTCCCTCTTTCAATTTATCACCGTTATCTCTCATGCTCCCCCCATTAACCTCCTCTCTCTCAATTAGGGCTGATTTTCTTCCATACATGTTACGTGATAGAAGCTTTTGGTAATGGGAATCAATCAACATGCCCCAGTAATTCTAAGTGCACTACGGGGAAACAAAAATACAACTTTCAGGCAGAGGTATCTGCTATGCAGCTAATGAGTGTATCGTGGCGTTACGGGGGAGTGTGGCCCCACGAATCCAAAGTGATTTACTGCCTTCTGCTCTACATCAGCAATCTGCAAACCCTTTAAATGTCTAACGTTTAAAAATATGTATATCTTCCAACATGCAAACCTAGAACAGCCTTTGATGTTGGCACTTTTCATTGCTGGTTTTTTTTTTTTGTCGTAATAAAATCAGTTCTGCTAATCACCATTCACAATGCAGAACCTATTTCATTTGAACTGCAGTTCAGAGGAAAACACTTCTCGGTTTTATTCCTGCCCCAAAATATCTGCAACTGAATTCAAAGATGGACTTCAAACCGCATCCTTTGCGAAAAGTTCAGTTCCCTCATGCTAGCAGTTGGATCCAAACCTGATGTCGCATCAGTCTTGGCAATCTACAAAAAAACAGTGACTTTCAACCCAAAAACCACCTGTATGTTAAATTATTTCTTCAAAAAACAAATCTGGAGCAGGTATCTGCAAGGGTAGGGAAATCAGCAGCGCCTGGCCTCTCTGCCTTGCTCAAACAGCTGGCATTCCAGGAAAGATGCCAATAAAGGACTCTGGGGCGATTTTTGCCAAGTTGAGTTTTTAATTTGTGTAGTTACGTGACTGAATACAAGATAGATCTTTGCGGTTCGAAAATGAGAAAAGAAAATGGAAGTTCACCAAAATCCTGCAAGGTTTAGTTGGGGTTCTTCGCCTCCTTCTTCCCCTCGCTCAAACACCTCTTGGCCAAGCTGGAGGGCCAAGGGGCAACCAAAGTATTTTGCCCTGAAGGGTATTAATAGGGGCTGGTGATGTCCCCATGGCATTTGTAGCCAAATTAAAAGTCTGGGTCTCTTCTTCACTGTGTGAAAAGTTAAGCCCTGCAAAAGGAAGGGGAGCGAGGGCAGTGGGAAGGGACGGAGCCTTCCAGCTCAGCAGCCAGGGTGGGTTATTCATTAGGGCAGAGCCAGGGAGAGGTTTTTTGACACTTGGGCTGCCCAACCTTCTCGCCACCTCAGTTCCATGCTTTTCTCCTAGTGCTAGTGATACAAATCCCTGCCAGCGTGCCCCGCATTACCCGGGACACCTTGTGCACAGGTATTTTAACCAGCAGGAGCGATGCTTTCCTCCCGTCTCTCACCCAGGGCTTCTCGAAGGCTCTGAGCTGCCCTCGCTCCTCCTGCTGCCAGCAGGTTTCCACCTGCCTGTGGAGCAAGCCAAGAACATTTGGAAATTACCTGGCCTATAATTTCGGCCACCCTTGGCCCGCTGTGCACTTCCCTGGTACACAGAATGAACTCATTCACTCCGGCTATGTGCACACACACCTCTCTTTTCCAAAACTGGTCAGTCTATTTTAGCATAACTTTCAAGAGCGTCTCTTAGTACAGAGAGTCATTGAAACGTGCAGCACCACCAAAGCACCCGACAAACCAGCTGCGTTGCTCCAAAATTGATTTATTGAAAAATAGTGGGAAAAGGGATTTAACGTGCCTACTCTTCCAATATAAATGACAGCTCAAAGCTGATCTGCTTTCCAGTTTGTTTGACTCACACTTTTTATACGGCACAGGTCCCTGGAGGAATTTATTAAAACACACTAACAATTACAGTATGGGAGGAGGTATTGTGCCAGCAGCCAGGCACCTCTTGGGCTCCAGGGCTGACAGTGCCACGCAGTTGTTCTGTGGCCTCTGGAAGTCAGTTGGCCTCCAGGAATGGAGTTGTCCCAGCAAAAGCTGTCCTCAGCCCCCCCTTCCTCCCTCCAGCACCCCTGGGCTGATAAAGGTGGGAGCAGAGATGTCAAGACCCTGCTGGTGAAAGGGAATTTCTGTGAAACTCATCACGGTGTGGCCAGAAAGTCTCCCGGCAGGATGCTGTCCCTCAGGAAAAATCTGAGGACGGAGATGTGAGTGATCCTTTCTGGGGCTGTTCCTCAGGCTCAGCCTGCATTAGCATTTAAGAAATCAAATGAAAGAGGCAGAGAGGCTGGAGAACAGACACCTCAGAGCAAAACTACAATTCAAACATGAGATAAGAAAGGAGGTGGAAAAATGTCAGGGTTTCTCTGGGGAATGTACAAGAAAGAGCTGGCACTACCTGCTGCGGCTCTTTCGAGACATCAGGTTGCCTCCACCCCTGCCAGCGAGCCTCAAACAGAGGTGAAAAAATACATCTGCCTTCTTCAGATCTCCAGGAGCATCGCTCTCGCCTTCAAAATGCTCCCCCACCCAACCTGCTTCATCCCCGTGTCCCTGCGCAAACGTCCAAGAGTCCAGAACACAACAACCCGCCAAAGCAGCACCACGAGGGGAACTTCAAAGAGCTGCTGAAGCCAGGGAGGGATTCGCCTGTTGGAGAAGGAACAAGTGAAAAGATGGGAATTGCAGTAGCATTCGGAGAGCTGTGACAGTGCAGGGAGATGGGCTCAGGAAGCGCTGCTGGAGAGGCACGGCAGCCGAAGGACCTACGAAGGGAGGTGTTGGGGCTGCTGGAGAAGCAAGCCATGGTGGTCTGTAAGAGACAGGCCATCGCAGGAGCCACGTCTGTGGGAAATGTCACCTGGGACCTCCTCGTCTGCAGATCCAAGTACAGGAGCAGAGCCCACAGCACTTCTGGAGCCTGTTTAGAGGTGGGAACACCCACCGCAATGGGGACGGGCTGTGTTTGTCACGGACAAGCAGGTTTTCTTGATGCTCTGATGTGCTCTCAGTCACACTGCTGAGACTTCACATCCTGAGAGCACTGGGCAGGCATTCACTCAGTCCTTCTCCAAACATGCCTAGCTTCTTTGGAAAATACTTTGTGACTTATAGGTGCCTTGGCTGAGGACCCATGAAAGCTCCCCATGTGGATTTGGGGTCCCTGGTCCCTTCCCCACCATCCCCATCCATCAGGCTCACACTACTGCTCCAGTGATGAACGAGCCATGGGAATTGGCACCAAAGAAGGCCCTGGAGAAACACAGGTATAGGACTGGAATCATACATGCCATGTGGTGACACAAAATAAAGAAATAAAGCAAAGTCTGCGGCGCTTTCTCCATTCTTTCTGTCTTTCTCATTTCCTGTTGCTATGCCATTCCCCAGGCAGGCACAAAAGAAACAGCTTCCTCCGCCACAAAAATGAGATTATTCAAAGAGCCCCTCTGCCTTCTCATATTTATTGTGATAGGCAGTGTTAGAAGTGTTTGACAACAACTCAATTATTCGCAATGAATAGAAGCAGGATAGGCAGGCAATTATCCACTTTACCCATGTGAGAGACACCCATATTCAAAATCCACATTCAGAGAGATCAGCATTATTTCCAAACCATTTTGCATATTTTTAATTACCAGCTTCAATTTAGCTGGATGGTTATGACTCCAATCAGTGCGCTTTGGAAGGGCTGAGCACTTGGGCAGAAGCCAGGCATGCATTGTCTCACTCACATCAGAACGCTAATGTGCAATATTTGGACTGTTTGGGTTACACTTTAAGAAGCGGCCTCCAGAATACTGCCCATCATCGGAAAACCTGATAAAAAATTTTAATGAATTTAAATGAAAAAGAATCCCTTACATCGAGATGGAAAGTCAAAAAAATTTCAATTATTTTAAGTGATCTTGTAACTGGGGGAGAAACTTCACTTAGTATTTTGAATCTAGAACTTTACAATGCCAGTACCATAAATTTAACAAAGTTATTCCAAATTTGCTGAGACATAACAAGGATCAGAAGGTGGCCCGAGATATTTTTTACGCCTTCTTTAAGCTTTTACCCAATCCAATTTAGCCTCAAAGTCCTTCCAAGTGCTTACACATCCCAGAGAAACCAGGCTTCAGGCACATATATTGCTCCTGAATGCACAGATCTAACTGCAGCAAAAGGTCCTCCTTCGCCAGCAGTGAAGATTGGGTCAAATAAGATCAAAGGTTTAAGGGCAAGGACTTCCCACCACCACCCCTCCAGAGTATTTTTTGAGGCTGTAAACATCTAATCACTTCAAGAAACTCTCCCCTTCCATCCTTGCTACGTACTTCTCCTTCTTTTCAATGTTATTGCATTCTCTTCATCAGTATTCCTCAAAATGTTGACTTTGAACTGGACAAAGAGTACATCCTGCCTGGACCTTACCAAGGTCCCAGACCTTGGATATCTCCTACGTTCTTACACGATGTCCCGTATTTCTCGTCCTCACCAGTGGTCCAAGGTGCAAAGGCACAGTTCCTGGCTCCAAAGGGACGTGCAGAACCTGCCTGGCTGAGTCCAGCTGCAAAAATGGGGAACCTGTAGTAACATCATGCAGGAGATCCCAGTGAAAAATGACCATATCTGTTCCACATTTTTCTTTTTAATCCTTGTAGCTAAGCCCTTAAGGACATAGTTGTCACCAAACCTGACATTGTCTTGTCTATGTGGCACCACTTGGTGATTTCACTGCGTGTGTTTGGGCTCTGCAGCACTGAGAGCTCTTCCAGGGAACAAAGTTCCCTGCAGTCAATGAGCCTTGGATCAGCCCTTAAAAGTTTCGGTGCCACCACTATTATTTAATTTTTATGTTTTCCTTCTGGTTCTCCCAGAACATCAATAAGAAAACTTGTTCAGGGAAATCGGGGTCTGTATTTGCATATTTATCCAGTCACATTGTGGGTAACATTGGCTCGTGTTATACAGCGTGTTTGTTTTCATTGTGCAGATTTCATCTGCTCAGGGGGTTCAGTTATTTGACCTATATTAATATTTAATGATACAAATCCTTAAAATAAAAGTCCAGGCACAGCCAAGGCTTTTGGTAACTCAGCTTTAAACAGCCACCCTTCATTAAAGTCTGGCTCCGTTTGAAAGGGTTTGATTTCTTGTGGGGACTGAGACAAGGAGCAGGGCTCCTGATGACTGTTTCATGACTGTTTGAACACTGTCCTGGCTGATAGTGGTCCACCTCAAGCCTACATTGTAAAGGACCTTTGTGCAGCTCTTGATTTACTGAGCAGAAGAGAGCTGAAGAAAAAAATGAAAGAGAAAAATCTCAGCTGGAACAATAAAATCGATCATCGTATCAAAGCAATGTCTGGTTTTACTTTGCAGTCAGGCTGGCCCAGCATTTCAGAAGTGGCAGTTACTGAGTATGCAATAAAATGTTGTCTCTCTCTTCCCTCTTTCCCCAAAACAGTAACTTCTTAGGTTTTCCACTAAAGATTGTAAAAACCAATATTATTCCACTAACTCTATCTTCTTCCAAAACAAGGTTCTCCTGGGTTGCCTCGATCTCCTGAATTTCAATCAAAAAAGCAACCTTTCCTGGCATGCCTGTAAAAGAAAATTCAGCCCATGAGAAGTGAAGGAGGCTTCTTGACATCAGGAGAAATTACCTGTACAGGACAGTGCAGTCTATAGATTTTTTTATTTTTTTTTGCAGTGAAGCAGCACGAAAGCAAGTGAATGGCTCGCTATGAATCAACTGGCTGCTTTTCAGTGCCTCTTTCATTAGCCCAGCGTATCTCAGCTTGCCTTTCACTCCCTGCACGGTGAAGAATATCCCTGTGTCTACCTTCCACGAACAAAATGCACACTTTTGCCCCAGGCTAGGGATGTGTCAAGAAGTGGAGGGAAAAACATAAACCGAGCCTCTAAAGAAAGAAAAACAATCTTTAGAAACACACTCAGCGTAACTATATGAGAATCCTGAAAGTTGATGACATAAAGGAAGAAAAAAACCCACAAACTTAGAGCAAATGTGCAATCAACTTGGATATAATGCAGTTAAAAAGCACACAAAAGCTTTATACAAACTAATGAATTGATTTAAGGCTCGGCTGGGTGATATACAATGACATATTATTTATGTAACCTGTAGTTTACTGTTCACATAGTAATTTCCACCTCCCACCCTGTCAAATAGAAGAAACCTTTTCCACCTTAAATCTTAGATGGTGATGAGACCAAATAGCAGGAGAGGATGTATAAATGAAAGTAATTTAGTGAAGAAGGTTTGAGTGACATGAAAAGACAATAAAAGTTATGATAATGTTGGGGATATCAAAGTGAAAGCCAGGTGGGCAGACGAGAATAGGCAAGTTCCCAAGTCAATCTGAAAGGCGTTCTTCAACACTGGGGAAAATCCAGCCATTTATTTTCCAGCTTATCACTCCATGGGTCAAAAACTATGTATTAAATTTGGAGCACAAAGACCTGCCTTGTCTAACAATTGTACTTATTGTAGAGACGGGCAAGGAGGAGGGGGAAGGGGAGAACTTTCAAAAGCTCAACACATGCTTTAGAGAAGAAGATTTGGGATTTTCTCTCTAAAAAAAGCCAGACCATATGACTCTCACCTCTCCTACTGTTAGGGGAGGTGTGTATTAAACTGCCCTTCTCTGATGTTCATGATGGCCTTTTATTAGAGCATGGTTTCCTCTGTTTCTCAGTTCACTGGTGGTAGTCACCATCCATATTGACCAAACAGCCTGGCTCCCTGAAAGCGTCCCCACATAGGATTACAAGGCCCGGATTTTCAGAATAACTTAGAAATGAAGCTCTGAAAATCATCTAAAACTCTGAAAATTATCTCTGAAATTATTAAACTGCCTACCCAATGCTGAGAGAGCACGTCTCAGCCCACAACCCAGTGGGTCTTCAGCTGAAGTGATGTGGTTTGGATAAGGCCCTTGCAGGTGGCAAGTGGCTAAAATCCAGAGGATCTGTTCCCAAAATCAGAGTGCTGCCAGCTCGTGGAGCAGCCGGGCTGTGTGAGCGATGGGTGTTGGGACCAGAGGTTGGGGTGCCATAGCCCCTGAGGAATCCCTGCAACCCCAGAGGAAGGGAGTTGGCACAGGGACCACCAGCAGCTGCCAACACACAGAGATTTGGCTACTGGATTTGTAGAGCACTGACACGTAGTTATTCATAGAAGGGTCTTGCTCTTTCTGAGATGGACTTGACAGATGTTTAGGCATTTTATAAATATCACAAAAAATAAGCAAACACTCCAAAAACCCATGGGCGCTACAGTTGTGTGGGGGATCCTACACTTCAATAATATTCCTTTTCCTTCCATAAGATTCATTGATGGTTCTGTCCCTGTTTTTATAACTGCCCTGTGAAAATATCAAAAAAACAGGCTGGGAGGAGAGGCTTTTTCTTGAATCTCTTTCCATTTTAAGTTTCCATCTCACCAGACAATAAAAATAAACAGAAAGCCCTGCCGAGAACAGGGTAAGTAACAATCGCAGTGATTAACTCCTCTCCTTTTAAAGCACACAGTCAGGTGCTCTGAGGATTAAGCTGAGCCCTTCCAGCATAACCCTGCCAAGTTGGAAGCAAAAAGGGTTTTTTTCATACTTAGGGGGGAGAAAAAAAGTGCGAGACATTGTTCTGCAGGACAGAAAGGGCACGAAGGTTTCTATTCTGAAGCTGCTATTTCTGGGAGCAGAGCGGTGAGTCAGCGGAGAGCCCCTCCGTGTGCTGACATGAAGGAAATCCCGGCTCTGGGTGTTGCTTCCGAACGTGCTCTGAGCTCAGCTGGGAACAAAACCGGAGTGGTGTTTCCAGAGGGGAGACTCGGCTCAGACTGCTGCCAGGGAGGGATGGATGGGTGGGTGGGTGGGTTACCAGGCTGGATGGGGCTTTGAGCAACCTGG
>JAOXJK010000069.1:1503121-1514379 GCA_025774025.1 Xenus cinereus
CCCCCCCCCCCAACCAGGCTGGATGGGGCTTTGAGCAACCTGGTCTAATGGGAGGTGTCCCTGCCCATGGCAAGGGGTGGGATTGGATGATCCTTAATGTCCCAACCCAAACCATTCTATGGTTTCACGGATGGATGGACAGACAGACAGACGGATGGATGAATGGACTGCTGGTGGAGCAACAAAGTACATGGCAGGACTGGAGGGGACACAGTCGCATTGTCTTATTTAGCCTGTTTTAGCTGGCAACAATTTTGGGATGCCCTAAAGGCAGGGAACTGAGGTAGCCGCCTCTGTTGGACCAAGTCACAGCATCGTTCAGACGGCTACAGCTGGCGTGGTGCTTCCCAGGGGCACCAGTGCTGCTCCTCAGAGGAGAGGACTGGGCAATTGCACCTCAACCCTATCTCCTCTCACTTACTCGAAGGATATTGTCAAGGAAAAAAGAAGATCAAGCTGGATGGTGAATTTTCTATTAGCTGCTTTTAGGGCATTTGAGATGTAGCCTCACCGACATCCTGGCTGGGGTGGCAGCAGACAAGGGACACACATTTTTGCACCTGTATCTTATATTTCCTTTGCACATCTACAAATTCAGCATATTTCCTTTACCTCTTTTTTACAATAAGAAACAGATCTGGGGCCATAAATTTCACATATTACCAAAACTTGCATGCACGTTTGAAAAAAATTCCCTTTGTGCAGAAGTGCATAATAACCAGCCAGAACAACATGGAAGTTTGGAGCCAAGAGATCTCATTCTATGCAAACATTTGAAACACTGAAAATTCAGAGTCTGTGAGTCATCATGACAGCGCAACCAAGGTGTTAATCCACCAGGTTTCCTTCCGAGTAGCAGTAAGAAGGGGAAATATCATCATAACCTGGAGAAGGGTTTCACTTTCCAGCAGCCACTTCCTCAAGAGGGTACTGGGTAACTAAAGATAAGGCCAAGTTTGCCTTTGGGTTGGCAGCATTCAGAGTCTCTAGCTTTGGGCATCTAATTCTGTCGCTCAGGCTGAGCTCCATAAGCAGCCACCTTTGAAGATGTGCATTTAGTAATTCTGAATTGCCCCCACAACAACAGAAAAAGCACCAAAACGATGATATTGCACTATGAGCAGACCTGTGGCTCTTTTCACACTTATTTGAGCTTCAGATTGATTTGAGTATTTTTAATGCCTTCTGGTTGTTGGGGAATAGTCTGCACTGTCCTGGTCAGTTTTGTCGTAAGGTTTATTTTCAGCATCTCGATCAGTTGATCTTCGTCTTGAGTAAAGGAAGACAAACTTTGGGGACCAGACTCACCTGTGAAGCAGCAGTTTCTGGAACCATTGGCTTCTCATCTGCAGCTCAAGGAGGCTGGGATCAGTAACCAGTTCACAAACCTCTTTATGGGCAAGTGCTTAGACTGAGAAAAAGAGCTGTAAACACAAGAGATTCCTCAGTCCCATGAAGGGAGTCACAGCACAGCTCCTGATGTGTGTGTTCTGCAAACACTTGTGTCAATACAAAACCGTCGCACCAATGTTCATGGAAAGCAAAGGCACAGGAAGAGCAAAAATAGATATGAATCATTTTCAGACAGAAATAAATATTTCTGGGGGGAAGAAAAACATTATTTAGCCATCCAGCTCAGCCCGCATCCTAAAATCAGAATAGGGTTACTAGGAATGTTGGCTGGAAATAGGAAAAGGTAAATTAGAGACACCTTGTTGATGCTTTTTCATTGATAAGCAGGTTCCACCTGCATCTTTATAGCTAAAGTGAGTTTTTTCCTGCTTCTTCACCAACTGATGGAGCTCTTTACTGAGCAGTGTCTAGCAGTGATCAAGGTGATGCTGTATGTCTTTGGGGAGGCAGCCCTCTCCCAGGATCTGTTAGTGTCATGACTTGCCAATGATGTATTGCTCTAAAAACGGTGCCTTCTACAAAAGAACAGGTCCTGGAGCAGATTTAGCCCTAATTACAGGAAGGAAGGAACAGGAGAGGTATGCAGATACCAGGAGATTCATCTTGCCAAAATAGAAAGTGTGTTGCTGCAAGCTGGAGAATTTAAATGGTGATGCTTTGGGAAGAGACCCATGTTAAACAAATACCTCCTCTGCGATAATCAAGAATTAGGCTAGAAAAATGCAGATATCTGAAACCATAATGTATGTGGTTTTTTAGATAAGAGATTTACTTGTAGCCAGAGACACTCAAAATACCTTTTTACTTCATCTTCTAATATAGCACAGCGTCTCACATTGAATCTATGACTCAGTATCATACAATCACATCCTGTTTTTATTAGGTAATTTAGTCCTAAGTAGCAACTGAAGAAGTCCCACTCCCGACTCGGTACTTCTCAGATTTCCGGTATTTGTCACCTGAAGATGATTATTTGATATCCTGTGTTACTGCTAATTATCATTAGTTTTTACACTACACTTCTGCATCAGATTACTGTGCTAGTCTAATAACGATCACACTCCCAGGTAATGACACACCAGGGTGCACATCTGAGGGGGTTTTATGTATTTTCTCCATTTTACAGAACAAGACATAAAATGGTTGAAATTATTGTATGGCTTTAGACAAGTCCTTTGAATTAGCAGCAGCCCAGGAACAAAACCCAAGGAGTCTAAATCTCCGTCCCTGCTCCAACCAGAGAACAAGACAAATGTTCCTCTGTATCGCTGCATTATTCTGTACCGTGGAACCACCAGTACATTGTTTTTGGGAGCTGAGCGAAGTAGGGATTAAGTTACTAAATGCTCTTATCATAAAACAGATATTGCAGTCCTCAGGTTTCCTCTGTTAATCTGTTTGTTTTTCTGTATCTGGAGGATAAAAAATGTGGGAGTATGAAACATTTATCTGCTAATTAGCAATTATAAAACAGTAATGGAGCTTGTGTGTTTTAAAATATGTGAGACAATGTTTGATTTTATGCTTCATTTAGCAATATCATAAGGATCTAGGCATATTCTATAAATAATTTAAACCACTCTATATGAGGAGATACATGTCATCAAATGAGAGAGAGACAAAGTCCATGCTGAAAACAATGACCTTTTTAGCAAAGGTGGGTGTGTTTGTATAAATGCAAATGTCTGGGCACTAGCTTCAGCGTTAGCACTTCCCTAATTTATTTAAACATATGCAAATGAATACAAGGTGTCGGGCTTTGCCAGTTACTTGCACAATGAGTTGAGTTTGTCAGCAAAAATTTCCTTGCGCTCCCCTTTCCTCGGCTCCGCTGGTGACGGTGACAGAACACCCTCACTCAGGGGTAGTCGTTCCTTTGGTACATCCAGGGCTGAAGCATCTGGGGTTTCTCGGTGTTTGCCTATGGGCTGTGACTGTCACCTTGTCATCCTTGGGGAAGGGGAGAAGCAATCAAGCCTCTGGTCCGTGGAGATATTTCCACTGCTACTTGGTGGGATCACGCACGTAAAGGTTTAACCTGGCAGAACCGCTGCCCCTCCTGAGCCATGAGCTCCTGACAGAAATCCCCACGCTGAAAAATTTACACTGAGCCAGCAGGAAATGGAGCCATTGGCAAGTACGTTCACCTGGGAGAAGCTGAAGGGAAAGGTGACATTGGGAAGAGGGTTGCTGTGTCCTGATTTCATGAGAGCGGTACCGCGCTGGCTGGGGAATGGCAAGCCCAGAGCTTGCAGAGGGACAGGGCTGCGAAGGGCCGGGGGCAGCGATGCCACAGCACCAGACAGCAACAGAAAAGCCATTTATTGGGAAAGGGGTATGGGTTGGCCCTTATAGACAACATGTATCCACTTCTTTTAGCTACTGTTGTCAGACAATAGACCGCCTGTGCAAAATAGCCTCAAAGTGTTCTTTCCCAAACACTCACAGGAGGGGAGGACATTATCTAATAGAACCATATTATAAAAGCACATATAAAAATATATTAAATCATATACAATATAAGCTCATTTTCTAAATCTGTGCTAGGCCCACATCTTGAGCATGGAGCAGTACCCAGGTGGCATTGGGCTTTTCCGCCTGAAAAAAAGAAAAATGAGGGAGACAAAGAGGACTCGAGAAAGCCCCGGGCTCTCCCTCAAGCCAGGTACACACAGCAAGATGCACAAAGCATCCCTCACTGACATGGGCAGCTCTGCTGTGAGGTTCCTGCTGTCTCCAGGCTTATAACCTTATTTATTGTGCTTTCTTTGTCACTACTACACATTTGGGGGCTTCTCCGAAGCACAAGAGCTTTGCAGCTTGGAAGGTCCAGTGAAATGCTTTGTACCACAGCAAAACTGCCTTGTGAGAGGTTGGGAAAGATCTGAGCAATCTCTGCGATGAGCAGATTACTCAAGAGTACGGTCGAGGTGTTGGGCTGGCACAAGCAGTGACCTTGGGAGGGACCAGACGGACTCTGAGGCTCAGCTGCTCCCTCATTTTCCTGATGAGGAAGTGAGGCATCAGCATCCATTATTTCTGAAACTTCCTTCTTCACCACTGCCTTCATTTCCAGATCCAGCTAATTATGAGCGTACAGGGTAGCTTTGATGAATTTTCCAAGATCCTCACCTACACAGAAATGGCAAGCTTTAATTGCAAGCCAGAAGGAGCTGCTTTCCTTGCCATTAATGCCATCTGAGGACTAAAAAACACAGGAATAAGTCCAGTAGGATGCCAGCCAAAGCATCCTATTGTTTCAGAAACAATGTGCATGTCATTAAAGCATGGCAGGGCAGTGATTTCATTAGCTCCTTGAGACATTTCTCCCTTCCCATCACCATTTCCTTCCCACCATCACCCTGCCAAGGGCCTCCAGACGTAGACACTCTTCATAACACCCACTGCTCTCCAGTGGGCTTGGTGTTATTTGTATTAATCCCAATATTAATTATCATTATTAATCCCAGGGGAGCTGGGAGGGCAGTTACCAAGCTGCGTGCCAGAGCAATGCCAATGGCATCTCACCTCTGCAGAATTTCACGTCCATCCATCAAAGGCAACACAAAGAGCAAGATTTTGAGAGGTCAGACATTGTAAACCCATAAAAAGCTTATACTTCCCCGGAGTACTCTGAATCCTGTTCCCCTCCTTACTCTGCACCTTCTCTCGCAACTGCCCGGTATCATGGCAACCAGCTATTGGGACTGTGCATTAATAAAAATAAGCTCTGCAACCAGAAATAATTGAATATTACATATTTTCCTTGATTTGTGGCTTTCACAAGCCCTTGCTTTCTTTTTGCTCTTCCTGCTGCCTTTTCTCCGGAGGCTCTCCCAGGGGCTCGGACCCAAGTAAGCTGGACACACTTTTCAAATAAAACCAGCCAGCTTACTCATCAATCACATTCAAACAGATTTATATTTTTTTTTTTCTAAATTGAAGGGTTGGGGGAGTTCTGTGTATGTTGGACCTGAAGTTCAGCGATCCCATTTCGCGAACCTTGTGTCGTGATGACATCCAAGTGTCCTGTCTCTTCCGTCTTGGAGGAGTTTTGCAGGGGAAGCAAATCTTCCTGCTCTTTGGAGAGACTTCACCGGGGCATATGGGACACCAGTTGTGCTTTACTGCAACACATGAGCCTCTGCTGACAACAAAACTGTGCTCTGCTAGAAACAAAACCAAAAGAGAGGGGGAAAAAAACTAAAGTTAGCTTTTGTGGAAGGGAGTTGCTTGTTAAGAACCCAGTTGTTGGAAACTGGCATTAATCTTTACTAGCTGGGTCCCTGCGGAGTCACACGGGGTGCCTGGTGTCCCAGATGTCCCTCTGCTTCTTGTAATGTCATCGCCAGCTGCACCGAGAGTGAAGAGGCGTTTCCTCCCTTCCCTGCCCTGAGAGACACCCAAGAAATAAAGGGGGAATATATTTGGCATGAAAGTCCTGCCTCAGAACATGCTCTGCTGGCTCAGATAGCACTGCCCATCACAAACGCCACCAGCAGTGATGGCAGTTCAGCCACCAGATTAACCCAACAGCAAACTGCTAATATGAATTTTAAGTGATGTAGGATGTTCTGAGCTCTGGCCATGTTACTCGTCTCCAAGAAGCTCCTTCTCCTTCACCTGCTTTAGCACCTCTCATGTGTTTGGCATCGCTGCTCCACGGTCCTGCGAACCCACGGGGGGTTCCTGCTGGTGGAGGAGCTTCAGTGCTGCTGAAATGCAGCCCCAGGCCCCGGGAGGGCTCACAGAAGGTCCGTGAAGCAGTGGTGGGATGGGAGAGGGGTTTCCAGAAGCTGCTCTGCAGGACTATGGCATTGTATTTGGTAACAGAAGGAACCTTTGGCATCGTACTATGCTGATCTTCACTCTTTGTGTGCAGGTAATAATAGTGGCAGGAGTTACATCCCCTTCCCTGTTCACCCACGGTACCAGGGGAGCCTGGTTTTTCAGACAATACAATAATATTCACAGATACCTTATGAACAGCCATCAGCTGTAACACCTCAGTATGCAGCTCACACGGCTGTAACAGAGACCAGCCCTGTGCTCTTCTGCTGCTGGTCTTGGGCAACTGAACATCTGCTTTCCACGGGGAAATAATCTTTTTTGCATAACCCTAAGGGAAAAAAAGCTGGTTTATTTCATTTTTCACACTATGCATTTACTCCTCATTAAGACAGATTACAATTAAGGCAGCCCAGCATAACTCAAACCATCCCTTTCCACCGATAATGAAGGGGACAATTTTTGACCGCTGGCCACTTCAATTGCCAAACTATCAATCTTTTCACAGTTACTGCCTCTTTACTCAAAGAGCCTTTGGGGAGCTACCAGCTAATGTGCTAGCTCCAAGTTCACATCCCAGTCTCTTTGACCCACTTCTAATCATTACATTCAAATAATTATTTTTAGATTGCACGCTTATGAAAAATAACCTCTGTGCAAGCCAGGAAAGCCAAACTGAAGACAACTTGCAAATTCAAACCGTGTCGCACTGTGGCAACATCCAAGAGCGGGGCCACAGAATCGGAGCGGAGGTTGGATGGCACCCCTGGGCATCATCCAGCCCGACGCCAATGGCTACGGTCACCATAGCTAAAAGATACCAGAAATATTTATAAATATAAATCTGCGCCCGCAGGGTGCGTGTGAGTGTGCAAAAGGAAGAGAGAGCACTCACGAGCTCAGGGTGCACCCAAGACAAAGCAGTTACTCATTGCCAGAAGCCAGCCAGGCTTTGCCTACTTGAGGAATTCCCATCCCTAACCTCTGCCGATAAAAAAGAAAAGAAAAAAACCCCATCACGTTTAGCCAGCCCCTCATCATCCTCTTGTTTATCAAACACAAGCAACTATCTCTAACAAGTCAACTAAAGCATACAGGGAAACACAGCATTCCCAACTCTTAAACCTGTCGCTTACAGGCACAGAGCCGGTGGCTGAACAAACAGCAGAGTGACCTTCCAGAGCCCAATTGGCTTCCTACCCATTCTGAGAGCGCCTGCAAATTCGCTGGTGATTTATTAACCACCATTGAAGGACAGAGCTGTTAATAAAAGCTCACCTCCAAATACCTCAGAAAATGTCAATGCCCACCAACGACAAGCTCCTGAGATTCCCATTTAGCCCCAGATCAGCAGAGCACGGTGCGTAAGCAATTGTTTCCATTCAAAAGGTGTGCTTGAGACCACGTCCAGTGTTACTGAACTCCAAAAGAAGGGGTCTAGAAACAGGGCCCAGAGGCTCACACTTGCAAAGATGGCTCAGGTATTATGGCTTATTTGCACGAAAACTACAGGTTCTGGGTATTTTTCATGTACCCTGGTCTAAATTTGAAGTCGTTCAAACGAGAGCAGAATTTGGCTTCCTGTCAGTGAAAGTGTTAAGGGTATGATCTCTTAGGGCTCGATATTCTGTGCGACTGTGCTTTTGTGGAGAGCGGGTCGTTACGCCAAGGGCCCTCTCCCTTAGTTTACAGACTTCTTTTTTAACGCTTGAAACATTTTAATAGTGCCAAGGTCCATAAAGCTGTTGTGGCAATTAAAAAAAAAAAAACTGATTACGTTTGTAAGTAAGGTACCAAAATTCATACTATTCGTGACTGCCAAAAATAGCAGCTTTGGATTTCTCATAAGAATTTCAGTCCTGAAAGGAGGGAAAAAATGTCAGAGCAATCATTCCTCACTCTGGGAATCAGCAAAAGAGCCTAGTGGTCCAGACTGTGAAAGATTCACCGTCCAGACTCCCACCGCTTTCTCCCTCCTGTCCTCATTTAGACACGTGCAAAGTAGGTATAAAATTCTATTGCATCAGGGAAATATTCCTGCTTTTCCAGTTACCAAAAGTGTAAATGACAAAACGTACTACAGGCCAGGGGAGAATTGGCCCCATAATAGCAGTTGTTTCACTGAAATTCCACAGATCTTTTATTATTTCTTTTTCAAGAAGAATAATCCCCTGAGATTAGCTTTTTCTTGTGTTATTTCTAATAAATTCTGATCCCAAACCAATGAAAATATATCGAACAAATCTTTTGTCAAACTTTTCCTCGAAAATAAGGAACAGGATCCAAGTAAAGGAATTAAAGGAAATTTTAAGAACTTAAATTTAACATCAAAAATTCTTTAATTCAGATTTAAATTTAAATTAGAAGTAAACATTTGGTAAAGATTCTTCCTTATAGTTAGTTTTGCTGGTTCTGACTTACAGATCTTCAAGTATTTTCATTGCATTTGTCCCATGTGAGGGTTCATTAAACTGTTAAATCCGTTTTCAATAAAACATGTGAGGCTTTAACCGTGTATAGACTAATGAATGTCTATGCAATAATGATATGAACTCTATCCAATACATGTGCTGTTCGCAGCATGTTAGTAAATATCAGGCAGAATATAAGTCATTTGTCGTAAAGGAGCCCATAATTTAAGACACCTAAGGAATTCCAGTGCTTTGCAAGGCAGTACATGAAGTAACATGCAACTTATGCTGTCATTATGGCTTATTTGAGAGGTTTAGATAAAGGGGAAAACTGCCAAAAGCAAACTAACACTTCAGAGGCACAGTTAAAAAATGACATGCTTTTTGGTGGGGGAGGAGGGGGTTTAATTTTTCCCTTGCTGTTTTTTTTTTTCTTTTTCTTTTTTTCCAGATCTGAGTAATTACGACATTCCATTTCTTGCACAGTTTAATACCTCGATGTATTGCCCAGTCTGTGCTGCTCAAATACATTGTCAGGACACAAGGTTGTTTTTTTCTGAGGGCACAGACTGGGTGATCTGATCCCTCCTGTCAAATGACCGGGTTTGTGTCTGGAGCAGGACCCAGCGGGGAATACGCAGGAATCCAGCAGATCAGCCAGGAAGCACTCCAGCCCAGGAGAGACCTCCCCAATTCCCTTCTTAGGCGCCAGTGCCAACATAATGTTCTTGGCTTCCAGAAGTGTGAGTTTCTGATTCATTTTTATTTTTAAACGAACCATTGCATGTTGGAAACCCCAAATCTTTCCACTCCAAGGATTGCCATTATTGTTGGGAACATTGAGCATCACAGAAGAAGGGCAAACTTTATCGGAGATCAAAATACTATCTCAGATCCAAGCTGATACTGCTGGTTTGCGTGGGTACCACTTGAAGAAGATGTGGTGAGGTCCTTCTGTCATAAGCAGGGTAAGGAGCAACATCTCTAGATTCATGATTAATAGTCCAACACAAAAGTGAGCTGGTGTGCAGCCCTAAGTGGAGGAACCAACCTAGCTTTGGAAGCCTAATGAGATATGTCACTCTTAAGCGATTAACTCAACAGAAGAATGGGAATTTCTTTGGAAATTTCCTTTTCTTTATGCCAGAATTAGCCTCCTGTAAAGCAGACTGTGTGAGGCAAAGTCAGGGTTAGGCAATCAGAGCTCGGGCTACAACAAATCTCCCAAGGCAATTGATATTAGTCAAGATGAAGAAGCCGTGCAGGGAGTCGTTCAACGTATCTTGTTCTAGGACATTTATTTGTTTCTTATTTCTCTTGATGTCCCTTCAGGAATAAAAGAAGTAGATAGTTCAGAAGCTTCATCACCCTACAGCCAGCTGGGTGCAGCTCTTCCATCATCTGGACCCACCACCCAGACTTCAAGGTGCAAGTCTTGGTCAGCACAAACCCACGCTCTTTCGCACAGGGATGTTTCATGACATCTTGGTCTGTATGTATGCAGCTGACAGCTCTCATTCGCATTTTACTTTATAGAGACAGCAACTCAGCAGGGACATCAGCATTTAAACCACTCTTGAGTTAGTGTGTGTGTCATGGCTCATGTGTTTGTGCCACCAGCAGGCCTGGCAGAAACCCAATATCACTCCTGACCATGTGGCAATCCTGAGTTTAATGATCAAAACTGAAACAAAAAGCTTAGATAACATTAAAGTCACGTTTCAGCTCAATCTCTGTAACTTTGAACCACCAGGTCAAGGCTGAAAGTTTCCTGGGGAATTTTTCAGAAGGACAGCGGGCAGCTCACTTCAAAGGCTTCAAAACCTCATCTTTTCCAGGGGATCATTTAAAAACTGCCCAGTGTCGTTGCAGAGCAGAATTCAGGTCCAAGAATTAAATAAATTATTAACTTTCAGACCTGGGTGCCATTCTGCTGGGGAGAGGGAGCCAGAAATTCACTCCTCACGTGCTTTGGGGCTCTTCACCACTTTTGATTCTCATTAATTGCCTCACAGTAACAGGGAGGGCCCCCAACAGAGATCAGTGCCTGATACTATAGATAGATACGGAGGGTGGCATTCCTCTCACCCAATTTTAACTGTTTAAAGATTAGCTATCTAGTTTAAACTAGTCGTCTAGACTCCCTTTATAGTCAATGGAGAGAGATAGGCACCTTTGTGATAGAATTTGTCAAAGGTCCCAGCTGATGACTTTAATGTGTGTATTTAGGCCTGAATTCAGCAAAGTACTTAAGCAAACGCTTATCTGTAAGCACATGAATAATCTGATCTCTGTTAAGTGGAGAGCTTCAGCATGTTCTCAGCTTAAACTCCACCATGGGCTTTGCTGAGTCGCTGAGGGATGTGATGAAGCACGTCAGAGCAGAAACCAAACACATAGCGTTAAGCTCAGAAGAAAGAGGGATTCAGGGAAGGGTGAAGGAGGGAAAGACAATGTTCAAGGGATGGCGAATACTCCCAGGTGAATAAAAGAGACTGGAAGGATTAGGAACAACCCTGCATGGTTATCTCTGATACCTGTAAAACAGCCAGTGGTCAAGGGCGGGTGCTCTGCTCTCCGAGTTGCTGCCAGAGAAGAACAAGGTGAGATTCGATGCAATGGAAAAGCGACAAATCCAAAGCCAAT
>JAOXJK010000069.1:1514389-1551901 GCA_025774025.1 Xenus cinereus
ATAAAAAGGAACATAGCTTAAATCCAGGCACAATGTATTTATGGACATCACCCCCATGGGAAGTCACAGAGGGCTTAATGGCATCAAAAACGAGGGTGAATATTTCTGAAGATATCCAGCGAGTGTCAAAATTAATATGAAGAGAGGAGGTTATGGTGTGGTTACTCAGCATCCTTCTTTAGGGCTTGACACAGTTTCTAATTGCTAGAAATCAAGATGCAACCCACAAGGAAACAGCAAAGGAGGGCAGTAACCTCACAGCAGCCTATGCTCAGGTCCATCCCATCGTGCCAAAGCTTCTGGTGCCAACCACTGTCGGGTTCATGCTGACCTGGTGTGTGGATCCACCCCTCCGGCCATTCTTTTGAGCCTTGGTACATGCAAAACCCTGTAACAATTCCAGCACTGAGTTTAATTTTAAATCTCAAGCTTCCCCTGCAACTAATGGGTGTTGGTTGGAGCACAGCACTGCGTTAGTAAAGGTTGGGTTGATGTTGTAGGGTAAGCTCAGTGAGACAACAGTCATGTCTATAAAACACCCTTAATGATACCTCCACCTTTCACATATCCTGTTCCTCCAGTCTCTTCGTTCTGATTAAAGGGAGATCTTAACTAAACTTAACTTAACTGCAGTGTGGGACAGAAACAGTAGCTGAGGGTTGGTCTGTACGTGGATGCACGTTCCAAGGTTGCAGGCGTCCGTACCCGTCATCAGACCCATTCCCTTGAACGGAGATGTCTTTCCTGGCAGCTGTTTTTCTGATCTCGGCATCATTGTGCCTGCAAACTGTTGAAGGGTAGATGTCATGGAAGAGGCTGGGGGGAAGGAGGGCAGCAAGCACCGAGCTCAGCACAGGCAGAAAAATGTCAAAGAGGCGGAAGACCCAAAGTAGACGTATCTTCAAACTCAAATCCCACAGCAAACCCCACGTTCAGTAGCACTACAAAGCGGTAGGACCTCTGTGCAGGAATGGGTGTTTCCCCAATTTGGGTTTGTGACCTTATTTTATAACCAGGCTCTCCTTACAGAGCTCTGCTCCGGGAGACATCTCTCTCCCCCTCTCTTTCAGGAAGGCCGAGTGATACAAACATCTGGCAGGTCACCTTGCCTACAGCCCGGATTACTAAAAGTCACAGCAGAAGCACGAAAAATTACTGCTGTGCTTCAGATCAGGTGTCTCAGATACCGGTGGCTGGGACAGCACAAAGGCTGGAGAAATCTGAACTCCGAGGAATAAATTCCCCTATTTTCTTACAGAAAATCTGTGAGTGACAGGGTAATTTGCCCATGAGGCTCCAAATGGGAAACAAGCCTGAAAAACATCAGCATCTGGAGATTTTAGCTGTCTTGGTCTAAGAGACAGAGCAGACAAGGAAACCAAGATGATTTACTTTTTGTGGGGAAAAAAAAAGGACGTTCAAGCAGACAGCCAGAGGAATCTTTGCAGAGTCTGATACAGAACCACCTTCACAATCATTTTCTCTCTCTGTCTACACTATATTCCTTCTCTTTTTTTTATGTGCGTGACAGTTACAGGAAGCTGATTGGAGATGTTTTATAGTGCATGTCAGGAAATATTAATGTCACCTTTTAATTACCATACAACACCCTGAGTGCTTTTACAGGATGTGGTGAGGGGGAGAGCTGGGGGAGAGCTTTACAGATAAAATGAGTAACAGAGCACCTTTCCCTACCTAAGGCCTTTCGAGCGCTGAGCAGAAAATTAAATTCCAAAAACACCAATCAATATTTCTAACACAAATACATTGCTTCTAACTCTTTTGAATTGTCCCTCATCGGTTGGTTTGGTTGGTTTTTTTTTTCTTAAATGGTCTCCCTGGAGACAAGTGGTTGCATGAGAATCAGAGTTTTTCCTTAAAATAGAAGAAACTAAGTTTTTAACTCCTGGTGCCTATAAAGAAAAACCTGAACAATGTTTATAACAACCCAGCAGCTGAATAAAAGAATTCCCGTGTTTCACAGCCTGAATTTGTTGTCTCCATTTTCTAGGCTCATCTCATTATATTCAGAAACTTGCCAGATGAGATATGACTGCTCACTCTAAATTATCAAAACACCAAGTATAAAAATGGAGTCAATAAACCATTTAGGCACTAGACTGGCACATTTTGGGTAAGTATTCCTGGGTTTTGCTGAGCACCCAAGCAGAAACCCGGGAGCTGGAGCTACCCCCAGCAGATGCCCACACCAACACACAGGTCAGTCCGTGGTCACTGATTTCAAAGGACTTCGGGGCAGATTCAGCTAGAAAACTCTTGGTTTTCTACTGTTCCTTTAAACTTTATTCCTTCTGCAGAAGGTACTGCAATTGATTGATTAAAAACTTGGATCATTGGCCCAGGCTTACTCCACTCCTGCATTGCAATAACTATGATAATTACTGCTTCAGTTCCCCACAAAAAAAAAAAAAAGTGTATTTGTCTCTTTGTGGAGGAAAAAAATAGTTCATTTTCCCCAGCGATCAGCAATCCACTTGGATTTCTAATAATCAAAGGGTTTCCTCTGGTTCAGCAGCATGTTGTAAAGTTTATAATGTTGAAACAGCAATTGCTGGCGGCTTTCTTCCTCATTTCTTGCATAAGTGAAGTGCAGAGACCAATTTCACATTTTACTGTTACCTTCAATAAAAATTAGCATTTAACTTGTCAGAAAGAGCTACCTCTCGTGCCAAGCAATGTCACAATGTTGAAGGCTTTGCAGTAGTATGTTTCTGTTAGAGTTTTTCTCCAGCAGCAGGGCAGCTCCCAGAATGAAAGAGCCAAGACTCGGTTCCTAGTAATTATTGACAGACAGTTCTCGAAAGGCATGTGCTGCACGAAAGGGCAAGCGCAGCAGTAAAGACCGGGGCCGAGCTTAACGGTCCATCAGTGATAGTCTGTAACCAGTGGGCACTTAAGAAATCCGTACGCTGCCTGTGAAATGAGTGAAAATGGCTTTTTAATTATGCATCGGCTGTATAAGTTGTTTGCAGCCAAGCCATTTAGAAGCTCTGTGTTGGAAAGATCACGACAAGAGCTTTCATCCTGGGAGCCCTTGAGTTGGGTTGCGACTGTCTTGTCACTTAAGCAAAGCCCCAGCCTTTTCTGGTGGTTACAGCTTGATTTGGACGCCGCTGCCTCTGTCACCTCCAGGCACAAGGGCTTTTTGTTCCCTCCCTCACCCCTTGCTGTCCCTCTCCACTGTAAGAGGAACGGTCTCTGACGGTGAGCCCCAGCAGGGAGACTAGCGACACAGCGATGTGGCCATGTTGACTACGAAGAAGGTCAGTTGGACATTCCTAGTGCGACAGGTCACGTCGAGCCAACTCCCCAACTCTACATCCCACATCACGTTGCCCACCCAGCAGTGCCTGAGCTGGCTGCCGTAAACACAGGGATATCTGCAAGATCTTCTGTGACTGCAATTAGCCACGTGTGAGCAGCCTGGGTGGGATCCATCTCACCCCACTTCAGCTGCCTCTCAGGGAGGTGTCTACCCATCTGGGCGTCCCCTCTCCTCAACGGAGAGAGGCGAGAACTGCCAGAGGGTGCTTCGTCACACCTCAGTTACAGGTCGGATGCAGTGAGTTGGCTTCTGGAGGCAGGCATTTCTCTCCACGGGTTGTAATGGGAGTCTAGACACCTACCTGCAGCCAGACAGCCCGGTCTGAGGCAGCGAGGTGAGAGGGAACCCACCCCACGTACCTGCTGACAGCGATGGGCACCGAGCTCAGCTAGGGGCCTTCGGTGTTACCAGAATGCAATTAGTAAGATTCATAAACGTTGACAGGCCCAATTGTCTGGGGGAAATGATTTCTTTTTTTTGGCTCCCTGGCTTCCCAGAATGGCACCCCCTTGCATCACCCCCACTGCTGACTCCACAGCACTTAAACTGAATAAAAGCAAGGGCAAGAAGCATTTGAGTGGGCAGACAGCGTGTTTCTGGAGGTTCCCTGACCATGTCAGAAGGTTGGGTTTGCTAAAATATGGAATTTGATAACATTGATGGTGGGCTGGTGGGTAAAGAGTTTCTTCCTCCATTTGCAATCATTTCCCTTTGGATCATCCTTAACATTAAACAGTGCTGGAAGTACGATTTGATTTGTCTTCAATACGAAGAGGAGGAATCAGTGATAGTCCCCATCCTGGGGCCGTTGCTCAGGAAAAAGCTTCCTTTGATCTGACCAGACTCTGAGTTAAGGACCTCAAGACTTGGTCCCCATGAATAAAACCAAGATGGAAGCAACCGTGGTTGAACTAATGAGATAAAGATCACCCTCTCACAGGGCTCTTAATCAAAAAGATTGTCTTAGTTTCTGTACAATGGGGGCCTTCTTTATATCAGTCCATTGTCTTTTGGGGTCTGGGAGGGATTCTGTAGGTTTCTGAAGGATTTTCTCATGCAAAAAACCCCCCAAACCTCCAATAGCAGGCTACGTTGAAGTTTAATCACCTTTCATCCCAAATGCTCTCTAAGCCTCTGTTTTAGGGAAAAAGAAAAACAAAACAAAACAAAAAACACCAAAACCAAATAAAACAAAAAACCCAACAGAAAAAAGCCAAACCCATGCATAACTCCTGCTAATACTAAATCAAATGACAACTTGTTTAGACTTTTTCTCTTATATTGTTTGAAAAATTTGCCAAAAGTATAAGGTTTTGAGAAGTGCCCAGATTTAGCTGAAATCCACACCACTGAAGGAAGGGTAAAACTCCAGTTGACTTCAAGAGGAATAGGAGTAGGCCAAAAATGAGTGCTTCTGAAAATCCCACACCATTATTTTTATCAGCAATGTCTGAAGGGAATGTGGCAGACGCTCACGATTCAGATTCACTTCAGATGTAGATCCCAAACTTAAATAATGAACTTGATTAATTCCAAGAAAATATAATTAGAACATGTTTATAGGCATTAAGCCATTCTGATGAAAGAAATATTTTCCAGCCTTATGAAGAACAAGTCGTAACAGACTAGTGCAGGTTTAAAAATCTCAATATGATTAATGAATTGGATTGTACTTCTATCCGTAAGCAGAGCAGTAATTTAATTCACCGATGAATAGTAAGAGGACAAAAATTAACTGAACATCTAGTACCTTCAAGTGCAAAAAGACTTAGTAGCCCTACAGCACTTGAAGCAGGTCTCCATTTAAACCATGTTCTATGAGAAATATATATACCTTAAAAACGGAATACATCCCTTTAAGCCAAATTAATTACAATGATAAAACTATATTTATAGCCTTCAAACCCCAAGGAAGAAAACAGTATTTCTATATTAGAGAATGATCTGGGCTTTCCAAACGTGATTTTGCAAGCTTTAGCCTTACTACTAAGGCTGCATGGACATGACAGCCAGGACAGCAGTCCACCCAATGCCACAAGTGAAAAGCTCCGTAAAGTCATTCCTAGGTTTAAAGCATCGCTTTGCATTGGGCCATTCAAAGGGGGCAATGGGACTTTGGGATTTTAAAGCTGGTGACTACAAAACCCGGTGAAGGTGGCTTTCTGCGGTTGGCAGCAGGGAACAAAGGGAGAGCTCGTCTCAGGAATTCAGCCCGGGCTTTGACAGACTTTCAGGACTTAAAAGGGAGGAATGGGAAGGGAAAGCGCTTGGACCTGAGCCATCCAAAGGACTTTCTGACCCGGAAGGATTTCTTCAAGCTAGAATAATCGTTCTGCAGTAGGCTTTGACAAACGTGCTTAAATAAACAAGACAGCCCCCCACCCAAAAAAATTACACTTTATGCTGTTTTCTGCAGACAAAAGGACAACTCGATTGGAAGAAAGAATATTTGTTAGTTTGTCGTGGCTGATTCTCTTCAACTCCCAAAGTCCTCAGTAATTGGGAGGGATTCACAGAAGTTCAGTACATTCCTGATTTTTGTGTAACAGTGATAACAATGTTGATGATACGCTTGGAAACTCTCACCACTTTACATGTTCAAAGCATTGTAAAAACATCACTTAATTAATAGATGCTAAACAGTGCTTTATTCAAGTGGTTCAGATATGCCTTTGAAGGGAGCATAAGTACTTATATTGTGAAAAAATGTGATATATTTGTTCATTTTAATTAAGTTTTTCCGTGTTTACATACATGATACCAGGTAAGAAAACATGATTGTACAGGTGCTAGAAAAGTGCGGAATCACAGGGGCCCAAGGGGATAGAGAGAGCTGTAATAGGATGAAACTGGAAAGGCAAATTAAGCAGACTATCAGGCAGTGTTTCCTACTGACTAAAAACTGGAGAACTTGGTTAACCATGTGTGACGCTATATTTATGGCAGTAAAGGTATTAGCCAGAATGATGCATGAGAACGCTCAAGGAAAGCAAGTGAATTTCAGACACACGTCCCAGAAATGCCATGGAAATATAGGGTCTGGTCCAAAGGCCATCAAAGGCAATGGAAAGATTCTTACTGAATGCAGAGACCTCTGGATCCCAGGTTTCCCCAGGGAAATCACGAAGGCGTCACTTCTGGCTCTTTTTTAAAGCAACAAAAAACTGTAGAAGAGAAGTCTGCACCGAACAGGGGTCACAACCAGGGTCTGAATTCTGCTTCTGCTCAGCCGGTGATCAAGTAGCTGGCCAGCCTCAGCCTTCCTCCTTTATTTTTTATATTTGCATTAAAACTGAGTTAGTAGCATTGAAGTGCAACCAGAGCTACTCACCTAGTAACAACCTAGTAACAACTGATAAAATCAGTTCTTTCCAAAAATTGGTCATAAAAGGCTATTACAGCAGACAGAGCAAGTGACCCAAGAACAATGAGTATTGCCCTTAAGTGTAGTCTGTAAATAATGATACCAAGGTCACATCTGCCACAAAAAGAACAATTCTACCGCTGTCCTTTGTTTACCATGGTCTTCAGCATTTGGTTCACCGAGCAAGAGAAAGAAGCTTACATGGTTAGAAATAACTGGAAATGTCCAGGGACTGTGGTCTTTACTCTAGATTTTAATTCTTCCCATAACATATTTTTCAGAGCTAATCTGATTTAGGGAGGAGACATAGTTCCTCTCTAGTGTGTTCCCAGAGACTTTGACCTCTTCAGCTCCTGGATTCCACCCTTCTGACCACCGCTAAATATGAAGACTATCCACCAAGTACAACGATGTATTTACCCCCACTCATTTACAAAGCTTTTTTCCACCCTGTTCCCAGCTTCCAGTATTCCCTCTGATTTTTTTTCCTGCACTGAAATATCTGCCCAAGTTGGTTTTTTTCCTTCTGTCTGTCCAGTAAACCCCCAAAGTCTGCCCTCATACACTTACCATGGGAGTTTCTGTAGGACACTTAACTTACTAAAATGTGTGGAATTTCTTGGTCCTACTAGTTAGAACATGATTTGGTCTTCATTCAAAGTGAAAGGCAAATATTTGTCTGGCAAGGTGACTCTAAGCATTTACTACGTGTTACTTATGCAGTTGAGTCTTGGCAGTTCTCCCTGCCCTCATACAGACTGACTCTCCTCTATTTTTTTAATGCTCTGATACACTTAAGTAAAACTTCTCCTGACTTGCTCTGCTGCTGACACCAGCAATGCTAATGTCCAGTCTCTCAGTGTGGGGTGAGATACTGCATTCCCATTCATGTCTTCACCATCTGAAGCACAAATATCAGCCCTTCCTACCCGCAAAAATAAATGTGTACGACACGCTCGGGCAGGACACTAATGGAGCCCATATAAGTACTTTGCTGGATAGACAAGACCGAGTCCTAAAATGGGATAAACTTTCATCTCGCTCTTCACAAGGAGAGCACAGCCATTCCTCTCTGTGGGATCTTAACATGAAGAAATTAGTTCTTGTGAACGTCTCATTCCATCCACCCTCATGAAGGACACTTGTTGGCCTGCTTCCCACCGTGCGAGAAGATTGCTGAAGCCTCCTGGCTGCGAGCCAGGCCGCGTCCCATCCTGGGGGCCCGCTCTGCATTTTTGGCTTGTATGTGATTTTTGTTTTCGACCATGGTGGATAAAGTTTTCGAGTATATGATTCATCGGTGCTCTATGTCGAGCCTACAAATCTTTGCTTCTGAAAGCCTTCCCTTGCTCCTCAATTATGTGCCAGCCAAGGCCAGAAAAACAGAATTGTCATTCAGAGGCTCGCATACGGCTCCAGTGAAAATTACTTAGTAGGGGGTGACGTGACTTTATGATACCTATGCTGTCAACTGAGGAGGGCTTTTTTTAGTTAAATGTGATGACAACTGCACCCTATTTATACCAATGAATTTAGGCGTATCAAAATAGTAACATCAAGAGGAATATCGTGGGCAAAAAATTCACGCTGCTCAGTTTACACTTTAGAATAAATATTTCTTCAGCTTACAATTGATCACTGGCCACAGACATCGGAGAAGTGTTTTGACTCCACCCTGAGAACAAGGGAGGTTTTGGGGCTCGGCTGGTTCAGGATTACGGGACTGACCAGGCAGCCTCACATCTGCCTTCCCATCCCTACAACCGAACACCCACAGTACCACCGGACATTTCACCCTGTCTCCGGGGCAATTTGAGCAGAAAACAACCATCAAGGGAAGAAAACTTGTAATTTTGTGGTTTGCATGGCTCTTAACAGAACCATTATTAAGGGGCTGCAGTGCCCCTGTCCTCCAAAATTGTGGAGTGCCCTTTCTGAGGCAGAAATAGCGCAGTCCCACCAGCTGAGTGCAGGATGGCAGGATCGTATCTGGAGAGGGCACCCCTTTGCACCGTGGAATTTTCGGGGTGTCCTTAGGCCATGCTGAGAGGAGCAGCAGCATTCCCCAGCTCTCAGCTTTCACCCTCCCTGCCCAGAGCCTGCCCGAGCAGCTGAGCACGGCCGAGCGGTGCCGGGATTTTAGAGGCATTTCATTTCAGCAGAGGTGGTGGGACCAGGACGCCATCGCTTATGGTCCCAGAGGGGTTGTCCCCTGCTCAGCCCATTTAGGGGGAGAATTCACCCTCGGTGTGTAGGCAAGGCTCGCCTGCATCACTGAAACCAAATTCATCTTTTAGTGGTCACATTTTCTCTTTCATGCCCCACGGTACGATTACCAGAACCCACTTGGTCCCAAATCCCCCTTCCCACCCTCTCCCACAACTTCGGAACAGTGTAGAGGTCACCCTGCATTTTGCAGTTTAGCCCTAATTACTGCTCAGCACTATAATTGATACGTTAAAGCCTATTAAAATATGGAGCTGAGCCACTGCTCTACAGTCACTGCACTTCTAATGCCAAAAATCACTTACAGTTTGTTTCTGTGCTTCATTTCAGCTACTTTTAAATAAATGTCTCTCCCCAGGACCTGGACGATACCAAAGGGATTTAGTCTCAGAGTGTGAAACTTGCAGCCTGCAGCACCAGAAAAATAAAGCATTCTTACAAGGCTATTCAAATGGATTTCCCTCACTGATTGCTTCAGCCAAAAGTAAATTATAAGCCAGACATTATCAAAGAAAATCGCTGTAGCACATTCCAGTTCATTTCACTGTGCGGCGAGGATTTGAAGGCAGAGGTGCAGGCCTTCAGTCACATTTTCATATTTGCAAGGCAAACTCACACACTAGAGCAAACGTTATTTATATATGTATACTTTAACTATCACTTCTGTTATTTATTATGGCAGAGGATGCCTTCAGGACATTCTTGAGGGGATGAGCTGTCTGGCATGCATATAAAAACGAAGCAGCAAAATCAAGTAAAATTAAACTTAGCAGAACTATTAAAAGACTTAGACACCCAGCAGCCAGGAGAGGCTACTGCAGGACGTTTCCAAAAGCTCATGAATACAAGATAAGGGGGAAAGGGGTTGCCAAAAGCCAAGGTGAAATATGTGCTCTTGCATATCATTTCAACAGAAGCAGAGGGAAACAGAGGGAAAGCAAGAGAGCTCAGAGGGCTGACCCACTCAAAAGCAGCTTGCGTCAGGGCAAAGAATAACAAGGAGAAAATACAAATGACAAGATAAATATAGCAGAAATTTATTAGGGAACAGCATTCTCAAAACCCAGGAAATAGAGGGCCTTCTCCAGGACACGCAAAATTCCACAAACACGGGAGGACTAAACGAACTCTGCTTAAATCAAGGGAATTAAATGCTCTGCAGCTAAGACTGTGCTGGGAAAACTCCAAGTCAAACTGGATTCTTTAAAGGCCTTTTAAGAAATGGTTTGGCCAAAGTTCCCGAAGGCATCTCAGAAGTCACCGGGCACTTCTACTCAGGCATATAAATGGGCATGCACAGGCTGAAAGGCTTTTTTCTGTCACTATGTTAGTTTCTTCCATCTGTGTCTTTTAAGGAGGCATGATACACATGGGAATAAACCTCCGTCTGTGTGGCATTTACCCCCCAGCACCGGGGACTGCCACCAAAGGTGGTCAGATGCCGCAGATAGCAGAAACAACCTTTTGAGATCTTACTGCTTTTCAGATGTGACCCTCTACAGCTGTATTCCATATCCCAACTCCGCGTGTAACACTCAAGTCTCTGATAAGGAACCAGCTGCTTCTGCAGCTCTTGGTTTGGCTGTAACCAGTTCATTAGGACACTTTGGCTCCCACAAAATTCTCCCTGCCCTTGGCACACTTGGGTCGGCGTCCGACTCCTCTCCCATCTCCTAAAAGAAGGAGGATTTTATCCTGGATCCGTGAGAAGAAGAGGTCGGTCTCTGCGGGTGTTTGTGGGATGCGGCTCAGCTTTATGAAGATTAACATTAACAGTATTTGAATACCTAACACTGTCAGCTCTCTGAGGAGGTACCATCATAGCTGCTGGAGTGAGTTGGACTGACAGCCTTATATATATGTATATAAAAATATATATATGTGCCTTATACATCACCCCTGCTACACAGTGCACTGAGCCAGCCCCAGCCAAAGTCAATAAAGTGCCATGAAGGCACAGGATAAATTTTAACCGGAATAGCAGTAATTGTGCCTGTCACCCTCTGGAGACATAGAGAAAGCAAAAATCCCTCTGATGCTGTGTAAGGACCTTTAAAGCGTGGGGCAGATTTGCTGTGGAAAATCCTCAAACTGAATGAGATTGTCCCAAGGAGCTGCTGGAGAGGCAGTGGGCAGGAGCTGCGGAGCAGCAATTTGTTCCAGTTTTGAGATATGGTAAGAGACTTTTCCATGATTACTTCCAAACCGGACAAGAACAAGCCTTTTCCTGCCATCTGAAATAGTGTAATACTGGTTTAGAGGGAAAAAAAAAAAAAAGAAGAAGAAAAAAAAAAAAAGAAGAAGAAAAAAATTATCGTCCCCTTAAGCTGTGCCCAGGAAACATTGTGGAAAACAAATTTTGTCATGTGAGCGCTGGAACACAGAGGGGTGTTTTTAACCAACAAGATGGTGGTTGTGCTAAGCTAGCTCCCTTTGTGCTCATCAAACGGACTATGGATTTCAAAATTAGTCGTTAATAATAAAATGTCAAAGGGTGAAGGAAGTGCAGGTTCCTCCGCATAGCTAGGTCCCTGTTTGGGAGCTTCTCAGCAGTTTCCACATCCATTTGCTATTCAGCCAACGCTGCCAGCACGGCCAATAA
Source organism: Xenus cinereus (assembly GCA_025774025.1). NCBI lineage: Eukaryota > Metazoa > Chordata > Aves > Charadriiformes > Scolopacidae > Xenus > Xenus cinereus. The sequence goes on from JAOXJK010000069.1 coordinate 1,525,928, forward strand.
ATGGAGCAGTCATCGTCCTGCTTTTTGTGCCATTCATCCCCGGTCGCTCCACGCCGGACAGACGCAACTCATTCATTTCACAAGGGGCACCGCACAGAGGCCGGGTGGGGAAGGCATCCGGTCCCGGCCGAGTTGGCCCAGGGCTTCCTCGGGATGAGGGTCTCCAAACGCTGCCGTTGGCCCTTGGAACGGCTCAGCCTCCGAAATCCCTGTTCCTTTCTTCCGACTGGTGGAACAGAACCCCATTGTCAAGGCAATGCTCACAGTGATCTAATAGGTCATCCCTAACTTTAAACTTCTACCATTCAAAATAGAAGGGAATTATTTTCCAATCGTTTGAAAGTTCGCATTGTGAGCAAAATAAAGCAAAGTTCACCAACCTTTCATTTGCTTTGTGAGTTTTTTCCCTTATGAGTATTTAAAGAAATCAGATGTGACAATCCTGGACAATTAAAGTCTTTAAGAAAGGTCAAAAATCTCCCAAATATAGAGAAAATGCAGTGTTTCCAAAAGGCTGCTAAATCCTTTCCAGCAGATTTTGAAATAATAATAATTTTTTTTAAAAAAAAAAAGTCCTCTGTTTCTCTGCCAAGTGCCACCAAACAAATCCGTATTAAAGCCAGAAACCTCTCTTACAGGCTAGTGCTGCACAGCAGAAAGATAAGTTTCCTGATCTGAAAATTAATCTGAGTCATGTCTGCGTTTCAGCATTTGTGAGGAGCACTTTTGTAATACTGCTAATTCCCTGATTAGTCTGACAGGACTTTTTTTTTTTTCCAGATAAAGAGATTCTGTAACAGAGCAGACATTACCACATTGTTTTCGTGCTGTGGTAACTGCAGCAGGCTGGGATGTCCAAGGGCACGTTTGCCATTCAGCTCCAGCTGGGACCCGACAGCCTTGGGCACCCACCCCGTCCTGTCACCGTCACCCTCCAGCTCTCCACACCGTGCAGCAGGGGTTTCAGCCTCCTCTGGCACCCATTCCTCAGCTAACCTCACCTCTTACGTTAATAATATCAAGTTTTTCCTTCTCCAGCAGAGAGTGGGACTGGGATGAAATTCAGCTCTGGCTTGCGTGCCACTGAAGTCCTATTTTGAGAGCTCAAATGAGACTCTCCTAGAAGAATCAAGAAAGTCTTCTCAGCCTCCAGCTATTGTGCACTTCACAGCAGGTGAATGCGGTCTCTACAGCCCCTTGCTTGTCTTCCATGCAACCCTTCGTGGTTCTCTGGAGGCTTAAGGGATGGCAAGGGTGGGAGAAGGGAGGAGAGCAAAAGGGTGGCCTCTCTGCAGATGCTTTGGGAAGGTCCTTTGGTGTTGGCATCTTGAAACTTAATGGTCTCGTGTGTGTGAGCAGCTCCAGGAGGAATGAACAAAGCCTGCTTGAAGGACTTAAGGGGAATTCAGTGAACCAGTGACATGATTTTGTTTTAACACTAACTTTCTACAGCATGACTCCTGGATGAAACAAAGTAAGAGGAGAAATGCTCAGCCCAGGGTGAGAGGCAGCTCAGGGCTGTGTCCTGGTAATCCAAATGTGGCAAATACCACCAGAGAAAAATGGAAATTTAGAACAAAAGACCCAGGCAGATTTATCCCCACTGATGGGAAGGGTAAATCAGACCTCGGTCCAAACACTGATTATTGCTACAACTTTCTAAAAGTCGGCGGTGACCAAGGGGATTGAGCAACGCGGCATCCCCTCTGCAACACAGCAGCTCTGATGCAAGGGATGTATTTCAGCCTCCAACCGTCTTCCCTCTGCTTGGGGCTGTCACAGTGAGCTCCTCGTCTTCGGGCAGCACCAGAACCAAAGTGGGGACCAGAACCAAAGGCAGGGACCCACCGTGCATTGAAATGCCTTGGGTATTCTCACTGTCATTCTCCAGCGACAGCTCCTCGCCCAGGGAACAAGTTCCAGAGCGACAAGAACAATGGGCAAGAGAGGGGTTTATCACGGTCTCCTAATTAATTGCTCTGTAATGGAAAATACTTATTCCCCATCCAGGCATTATCCAAAGAAATTTTTTTTTTTAGTTACCTCTAATCCTGCTCTGGGGATTAGGAGGCAAACCAGCTGACTGCACCCACAGCCACACAGTGAACCTCAAATGCCGTCACTGCAGCCAAAATCCGCCTCCGAGAAGCCTTTCCCAGCTCATTCATTTATGGCAACCCCTTCCACGGCACACGGGTTCAGCCCAAAACCTGCGCAGCCGTAGCAGAGGTCGGCTCCTCTTTGCCCTGATGAGGCCAAAGGGGACGTAATTTAAACAGTGACTCAGCAATGATTTCGTCACAGATATTAATTAACACTTTGGGCTCCTGCTCCTCCACCTGCCTCCCCCGGGAGGTTCCCGTGGCATCTGATTTGCACTCTCTGGCCCCGATATCGCAGGGAAACGGTGACAGAGATTTCAACATCTTTTTTTATTTTTTTTTTTTTAATGATGCTAACTTCCCTACTGTGACTGGCTCATAAAACTATTGGCAAGCTATCCTTTAGTAGGACACTGATGAATTCACCCTCTGCCTAAGTATTTTTGGAAATATTATTGGCTCAGCAGGGAACTCAAAATGAATAATGGAAATGTATTGAAACATTCACAATACCTGATAGATAAATAGGCAGTGCAAACCCAGTCCAATTGGTTAATTTCCTCCTTCCATTTTAGAAAAATCCTCTCTAATAATCCATTCTTTTCATAATCCTATAAACCTATTTTTTTTTCTTTATAGAACTTGCTCTTATTGGGTCAACAGGAATTTAGCCATGGATTTTAAATAAAGAACAATCAGACCTAAATACAATTAACTCCTAGGAAATGCAGCGATATCTTGCTTCCAAATTGCTGGTTTTATCCACAACAAAATAAAAAAGTTTATTTTCAATCAGATGATGTCAGCGCAAAAATGCGAAGAAGAAAAAAAAAAGACCAAGAAAATATTTCAAAGGAAGTAGACCCCTGGGAAGATAAAAGTGCTGTATATTAGGAGAATGATAACAGGATTGGCACAAAATAGGAAATGATAAATATAAACCAGTGGTTCTCAGCCTCTTCTGTACCACGACCCCATACTTCAAGAGGGAAAAATTTGGGACTTTATCCATGTAGCCATCAAGAAAAGAAGGGTGTCGCTTACTCCTTGGGGATGGAGAACCACAGGCTCCACACAGAGGACACTGCAGCAGAACCCCTTAGAAATCCAGCAGTGGTTTGGAACTACAGCTGCACGGCTTTTTGGAGAACTTACCTTGTTTATTTCTTAATCAAAAGCAATGATCTATCATCCAAGCTACAACTATTGTTGCTAAAAAAATGTTAATACTAGAAAATAGGCCCCTAAGTTATTTAGATGTCTTGGGAAATGTTAATCTCGGATCTCAAGACCTATTTTCCAAAGAGGCCTGGAAATCAGGAGTGCCTTGCTGAAAAGATGATCGGCAGCTGAGAACAGCCCAAGTCTTTGTGCGGTGGCTCAGGTTTCGAAGTGGACGAGAACCAGGCTGCTGACTACCTGTGTCCCTCCAAACAATGTCATCAGTCACCTGCCCCCATTAGGACCCCACACGCCAATTATCACCAAAGCAAACCGCTCATCCAAGTTTTATCTCAGGGGCATCTCATTTTCTTGCCTTGGCCTCATCCTGGCCTCAGCAGCCAGCTGACCTGGGGGACCCTCTCCTTCCATTTGGGAAAGCGGCTGCAAGAACAGCTCGAGCTGGCTGCTCCTCTGCTGACAGAGGAGGAGGTTGGGTTAATCACCAGCGCAGCTATGAAGATGTTTAGAGGAACTCACATCCCCTGACCAAATGTTGAACCCATGGGGACACTTGCCTGCTGTGTTTTGTTTGAAATTTGTATCGAGCGCTCGTTGCCAACCTCTGTTCTACTTTGTCCATCATGTCTCGTGGTCTCCTGTCGATGAGCAGCTACATATCTATTGGCAGGGTTGCAGCACTGATGGCTTCTTGGTTTTACCTTCCTGCCTCTGGCTTTGGTGCAGGGAAAGGAGCAGAGATTTAGCCAGAGAGTGTCACTGGCACTAACAGCCTTCTCTGACCACCTCAGTGGAGAGGAAGATGATCGTGAAACCACTCAGTCACTTAGCTCAAATGTCACTTCGGTTCTTCCCTCCCGTATGCTGCCCTTGTTTCTTTCAGCAGATATGGAGAGTTTAAGCTAGAAAGCTGAAGATGCCATAGACTGGTTAACTTCAAAGGATTTTTTGGTAGTATGTTCCCCTAATAACCAGGTTCCCCTCGGTGGTCTTACCCAACTAACTGAAGTGTCCAGTGAACACAAAAAGCCACTGGGAAGGCACTCCACATGCAGAAAAACTAGATTTGTGTCACAACTGTCCTCCTGTGCAAGGGGAAGACCAGGAGTATGAAGTGCACCTCCTTCCCCTGTGAAGCTCTGTGAAGTTCCACCATTCCCCACTGATCTATGTTGATGTCTCCTCTTGGGGAAAGAAGAGATTGGGGTTTTTAGCCAGATTAGGAGCCAAATCCCAAATCCCTTGCAGGCAGGAGATCTTCTGCAAAGACTGATGGTGCCACCCCTTGCTTGTGTCTGGCCAAGCTGCAGGAAATGAATGGGACCGTCTCCATATGAGGCTTCTCAGAAGTGTCCCCAGCTTATCAGCAGAGCACGGCACGTAAGTGAGAACTTCAGCAAGGAAACAGAAAAGCTCCTTAAAATGTCAGCAGGGCCCCCACCCCCACACACAGGACAAAAAGAACTTTCATCCACACAATGATTTTTTTCTTGCGTCTGACTCAGACGGCCAAGCACTGAACGAATTGCCATCATCCAGCCAGACTTGGGTGGACTCCACCTCCTCCCAAAGAGGGAAGTGTTTATTGAGGAACAGCCCTTAATGGTGTATCCAAGTGGTGTTTGAGTGAGCGGGACTTGGGGACAGCTGGGAAGCAATTCAATTACCTACTAGGGAGAGCTGGTGAGAGCCAGGACCGCTCCTTTGCCCATGACCTGTGTCAGGGAGATGGCTTAAAACCAGGTGTTTCTGTTACACGGCTCATCATTGCTCCAAGGAACATTCCTGGCATTTCTGCTTCCTCCTGCAGGCTGGGTTTGCAGGGAGCACCAGGGCACCCTGCCCCAACACCCACCTGGGACAGGGTTTTCCTCCACCATTGCTTGTGAAAGTCTTCTCAGGCTGCCTGTGCTCTGCCAGGAGATGTTGGAGATCCGGGCCCTGACGTCTAGACTTCAAGCACCCCAGGACCTGCCATGTGAGGATCTTCCCCTCATCCTCTTTTCTCCCCCACGCCACTGCTGCACCGTGTCTGTATGAGCAAGGTGATGAAGGAGGCCACTGGAGGTCTGGGGACCTCCTGCCCAAGGGTGCTACCTCCTGCCGCCAGGGAGGTGGCGATGTCTTACACCACTTGGATGCAATTCACCCAAAGATATTTGTCACCCTCCTCAAACCAGTGAGGCGCTTCTGTCATCAATTTTTAAGGTGCATTTCTCCCTGGGACCCATGATAAGGCTGAAGAGGTTTTCTAATTTATGTCTAGTCAGAATCAGAAGAGAAACCTAAGCAAATATGAATAAATTATGGCCGGCACACTTAGCTGGCCTGTGGACTGTTAATGATTTTCTGCTGTTCTGTTACATTCATTCCTCCATGACGTGCTTTTGTGTTACAACAGAGCCTCCCTATTCCCTGCTACCGCAGAGCAGCCTCTCCAGTGGATTTATATAATTCATATCAGTAAAATTTTCATGTGTGTTAATACACCAGACAGCCAGAGAGAAGAAAGTTAGTTTGCTTGGGGCCGGGGGGTGAGGAGGGGGGAGGAAAAATACCATCGGCATCAGACTTAGACGTTTCACTTAATAGCTTTCCTGGAATATACCCATCTTGCCAATAAGAGATAGTAGCTTCAGCAAAGCCATCTCGTTCACACAACATATGGGAGCGCGGGGTGCGGGGAAGATGAATCCTCGGAGATACCTTTTGAAATGTAATGGGATCGCCCGCCTGGCTCGGCCGAGCTGCTGGTGCCGACTTAAGAGGAGAAGAATGACACGCATCTGTGCGTCTTTTTCCACTGCAGTAAATACTTTATCTGCAGCTACCAGTTTAACCGCACCGCGCACCGTACCCTGCTCCCCACGGGCAGCCCACCGGGAGCTCCAGGGAGGGTGAAAATCACAGTCTTCCAGTTCCCACCTTCCCCTCCCAGAGAAACCTGTCTGGGACACAAAACCGGGGGACCCCACACACAGAAAAGCAGCCGCCACGGGGAGAGGCTCGGCTCTGGTCCCCTGCCACCTCCCCAGCTCTGAAACCCCAGCCTCTGCTCCCCTCGCTTGCAGGGACACCGGCTGTGGGGTCCCCTCCGCTCCGCTCCCTCCTGTCTCTTCAGGTCCCCTATTGCCTACCATCGCTCTCCTCACTTGTGGGGTTTTTTTTGTCCTTTTCTGATCTCTCCCTTCTCTCTACCAGTTTTCTCCCCCTTCACACACCTCCTTCTCTCTTTTCCACCATTATTTTTCCACCGCTCTTCCCTCCTGCCTCAGCCGTATCATCCTCTTCCAAACGCCACCCCAAGCCACACATTCTCACCGGAGCTCTTATGCAGGAGGCGACGCCTGGGCTCACAGAATTTAACTACAAGTCTGCCGATGCACATCCTTCCTCCTTCTCCTTCCTCTCCCTTTCTCCTCTGCAAGCTGTGGGGGCAGAGACATGATTTTCCTGCCTATCTGCTGGCACGCACCCCACACCGTTGTTCCACGGAGCTGAGAACCTGCCCAGTGCTGTAGTAAAATCAAGTGGCTCAGACAAGGGACTCGGATATATTTGCCTTGTTTCTTGGAAACCTGAAAGCCAAAAACCTGTTTAGTAGAAAATGGCTGGACATTTTTTGCGCTGGGAACTGGAGGAGGGAAGAACTTTCAGCCAAAAAAATATCAGTTTTCTAACAGAAAATGGAAATGTAACTAAAGTAGACACTAATAAAAATGTTCGACTAACAATCCAGTTTCCATCTTGATGGAAAAATTTCCAGCAGCCTTAGCACAGTGTTTTGTATAACTGAAAATCAGTTTATAGTATTATGTTTATTCTCTGTGAGTTATTTATGTACAGAAAAGCAAACCTTTTGTGGCTTACTCTTGGTATGAAAGATTTTTCCAAGATTAGTCACTGTAGTCAGCCCTCCTGATTAAAAATATTCATTGGAAATCAGTAAAAGATCAAAACATGAAATGTGAGGTTCTGATAGTTTGTTAGACTTTTAGTAAAGAATCCTTCCAGAATGTATGATTTTCTTTGAGTAAGAAAGCTTCATATAGTTGTTTTAAATTAATCAGGCCTCGTCCCACCCTCAACCTCCCAAAAATCTTGAGAAAATCTCATTTCACAGTTTCCCATAAAACCAGGTGCAAAACAGCTGCTTTGGGCATGGAAGGATTCCTGAAGCACTTCATTGGTATCAGTAGCCAGTGAAAAACCATGAAATCGAAGGGATTTTGATAGGTACATTCCCAGTCCTCCAAGAAGGTGCCATGGAGGATAGTATGGCTGAGCTAGTGTTTCCCACATTTGGGGGAAGGACGTTCACGCAGTCTAGTTTTCCAAACTCTGTGAAATTTCACAGTAATGGCTTCATTCAGCTCCGTGTTATTGCTGGAAACACCCTCGGTTTGCTCTGTGCGGATGATGTGGGTGACTGCACTGGTATCCCAAAGCCCTCTGAGACCAGCCACCGGAGAAGGGAACTTTCCAGACCTTCTTTAATGACCGTCACTAAGACAAATGGCTTTGGCTATTTCGTGTAGCGTTCAGGGGCTGTTGCTGCCTTCCCCATGCACCTTCCACTGGGTCACTTGGTCATGTATGTCAGCTAAGACCTTAGGTAAGAGGGGGATTTTACCTATAACTGTATCTAGAGCCAATTAAAGACAAAGTCTCTCCATAATTCACCTTCTCCAGCAGTACTTTGATTGATCACAAGGTTTCCCTCCACTGATTACCTGCCTTCCTATGAGCCTTGCTTTAAAATTGTGCTCTCCAGGCAGGTTCCACAGGAACTGTAATTTAATTTAGCAGTAGTATCAAGAGCTGGGTGATTCAGTCCTAGAAACATTTACCACCTCTGCCTCCTTCTTCCTCCACCAAACTGAGCTCTGCAGCTTCGCGGGAAGATCGTTCCAATGAACAAGTTTTCATCCACCTGGAGAATGGAGAGGGTGAGATCATGTAACGTAATAAAGCCTGTAAAATTACTCCTAAATCATTGAGGAAGCAAAAGAAGCAGCTGCAGGTTCCAGTTTGCTAGCTGTTGGAGTTTTGGTTGGTTGGTTTTTGGTTTTTTTTTATTAGAACTCCATTGAACTACTTAGTGTTCAGCATTGATTTAAAAATATGCCATTCTTAACTACTGGTTAGGCATTTCATTCACTCTGTATGGTATTTGAGGAAGACATAACAAGAGTCAAAACAGTGGATCAAACGTTGGTACTCGAAGGATGACAGTTCTTTTTCCAAACTTACTTTAAATGATTACTTTTAAAGAAGAATGCTGAGCAAATTACAATGGCTTTAAGGAGAGGGGTCACCTCCTGGGGTAAATTCTGACTCCACTGTATTGTAAAGGATGTTTTCCAGGGCCGGGGGGGGAGACGGTCATTCGGGCTCTAAGACTGATACCAGTGATATTCCTACTGTGAGGAAAGTATTCAATTTTCATCATTTGCTTAAAAAAGTACCGTTTTGTTTTAACAAATGGGAACATAAATGAAAGATATTTCTGTGTGTTCTGCTTACATGAATATTTCCCAGTGTTTTTATATCTCAGCTCTCTAAGGAATAATGTTTTCAATTTCCTTCAGTCTAGTACTGAAATGTAAAATAAGACCTCTGGGCTTAAGGACTCTATAAACGATAGTTTTTACTCACTTTCTATTTAATTAGCATGAAACAGATCATGTAATCATTCAGGGATAAATCCTGACCTCTCTGGAGGGAGAGGGGAGAAAAGAAAAAAGGGATTTTCTTCTCTTGTCAACAGCAAAGAAACAAATGCAGAGAATGTATGAGGGTGAGCTGGGGTTTGTCGTGCTATTGGGAAGCCAACCTCTGATCGGAGGCACCAGACGGTGGTGAAAGGATCTTACCAGCGGTGGTTGGAGAAGGCATTTACAATACTGCTGCCCGTGCTCTGTGCCATTACAAGTCTCACTCCTGAGCAAATAAGAGTTTTCAACCGCTAAACAGTCATTTACCTTCCACTTCCTATACTACCAACATATTCCAAGTTGACTTTTGGTTCAGAAAGGCCACAGAGGATGAAGAACCATTATATACCTGTGTCCGTAGGCAAGAAGAAACCTTGGCCCAGGGCTCTCGGAACTGTCATTATTTCTTGACACTTCTCACAATTTTCCATTGAGAAACCTACCTCTGGAAAAGCAAGCAGCGATGCTGACACAGCCCGTAATTGGTTAGAGAGGCACAGCTGAGCTCTCAAGCCCCTGGGCGCAGGAGACCGGAGCACAGGGACTAAAACCAGGACATTTTCCATGAGCAGTTCTCGTATCCAATGCCATGTCCCCTCCTTTTCCAAGGAGAGGACAAAATCGGTGGCACACGGGACTTTCTTCACAAGTTGGGTTAACCCTAGGCAGATGAGGTTGGGAAGAAGCTCTGAGATGCTGGTGTGAGTGGAAGGGATTGCTTTAAATACTACTCTTACCCTGCTTGGATACCGATTGCTTTATCCCTGGGTATCTCCGGGTACGGCACAGGCTCAGCGTCAGCTGCAAAAAGGAGACTGTTCCTCAAAGTCTCTGCTTCTGCAGGAGCTGCATCCTGCGTTTGGCCCAGGGGTTTGTTGGGTGTTACAGACCTGACCTGCTGTTCTCCCGGACTCTGAATCGCTGCCGGTGCCCGTGCGGCACAGAGCAGGTACAAACCCAGCCCCGTCTGCCAGCAGCTCCCCATTTATTTTTCCCTGGAGAGGCTGCTACAGACTAGAGATGCAGCAATAAACATCTGAAATGCCAGGAGAGATGGTCCACTAAAAGGCAGGAGGGTGAGGACGTAAATGCATGGAGCAAGCAGGTACTGGAGAAGCAAATTAGGAACTTGGCTTCCTGTAGCTAATTTAAATGGGAAATGGGAGTTGTTCCAGGTATTCAGTAAACAGGCTTGCAAATTAGCTTCCCACAGTTTCCTTATGCTGCTGTACATGCATAAAGAACACGTACTGCGGTTCGCTGCTTTAACTCGCTTTGCTCCTGAAATCAGAGCGTTTCTCCTTTCTTTTCAGCTACTCACAGACATGTTTCCCTACCTGGTTGTGAGCAAACAGGGTAGGAGATAACCGCGAGTGACTGTTAATAACCAGGCAGCCAGCTTCTTTATTCACGAAATATTTCCTGAGCCTGGTGTTACCAGGGGATACAAAACTGCTTTTCAGTAGCTGATACCGCCCTGTATGAGAGAGAGGGGCTCAGAACAGCTTCATGCCTTCACCACCTCCTTTAAGTCCATATGAATTAACTGGAGGCCAGTTCAGGCTTCAGAGGAGCAGCGCAGAGGGAAGGGGAGGACTTGCCAGAGCAGAATCAGCTCCTGTTCACGGGGAAAAGGGCTCTGGAAGGACACCCGTTATTTAATAAGGGGGAAAAATGGTGTAAACCAACCCATTACTTCAGGCTCCCAGTTTAGCCCGAGATTAGCTTCAGTCCTTAACCCCAGATTAATCTATATGACAAGAGATCTAACTGCCTGTGCTTGCCCTCAGAGCATCTGTTCCCTGGCTAAAGACAGCAGTGAAGATGGCGTTACTGAGCTCGGGAGAGTCTTTGGCGAGTAGATACACGTCCCGTCAGCTCCAGCCAACAGTCCCTACCCTCACACGGGGTGTAACACGGGAGCGGAGGAGCCCTGCTTCCCTTGCTCTCAAATTGGTCAGAACCCGGGCTGTTTTAGCAAAAGAATGTCAAACTTGAGGTTCTTGGCTGTCCCAGCAAAAGGGCCAACAAAGCTCAGAGCAAGACACGAGAACACCAGAACTCCACATAAGCTGTTTTTGCTGGGAATGTTCAATTTGCTACTTTGTCCATTTAATTTAAATGCTAAAGGCAAAAAAGAAATCAGCATTTCCAGTTCTGCTCATTCCTTATATGGTGAAATGTTAGATAACTTGTGTTATTTATAACCTGCACATTTGGTAATTTTTTTAAAAACGGGGGGAGGAGGAGGACGTAGTGGGCAAGAAGACTATGGATTTCTTTCCAGTCTAACTGAAGAATTAAGAATTAAACTGTGTCACGAGAGCAGTCGACTTTATACCTGTGCCTTGTAAAAAGGCAAATCTTGAGTTGGGGAATTGAAATTGATGGGGTTTATGGCTTTAAAAAGGGGACTTAGAGGCATAGCACATACAGCATGGGAAGAGGTAACGAACACTGATCCGAAAGCTCTGAGCTATAAGGTGCTCTTTAGATGTTCGTACTTCCAGACCTTCACATTTCCCAACTCAGTAACACTTCTAGCAATAAGACACAGGGAATAGTTTTTGGACTTGCAGAGGTGGAAGATGTCTCACACAAGCTCCTGACCTTCTCCCTGCCATGACCCTGTTGCACGTTCAACCACGATGAGGTGCCCGACACGGCTCCTTCCCGGCTGAGGTGCTCTCCATCCCTCTTGTCGCTGCCGTCCGTGCTGCGCTGTGTCACCCAGTCGTTTTATTTTTCACCGGTGTCATTGTTCCGATGCTAAATCCTGCCAAACCACACTAAGATGACTATCTTCCCCCCATGGTGGTTACAGCAGCCGTAGTGCGGAGCAGACCCGTGCCCCAGCCCCAGGTTTCAGAGGCATCACTCACCGGCCCCTCTTCCTCCCCCCGAGTGGCTTTTGTTTCAGCGGAGCAGTGAAGGTCACACCGTTACGCCTCCGCCTGCCTCAGTCCCCCCATCAGCCTGCAATGGCATTTCTCTGCCATATTCATGAACTGAACCTTTTTTTTTAAAAAAATGGGGAAACAGGCAATTTCATTTCACTGGACTCACTGCAGGACGGATGACCTTTACCTTGACGCGTGTGGCACAAAGCTCTGTCAGGCATGCTGCAGGGGGACGGCACCGAAAACTCAGAGGGCACGCGAAGCTGCCCTACGTTATCCTCCCAAAATGTCAGTTATTTTCTGCCTAACGGCACTTCACTCGGAGGAAACCTCTTTGCATGCAATGGGCTCTGTCCTGACTCTTCACCCAGTGATCGCACGCTGCACGGAGGATCACAGGTTATTTCTAAACTAATACTGAGCCTAAAGCAGAGGTAAGTAGGGCATGACATATGTGAATTTAAAGGCAGTCTGTAGCTCTGGTTAAAGATTGCTTGCAGATGTTGACTACTGATTTTTTTATTTTTTTTATTTTTTTGCCTTGTTCTGCCTCTTAGAATATTGTTTTCAATGTCCTCATTGTCTTATTAGCTTTCCCTCCCCCCTGAATCCGGGGACAGGCAAAAGGAATGACGGTAGATGTTACTTTTTCCTGCTCCGTGGCAGAGGGGAGTGTAGGGTTTCAGAGATTGTAAACTATTTCTCCTGCACTGAGAGATTGACTGCATGGGTAGAGCCCCTTAAATATAGCTACGCTGACAGTACTGCTTCGGAGAGTTCTGTGGGAAAAAATCCGTCTGCACTATGTTGGTACCTCCAGCCCGGCAGAGAGCTGCCGGGATAACTCCTTCAGATAATGAATAAAATGTGGAGTGAATTCCATGCCGGATCAGCGCTCTGTTGATGTGAGAACCGGTTGCAAAACGTACGACAGGATCCTCCTGTGGCTGTTGTTTTAAGCCTGGCAAATACCGCGGATTGTACATGCTAAAGTCAGGATATTATTAAAATAAACCCCTCCAAAACTCCAGAGAGTTAAGACACGATGCGGCTTCCTTTGAGCTCAGGTCCCTTTATCGCCGAGATATGTCGTATGTGAATGCAATTTATATGAGCTCCTTTAGACTAGAACAGCCTGTTATTTCTGCCATGCCCAGGAAAATCAGGGAAGGTATGTAGCGGTAATAAATCAATTATTTCTTACAAATTAGACCAAGAGAGCATTGCCTAACAGCAGTCTTCCAGATGGCTGGGATGAAAGGTGGACTGGGCTGGAGGGGAAGGGAGGATTTCTAGATAACCAGAATAAATGGGATACAGTTTAGGCACAGAACTGAACCGATCCGGAGGAATGACACCTGTGTGCGAGGAAAGAGATATTTGAGAGCTTAGGTTATGTCAGCGGGTTGGTTTGAACAGAGCAGGTTTGAACAAAGACATTTCCTAGACATCATCAGGGAGGCAAATTCTTTGCGGTGCTGAATTAGGAGTAACCATGGGGATAGGAAATGACAGATTTAAATAAAACCGGGGTCATTTCTAAATATTCAGGGGAAAATATCTTTCTTCCTAAGAGAAAAAGAACAGCCAAGGAGGTCTGGAGGGGCAGGCAGGAGGAAACTGGGGAAAAGGGGGAGCAGCCCCAGGCCAGTGGCTCTGCCAGCCACCTCCAACCCACGTGTCCCTGTGGCCAGGATGAGGATGGAGGGGCTTCACCCCCTTGTCTTGGGCTGATTGTCACTCTGCCCTTACACGGGAGGTGGAAACCATTCCCTCGACACACGGGGAAGCTTGGGCTGTGGCGTGTTTGTCCTCACACACCCTCAAAAGACACAGGACGCCTTCCAGCGATGGCTAGGAGAGATCGGTGCAGCACTTCCTTAGACTGGGATGTTGAAAATAATAGTAATTACTCAAAAAAAAGTCTATATTTCAACCATAACTCCCAGAAGCAGTAGAGTTTTCAACAGAGCAAAGCCCACAAGCACAGAAACCTGATGCTAAATAGCTTGAAATTAACATTAACTGATAAATATACGACTTTGGAAATATTAAAATATGAATTATATTAATACTAATACAGTAATAATCATTATTTTCTAGTTCATCTCTTCCTAATCACGGAAATAAACCCATTAGTGTTACTGAAGAATATGCATCAGTTCCCAAAAGCAGCACGGTTTGTTGGGCAATCTTGATTGTCAGCAAAACTGGGGCGATTGCATGAGTCCCTCAAAACCCAGCAGAGTCCCCGAGAACCCACCACGGCTGGGCAAGGGGGAGGCCCAGGAGCCGAGTCCAGGCTGCGAGGCAGTTTCCTGTGCTTTTCATGACCAGCCAAGTGGATAAAAGGTATTTTTGCAGGCATTTGTCAGCGAGGACGCAGAGGGTCTGGTGAAGCCCCACACAGATGCCGGGCCACCGCTGAACATCTGGCCGGGAGTAAGAGAGGCTCTGGGGTGTAGGAAAGCTGACTGTGATAAACCAAATAATCCCCGCTAACTCTCTGCCAAACAGGCCAGCGTGTCCCCCCCTGCGAAGTCCGAGAGGGAATTAGTCACACAGACCCAGTGGGACGAACCTGAAGGAAGAGCTTTTCGCTCCGTGGGAAGCAAGAGACACTCAACATCATTTTGGTCCTACACCCAGAATGCTGGTGAAAAAATACGTGTTTTACCGGAGGCATTTTTTCCAGTGTGTCTCAAATCCCTGCTGCCTTCCCAGCACCCCTGAGACAACTCCTCAACACAATTCTTCCTCCCGTCACCGGGTCTGGCTGTCCCTGGGCGGCTGCTGAGAGCTGGCAGTGCAAAGGCTGTGCGGCTGGTGGGGGACACGCTCTGGAGGAACAGGGCAAAGACGGACCCGTGTCCCCCCTACCTGATGCAGATTCTGGCCTGAACTTGGTCCTGGTGCGAGGTGGGACAGCCCCACGTTCTGCAACAATTTAATGACAGCCTCCCCACTGCTGCCTCCAGGACAATGCAAAGATCAAAACCAAGTGGGGGCTCTCACCGGGTGCTTGGGTCTCGCGCTGCGCTTTGCATACGCCCCACCATCCTCGTCAAAAATGTCTGTTTTTCTCTTTTAAAAGAGTGAAAACACCCACATCTGCTATATTTGGATGCTGGACATCTGAAAAAAGAATCACCCATGAAAACAGCCTGGATGAACCTGCTGAATGGCAAACCCTGCCAGCCAGACTAAATGATTCTTCTTGCAGAGATGTTTTTCCTGTGTTCTCCTCTGGAAGCAATAGGCAAGGACGGGGGAAGAGCTGGTTTCTTTTCTGATGCACACACCCGTCAGCAGCAGCTTTGTTAAGTCCAAAGAACAGCATCTCTCCTCCCGGTAACTCTGCAATAACTAACAGTCCAAATCCTGCATGTAATACTCAGAGCTGGCAGGCAGGAAAACTATCTCCAGGTTGTTTTTCTTGTCCTTAAAACTTGTGAATTCAAGAAAAGCAATTCAGATGTTATTGCAAGGGAATAACTAATGGAAGCTCCCTACCTCAGAGTCCAGAAATTTCAGGGACAGAAGTATTTAACACAGATATAGCGAAATAGAAACATGAATCTCCTTGAGAAGGAGGCCAGGGAAAGCCAGAGAGCGAGGCGAGAGGAGGAGGGATTGTTCTGAGGTCCCCTTTGGAAGTGAAGAGGGTGGGTGGTGCAAGATAAAATCAGGAATTTGACTTCTCGGGACAGATGGATTTGACAAAGAAAAAAAAAACCTACAGGCCAAACTAAAAATGGTTATCATGGTGAAGTTATGGGCTGGCTCAGGCTGCCAAAACAAATAGCTTGCATCCCAAAGCAGTAAAGGTTACAGTCAGGGAAAATGGAGCTATCCCTGAGGACTAACTAATATACTGCAATTATTATTATAATTTTTTCAGAGAGCTTTGAGAAAGCGAGGGCACTACCTAGTCTGACAGCATCTACAAAAGTCTCAACGAGAGATGTTCCAGCCTAGAATTTTTGTCACATTCCTAGCTTGGCTCAAATCAGCTAATGCTGAACGAGAAGCGAAGGCAGTATTACTTCAGGAATCAACAAGAACTGTTTGAGGTTACTGATATACTAAAAATGCTTTGAATTTCAATAAGTTATTTCCTAATGCAGCTTGAGACACTTCTGCAGGAGATACACCCAAACAAAATGCAATCGGGTCTGGAATTCCAGCTAAGTATGGGTACTACAGGGGAAAAAAAAATCCACAGTTCTGACAAGTTGTCTCAATCTCCACTTATCTGCTGTTTTGGTGAGACTGACAAGCTATTCTGAAGGCACAGCCTCCAGCCTTGCTCTTACACCTTTCTGCGGGGTTTACTGTGGATTAGTTCTACCATTATTTCATTATTATAGACCTATATTAGCTATTTTATAATAACATTGCTTCTTTTTGGAGCAACCTGCAGGGCAGTAAGAGGGTGTAAATTCCCTCGTGTCCCATTTTTCTTGGAGTAGAGGCGTAGCCCGATGGCTAGAGGAAAGGACGGGACACCGGAATCTCCTTGGAATCTCCTGGGCTCCTTTCCCAGCTGCTCAAACTATTTAGGGACGGCTTCTCTTCCATGGAAGTCAATGAAACTCCGTCCTGAACTTTCCTGGGAACACAATAAAATCCTTAATCTGGCTCTGCCTTCCTGCCTTATCCTGCAAGATATCACACTCGCCGGCTCAGCCCGTCCCGCAGAGCCCTAAAGCCCCGGCACGTCGGGTGCGGAGCTGCCGTGTCCGACGCCCGGGGCTCCCGGGGAGCGAGTTTCCAAGGGCTCTGCCATTCCCAGAGCCAGGAATGAGTGGGGGGCGAGTGCGTTCATCCACCTCCAAAGGATGTTTCAAACATTAAGTAACGGGATTCCTGGAGACTGGGCACGGGATGCAACAGAGTGAGATTATCATTTCTATCCCCAGCCTTAATACCTATTAATGGAAAGGGATGATAGAGTATCTGTATCTCCACGTATACAACATCTCTCCCATCCTGTCAAGGCAGAGCATTATCTGGTGAAGAAGCGGTGGGTTTGGGTTTGAGGAGGGGGAAGAAGAGAAAGGGAAAAGTTGTTTATAACACATTAAACAGATACTGTTTGGAGATTCAGGCTATCACTCTCCCAGGGGAAGGCAGAACCTACCTAAGGGTGTGTTGAGTTTAGTTCCTCATTCCTTCTTTCTTTTTTTTTTTAAACTTCTTTTGAAATCAGTGAGTGTGAAGCATGCCTTGCCCCGGGGGAACATATTGCTGAGCTGTTACTCACACTATAAAAGGGTGCCACTTCTCGCTCCTGCCTTTCCTGGAGGCCCCGTTTTGCAGTGAGGAAAGGGCTGACTGGGCAAACCACCAGACCCTGGGGCACACGGAGGATGCTGGGGGGGCTCGGCCTTGGCCCCTGATTCTGGGGAGCTCGTGACTCCAGCCTGGGATCATGGTGGGCTTCCAGAGCGCAGTCTGGAGATTTAGTGTGTCTCCTAAAGGGATTGGCTTAAGAAAGAGCTTTCTCTTGGGTCTCCTATGGAAGACTCCTCCTTTCTCTCTCCTAAATGCCTGGCTTTAGACACGTTGGGGATCAGGAGGGGTGTAAAAAAGGGGTGTCCTCTGGAATTTAAAGCTAAAATCCCTCACTCTGCTGCACTGGACTCTGCCCCTCTTTTGCCAGAGGTGGGCTCGTGGCTGAGACGGAGGCAGGGTCACATCCACGCCCTGGTGTCAGTGATCTCAGGTGGCTTCCCCTTCCCCATCAGCGTGGTGCACAGCTGAGGCACATCCCAGGCCTCAGGGCTGCAAGGAAAACCAGAAATTCTGAACAGTTTATAAACTTCACCGAGTTCATACGTCCCCATGAACCTGCAGCCTTCCAGTGCCCAGACAGCCCGCAGCCCAAGCTATGTGAATGAGGAGAAAATCATCAACGTAGTCGGCAACCTACCATGAAATCCACTGATTGAATTACTGGATAAATATTTGAGTGGATCTAGCTGACAGGTATGTCATGCATGCAGTCTTAAAATAGGAAGGTAATGGGAAATGAGGGAGAAATGAGCCAAGGAACAGGAACGGGAATGTGATTTCTGGTAATAACCCTGATGTTCATGGGCACCTCTTTAGCAATATAGAGGATGTGTGTGGGGAAACCGAGAGCAAGGCACCGCCGTCAAAATAAACTGAGAGAAACTGCAGCTATGAAGAAACAGAGCATTAAGCAGCAGCTCTCCGGGAATAAGGCTGGGGAATGAATTTATGGGGGTTTACGTCAGTTGAACCTGGCAGGTAGTTTTTTAACGTGCTCACAAGAAGCAGACGTGGCTATTTCCAGTAAAGCCGTGGTGGGTGCAGGCTCGTGGAGAGGGACGATGCTCGCACCGGCCTCTGATGGATGGTGCTGGGCTTGGCTCCACGCTGGCTCCTCCACCCGCCATCCTTCCCTCTGCAGCCCCAGGGTCTCCTGTTTGATTTAAAACATGAAAAGAAGAGGTTGTCCTGTTGTACGAATGCACTGGGCCAGCACGCAGCGGCTCAGGACTCCGATCGAAAGAGCACACGCTCAACTGCGGGCAACGGCAGCAAGGGTGAGGTACCACCACATCCATCAGGTCAAGCCCCTGAAGGTCTCTAAGGACGGGCCGACCATATTTGTGTCATTCGGAGCAAACAGTCCGGGAAGTAATCGCTTTAAAACCCATCTCATTCATTTTTGACAGGTTTTGCAAATGTTTCCTCTTTCCTCAATGGGGCATTGACCGTCCCCACGAACGGTTTGGCCTTGGCCTGGGGGGTGCCTGCAGCCGCTCGGCCCCTTGATGTCACCTCATCAAAGAGCAGCTGAAAACGGTATTTCCAGCCAGACGGTTTTCCAGAGTGGCTGGTGAACTGGCTCTGCCCCGTGCCCTCCCGCTCACCCACAGACAGGTCTGTCAATTCAGCTTCAGGTCGGCAAGAAATTTAAGATTGTGACATGATGACCAAAGGGAAAAAAAAAAAGAAAAATAGATAATAAGACCATGACGGGCTATTTTTGGTTTCAAAAGAAACTCCTCTCCCTAGGTCTTTCCAAGCCCTCACCTTCGCATAAGAAAAACAGGCTGTGGGGCTGTAGTGTTGGAGAGATTGGGTGTAAATCAAAGGAGACAGGCTGGTCCCTGTGTGCTGCCGGGGTTAGACCTCAGCCTTTGAGCAAGGTGGGCAGTTGTCACTTGCTGGGGACTCTCCCAGTGGCAGGGCTGCCCGGCTGCCCAGCATTTATACTGAGCCATCACCGGGTCTCCCTTTTTCCTCCCACCGTGTCACCTCCTTCCCGCCGGCTGACAAGTGATTCAGCCAGCCTGGCCCCGCTGGCCCGGCATCTGAATGTAAATCAAACACACGGGACATAAAGCTGGGTTTCAAAGTTGACTATTAACCCGGGCGGAAGGGGTGGCGCAGCAAAAACAAACAGTTCCAAGTTCAAGTCTGAAACCATAGGAGCAGGCTGAGAAACCTTCCTCCTCTCCCACCGCCCGCCGAGGTGAGGGTGAGCACCTTCCCCAGGGCAGGACAGATTTACTGGTTCCCTGATTTCCTTACCCACGTGCTCCGACTCCAAATCAAGGCTGACAACCGACTTCAAAGGGAGGAGGATGCCGAGGGGCCGGGGCTGGCGTCGCACATGAGTGTGTGGTGGCTTCAGTCAAGGGTTTCTTGCAGTTCTTCATGTCCTGAAAGCTGTTGATGTTGAGGTCTGCGGTGTGCTTGGGCCAATACGTAACACCCCAGAATGCTAAATTAACCCGTCTCTGGTATGGAAAATCTGGTGTTTAAAAGTGGTGTTTACTCAGCTTCTCCCAGGAGAGTTAATGACCAACCCAACCTCGTAAGACGTGGGAGTCTCCCAAACCTGGAGGCCCCCTTTGCTGCCCTAATGCTTTCAAAACCAGTGGGAGTTTTGCCCAGGAAAATATTGGAGGGCCAAAGAAAATCTGTATGAACATGGTTTTTATCGAATTGGTATGTACCTCTACCATTACGGAATGTAGTTTAATATTTCTTTACCCATCACCCCAAGTATTTCTAGGCAAAAAAACCCAACAGCAAATCCTATTTTCTTTGACATAATTGCTAGCATGACTTAGGTAATTTGTCTTCTATAATTCTGTCGTGACATCCTCACCATTAAGGTCTAACTTGGATATCAGAGACATGAACTACTGATGGTATGGACAGGTTTGAGTGAGTCCTGCTCAGCCACCCACTTGGGTGTGCAGCAGTTTCCTGGACTTGGCCAGGTGAGCAGCAAATTCCACCTGGACATGGAGCAAGATTTCATAGAATCATAGAATGATTTGGGTTGGAAGGGACCTTTAAAGACCATCTAGTGCCACCTGCCCTGGGCAGGGATATCTTCAACCAGACCACGTTGCTCAGAGCCCCCTCCAACCTGGCCTTGAACCCATCCAGGGATGGGGCATATCCCAACTCTCTGGGCAACCTGGGCCAGTGTCTCCCCCGTGTTTCACTGCTCTCAAGGACAATCCAACAGGACAGAAATTCCTCACCTGTTTCTGAATTCCTTAAAGCAGTATTCTTAGTGCAAATTTTCTGTCAGTGAGGGTTGGTGAGAAGAGGAGCTGTGAGAAGTGCTATCCTCCAGCAAGTAGCAGTGGTCCCAGCAGTGGTGGGCACCAAGCTGGCTGAGCAGGGGACGGCTCCAGCCTTCAAACACCTTACTCTGACAAATGGGGCACGACGACGTAGAGAGGGTGGTGTCCTGAGACACTGGGGGACACCTCTGGCCGTCAGCCATCAACCTCGGACACATCATTGCATCTCTCTGCACCTCAGCTCCCCAGTTTGTGGAGTGGCAACACCTACCGCTTTCACAAATTGATTTGGGGAAGGAAGGAAGGCTGTGGCGCTACCGAGCCATGGTTTCCCACGGGCTCAGGGCCGTGTTTCTGTCCACAGCAGCTGGAAGGGCTCCGTGTGTGTGTGTGTGTGAGTCTATGCACGAGCAGCTTCTCCATCTCAGGGACCAGCTCCACCCCGGTGCTCTCTGAAGGCAGAAAGCACCAAGTCCCATTCCACGTGAGCCGCTAACCAACATATCTGCTCATAACATTCCTTTGCTGATAGCTTGGACCGTTTTCAAACAGGCTGTGTCCTCTCCTCCAGTATGGGAAAGCGTTGTCCGAAACCACGTAGGATTATAATTACGCAGCGGTCCTCCTGCAAATAAGGAGTCTGCATCACAGAGCAAGCTGGAGCCAATTTACCGGAGCAGCACCGAGGATATCATTGCGTGATCTTCATTTCCATTAAACAACTGGATCTAAACTCTCTTTTATTTTTCGTCTAACCATGCTGAGCTTTAAAATTGCCTTGATTATAATGTCGCTTTTGAATGATTTGTCGTGGCTGATGGTTTTGCACATGAAAGTTGCTACTAGCTGATTAGGAAAAAGGAAAAAAAAAATCCACCATTGCTTCTTCTATCGCTTAGGAAATTGCAG
Source organism: Xenus cinereus (assembly GCA_025774025.1). Classification (NCBI taxonomy): domain Eukaryota; kingdom Metazoa; phylum Chordata; class Aves; order Charadriiformes; family Scolopacidae; genus Xenus; species Xenus cinereus. Next base: position 1,547,320 of record JAOXJK010000069.1, read on the forward strand.
TCCTCAATCTGAAGCTTGGAAAGCGTGTTGCCATGGAAATGATGCTTATGCTGTCGTAAATAAAAGTATTCTGGGGTCACCGGGGTCTGCGGCATAAACAGGGGCACGAATACTGCCTGGAAAAGTGCCAGAGCGCTTTAAACATATACGGAGATAATTTTCATGGTGTTCCACTTCCCGTGTTCTCGTCAGAAGGACTGATGAAGGTCAACATGTCACGGCAACCTTGGCATGAAAACAAAGCAGGACAAGTCTTAGCTGTTGGTATTAGTAACGGCGCAGAGAAAACAGCATGGTAGCCCTCCTGCCCAGCCTCTGTCTGCTCCATCGTGTCAGCGCTTCTCTCCCATTGTATTTCTCACACATTCAGCAGCGAGATCTAACTGCGTATCCGTTCAGGGGCAGTTTTACCGAATTCATGAGCACAGCACACGGGAGCTCAGGAAAACCAGGCGATGGTTATAAAATGCTGTATCATGGACCACCCCATTGTGGTCCCTGATTCCCCAGCCGTACCCCACCCGCAGCCCGGGAGTAGCCTGGGTTTTCCAGTGGGAAACTGGCCTTTTCCCAGAGGGGAAACACTTTTGGGCAAGAGCCCGACTAAGGGAAGGAGCCCCCGAGCCCTCCCGCTGCCCCTCGGCAAGGGCGATGGGGGACATCTCCAGGGGGGACCCGGAGGCAGCGCCGGCACCGCTCCAAAGCAGAAACACGGGCAACCAGCGAGGGAGAGGGCTTGGGATGTGTCGCTTCGTGGTTTTTTTCAGGAGGAAAGCAGGCGGTTACTGTTTCTGGTGGGTTCTTAATTGTTCAATGGACTGCTCAATGGCATTAAATGGGCCATACCATGAAGGTGCCTTGGGCAGTATCAGATGAGGCATACGCGCTTTTCTCTCTGTATTTTTAATACCCACACAAGCATTTCGAGCGCAGGCAGTCACTTTAAATAAAACTACAGAGATTGCAAATGCCACAGCTTGCTTATTTACTTACTGTCTCTTAGCCTGCCCAAAATGTGGAAATAATGTTTCCAGAGATGCTGGAATTCATGTGCCTGTTGAGGATCCTGGCTGCTGTCCTGGATGATACTGCATATTCAGGGGATGATTCACCCGCTCCGGAGAGGAGGAAGGGCCGTACCAGCTGTACCACCTCTCCTTCCCCGACTGACAGCCCCGGGGATGTTTCCACAAGGAAGCCTCCTGCCTCCAGGTTCAGCCAGCAATCACAGAGCAGACAAGAGAGAAGTGAAACGGAGAGATGGTTCAAGGGGAGGGGGCGGGGGGGGAGAGAAAACAAAAGAGAACTGGAAAAGTGATGCCAAGCCAGGCTGACAACAAAATTCTCGCTTGTCTCAGCCCCAAACGTGCGGAGAGGACTCTGCATTTCTTTCCTGTGTACGTTAGCAATGTCCTTTGCCATCTGCGTGGGAGGGTAAAGAGGGAGCAGCTCGGCTTCCAGGGCTTTGCCACCCATCTCCTGCCAAAGGCTGGTAAAACCACCCTCTCAACCCTACAGCCATCAGCCCTCGGCTAAAGAGGCACGAGACCCAACCCCAGGACCCTGGTCTGCTCCGTAAAGCGACTTAAAACTTCCAGAAATGGGGTTTCCCTCTTGTACTCCAATTTTTAAAGAATTTTCCCCCTTGCTGGGGCAGGAGCTGTGTGGGATACGGGGCTGATACCACGCACATTACACACCTCGCCATGGATTTATCACGGAGGGGCTGGCCAAGGCTTTGGAGGCAGCTGAGGGCTCCCAGCTGGCCGGGGGCTCCCTCCCGGCCCCTCTGCGGCTCCTTGATGGGAACAGGGTAGAAAAAACGGGCTCAAAGGTTGCCCAGAATGACCAAGAGAGAAAAAATTCCTTTTGCCACTCCTGTTGCTAATCAAAGGGGTGTGGAGAGGAAGTTTCGATCTCTCGTGTCCCACACTGCCAAACAGAAAAAAAATTATATATATATATATAAAATACACAGGAAATTCCTATATTAAGGAAGAAGCCTCCACGCTATCAAAATCAGTCTTGAAATTAATCTTGCCTGTGGTATATGGAAACTGAGCCAGGCTAGGCCGAGCTCCCTTAAAATGTCTTTCAAACACACCTAATCTCCTCAGCCCGGGCTTTTACTGCCGGCGCTGCCTGGGACTTCGCCTCCCAGATTTCCGACAGTTTGCGGTGATGGCAGCGGGGCAAAGTCTCCAAAGGGCGGGGGGCAGCCCTCCCCTGCGCCCAGGTATGTGCCCCTCGGCTACTAATTTCGACCCAGTGAATCAGGAATAAGTAAGGTGCAAACCGCCCAACGCTGGTGTTTGCCGAGCACCTCCTCCCAGGGGACAAAAGCCGGTGTCAAGAGGGCCGGGGCGGCGGGGAAAAGCCCCCACCTGCACTTAAACACCTTCTGGCAGAGACGGTCCCGTGCCGCCGGGGAAGGGGGAGCCCCGCCGGGGTGTGGGTGCCCTCCTGCACCCAGACCTGCCGGCATGCAATGGGGAAAACGCCCACAGATTTCTGTTTTCATCTTTCCAGCTTAAAAAAAAAAAAAAAAAAAAGGCGGTTCTTTCCAGCGGCTGATTAATGGTCCTTCTGCACAAACTGCATTTTGCGCATATTTAAAAATCTTGGGCCAGATAACACTTTGACCTAAAATAGAATAGGTTCTTTTTAAATTTTTGTTGGGCTGTTTTTTTTTTTCTGGTGGTGCCTGACATTTGTAAGTTTTAATACCTTATTTTTTGAAAAGAGTCTTTTCTAACTTGCAGGACGAAGGTGGCTGTGGCTCTGTGTGGGTGCACCCCCTCAGCCCATCGCTAGAGCGGCCCTGGGACACACAGACACGTCTCAGACCACCTGGACACATCTCAGACCACCAGGAGAGACATCCCTGGCACCGAGAGGACCTCCTGGGCTGTGGAATATGCCCAGCGCGGTTCCTCCTCCCATGGGGGAAATCAGTGCCACCCCCTGCCTGAGAACCCCTCCCCAAATTTCCTCTCCCAAATTTCCTCTTCCCCTGAGCTCCCCGTGCGTGCAAGCCGAGCCTCGGTTACATTAATCCCGACGCTCAAAAGGACCAGAAGCGGTGGCTCCTGTGGGCACGTGGCAGCTACACCACCAAAAGAGTGAAAACTTCAGGGCACAAGTGGGGCTGTAATATGCCATACCTCCCCGGAACACAGACAGCCCTGGACACACTCTGTAACCTCACCCAGCTCTCCATAGGGTTGGTATATATTTATACATGGGCCGTCTCAAGATGCCAGTAAGTTTTTATTAGCCCCATTTGCAGATGGGGTAACGATGACAGACAAAGTGCTGTGACCCCTCCGGGCTGCTCTTTGCCGGGCGGGGGGAGTCTGGGAAAGGTAAAGGGGGGGGAGCTGAGCTTTCCCAAACCCCCGGCAGCTCCTGGGTCTCGCTCAGCTCCCGCTTTGAGTCAGGCTGGCAAATAAACATGAAAGTGAAAACGGTATTGTGAGATGGTTATGCAAGAGCGGGCGGATCCCGGGACCCAGCCATTGTTCCAAACGTTTAATTAACATTATGAAAGCTGATTAAAGGAAAATCTTTAACCTCCAGGGAAATCCCATTTTCCCTCACTTCCCATACCTCTGCAATTTTCACAATGTAAGAAGGAAAGTGTTATTTCAAGGCATGATTCATATCAGCTACAACCTGATCTTTGCCACAGCCATGTCCTGCAGCTTAAATAATCCCCAGCAGTGACACCAGACGGGGACACTTCTGAGGCAGCACTTTTTTCCCCCGTTATACCATGACCTGAATTGCCATCATAATTCCTAGGCTTTGTGTCACCCTGGCACCGTGACAAGCGCTCACCCACGCTCCAGAGGGAGAAGTCAGTCCGCGCGGACGGCGGTACCTTCCCAGGCACAGCATCCCGGAGACAAAGTGTGAATGAGGCGCCGCAGCCCGGCCCTGTGACCGCAGGGGACATCAGCTCTGGTCACCACTGCCAGTTCCCGGGAAGGCAGGAGACTGATGCTCCATCATCTCCCCACCCAACCCTGAGCAAATCACTTACCCTTTTCTCTTCTCAGAGCTGGGGGAAAAGGCAGCGTTACCTCTCTGGGGGGGGGGTCACTGTGAACATGAATGGGTGCAACCAGGCACTGGAGATGTTGAGGTGGAAAGTCCTGCTGCAAAGTTACGTTAGATTGGAGAGATTGCTGCAGCGGGTTTGGGATCAAGCACAGCCCCCCCCCCCCCAGTATTCAGCTGGGTAGGGGTTACATATTGCATCCCTGCTCTCCGAGACCTATTTTAATGATAGGGCATGGCCAGCCCGTCACAGACCTAATCCCGGGATCTAATCCTGGAGGCAGGGGACAGCTGGCTGTGCTGCTCACTCGGGAATGCCCCTGGGGCTGTGTGGCTCCAGGAAAGATGGAGAGGGACTTTTTACAAGGGCATATAGTGATAGGATGAGGGTAATGGCTTCAACCTGGAAGAGGGGAGATTTAGATGGGGTATCAGGAAGAAACTTTTCACTCTGAGGGTGGTGAGAGCCTGGCCCAGGTTGCCCAGAGAAGCTGTGGCTGCCCCATCCCTGGAGGGGTTC
>JAOXJK010000069.1:1560190-1585333 GCA_025774025.1 Xenus cinereus
TGCCCCATCCCTGGAGGGGTTCAAGGCCAGGCTGGATGGGGCTTGGAGCAACCTGGTCTGGTGGGAGGTGTCCCTGCTCATAACCGGGGATTGGACTAAATGGCCTTTAAACCAAAACCAAACTCTTCTATGATTCTATAAGCAAGGGGCTGGAAAGGAAACATGGGAAATGGAGGCACAAAGTAGGAGGCCAGGGAAACAAGGAAACAGCTAAAAGAGCAAGCCAAGGGGAAGTCAATAAAATTGACTTAAAATACATATGAATGAAAAAAATTAATAAGCCAAAGCTGTATTTAATGTCAATATTGTTGTAGTAGTCTGAGAAATCATGAATAAATAAAAGCAGATGGTGGATTGATCATACAACACCAAGAAAGGCACTTGTGAAGAATATTTTCTTCTCAAGGCACACAGACTCATACGTGTTTCTCGTTTGCTTTAATGGGAGTCATGTTTGCAAACTCCCGCGTATTGAGAAACAGGTAAACCTCAATGTTTAAAGCTTGTTTTGACACAATTATTTCCTTATTCTCCTGGAACGTATTAATTTCTGTTTCAAAAGTGTTCCACCTGCATACTACGCTGCATGTCACAGCGACCTGCCAAATCCACTGTAAATTATTCAAAAATACACTGACAAATCGAGGACTAGCATTTTAAAGCGGGGGTAATTTGCAGCATTATCGAAGAGTACCCTCTCCTTTCAGCTTTTCCCGACAAGCACTAGAAGCAAGCGGTGCCTGTCGCTTCTGGGAGGGACAGGATAATCCTCATCCCGATGCTGGCCGAGCTGCTGGGACCCGCACCTTTCTCCCGAGAGATGCTGAGTGTTCTCAGAGCCGTTGAGGAAGCTCAGCTCCTTGCCCAACTTCGCATCTATCGATTTTTCTACGTGGATAGTGCATCGTAATATCCCATTTAAAGAAAACTGGGAAGAGAGGAAACTGCTTCTCCATGAGCTGCCTTATTCCTGGCACAGAGGGCTCGCTATTAGGCCCTATTCCAGAAGATTGCTTAAGCATGCACTTTCTGAAAAATGTTATTTTTATTAAGCTCTTTCATTAGGTAAGTCTTAGTTATTCTGTAGTTGCACAGACCAAGAAATCTGTCTGTCTGTCTATCACTAGTTCTGGATGCCATGGTATAGAGACTTCAGAGACTGAAATAATATCCTTAACATCCCCGTGAAAAGTGCATTATTTGCCTTAAAACTTAACCCCTATTATTAAAATCAGTGTGAGAGCAGTTAAGAAGTGGCCAGGTACAAAACCATCAGAGTATGTTCAATTATACACTATTTTTATCCCAACTTTAGCTCTCTTCATCAACTGGAAACCCATCAACTTTTGAGGTTCTTCTCAGAGAGCTGAAGGTACAGTTGTCCCAAATCCTGGTGGGGGTGACGTGTTATGCCATCGCTTCAGGGGGGTAATTGGGAAAGGATGCGGAGGCAGAGCCATGAGAAGAGCAGAGAGGTGTCCCTGTTGCATGGGGTAGCTCACTCCATGGCTGCTTTGGGCCACCAAAGAAGTGGTGAATGCTGGAGGAGGCTGGTGCCTGGCTCAGGAGCAGGGATGCTTCAAGAGCACACTCTTGTTGTCTGCTCGTACCTTTCTGACCACGTTTCTCTGTGCCTTAAGCAATTCAGGTTTAGAAAACGCCGGATGTATCCTTCAAGATGGTTTGCTTTGCGTTTTGATCCCTTTCTGAAGCCATGGAGCTGCCAGGAAAACTTTGTCTACTTAAGGTGAGTTGCTGTGGTATGCCCATACGTGGGTTGGCCATCGCATACTTCGAGAGATGCTGGACTCCCTGCTAATGGTGGTCTGATCCCGTAGGCTTGCTCTTTGGTCCCCAAGATGGTGCAGGGAAAGCCAAGAGCCTCTTCATTTGTCACTGTCACAGTTTGCATCGTGTTTCAAACCTGGTTTTGTAGATCACAGCCCAGGTGTTCTTCTGTTTGCGTAGTGCCTATTACAGTGAGATCCAATTTATGGCTTGTGCTCTTCAAGTGTTTGACAGTTCTGGTTTATCTGCCCCGGGAGTTTTGTTTTCTCCCCTGGAAATGATTAGGTGCTTGTGAATTGACATGAGGAGCTACCAGAAGGAATAGGGAAGAAGAACATTAACGCTCTGTCGCAAACACAGGAGACCTATATCAACAGGTATTTCAGGGAGGCTTTTGGGGAGTTATTCTCAGCCCTTGCTCGAGGAAACAGCTCACAAAGCTGTCAGCTCGGTTGACACTGGACTTCAACCCAGCTTGTAAAGTCATGTATGATCCAAGGCTGTACACACACTTATGGTAGCCCCATGGCTGGGCAGCCCATGGTCCCCTCAGTCTGTGCAAACCTCAACTGCAAGGTCCTGGGTGTCCAGGCGTGTGGAATCAGAGATGGACGCTGCCTCCACCTGTAGTGATGAAACCAAAATTCCTCAAAAGCAGCAGTCAGGTGCAGGACAGACTGTCTAATGCTGAATCAAAACACCACTAAGTGTTGGCTGCTGGTGCCTTTGAGCACCCTCAGCTGGGGAGCATCAGCAGCCCCGGGGGAGGAGACCCTTGTGTTAAATCAACAGCTGAGGAGAACCAGTTTCCAGTGAATAAGAAGGACCAGTCCCTCGTGAGAAGATAGAGATGCACAGCACGGGAAGGGAAAGGTGCTGCCTGCCAGGCAGAGGTGGAAAAGGCTGAGGGGGGATTTGGCTGAGGGTCAGGAAATCCCGAAGGCAGCGGATAAGCTGGACCAAATCCTGTAATAGAGGAAGGAGGGGTGCCCGACTGAAAACAGTGAGAGATTAAGTTTGAGACAGATAAAAGAAAGCACTTCTGGACACGGCAGGTAGTGAACTTCGGGAACTTGCTGCCACGGGGGGAAAGGGGGATTAGACAAAGTCATGGAAATGGCTTTATAAGTGGCAGCTAAAATCCCCGGGCAGGGAGGCACCCTCCAGCATCCCTGCCAAGAGAGCTTGGGGAGTGCGAGGGGGATGGAAAGTGGACGAGGTAACGTGATTTCCTTAAGCACCGTCTCCCGCTGTGCCTGTCGGAGACATCCCACAGGGCTGGGCATCCCGCTGGATGGAGCCAGCCAGGGCATCCCATTCCCCCGAGCTTTGTGGCGTGAGGATTTCTGCTCCTGTTTGCGGTGCGCAAACGCCGGCTGGCACCAGGGGGCTGGCACGGGAGCTGGCAGGCTTCCCACCCCGGGCGAGCAAAGGCCATTGCCCCGCAGCTTATTCTGCATCGAGGGGCGAGTGTCACAGCTGCTGGTGGAGGGGGTTCACCCCCCATCCTTGGGGTGGAGGGCTCTGCCGTCCCCCCCCCGGTGTCACAGCCCTGCTCTCCATCCTTCCCGGGCCGTTATGAGCCCCAGCGATGGCAGCTGCCCGGAGAGTGCCTCGCCGCTACAACATAAGACGCATGGATCAATTAACTCAGTTGCTGGGTTTCGCTTTTGAATCAATTAACTGGAACTGAAATTAACTAAAAATATCCTTTGCTTATTAACAGACCGAGCTAATTGCAATAAAAGGTGGAAAAAAAAAAAAAAGGGGGAAACACAGAGATGCTATTTGTCACAGCGAATCTCTGCCCTCATCTTTATTGCAAATATTCCTCATTTACTCGGCGGACTAATGACTCCACAACCTCCAAATCAGTAGTGCCATTCCACCATGAGGTGGCTGCCTTTCCCACCGTCCCCAGCACATCCCAGCTCTGCGGGGACCGGGATGGGACCTGGCTGGGACCCGCTCTGGTCTCACCATCCCTCCTGCCCCGGCTGCTCCGCGGGGCCTGGCAGCGTGCAGCCCTCTTTGTCTCGCCTTCCTTCCCTTTGTTTCTGGCTCCATTTCTTTGTTTGCCTGGTTTTTCCTCTTTTTTTGTTGTTGTTGTTGTTGTTTGTACCCATCATTCCTCTGTTGGCCTTTCCATCCTCTTCTTTTCTTCGTGCGTGCCCCATCCCAGGGATTTCCATCCGTCCCCGCCTCAACCCTTTATTTCTTCCCCTTTCCACCATCCTCTTCCCCTTCCCTCCGTCCGCAGCGCTGTCCCGCTCCGTCCCTCTGCCTTCCCAGCTGCAATTAGAGCTAATCAGATACCTGAGCAGCTCTGCAAAGCTATTAGTGGCTTTCCCGCTCATCCCCGGGGGAGGCGAGCAGAGCTGGACAATTCGGCTTTTCCCTGCAGCCCCCGGTTTGACAAACACAATAAACACCACGGGGGCGACGGGCACATCTCCGCCGACGGTGGGACCACGCCGGGCACCGCCCGGCCAGCATCCCTGGATGTCCCATGGTGGGACCTGGCATGTGGGATGCTCCCAGGGGTGGTACCCGGCCACCTCCCTCCTGCCCTGGCTACAGAGCACCCCCATTTAGGAGCTCGAGGGGGAGCTTTTGGCTGGGGGGGACGCAGCCTCTCCGGTGGGGCCGACGTGCTGCGTTTGTTGCAGAGAATTTCCCCGCTCGCTCCGCAGCCCGGCGCACCCCTCCTGCTGCTGGATCTATGAGCTGTGTGTGTGTTTTGTAATTAAGCAGTTAATTGCACTGGAGTTCTTGATTAGCTTTGGGGGATGGTAATGTTCTAGCAGGATGAGATGTTGTGTACAGTTCAGAATCATTTACAGAAATTGGAGCTAATTTTGCTGTCTGTGCTTATTACTGCATTAATTTAATTTGGGTTGCTTTTAGCTCATTAACACATCTAATTAATTCGTTGACATCACTATTAAGATGTCTCTTTGAAATTGGCGTCTCCAGATAATCAGGATGGAAGAGGCTGACAGATCAGGCGCGAAGCTGACTGGGAAAATGGGGAAGGAGGAAAAAAAATAAAAAAGGAACGACTAATGAATTTTCCATCAGAATCGCAGGGTTTGTCAGAGTTGGTATCAGCGAGGCAGAGACAGAGCTAGCGAGACAGAGAAAGGGCAGGAGACAGACAGCGATGCTAAAGGGAGACTAGTTCTTTCAAAAATATTATATTTGTGAGGAGAGCAAGCAGGACGCGTGAGAGGACGATAAATACTCTTTAGCGAATCGGCACCAAGGCTGCGTATTTCTTAGTTAATTTTTCCTCTCTCCCCCCTGTTTTCCGTTGCGGCCTTTTGGGCTGTTTTCATTATTTTTGCCACCCCTCGCGTGGTTTTGTAAGGCCAGTGCTGGGGGCTGCGAGGGACCGATGGGGCTGGGGACGGAGCGACGTCCCTCCCGCCACCATGGGGATGGGACACCACCCGTGCCCCGTGTTGCCGTGAGCGTGGAGGTCAGGGGGTGGACGGACAATTGCGAGCAATTAAATTACCATCATTTAACGAGTTAGCAAGCGGCGGCAGAGCCTCGGCATCTGCATTTGCGAAATAAAACAGCTGAGCTTCAGCCTGCCTTCGCGGCTGTCGCAGGCAGCAGAAGAGGGACGTGTTGTGGGTTTGGAGGGGCAGTTGTGGCTCGTTGGTCCTGGTGGAAAGTCACAGCGAGGGTCTAGGACACTGCTGGGGGCTGGGAAATCACCTGCGTGGGAGCCAACGTGAGCCAACCCAGCATAAAAGAGGCAAATAATGCCTTCCCCCAGGCATGGTCCATGGCACAGGCTCACAGACCATTTTTGGGTGCAGCCGTGAAGACGGTGTGGTGTCCTGAGGCCAGGCGGTGGCAGGGCTCGGGGACCATCTCCTGGCAGGGGTTGGAGTTAGGTGGGCTGCAAGAGAGCAGGGAGAGAAGAGGAGCTGACACTGCCCTTGCTCCGTGACACAATTTGATAAGGATGTGGCGCACCCTTAAAATGACCCAGAAGAGCTGCTTTTCTGGCACCAGGACCCAAATTTGGAGGGTTGGAGAGCAAGGAAAGAGGTTGGGAAGCACAGAGCTCTTCAGCCCCTCCGATGTCCACCTCTGCAAGGTTCTGAGCCTGCAAGCACGTCCCTCAGCACATGGTCCAACTCTCCAGCCTTTGGGGTTTCTGCTCTTCTCATACTATTCCTCCTTTTCCCCCAGATTTGCTCAGAAGTGCCCCATCAGCATGGTGCAGAGCTGGGACACTGTGAGCCCAAGTGTGGCCTTGCTGCCATAGCAGGAAGATCTCCCTTTCTCCAGCTCCAGACACATCTTCCCAAAACCACAGAAGCCCCGGACACGAGGGGATGAGGGAGCACACACAGGTATGTTTTGAGCTTGACGATGGTTTTCTCCCCTAGACAACCCCCATCCAACTGCAGAAGACACAACCTCTTTCCGTTCCCTGTTCCCTGTGACAAGTGGGACAGAAACAGGAGAAACAGCCCCAAAACCCACTTCACCCTCAGTTTACGCCTTTTTTGGATTCACAGAACCACGATGCATGTGCAGACCCCTCCATATACTTCAAATTTGTGCTGACTGACAGCAAACCAGCTTTTCTCAGTTACCTTCCACAGCCCCTGATGGGTCCCTCTGGACATCGAAACCACCGATGTAGTTAACTCAGCACACTCCCAACTGCGTCCTGGATGCACCAGCCAATGTGGCTGGTTTCTGGAAGCAATTTCTGCGGAGCTAGTAACATTATCTGGGCTGCAAACATAATGTTCTCTTCCCACCATCCCTCTGCCCCTCTCAAGGGAGACGCGATGTGGATGGAGGCAATGGAGGGAGCATTTTCACTGGGAATAGCTCCCCTGCAGAAAGGCTTTTGTAAAACGGCTTCGAACTAATTGATTTTAAAAGAGAGGAAAATCTCAAATTGCAGTAGGAAGGCTGTTGTGGAGGGAGAGGATGATTTTAAAGGGTCTATGCATTGCACCTGAGTCCGTGGGTGAACCTCAAAGGCTCTGAGATCAGCGTGCTGCCCTGCTCACTGAATTTGGGCAGGCCAGCCCCGTGTCCCTCGCTCCAGGGACATCCCTGTCCTCATCAGATGCGTTGTCTGTGTGCCCTCTCAAAAAGGAAAAGCCAAATGGAGAAAGCAATTTCTTCCTCAAGGCAATTAGAAGCCTTGCTAAGAGTGAGAGGCTCGGGGAGATGGTGGGCAGGAGGGCTGGACCCTGGGACAGGAGGCTCCAAGGTCCCTCCAGGCAGGGTTTAGGTGGTGGTGAGGGGTTGCAGAGATGAAATCTCCATCATTACTTTCTTCGCTTTGCTCAAACCTCACTTAGAAGAAGCTTGTGACGGTGATTGGAGGTAAAGGAGAGCCAAGACCTTCCCATTACAGAGATAAAGGTAGGTGGGCTTTGTGTTGTGCACCATTGGATGGGTATGGAGAGGCTGTGCATTCTTACCAGGGTGGTTGGTCTTGGAGACACATGTCATATGTAGGCATCTACCTGGTTTTCAAAGGTACTAAACCAGACTGGGGCCAAATTATGAAAGGAGATAACCGGTTTTGAGAGCCTCTTTTCTGGCAGTCTTGGTTGGCCCCACTGCCATCAAACTGAACGGCCCGGGCTGGTGACACCACCGCTGCTGTCATCTGTTCTCCTTCCCTGACAGAGCCCAAATCCTCCTTTCAGCCACCCCAAAAGAGCGAAACCTGGTGTCACACTGAATGCACAGTCTATCTGAAAAGCCATGGGAACGAATTGCATGGCCTTCCTGGGATTCCTTGTCCAACAGAGGTGCTAAAATGCGGCGTGATTGTAGGTCTCTTCTCCTGCCAGTGACCTGGGAGGAAAAAAAAACAGAGAGTATCCCCACCACCTCAGTCTGACAGATAAACCCAAGCAGAACTTTCTCCCCCGCACCTCAGGGCTCTCCCTGGGAGGAGCCGGGGGCCACTTACTCCAACCCCGAGCTGCAGTTTCCACCTGGGGAAGAGAAGTTTGCTCAAATTTCTATTCAACTTCATTCCAGGGAAGAGTATTAGAAACTCCACTCTTTAGCACTTCATTAAACACTTTAGTTTAATAGCATCCTCCAGGGAATCCCAATCTGGACCACGTGAGCCAGGAGTAAACAGCTGCATCAATTAACCCCATAATCTCGAGGGTGCTATTAGAAGGTGAGATACCCTTAGAAAGTGCATATGCCTGCAATTAGGCTTAAAATACTTACGTGTCAATAGCTTTAGTTATTTGTGCTCTCTGCTATTGATCTTGCTTATGTTTTCCACATTAAACGGTCTTTCTTACTTCATCAATAAATTAAGCGCTGTGCAGATTTATTCACTTTTTCTATTAAATGCTGCAAACTCCTGAGCTCCTGACCCTGGCTGGGCTCAATCTGCGACGAGGGGCTCCAACCCTCTTTGCTGGCAGCTCCATTCTGCTCTTGCTTCAGGAGCTGGGAAAAACAGCAGCAGGAAGAGAAATGCAGGAGCTGCCAGCTTGGATTGACCATTCGCAGGGCAGAGGAGGCTTTTGGGCTGAGTTTGCTGGATATGAACACTTTACCTGTTTGTTTTTTCTGCCAGGGTGAGATTTGGAGGAGATCTTAGAGAAGGCTGTGAACATAACAGAAGTGGTTGAGTTTCTGCCACACAGGGAATTTGAGGAAGGGGCAGGATCTATGAGACTGTGCAGAAGATGAGGTTCTCCCTGGCTTTTCTTCTCGGGAAAGGGCTTTAGGGAGAGTTTTACATCTTCTGAAACAGCAACTGAGCAGGCCATCACCTCACTGGGAACCAGTGGGGTGGGATTAAGGGCTGGTCCTTGTTTTTTCACCCTATTTTCCATCAATTTCATTACTGACTGCAGCCTTTTCCTTCCGATTATTTAGCCCAAAACCAGGTGTGCACGTAGACAGAAACGTGGTGGTGCTGAGTGTTTTGGCTGGAAGCTGGGAGAGCCCTGGGACATAGTGGTGATCCTGGGTATTGGAAAGATATGAAATGTTGGAGACGCGTTGCCCTGCAGAGCTGGTTGAGGAAGAGGAAAGTGTTATGATTGTTTCTTTTTTTGTAGCCAGACTTTTAAGTCCTAATTCTTACTCTTATGGGAGTGGACCGAGGCTGGGGCCCTGCTCTGCCGAGGGTTGAGGATCCTGAGCAAAGCAGCAGCTCCTGCCGAGCGCTGGTGGCATCGCATGCTGGAAATATCTACTGTCCTCTTCATTCTTTAACTTCTTCAAGCACCTTTGCTTGTTTTCACCAACTCCCCTTGAAGACCTGTTGGCTTCCTGTAAGGAAATGGCACAATTATTTTCATGGAAAAGAATTCTGGAGGTAGTTCTTACCCTTTTTTTTATTCTCTTTGGTCGTCCTGGCTTTTCCGTGCTGCGCTTACTGAATGTTGTGGTGTTTCATGAGGAGCAGGGGTGAGAAAAAGGAAAACTTAGGGCATTTAGAAGAACAGTCTTTCCGATAGTTCGCTTTGTTTAGTTTGCTGCTCCCCTGCCCATCTGGTGTGTATCGGTGCATGCAAAATTTTATTTTTAACCAGGCTCTCCTGACCGAACAGAGCCCGGCAGACCCTTGTTGTTACAATTAAGCCATGTGCTACTTTCCATAACTCATTAGCCCTTTAGTTTCTGGATTAATTCAATGTGCAAATAATGTCACAAATTGAATATTAGTAGACTTCTATTGAGGATTAAGCGGCAGTAAAAGCATATCGCTGTGTCTTCATTCTGCTTTCCACGACTGTGGTTTGTCCAGCGTGGCGAGGGGTTAGTTAACCGCCCGATAGCTCGCCGCCTTCTTCCCCGTACTGGTTTTTCATGTAATAACCTAGCTATTAGAAGAGAAAAACAACAACTGTGGGTGTAAAAATAGGGCGAAACACACAAAATGAATCCCCCTATTAGCACGACACTGCGTCCAAACTCTTTTCTTAAAGCGGAGCTTTGCGTGAGGATGGTCCCAGTTGAGTTGTGCTCAGTGGAGAGCAGCCCATGGGTTGTTAATGGGTTGTACTTGCTCCCAGTTAAACACTTCACCTGTGTCACTGCGTGGATTTTGCAACGTGCTTTATCAGCTCTAACTCTCTGCAGACACAAAATTTGGGTGGGATTGCCTAAACCAGCCCGAGCATCCCTATTGTTTCAAAGGTCCCTTCCAACCATAAATATTCTGTGATTCTGTGATTGTTGCTACAGGGACAGAGCGAAGCAGGCTTTGGAAGGGGTGCAATGTCCCATCCCAGTCAAACATCTCCAGGGAGGTCCCAGAGCCTGCCCTCGAGGGTCCGGTTGTGGGTCTGGGACCCACGGTGGGCAATGCAACGCCAACAGCCCAAAGCTTTTAACTTGAGACGTGTTGGTGGTGTCAACCTGGGGAGGATGGCTCCGTGCCACCAGAACTTTCAGGGCATTGCTGAGCAAAATGGGTGCAGCTTTCTTTTAATGCACTGAAGTGGAGGCAAATTTCAATCTAATAACGTAAAGCAGCAATAACCATTATAATTAATTTATATAAAAGACATTATAAAATTACACTTGATGCATTTAAATCCCATCCAGGAGCAGTGCTCGTTTTCCAGTTAAGCTATGGGCTGTGCTGAGGCAGACGGTGAAAGAGGTATTTCAATATTTCTTATAATTTTATATTCTTTCTAATATCTCTCATGCTAATTTCATTATGCAACACAGTCAGCACAGTGATGTAATTATTGAAAAGTAATTTTGCAATAAATGGATTTAAATGTGTTCGAGTCCATTGTAAATTCAATCTCTTGGTAAAGGTGGATTGAAGAGGCAGGAGAAAGGAGCAGGGACGTCGGTGGGTGAAAACTGAGAAGTCCTGGGTATCCCATGCCGAGCATCCGCTTACACCAACTAATAACATCCACTTTGGATGGAAAGCGCTCACGGAGCCGGCCTCCTTTCCCTTGAGCTCCCAAAGGTGCTTCCAACCTTTGCAGTGGGGGAAATTTCGGACGAGTCAAGTCTCCTCCCGGAGCAAGGCACCGCCATCGC
The DNA here is from genome assembly GCA_025774025.1 of Xenus cinereus. Taxonomy (NCBI): domain Eukaryota; kingdom Metazoa; phylum Chordata; class Aves; order Charadriiformes; family Scolopacidae; genus Xenus; species Xenus cinereus. Next base: position 1,571,018 of record JAOXJK010000069.1, read on the forward strand.
CGGGTGTCTGTGCCGCTCTCAGCAAAGTGGGTCCTGTGTGGGTGTCTTAGTCTGGATTAAGGGCTCAGTTACTGGGCAGGGACATAAAGATATTCTTCTGCATAAGACATGGGAGATGTGATTTCTATTCCTGGCTCTGTCAGAAACTTCCTGTGTGATACTGGGCAAGCGGTATATCATCTCTGTGCTTCCATTTCCTCATCTGCACAATAGGGATAAAGAGTGCTTCCCCAGCTCATCGGTAAAATTAATGTAACATATGTAAAGTGCATGTATATCCCCAGATGAAAGGTGCCATTGTAATAATATTCAAATTATTATGGAAAATAGATAAAGCGACCAACCCCTGCTAAATGATCGTCTAGCTTTTCACCAGATTCATGAGATCCACGCAAAATGTGATAAGAAAACCTCAGATGTCAAGTGGTTTAGAGTCAGGCTCTGCTCATGAAACGGAGCTGGCTGTGCCTTTTAAGTGGAGGATGAGATAGTGAAGAATTTGGGGCTGGGAAAGTTGCCGCCGTGGGTAAGCTGCCCCAGTTTACTGCATGCCGCCGTTCATCTGGAGGGGGGATACACCATCTAATGTCCAAATCAGGACCCTGGAACCCTTCGGTCACACTGAAATCAAAGTGATAAAGCGGGGCTGTTGGATTGTTTTCTGACGCTGGTGGCTGCACATGAATTTGGGATATGCCAGAAAGGTCGTGTGTGGGTGGATGTGACAAAGGAGAGATGGGATGAATTGGCTTAGAAGGAATACTTAACCCACAAGGCTTGTTAGACCTCAACCTAGAGGTAAAGGAAAGAGTTCTGGTGTCAATTGTAGAGCTTTAGTAGATACTGCAATGGGATGAACTTCTTCTTCGCTTTGAGGGTGGCAGAGCCCTGGAAGAGGCTGCCCAGAGAGGTGGTGGAGTCTCCTTCTCTGGAGACAATCACAACCCACTTGGACACATTCCTGTGCAACCTGCTCTGGGTGGACCTGCTCTGGCAGGGGGGTTGGACTAGATGATCTCCAGAGGTCCCGTCCAACCCCATAGCATTCTGTGATTCTGTAATTCTCCTCTAGGGTAAGATGACCGCTGGAAGAATATGACACTGAAACCTTCAGTGAAGTTCTATCACCAGGACTTTGCCAGAATTTCATCTATTGATTATGAACAAGGCTGAGTGAGCACTTCTTTAGTTTCAGGTCGGGAGCTACGCATTCTTGACTTTACACCTAACTGAAGAGCTCACCCAACGTCACTCACAAGAGCAGCACACAGGGAGCAAACCTTGGAGACAGTCTCTAAGGAAAACAGTACCTGACCTCTGACTCGTTCTTTGATTTACAGCCGTGATTGCAGGCCCCACCTCACAGTCATACGCCGTGATAAGAGGGAGCAGTTCAACCAGAACCAGCCGTAACTTTTTACATGCATTGGTGAGCCACTTCAGCACATCATTCCGTCTGATGCAGCAAATAATTGGAATGACTAAAGGGACAGGTAACATTCCACAAACGAAAAATGAACAACCAACCTTTTGATCTTGTTCATTTTATTTTCTAAATCCTCTTTTTTTTTTTTTTCTAAACTAAAATCTGCCATATTTCATATGAAATTCACCCCCATTATTTTTTCTCATCCCAAATTTGTCTCTTAGGGATATAACTGGGAGTTACCAAATTATATTCTCTGAGGTACATAAAAAAATAATCTTAAATGGGATCACTGGCATTAGTAACTGCAGTCTTGAACCTACCCACACCAGGAAAGTACTTTCCCAAAGGAGAATAAATACGTATTTCAAAGGGGCAACCTCCACAGGAGCAGAAGAGAGTGTGATTCTCCTGGCTGTTTTTCTAGTCGGATATTCTAGCCTTGTTACTTCATTTTGGGGGTTGCTCACAATGTACCGCAACACTCTAAGAGCATGAAGTCCCCCATCCCACAGCTGGGATCCTGGGTTGGGAAGGCAGACCCTACTCAAAACCAGTAATAAAGCATTGAGGTTGGACTTGATGATCTGAAAGGCCCCTTCCAGCTGAGGCAATTCTATGATTCTATGACTCTTCTCCACTTGCCAGAGGTCAATGGGATATTCGTCCGAAGTTCCAGGCACTGGTTTGAGGAAGGGCAAACACAGGCACCACTTAAAATGCTTTTCCACATTAGGGCCTGGGAAAAAAACTTCAGGATCGGGCCCATGATAAAAACAGTTCCCTCAGGAAATGTTACCCACACCATAAAAGGAATGAACGACGCTGAACTGAACGGAAGCACAATGGAAATTGTCCACTGAATTTTTGTAAATTCCCATAAAAATCTGAGTCTCCAATTGTTCTACGCGCGTAATTTTGACTGCAAGTCAGGGAAGGCTGACTCCCCGGAGAGGCGGGGAAGGACTGGCTCACGATGGCACAAAAGGCTGCACATCTGCAGGGGCAGAAAGTTGGGGTTTCATCAGTCACCACGTCCCTGCCCATAGGGCAGTGGGTTTCCATCAAGTACCCGATGCACAATAATTAGGCAAAACGACTTACCCTCAGTCTTTTCAGTATTTAGCTCTGAGGGCGCAAGGATTCACTCCTGGAAAGGGAAGATGGCGGTGGGGCTGAGGGCACTGGATGAGCACCCCGACCGGAGTCCTCGCCCCGGGTCTGCCATGGCCTCGCTGTGTGACCCTGCACTGTCACCTCTCCGGGCCCCGGGCTCGCCTAGAACGGGATAACAATAATTCTTTATTTCAGAGGAGATGGGAGGACAAACCGTCTCAAGGCCATGCCACAGAGACGCTACAGCCAAGAGTGGGACGGAAAAGCTCAGAGGTGGAGTAAGGCCTCGCTCTTACAAAGGGGGAAAGCACACAGAGATTAAATGAAATAAGGAATACAAGACATCGGCTGGTTCTTGAAGAATGCAACATTGACAGGCTTTTCTCTGTCACCTGAAATTAAAGTGAGCTTAAGTGGGATTCTTACAGGTTTAACTGATTTTTACCTGTTTTTTAAACAATTTTTACTCTGTTTCTGAGGTGTGCTAGTACCAGAAGCTGTCCATTAGAAACACCAAGAAAACTACTTCATTGAAAACCCCCACATTGTTTCTGTTTTTAAAGCAACCACAGTTTCCAGCCCAGGAGAGGGTCAGGTAAATATTCAGGGTAAGACTTTCAAAGCTCTGGACAGGGCCTATCAACGTGATTTCCTTCGCATGACAGTAAAATATGAATGTGCCAATCTCAGGTAACTTTGAAACTTCATCTTTGCTTTCGGGTACACTTACAAACTAAATTATAAACGAGGCCACTGATCTTAATTGAACTGTCAAATGTCTGAAAGAGCTTGAACACCACAAGTCCAGAGCCATGGTGCTGCTGGAACTGGCCAGGGCTTTAGCAGGGAGCCTTTGGTAATAAATATTTTTCCAAATGCGAAGATGAATCTCTTTCTCCCCACAAACCCACATCCCTACAGCAGCATCTGTCCTCCAGGTGGGGGTCAGCTATGGGCCTGCAGGCATGGGAGATGGGATCTCGGGGCACATGCCTAGATAAAGCAATTGATTTGGAGATAAACAGATCAAAGGCTGTTCCGTCAGGCAGGAGGAGAGAGGAGAGATCTATGGTGAGACAGATCCTAGGAAGGGAAAATCATTTTTAAGGGACCGAAGGAGAGGGATGGGAAAGGCAGGCAGGGAACAGCTGGGAAGTAGACAACAGGGAGGAGGACGACCAGGAGAACCTCACAGCTGTAACTCTGAAGCCCGTCGGAGGGAGGAGACCGTGAGATGCTGTTCCAAGCAGAGCAAAAAGCCTAAGCTCAAGGACACAGAAGAGCTGGAGCTGCCCGGGGACCTCCAGGGTGGGAGAGGAGCCACTGCCGGTAGTCACCGTGCGCTGTGTGAGAGAGCAGATGCCAAGTAGGATGGAGGAGAGGAGAAAGGGAAAGCAAACTGGCACGTAATCTTTGATTTCACTCAACCAAAGCAACCGCAGGGCAGCTCTGGGAAGATGAAGCACAGAATTAAACACAACGGATTGACCTGAGAACCAGCACCACATTGTAAGACTGAGATTCCTTTCAGGCAGTCCCCTACACATAGGCCTTCTGACCAGAAAAGACCTCAAAAAGGACAAAATCAGACCAACAACTTCTGAATCAATGGACAGAGGAAGTGACTGCAGAATGTGTAACAGAAAAACCTCTCGCCCCCAGATCTCCACCTGGTACGTGCAAGGACAAAACGGACAAGGTGTTAAAGGACTGCACGGAAACGTGACGCACAACCATCATCTTCAACCCCTTCACCAAGTCCCCGACAGCCACCCCCTGCCCCCCAAATCACAGAGCTGTCAGTGAGGACTCCTGTAGCTCCGACTGCTCGCACCCTTCCCTCCAACACTCCAAATCCTGCGCTCCCCAAGTCCAGACGGAGTCCACCTCCAGCAGAGAGCGGAAGAAGATAGGACACGGCATCCACAAATGCACAGAGAACTGTTTAATTTACAGCCACAATGGTGAAACAAACCATTCCAGAGCTCGGACATTCAAAGTTAAGTCTGACACTCATTCTGATATTCACTTATTGTGCTTAAGTATTAGAGAACACAGGATTACATCGACAGTACACGACACCCCGAGATCCCTGCAGGACCGAGTAGTGGAAGGGATGAGCAAGAATGAGGGACCAGCCCCTCAAGTGGTGTAAGTGGGTACAGCTCCATTGCGGGCAACGGAGTGGTGCTGATTTACACCAGCTGAGGATACGGCCCTTGGAAATGTCCAACTTAACTTTGAATCCACGTCTCCTGCCTCACAACCTGCAGCGGCACCCTCCCTTCGGGCTGTATCTGCCACCTCGAAGGGCTACCAGCAGAGGCTGTGACGGTCCCAGGCTGGTGGGCAGTACCTCAGCCGGACCCCAGCGAGCGACGCTCACCTCAGGACACCCCTCCTCCTGTGGTACCAACCAGGGGCTGCATCCTCATCTGATGTAAATGAGCTCGGGGGCAGCGGGAGTCAAAACCACGTGCCAATTCACACTGGCCGAGGAGATAGCCCTGAGATGTCTGCGTGTCCTGCTGCGCGCCACACCAACCCCGCGCCGGGGAACGACACCGCGTCCCCGGCCACACAATTAACTCCAGATGACACATCTCCAACAGACACGGAGCGGGAAGGGCCCCCTTCAGGCTTCGTTCTCTCCCGCTTTGCTCAATTTGAGTAACACATTTACTTGCCGGCACTGGTAAAACACGTGCCGCTCGCTTTGCCTATTTTTTTCCCCCCACAAGATTTTTACCCCAGGGCCAGGCTCCCCGGTGATGGCAATCAGCAGATCTCCATCAACACCACCTCCTCACGCCAGGGCAACCTCAGGGCTCCCAAAAAATAAAAAAGCTGGTTTTGCAAATTATTCCACTTAAGTGACTTTAACAGCCTTGGACAGCCTTTCATACCTGCGCAGTGTCTGAGTGGGTCACATTATAGTTTTCATCTACACCATTTTAATGGATATATGGTTTTTTGTTTGGTTTTTTTTTTCATTAGATATTTTTTAGACAAAAAAGGAACGGAGCAACATTATCGGCATCCCACTGAAACATAAATATATAAATTACATTTTATACACTTTTTTTTTTTTTTTTTAAAACGCAGACACATACATTCATGTGCATAACATCGTGAACAGTACACTTAGTGGAAAACAAGCACAGACAATCTCAGTTCAATGTATTTCCAGTTTTTGGTGCTCAACAAATACAGCGGGAAGATGAGGACAGGAGAGAAGGGTGACTAACTCCGGGGCTGGGGTAGCGCCCGAGGCCAATAGCGCCCGGCAGCCCCCGCCGCTCCCTCGGACACAGCTGGGGGAAGGGGAGGGGGAATGTCTGAACTATAGTTAAAGAAATGGAAAGGTTAGAAATCTCTCTCTCGCATTTTGTTGTTTTAAGGTTCTGCAGCTCATTCACGTTTGAACATATTTATTTGAGTGGAAACACTGTCTTCAAGACAAACTTGTTTTGTTGTTCCAGACTTTTTATCTCTTTGTAGGTGTTTCACACACAGAAGAAGTCCAGTAGTTGGTGTTACATCCCCAGTGAAACAGAGGGTGGGTAACGCAAACTACTGGGGGGGCGAGGGGGGCAGCGACTGGGGCCAAGCGAGCAGCTGTGTCACCCCTGGCACAGCCCCCCGGCCCCAGAGCCCCACAGAAGGATTCAGCAGCCACGGGGCTCCCACAGCGTTCCGGGGGGAACCCAACATCTCGGCCTTTGGCACTGGGAAAACACAGGAGCTGCTGCCAGAGTCTCTCATCTGCCCTGCTATAGTTAAAATAGATTTTTTTGATGTTATTTGGGCTATTCTACTACAAAAATATGACCACAAAATGCTTTTTTTTTTTCTTTTTTTTTTTTTGGTTCAAGAAAACATAGCAGGCTTTCTCAGGTATATAAAACTGTTAATTTTTAGATAAAAATACAAACTTCACCTTTACAAAAAACACATATTTCTGTTGAATACACATAAAGCATAACATTTTACCAAAAATAAAGAATTTTAGGTTTTGTTCAAATATTTGCAGCAAGGTAGTTCCCATGCCACCATGACATTGTACAATGCAGATACAAGAATTTGTACATTTCACACAGCTCCAACATGTGAAATCAAAGTATCCGGATACTGGTAAGAATGACAATTGCTAACACAATATCACTAGTAGGCAACTGGCATAAGTCTTAAATGAAAAAAAAAAAATAAAGATTTTTGCATGGATATCCTATGATTTGTTTACGCACATCTCTCTTTTTTTCCCTCTTTTTTTTTTTTTCTTTTTATGTAATGCTTTAAATTACGGGGGAGGTTGGGGAACATAAACCAAGAAACGTCTAGAAAATTATGCATAGGTATACCATTTTTATTTTAATACATCTCATTAGTTTGCATCCCACTAGGAGAAATACCATAATGTTTTGTGTGTTCTGCTTATTGTTGTTACACCAGTCTTTTATATGTGTTATTGGCAAATGTAGTCCAAGAGATAATAAAAAGCTAGGCAAAGAGTAAAAAGAAAACTTAATAATCACTTTATGGTGTAAAAAAAAAAAAAAATCCACTTAAGGCTCCCCAGAAGGTTTTTTTTTGTATAGACTTTTAAAACACCACCAAGCAAGGATGTATTGTTCTAGAGTATTTGCGTGGCATTTGATCATTTCATACATTCCTGCTTTTTTTGTGCCTGAAGTCCATCAGTGTCCATCCATCTTCATCAAGAATGCAGGCACATGTCTTGACGTAAAGCACCGTTGACTGCTCTGACAGAAATCCACTATTCACTTAGATTTTTGTCATGTTTTTGAGTACTTTTGGTATCCTCCATTCATTCAACTGTCTTTTTTCCTTTTCTGTTTTTCTTTCATTTTGTTTTTTCTTTTTTGGACAGGGAAGCTTCCTATTGTTTCACAGAGTGCTACAATACTTGCTTTGATGTCACATTAAACAAATGTACATTGTCTCTTTGTTCTCATTAAGTGTTCTTTTAAGCCAGTTTTTTTCACACAGGAGAACAAATAAAGTATACAGTCAATAAGCACCATACATAGTAGGTTCAGGAATGTAACAAACCATGTACATCCATGTCCCAGAGAGAAGTTTTTTTTCTAGCTTATTTTCACCTTACATCTGCAGGAGAGAAAAAAGATACAATAACTCTATGATTAGAATCAAAGGTCCTATCCTCTAAGTAGATGACTTAAAAAAAAAAACTGTTCTGCATGAAGAGTCACTAACCTGGGACAAGAAGCTCTAAATGCTGTTTTGATTGAGTTTACATGCTCACTTTTAAAGTTGAATTTTAGAAAATCTTTGCTTCTATCATACTACTCCCAATAAATACCTGTTAATCTGAAACAGGATATCAAGTTTAGCATTCTTTAGAAACGAGACATCGGTACAAATGAAAACTGCCACTGGGAGTTTATGTGCAAAAACAGGTGCTGGAAATTAAATTCACCGTCATCCAGGCGTCAGGCACATACATTGCAAAATCCAAATCATTCCCGCTCCAAATACTAGAACCAATGGCAAGTGCTGTGGTTTACGTAATTGCAAGTCATTAAGAAATGGAAATTCCATATTCAATTTGGAATGTGTACTGCCATCATCGTACATTGCTAATATGTTGGCCCAAGGATTTCAGTCATTTTTGCAGTGAGAGGTGTTAGTTTTTCACTACACTGAAAGCCTCATGAATTTTGATGACTGACTGTCATCATCCTACTGAGACTGAACAAAGCAAAAGGAAAAAAAAGACCTTAATTTTCTGGTGTAAGTAACACAGGGCCCTGCAACACAAAAACCATGGAATTTCTACGAATCTTCCTAGTCAGGTAGGAGGATCATGGAATCATCTCGGGAGCGTGAACAATCAATCCCAGTTCATGCCAAAACGTGGGTTTGATGGTCACGCGTACCATAGGATTTGCTGTATGTACACTCAACATTTCACAGCCAGTGACTGGGAACACACAAATTTGTAACCTGGCAATTCGTTCATGCATTATTATACCATGTTTTGACCTCAGAAATCAATAATAATGAAACAAAAGCAGAGGCAATGGAACTTGAGATTTCAGAAGCTGAAGTATTAGCACCCTCCAAAAAAAAATAGAAACAAAAAAGGCAAGAAAAGGAAGTAGCTGGAGAATGTAAGATGCTGATGGTGATGTGGAGCTTAAAGGAAAAATACCAGCAGGTAGAATTATCAAAGCCAATCAAATCTAATCTCTTTGCAGCCTTGAGGTAGCAAGTGTCAAGATTCTGAACAGTGATTAAGTTGAAGTGATGATATTTGATTAAGTTTTCCAGTACTTGTGCTATTAGGGTGTTCAGCATATAGGTCCTACCTGAATATCAAATAGTTCCAGTAGGTTTTAGGTTGGTTTTAACTTTTTTCGTTTCCGTTTTTTACCTGATTCCCTAGGCCTTCCTGTTAACATAAGGGCAGGGCTGGTAAAAAGCCCTAAGGTAATGCATTTCGTTGAACACTGAAGTAATAAATACTCAAACCGTTTACATTTCAAAGAAATCTCATTATCCTTTGCATTAAAGCAATAACTTTATAACATCTGATTTGACATTCTGTTTACAAAGTAATCATACAAAAGCACAGAAGTAATCAACCAAGTTGGCATCGCATCCGTCATTTCCAAGATCCATCTATAATTCCTGTTACCATGCAGTACTCAACATTTGCTTTCAGCTCCGTACTTAAGCTATTTTCAGCTCACCAGCCACTTGCTGGTGCAAGTTTTGTTCCTATCAGTAATTAAATCCTAGAAATCTCTATTCTTTCACAACAATTCTACCCCATTTTTCACACACACCAGAAAGGAAAGCTTTCGTCTTAAAAATCTTAACTGCTTAATCTTTAGCAATTAAAGACTTTTTGAAAACTGAAATGGATCTAATGAAATATTTTTTTCAAACTAAGAGAGAGAGAAAAAATATCAAACCATACAGACATAAAAATAACCACTTTAAATGTGGTTTTGTCTAAATCATAACTCGGACTAGCGTTGGCTAAAACACTCAGTTCACATTATGAATTGATGTCCAGTAAAAATCACAGCAGAGGCCTAACTTTGCTTTTATACAAATTGTAATTCTTCTGCTCTGTACACAGCAACTGAGGTTTACGTTCACACAGACCAGATTTATGTCTCCTCGCTGGATGGAGACAGTACGTACGGAAACCCCTTTTTCACCCAGCCACCTACAAAATCCATCGCCTTTGGGCAGCTTTTCTCCCTATATTTACCTGCTCTTCACTGACTCCAATTTGGAGGCTGGGGGTACTGCACCCCTAAATTCCCAGCAGAGGTGAAAGCAAACTTTTGAGGCTGCCTTCAACCAAAGTCAGGAGAGAGGGAGGTGCCCCGTACTGGGTTTCCCAAATACGTGTCAAGTTCTGGATTGATTGCATCCTAATAAGAGGATCTAATGATTTTAAGTGGGTTTATGAAAGTCAGATCGAAAGAAAGTATTTTTCCCCATAAATCTTTCCCCACAGCAACTAAAATGTTGTCTTGATAAGGCAAACTTAGGTCTAGCGTGACAACTGACAATAAATTCTTGACTATGTGTAAGTAAGAAAACAACAGGAAGGGGCAATGTTGTTTCAAAACTCCTTGCTCCTGAATATCAAATTTATTCCTAAGTGCTTTACATTCATTTCATTAATATTTTCCCCAAGGTCAAGTAAATCTCAGCCTTAGCCCTGTCTCCACAGTCTAAAGAAATTAGGCAACAGAGTTCACCAATAAGCTGCAACATGACAACCTTTAACTTAGTTAAGCAAGACCTGAATACTATTGGGCATTTACGTTTATTTAAAGGCTAACCTAGGGAGAGTTGATACGCTTTAAACTTCAAACTCTTTATCCAGCACAAACTGTCCCTCATCTGGCATCTTCAACACACAGAGAAGTAGTTGGGAGCTTCTTTACTGAGTTCACTGGAAGCAAAGTTTGCTTTACATTCTTTACTAATATAAAAATAAGGTCCGTATGAAAACAGCATTAATGCAATAATAAAAGGAAAACATACCAGTTTCTTCTTCTCTATAATCTGAATTAGTATTTGATGATGTACAGGTGCATTCCATATGCTCTTCTAATCTCACCAGAACTTCTTTTAATTTTGGCTTTTTTCTAACATATTCCACTTTTGCCACCTATAAAATACGATGAGGTATGTACTGAGACACATTAACATACTTATAGTTCAGAATTGAAGACAGATAACCATATACCTCTGTTTTTAACGTAGCCAAACCCATATAAAACGTTAGCATACTAATCATCTTTTATCTTAATTGTGCATCGTGTAACTATTTATTGCACAGACTATTTGTTTATTCAAGTTCAGCAGTTTGAAACGATTTTCTTTTCCCCCAAGAGATAAAACAATTTTCCATTCATCTTAGTTTGAAGTTTTAAGCAACTCAGTTTTCACATATATCACAATAAACATCTATACAGACTCAAATCAGTGGTTGCTCTCATAGACTGTCACCTTCAGCGTGGCCTTCTGTACACGTTGACCACTGGTCTCAAGCTGAAGGCTCACACTGAAGGCAACAGGTTGGTTTGTAAAACATTTTAGAATTTACAAATTGGTGTCTCCAGAGCCCTCTGAACATAAAGCGCTCAACTCTACAACAATCAGGATCCGAGTATCAGCTTAGAAAGCACCAAGCTCAATCCTACTCCCTTCTTGCAATGACCCGGGACTTGGTTACAAGAGCTTCCACGCACTGGTTTTAGGTCTAAGGGAACTACCACTTAAACTCAGGACACTACTTCTCTCCAGTCCATCCAACTGCACTGCTCCACTTTGGGCCAAAATACCCATCCTTAAAAAAAAATAAAGTCTGGAGGGCAAGGTGAGGCTGGAGGAAGCTGGAGAAGTTCTGGCTACGTGCAGGTCTCACATCTGAAGGAAAGTAAGGCAGAAGAGGAGGAGGTTGGGGTGGGGGGATACTGAACAGGAGGACATCCTGACCAACTTGGTGCTGGTGGCCAGAAGAGGAGGGACATGCTGGGGCGCTGAAATGGGCTGCAGGATGGTGGGCACACACTTGTGCTAAGTGTAACAGGCGTGATGGTCATAGGCATGCAAGGGAACATGGCCTACAGTGGGCAGAGTGCTGGACAGTGTGTATGGGGTCCAACGTTTAGCTTACAATTGTGTTAAACGCTGCATGAATAAGTGATAATCATTCACTTGAAATCGTTGAAATGAAATCAGGGCTTCTCAGTCCTACTAATGATTTATCTACCGTTTCACAAAAGGGGGCTGAAGTGTGGCTGTCCCGGCAAACAAGACGACTACACGGTACAGGAGTGCACGATAAATAGATGAGGAAGCAGAAGGACAAGAGACTGGTTCTCTCTACAAAACTTAGGTGGCAAAGCCATAAAGCCTGATCCAACCAAAAGCCACTGTTACTACCAAACACAGCATCCACAATCATACTAGACTCTCCTGGTAATGGTTTACTTGTGTGTTTGGTGGGGATTCAATGCAGCAAATCAATCTTCACACTATGAAAATCACTCCTTGGCTCTCCCAAGAGTGGAGCAACACTCTCACAAAACGAAAGCCGTGGCTGGAAAAAAAGTCCCATCACGTTCCCAGTTCCCAGAAACATTCTTTGGCTCTGTGGACACGAACTACCAAGGATCTCTGAGTGACAGGAACAGAAGCCAGAGCAAAATCCTGGCCTTACTGAAGTCAAGGAGAGACCTGCCATTGCTTTCGTGGAGCGAGGAGCTCAGATCCACGTTTTAGTCACCACCTCTTCTGTCAACAGGATCTGGAGACGATTTTTCATTTACCCAGCAAACAAAAGTTGCAGAGAGACAGATGCAATAATTAAGTGTCCACATTAAAAGGTATCGTCCAACTGTCTGGTCTCCATATAAACAGATAAAGAACTGGCCGTGGCTTTTGCTGAAAAGACTAACTGTGGGTCGAAGCAGTAGGTTTCAGAATCTCCTATCAGAACCCAACTCCATCAAGCCTTTGAACGCAAAGATTTGAAAACGTATGGCACAAATGAGTCATCTGGCATCAAAGGATGACTAATCCTTAAAATTTACAAAAACAAACAGTAATTAAGACACCTCCATCATCAGAGACAAAGAGAGAGACCCAGCAATCATGAAACAGCTTTCAGACCTGCCATGCTTATTACAGCTGTTAGAATAAACCAGTCTTATTGAAAATTACACGCAACAAAAATAAACTGTAATCAAGCTTTTTAAAGTCTGTCCCTGTTTTTCTTGGTTTTCCAAACCAAAAAATACAGGCAGTTCCTGTAGCTATTTGGTATTAAACAACAGTTAAAAAAACCCATACAAAAATATAATACTTTGAAGAATAGGATCATAATGAATTTATGCAGCAATTTAAAGCTGTTTTTTTATGGTACTGTAGTTAAAATACAATCCAGTACACATTCCACTCCCCTACTTCATGCTACACAATTTAAAGGAATGTCGTTTTGTCAGATGTTGTGAATATTCACATGAAGCAGCACAAACCAGATAAACTGCTGTGCTGGTGTCATCTGGCAGCACCTGCTGCCACACAGGATCTGTACTAATGCTGGTCTGAAATGGTAAAGGCTGCAGGTCAGATTTTCAGTGGGTATGAGCAGGGATAGCTCTAACAACATGGGGTTTGCCCTTGTTTTAGCATCTTTTTTTTCCTCCTTGGTGTTTATTTATCTCATACAGTGACTCCTGAGCGTGTTACCAAATGCTTTGAGACGGTTAGTCCCCAACAAACCAACATCAACTTCTTTCACTTGTCTCTACACAACAAAACTAAAACCATGACAACCTCAAATCCTCCAAAACCACAAAATATCATTATATAAAAACTCCCTAAGACAGTGAAATAACCAACTAGCTTAGTTAAATGGTCTATAATCGGTGGCACCATACTTGCATCACTATAGACTCCAGGTACTACCCTGAGGATGGTGTGGTGGCTGAGTAAAAATGAAAATAAAAACTGATAAAAATACGTGGCCTAATGGAAACGTCATGAGAACACCTTTTCTAGAGCTTCTCCAGGAGAGATGAAATCAGGGAGTAACAGCAGGAAAAACAAAAGACCGTAAGCGCAAGTGTCCTCTAGCACAAAGCCAAAATTTATCATGGGCAGGAACTTGCAAGAGAAGCCTCAGTGCAGAAAATTCCTCACAACAGCAAAACTCACGTGGCCGATAGCTAAACACGGGCAGGATGGCACGGTGCCTGCCACGGCCCCAGCTGCCTCTGCCTGCCCTGCCAGGCGGGATGGAACCGGCAGGGAGGCCTGGCAGCCACCCATCCTAAAACACCCATTAAAGACATTTGCAGCACGCTCCTCTGGCAATGCTCTAACTCAAAAAAGCTTGGTGCACAGTTATTTTAAAAGGAGGGATTGGGAGAATTTTCCCTGCAGGGAAGCCAGGCCTGGGGGGTGCACTGTCCTGTCAGCGCATGGAGAGGGGCAGCCATGTCAGTGCCTGGGGCAGAGAGAAACCCTCCTTCACAGCCCCGGGCTGGGGGGTACGGCCATGTCAGTGCCCGGGGCAGAGGGAAGCCCTCCTTCACAGTGTCAGGCCAGGGCCCTGTCAGTGCCCGGGGCTGCGGAAATTCCCCTCACAGCCCCGGGCGGGGAGGTGCGGCCCGGCCCCGGGAAGCCCCCTCGGGCAGCGGGCCGACCAGGCAGCGCAGGCCCCGCGGGGCGGGAGGCCGAGGCGGCCGCGG
>JAOXJK010000069.1:1585433-1599187 GCA_025774025.1 Xenus cinereus
GGCTCTCGGGCCCGCCTGCGCGCTCCTGCCCTCCCCGCTCCCGTGGGGCGGCCGCGGCCTCGGCCTCCCCCGCCCCCCGGTTGGCGACCCTCGACGCCCGCTCTGCGGTCGGGGCGGAGAAGAAGGAGGAAGAGAAGCGGGCCGAAGTGAAGGAGAACTGCCAGGAGCCATGTCCGCGCCCGCCGGCCTGCCGCCCCGGCCCGCCGGTGCCGCCGCCGCTTATCCGGGTGGGCCCGGCGCCTCCCGGGAGGCCGCGGCCCCTCAGAGCGGCGCGCCTAGCTACCAGAACGGTGAGGGGCCGGCCCCCTGCCTGCGCGGGGAGAGGCTGCCCACGGGGTCCACGCTGGCGGCCGGGGGGGGGGAGTTGGGGGTGGTCCCGGGTTGGCGGGAGGCCGAGGCGGCCGCGGGGCGCGCTGGGAAGGCGCCGGGCGGGCAGCACGGAGACTCCGGGGCGGGAACAGCCGCTGAGGGCGGTTTGGCGGCGCCTCAGGCGGGGCTCGGCTGGAAGAAGGGTCCGGGGGTAGAACGGGAAGAGGCTGCAGCAAAGCCACTACACCTCAGGGGAGAAAATGGCTGATAGGGTGTCTGTATGTCCTCTCTTTGCAACGGGGAGTAGCCACCTTACCCTCTGTCAGGCGACTGGCAGCAGCAGAAGTTCCTCTCATGCTCTGAGGACACCACTCTGCTTTTCCATCTTGTCTTCACCTGCATCAGGGCTTCCCTTGTTTATCCCTTTCAAAAATCGACCCTTGATTCCTGTCAGCTGGTCCTGCCTGCCGGTCCCACCAAGGCCTGGCAGCAATCTCCAGCCAAGCCACGGCTAAAATCAAAGTGCTGTTTATCCTAACGACAGGAAGAGTCACTGAAGAAAAATGTTCTTAAACTGGCGAACATGACATACAGCCATTTTACCTACATGTGCAATTTGTCCTGCGAGGCCTTTTTAACCTCTTCAGAGGCCAGGTGGCTCTGCTGAACAACCTGTTTTGAATTCCTGCATTTTTTTCCCCATCTCTCTTCGAAACCTCTGAACAACTCCCAGATGAGAGCTGAGGAGCTGCTCCTCCGTTCCTTCCTTTCCAGCTCCTTTTCTCCGCATCCTTCCCTCATACTAATCTACTGTAAGAATATCCTAGGTTAAATTTCCCGAAATCACATCAACATTGAGTGTTCTGAAATGGCTAACGCTGGCATGGCTGTGGCTCAAGGCAAAGCAGAAGGCAAAGCTGAGGTAGATGGAGTGATTAAGCTCTTGTTTCTTAGTTTGGAAATGAGTGCTGCTGCAAACAACTGTAATACTCAGCTCGGCTATTCAAAATTAGCAGTATAGGCAGGATTTGCTCTATAATACTAACTGGATTTTGCTGCCGTGACCAAAAACATAAAGAACATCATGCTCAGCACTACAAGAAACCTCTGGGGAAGGCTCAGCTCAGAAACCCCCCACATAAATTACATACTGGTACTTGGTAAATACTTGATCTCGCTGTGCAGAAGCAACAGAATCTGCAGATGTTACTGAAATGCTTTTGCAGACAGGAGAGGCAATCCATCTGTAAGAGACACCAGCACCCCGAAGCTCACCAATCCCTGCCACCATTTCTCTATCAGGAGAGAAATCCCATTCTTTCCTTCCTATGGAAGAGCAACTCCCAACCAGCTGCTTTATTTCGACCAAGGTGCAAGATGCTGAACAGGGATTTCTTTAGGGCCAGGAGGCCCATGGGCTCACTCTATTAGGGTGCAGGGGAAACCCACCTTTTATTAACCCACCCCAAGAAGGGGAAACCACAGAGGACCCATTTGGGGGAAGTTGTTCCACCAACAATCTTCGCTCAGAGCCTCCCCACAGCTCCACTTCCACAAGCCCATTAATGGAACTTCACTGACCAAGAGGTGGTGAAGGCGAAAGAAGGACATCCCCAAAGCCTACAGCCTTCAAATTCGTGTCCCCAAGACAGGAATGCTCTCCACTGCTCCTCCCACACTGCCACGGCCGTCTCTTACCCTCGACTACAGAGGCTCTCAGTAAGACAAAGAAAACACCCGCTGCTTTCGCCCGCTGGATGATGCAAACCCACTTGGTGACCTTTCTGGGGGAACATTTTCCTAGTGTGAATGGGCCAGCTATGAGCTCACTACCTTGTCAATGAGGAGGAAGCGGGGAAAGCCTTTTCAATCTTTAATCAAAAGAGGGCTTTTATGCAGTCTGACATCAGGGGGAAAACACAAGACGGCTTTTCCAACTGCACGGCAGGGACAGCCGAGAAGCCTCTCCAAAACCGTTCCCCCTACCTCTCCAGCGACCCTCGCTCTGGGCCAGCTACTTAATGGCAAGAGCAGACATTCAGCTCTGAACCTGGGACTGGCAAAAGGCTCATAAAACCATCAATTATATCAAAGCTACAAGAGGATCTGACTCTGGAGGGCATAAATATGGATTCTGTTCAGAGATTTCTGGTGTGACAGTGGGGTCAGCCTACAACCTTTACAATGAACATCCTGTTCCTGCCTGACCTCTTGTCCTTTTTTTCCCCTTCTACTTAATGACTGTTTGGAGCAGTCTTGGAGCTTGGAAAGACAAAAAAAAAAAAAAAGAAAAAGAAGTCCTCCAAAGCCGGCTGACGTATATTGATATTGCTGGTGGCAATATATTTACACAGCCACAAAAAGCAGCTGCTCGGCTGAGCCTACTTTTAGCTTGCGCCCTGTTGAAATGAATGCAAATCCAGAAGCGCTAAAACCGTATGGGAGCACTGAATGAGAAATGGAGATTTCTCTGGGGTGGCGGTGGGCTGGGGCAGCAGCCCCGGCAATGCCATCCTGCAAGGTTGCTGCCAGCTGCACGGTGTCCCCAGCAGCGGGGGACCCCGACAGCCAAACCCCTCTCTCTGTCATCCATCCCATCACGGCACGGGTAGGAAACAAGCGCGGGGTCCGCAATACACGGCTGTATCAAACTCAAAGCCAACAGCACAAGATATTACAACCCTGAGGCACTTTGCTCTTTAGCTCCTACTCTGAAGGGCTTAGAATTGTAGCGCTTCAACTTCCCCAATTTGTCCTCAACCCTCGAATAATTATTGATCCCAATTTCTTCCTCATTTTTAATTGTTTCTGTAAAGAGTATCCCCCAAAGGAAGGGCAGCAAGCACACGTGAAGTGTAATTAATTTTTTGAAAGACTGAGGGAATCTGTTCAGATGTTTCTCCGGTTTATTGGATGTGAAAACATTTTTCGGATGTTCAGAAATGGAAAGGAAAAAGAAATCCTGCTCAAATGCATGCCCAGGTATATGAAAACCAACATTTTGTGCTTAGGACATGCAGCGCTACAGGGGTTAACAGCACCTTTCTCAATAATTAATCCCTTGCAAGCGCAGCCATCAGCGTGTTGCACTGGGCAATTTTATGTTCAAGAATGTGTTGGCTTTTTTTTTTTTTAAATTCTGCTCTTAAAATACCCAGGGCCAAAAAGAACTCAGAGTCTTAACAATGTAAATGCTAAGTGTAAGTCTAATCTCCTACACGCAGATGTAAATCAACATTACTTGTTTAAATACTGATAAATATTAGAACACTGTGAAGCCGAATGAACATAAGAAATATTTCACGTAGTATTTACTGGAAAATTGCAACAGGGATTTTGTCTAATGAGTAAATACAGCATGAAGCCGTTGAGTCTTCTATCCCTGGGGTAAGATAATTTGAAACACATTTTTTCAGATCAAAAGTGTTATGTTGTCAAATATAAAAGCCCAATTTAGCCTGCATAATATTCAATTAAGAAAACAGCATTCCATACTGTGATTTATTTATTTTTTTAAGTCCAATGCCCCTTGAGTCATTTTATCTTCTTAACTTTTAAGATCTGTGCTGCGAGAGATCATGGGAAAGACACGATCGACTTTATTTTCATCACCAAAGCAGCAAAACCTAAAGGGAATCCTGTGAAAACCACATCCAAGCCCAAGATTCTCCGGTGATGGTGGAACTTGGGAAAGGCCATTGCTCACTCGACAGGGAGAGGAGCGTGGTGTCTGACCCTGCGCCTATGAGGATGGCTAATGGAGATCCAGGACACACTGAGCAACCACCAAAATACCTGGAGATTCTAGACCTCGGAAGACCCTCCTGGGGCTCGGCAGCCACCGGGTGCTCACCTTGACGCTTCTGTGGTGTATCCTCGAGGGCTGGCACTTCACGCTGCTGGTGTTGCAGCAGCCCGTGCAGCGCTTCACCTCCACGCAGGGCGGCCAGATCAGGAAGTTGGCGGAGGTGGGATCGATCTGACTCCGAGGTATCTCGTATATAACCGTCCGTGTCTTGCAGACGGCCGGGATGGCTTCCTCTGCGAACACAAGGAATTCACACTGCCCGGTGAGCGGCTGCTCCCACCTCAGAGCACCCCGATACTTTACAGCACTGACTTATGAGCGGCACCCTTAGCTGGTGGGCTGAGATGTTCTCAGTTCCCCTTGCTTGCTGACAGGTCGGGGCTGAGCACCGTTTGGCTACCACTGAGCTGTGTGTTCTAGCCTAAAGAAAGGCTTGACTCATTCCCATAAGCCCAGCTCTAAAATGAGGGTTTACCATGGGCTGGCTCCCTACATACCATGAGATACAACAACCCCGGCTCTTCAGAAGTGACAGGAAGCCAGGAGCTCCTCCAGCTTAGATGATCCTCCAACACAGCCCCACAGCCACTGCCCAACAGCAGCATTGTTTTACAGTATCGGAGCCATCACTGCACACACAGATTATCACATAAACGTGCAACACCTGGAGAATACCACCATGGAAGTTGCACTGAGGACATTTATTGAGGACACCCAAATTGGCTGAGCCGGGAAACAACCTGTACCAGCTCCAAACTTCTGAGTCTTGGGTTTCCACCTCCAAAACCTCAACATCCCCCTGGTCCATCTGCCATCCCAAAGGGCAGCTGCCATTTTTCTGAATGAAGTTACCAAAGCTTTGAACATGCTGGGGTTTATTTCATTTATTATTCCTCGAATGAGGCAAAACCACAAAACCAGCACGACTGCAGCTGAACCAGTATCCTGCTGGGCAGGATAAGGTGATCTTGTGGACTGCAGCTTCAGCCACATGAGCATTATAAGAGTATCCCTGTGCTGCTGCATGATGCTGCCGTGAAAAATCCAACCCGGGTATCGTTCTCAACCTAGGGACTGCCCAAGAAGTCAAGCTGGTAATTCAGATCAGTCCAGAAAATAATACCAATTGCGGGGACAGCTTGTTCTCTGAAGGGAGCTTGGGTTTTTTTGCCTTACAGTGGAAGCAGCGACAGCTTTGGGTTAAATGTGTCAGGGAACTGAAACACTGCCTGCACTTCTTCAGTTACTCCTGAAGTACAAGAAGTTCAGGCCCGGCCTGTGCCTGCAACATGAAAATCTAGGCTTGGTTTTGAAAGAGAAGCGTTTCACTCGGCTAAATAGAGTGAAAATCCTTCTTCTCAATCCCCAGTGCCATGAACTCAAGAAAATTAACGGCTCCAGTACTGCAAGAGAGCTGGCAAGTCCTATTGAGCATATCCAGTTCCCGCTGACTTTTTCGGGAGGCATTCAGCACCTTGCAGGGTGAGGTGCCAAGTGCAGCCGACTGTTTCGGAACCCCCGCTCTTTAGAGTCATCCATGTGCTGAGGGCGATGGCCAATTCCCACCGCAAACCCACGCCGAGGGCGCGCTGTGCCATCTTCTGCCCCCCACCACCGCCAAACGAACAAATATATCCACTATTGCCTACAACAGATCGGAGCATGAATGTCTTCCCCACTCAAATGGAATGGTAAAACACTCAGCTCAGATCAGGTCTGATCAGATGAACAAGCATCGCATACAAATCCCATTCTAAAACTCCCTAACATCTCTTTATATCTGGCCTTCATTGGATCACCATCATTATTGTTTATTAAGAAAAAAATCCCCTGTAAACATGCCTGAGAAGCAATGATGGAAATCAGTGGCCCAGCGTTTCCCTCAATGGCTTTTAATTTTTTGGATAAACTGTTTTTTTTTTCTTTTGAATAAAGAGTCAAGCTGTTTCCTTTTGTGGAGCTTCTGTACTGAAAACTCTACCAACTGTTGATGTTTTTTAAAGCACACTGCTGTAGTTGTTCCCCACACTATGAATTATACATTGAATATCACAGCATTTTTCCAGCCGAGGTCTAGCTTTCTAACATGCTGCAACAAGACGGTGAATGTAAAGAATTTGTGCTTGTCTGTCTCCTATGGACATCCTCCAGAAGACAGCTTTCTCGGGCAACGGCCCGTTTTGTGCAAAAAGGAAAGGCAGAAACCAGAAATGGCCTTTTTCCCTTTGTGCGTGTGACATTTTTCCAGTGAAACGTCCCGCCCGGCTGACCAAAAGCCCCCCCTCTATTTTTCACTTTTACCCAAGCACAAACAGCTCGTTTCTTACCGATGCTTCTTTTCCTGCGGATGGGCACGGGACGATTCTCTTGCACATGTTTAGCAGAATGAACGCTGTAAGATCTCAAGTTTGTCTCTGAAACATCCTCGTATCCTGGAACGGGAGAGAAGGTATTAAACCTCAGGTACGTTATTCGCACGGATGGTGCTACACGCTGCTCCATAGATATAAACCTTGTGCACAGGACCAAATCCTGCTGCAATTCAGCCTAATGTAACTCCCATCAATTCAACTGCAAGGGCATAAGGCAGGGAAGACACAGATGTTACACGTCGTGTATAAGCAAACAAAATTTAATTCTAATTTCCATAATATCCAATATCCTGGAAACACTGCACACTCCTGTGACACAAAACCGTACCTAAAGCAGAACAGTTGCACCTTTATGGGAAGGGCATAATAAAGCCTTTCTGACTGGAAAGGTGTAGAAATAAGAACAATGATATTTCACGTGAAATGTTTCTCACAAGAAGGTTTTTAAGTTCTGGCAGGAGGTTGGGGTAGAAAATAAGGTATTACACGCCCAGCAGCAACAATGCTGCCTCTGTACGTTTTCTCTTGCTTGGTTTTCAGGGCAGTACTGGGACAGAATCAAAAAGCAAGAAGTAACTAGCCTGGGTTTCCTTTTAGCCTCTCTGTTGCAGAACAAATCCCCTGTGAAGTATCCTAACCTTTGGAGGGGCATCTGAAGCTACTGCAAGCTCTGGGACTGCATCCAGGCTTGTCTTGTTCCCTAAATAAGCCTACCACATGGGTTAAGGGGCCATGAGAAAAAGCCAAGATGGAAAACTTGGCATTTCATTTATCATTAAGAAAAAAAAAAAAAACAAAAAAAAAAAACCAACAAAATTACTGCTCCAGCTATTTGGTTTTGTGAAGCGAAGCAGCCCAGGTCGTGTCCCGGGCAGTGGGATTCCCAAAACCACAAGCACCATCTGCAAAGAGGGGATGAGGGAGATGGAACCAAACTGAGGACGGCACACAAATTCTGGCACACCGAAAGGAAGGGGTTTAGCACTCTGCTGCTTGGAGTGCTCTCTGGAACACCGCTGGAGAGCTTCAAGGTCTCACTGCTGACTCCAAAGAAAACTGTTGTGTACACTAAAAAAATGTAGAAGGTTACTAGAGTACTCAGTTACCCTCCCTACACGCCACCAGCATCCTACACTCCATCTTCTGCACCATCGCTCCCTGCCTCCAGTTCGTCGCCTGAGACTCTGGAGCTTGTTTTATTCTCAGCTTTATGAGCAAAGCACATCGCAAGGGTCTGCTCTACAAACCAACCCACTCCTTGTCTCCAAGAAATCCTGCCCTAAGGAGCGCGCGGCTGGTGAAATGGCCTGCAGAGCCTGGTGGGACGTGAGGACGGTGGTACCTTCAGCCCCTCACAGAGAGCTCCGTGCCCCGAACTCTGTCCTCGCTCCCTGGCAAAGGCTATCAGAAGCAGCTGAGAGATGGTGAAATGGGAGGTCCAAGAGGTGGTGCCAGCATCACCCTCTGGCCATGTCTATTTTCCTAACCAGCTGAGATAGGAATCCTCCTCTGAAATAAGCCGGTGTGAAATCTAGACTCTCAATTTACCCAAAGCAGTTGGCTGCTGCCTCCTATGTAGAGTGCTTGTTTCCCACTGATTTTGATGGGAAATTCTGGAACCTGATCAGCTGACAGCGGTCCTTACTTGCAGTCCCAGTCCTGTAATGTAACACAGCAACGACTGATAGCTTTTATTTCTGCTTTTATCGTACCCCACGCTCCAGAAAACTCATCTAGTGGGGTAAATACAATGGCTCTCCTGAGACTCCACGGGAAGCCTGCGACGGAGCCGGGGCGTGGAGCCAGATCTCCTGCATCCCGTTCCAATGGCACCAGGCCATCCACCTGACACAGAACGGATCCTGCAAAACCAGGACCCCTTCTGACGTCCCTCCAGCCCTCTCCCGCTTCCCAACGCTCCGCCACCCAACACCTTCACAGGGACCTCCCTCTTGGCAGCTCCGAGCCCTCACACCCTCTCCCTCCTTTTAGGGCAACAGAGTGATCCTCGAAAGAAAGCAGCACAAATTCTGCTCGGGGTGAGATCCAGGCGAGGCTCGGAGCAAGAAGCATCTCCGTCTGCGTGCAAACAGCGTTTTAATAAGGTTAAAGACAAAACTAGTGCCTTTAAACCAAACTGCCTGGTGGGCACAGGCATCACCCTGAGAAGAGGAGCCGTCAGCGCTCCCTCCTAACACCACCGATTTCTTGCTGTCGCGTTTGAAGGAACTGGTAGGACTAGAGGAATAGTACGATCAGCTCACCAATATGTTGAGCCATGTGCTTATATATAACTGCTCAACTCAGCTGCAATTAGCCATATCCCATCATCGTGTTTGTAAAGCAAAATGACACGTCGAGGAGCATGTGTTGCTTCTAAGATGATTTCTAAGGTGAAGAAGGCCTCTGGCTCATACTGGATCTCACTGTCTCGCTACATATCTCAGGCACGTATATCATTTCCTAAGCTCATGCCTCGCTGGGGGGTTAAGGAGGAGCTGTACACAGCTCGCACAGCAGACTGCACAACTTCCACTCAAACCCCAATGCATTATGCATCACAAATTGGATTATTTTTATCGACACAGCATCAACGTTGGGTATTTTTTTTTAAATAAACGGAGCACATGGCTGGTGCCAGAAGACACTATAATGCTAAAGGCACTTGGTGTCCCCCCCCGGTCCCTGCAGGCATTTGGAAGGAATGCCATTTCCTGGTGAAGTCAATGGGACAATCACTGCACTTCAAGCAATCTTTAAGCCAACAGGAGTCTGGCCCGAGCAGGACTGAGAAATCAGAAAGTCGGCTTTGAAACCCACACTTGACCCTGGATGTGGGGCCAGGAGACTTGTTTTCATTTCCCGAACACAACGATGCTGCGCTAATGACAAACAGCACTCTCTGGTTTGACTTTAAAGAAGCCCGATACCCAATTTACAATCCGGCAAAAGGATTCCCAAACAAACCGTGTCAGAATTTGCATCAGTTTTTCCCCTCAATGAACTAATGGGGAGCATGAAGTCGCAGGAATAGGTGTTTCGGCTCTTAGGGAAGGGAACGGGGGTTTACGGGTGCTCAGCGCCTCCCGAAGCGAGGTTTAGGGCAGAAAGCCTAGAAACGGGTGGTTCTGTTTAGAAATTGAGCGCTGCTTGTCACTAAGCGAAGATGGAGGATGCTGCACCGAGCCAGATTAATGCAGCTCTCTTTTAACGTTTTAATAATAAAAAAATGCTTTCGTGGCAGCCGATCAAGAAATTTCTCTGTAATCTTTTCTGTACTGACAACATATCAATGATGGGTAGAAAAACTCTCGCAATTAGCCTTGGTCAATCCATTAGTGTAGCTGAAATTGTTCTTTTTTGTCAGATTGGCATTCTTCCATTGGGTCATGGAGTATAAATCACAGAGTTCCTGTGACATTCTGCCAATACGTGATTACTCTTCTCCCCAAATAAGCATGTGGAAAGCATCCGAAGACTACTGCTATTTTCTGTTTATCAATTTTCACTTTCGCGTTGCCGTCTCCTTCCCAAACGATTTCGTGTGAGGTACGATCCCTCGCTCCTAACACAAACCCCCGTCGATGTCGCTTTGATGTGCATCCAGGAAGCAGAGGTCCAGGACTTCCAGTGCCAACAGCAGCAACTAAGGAAATTCTCGTTATCTCTTTTTTTCAGGAATTGAGTGGAACGCACAAAAAAAACCCCTGAAATGGTCTGTCTTACAAATAGGTCCTAGAGCCAGAAAGCCCAAGGCAACGTCAACCTGTTTGTCTGATCTCCTCTCTGGCTGATGCAAAATACGCCCTGCTGACATCCAACTGCAGGGAGATGTCACGAAGTTTTCAACTTTGATCTACTAAAGGAAATATTAGTAGAGCCTGCAAGATCCTGTTTGGTTTAGGGTGGTTTTTTCCCTTTACCTAGACGTGATGGACCAACTGCGAAGGAGGAGGAGCGTTGCCTCCGTCTGCCTGGGGGAAAACAGGGGGCACGGGTCGGTGCCCACCTCTCGTGGTGTTTCGGGGGGGGGGTGAGGGAAGCCAACCCCCCGCACTGCAACACCCCCGATCTCAGCGCCGTGCCAGAAGCCACCAACTCCACACAAGATTTTTCCCATCGATGGGGGCTCTGCGGCAAACTTCACGCTTTTCCATGGCAGCACACCGTCCCCGTGGAACGTTTCTCCGCTCAACGGAACCCGCTCTGCTCGTCCTTACCCGCGGGCCGTTAAAATTCACGCGGCCTAAGGTGACCCGGCGCCTGCTGCCCTCACACCCTGCCACCCAGCTCGGCCCCGCGTCCCCCCGCGCAGGGGAAAATCTGTCCCCAGCGGGAGGCAAACATAATAGGTGACGAAATGAACTCTGCCTCCCACGGGACAGATGGGAGAGGTGAGGCGGGAGGAGGGAAAAAGGGAAAAAAAAAAAAAATCCATGCTGCTGAGCCAAGGAGAACTTCACAGGCGGAGTGTAGGAAATGCCCCCGTTTCGGTGACTTAGTCTGTCAGTAGTAAAACTGTACTCTGCACGCTACAGCTGCGCTCACGCTCCCTTTCTGCTCCAAACAGGGTCAGACTCCGCTCCCCGTCACCTCCGGGTCCCAACCACGCAAAATTAACAGAAGACCCCGTTTTTCTGCCGATTTTCACGTTGCCTCCGTGGGGGTTTCTCTCCGAATCGGCCGGGCGAGCACTGGGCTCCCACAAACTGGCCTGGATTTTCTTTTTTGAATACAATGATAAGCTCCATGTTGGGTAGTGTTTTTCTTTAAGTAATATGCCAGATGGTCTGGGGGTGTGGTTTCTAATTTTATGAAGGGGGTTATCAGTCATCTCTGCGTTACAATATAGAGACCAAATCTGTCAGAATAGAAGAAAAACCTGCCCACTCTGACTTGCAAAACTTACTTTTTTCCAATTAAAAATATACGCTTTGCATTGCGGGAGAGAAAATGACTGTTCTCCCCTCCTTTTCCACAGATTCTGCCTTGCTACTCGGGAATATCAGACATTTTCTGCGTGCACGCCTCAGCCGGCAAACTCTTCACCTACAAGATACCGCGTCCACCCACCGAGTTTAAACAGGGCTACTCGCTCGCAGGAGGCCTGGCGATGCCACGCGCTAAAACGAGGGAGAAAAGAATCCCCGGCGTGTTATTATTGCGAGCCCCGCTTTAAATCAGTGCGTGCCGGGAAACAGAAATACAGCTACTGTACCAGCCCTCCCTGAACTGGCCCTTCCCGAAACGCAGCTCCAGCCCCAAGGAAACACATTGCACAAGTATCACCTTACCGGTGACAAGGAGAAAACGTTTGATTTGCTAACCCGAGCCAATGCTAAATATAGTAAACAGGCCCGATCCTGTTTACCGAAGAGAACCGGGCAATTTCAGCGTTCCATTAGTCACCCCGATACAGCCTCAGCGGGGATTGCTGCTGACGGGGAAGGCTGCACGACTGCGCCCGGGAAACCTAAACGCGGACCCTGCGAAGCTCCAGCCCTGCCCCTGCGCCTCGGAGAAGGAGCACGCCAGCAAGAACGGGGCCAAAGGCTGAATTTTTTGGGTTTGTTTTTCAATACGGAGCTCACGTCTTAAGGCATTACTGTTTCACGTTGAAATAGTAAAATATTCACGTGTCTTGCTTTTCTAATGGCTTCTAAGCTGACAAATTGCCCAAAGACACGCAAAACGAGAGAGTAAGCTGGTGGCTGAGCCCTTCAATTTTTGGTCGTGCATCCTCCGGTTAATATTTGCCACGAGGTAAATCATTATTTTCTGAAATAGATGTCTCTCCTCTGCTACGTCTACTCATTTATTCAGCCCCCGCCGCTGCTCCGCTTGCCCGCTCGGCTCCCTTGCGACGGAGCCCTGTGAACTTTTGCTCTCCTCGCAAGTGGTGTTTAAAAACGAAGCCTGGGCTTGTTACACTGGGGGATTTGGGGAAAAAAACGAAAATAAATAAATAAGGCGTTCTGGTAGCTACGGCAGACTGCCTCACACGCAGGAGAAACACGCGGCGTTCGAAAAGGCCAGCGCTGAGCTCCAGCCCCTTCTGCCGGAGCAGCCCAGCCTCTCCCCCAGCCGAGCTCACCGGGAGAGAGGATTTCAGCAGCCGGGCACTTGTCTGGTCCAAAAAAGAGTCTTCAGCGGGGAAATATGTATTGCGTCCCCCCTCCCTGTTGTGAAAGAGCCTTTAATTGCAGCGATAAGCAGTAACGACGGAGCGCTGCTCTCCAAAAATATTAAGCCGGTGCCAAGCAGATCTGGTAATTAGTAATTAGCCTCTATGGCGAAGTGTTGTGCAAGAGAGAAATATTCCCATTTTCAGCGTAATGGGAAACCGTTCAGCTCCCTAATCACGGGAAAATTGAAAGCTACGTCTGTAAAATACCTTCCTAGTGCTTCCCTGCTCATTAGCACAGCGCTGCACAAAGAGCAGCGAGTTAAAACTCTAGAAGGATCCTGCAACGCTGGCTGAAGGTGACTGAACCTGGCACAGACTTTACAAAAATACACAGCATATGGTTTAAAAGGAGATGGCCCGGTACCAAGGCAAGCGAGGGCCCATTCATTCCTCCCCGTGTTTGCTCTTCGGGGAGATGCAGGTTTCCCCCGGGCACATCAAAGGTGCCGGGTTTATTCTCTCTCAGCCAAGGGAAGGAATCGCCGGGAACAAAGTGCATCGAGTGAAACCAAACGATAAGCTCCCCGGCGATACAGCGCTCCCAGACCTGATTTACTGCTGCAACGATCTGTTTGAACTGCACCTTCTCACTACACCCATTTGCATGCCTAATGATGCAGAAAATAACCCTGCACTATTTTCCTTCGGAAAAAAAAAAAAGAAAAAAAAGAAAGCGTATTTTAAAGGGTAAGCTTCGTCTGCAGGTTCCTGTTTAAAATCAGCGCGGAGGGTTTATTTTCCTTTTAATAAAGCCCAGCGCTCGAAGAGACATTACTTCATTCATAAATATTGTTTCAAATATTTTAAATACCTCTAGGACAGTAGTTTAAAGATAACAGAGCGATGCAAGACCAACAACAAACCTCACGGAAATTCTTCTCCGCTGAGAGCCCCGGAGCTCTGAAAGCACCGGGGGGGGCACCGGGTCCCTCTCGGCCCCGAACCCCCCCACACACCCCCCCCCTCCTCCGCCAAGTTTTAAGTCCCGACCGGCCCCGTTCCCGCTGCCTCCCCTCCATCAAAGCTCCCCGTCCCGGGGGCGCCTGGCTCCCCCTGCGCGGGGCCGGCCCCGGGGCGC
>JAOXJK010000069.1:1614968-1634370 GCA_025774025.1 Xenus cinereus
TCAAGGCCAGGTTGGAGGGGGCTTGGAGCAACCTGGTGTGGTGGGAGGTGTCCCTGCCCAGGGCAGGGGGTGGCACTCGGGGAGGTTTAAGGTCCCTTCCAACCCAAACCATTCTGTGATTCCATGATGCTGGTTGATGGGCAGCGTGTAGCTGTGTTTGGGCTGAAGCCCCCCGAGTAACTCTTGCTCCCCAGGGTGTTGGTGACAGTCACACGAGAGCAGCTCTGCCTTGTGCAGAATGGTTCTCCTTCCCCACCTGCTGCGTGGGCTGAAAACAGAGCAGGGCTTCGCCTGTCCCCATCGCAGGACCCTCTCTCCATCACTCCCTGCTCAAAGGGATTAAAAACCAGAGGCCAGGATTATTTTTTTTAAGGTTAATCTGCTAATGCCAAAGGATTGTATTTGGCAGCAGCATAAGGAGAGCTCTCATCAGCTTCTATTTCTGCTTTTCTTCCCTTTAACAACCTCATTTTGCACGTCGCTGTGTGGAATCCAGGCAGGGATAATCCTGCCCCGTTAACACCCCCCAGCAGTGCCCCGTGGACAGGCGGGTGCCGCCTGCGGGAGCCGCGGGTGCCCCGCTGGTCCTGAGGCTCCCTGGAGGGCTTTCGGGGGGTCACAGGTACCCCGGGGTCACAAGAAGAGCTGCTGGAGAGACCCGCAGAGCCTTTCATCAGCACTTTGGAAGAAAAACGACCTTTCACGTTCGCGTCTCGCTTTGGTGCAGGAGACGGTTGGCAGCTGCTGGAAAATGAAGTATTTCGGTTGTGGCCGAGGAGGAAGAAGCTCCCCATTCTCCCTGGGAAACTTTCACACCAAATGGGAATTTTCTGACAAACTATTCAGCCAGAACGACCTTTTGTGCTGCAGAACAAACTGTGATGAACTTTTTTTTTTTTTTTTTCTACCAGGTTTTTCTTCTGATGGGAGAATTAACTCTGATGGGAGATTAACTGCCGTGGCTCCTTATCAGGGTACGCAGCATCGGAGAGGAAGACCCAAAGAGCTCTGTGGGAGCCTGAAAACAACTACCTGATGCCAATAAGCGGTTTGAAGTCCTGCAAGAGCCAAAAAGGAGGAGCCAGGGGCTAAAGTCAGCCCCGGTGTAACTCCTTGCTGCGGGGGAAGTTCCCCCGAGGCTGAATTTGCCTCAAGAGAGTCCAGCCGGGGAGCAGATGAACTTCTAAGATGCTCAGAGTGAATGAATTAATGGGAATTAATTGGTAAGGTCAGCGACGAAATCATGAGCGCGCTGCAGAGGAAAGAGGATGCATTTCTGAAGGGCTGAGAGCGGCCCCTCGGCTGGATTTATGGGGCCAAGGTGATGAGAGAGGGGTCAGATAATAGCCCTCCGAACCAGCAAGGCAGACCAAATATGCTTTGCCATCGCCCGCTCGCTTTTCCATGTGTGTGTGCCACGTTGGGAAAACAAGGCCCCGTCTGTCCCCGCTCAAACAGAAGCAACAAAATAACACCGTTTGTTAGGGAAATGCCAAAACAGGGGGGGAAAAAAAAAGAAGAAAAGAAAAGAGAATTGAAACATTCAGGCTGGCAGTAACTGGGGGATAAAGGCAATAAATCCTGAAAACACACTGCGTTATCTCGGGTGGGAGCTGCTCCTTGACTGGTGTCGCGCCAGCCCGGGGGGGCTGCCCAAGGTGCCCCCATATCTGGAGCTCCAGGCTCCGGCCAAGGCCACCAGCCTGCGGGAGAAAAGGGATGTCGAATGGGAAAAGATACGTGTCCCTCCCGGAGCAGCTGCTTTCTCTTCTAATCAGAGATTCTCTGCCTGGGGAACCGGCTGCAGGTGAAAGAGGGTTTGTGAACCAACCCCACGGGCCAGGAAAATGCTGAAAAACAGGAGGTGGAGGGGGTGGCTTCACTGGGGAAGGACACACAGCCCGTGATGGAGCCACTCCAAGGCCGTCTCGCACCATCCTGGTGCTCCAGCATCACCCAAAGGTGGGCTGGAGGCTGTCGCTCCAGTACTCACAGCCTCCTACACCATTCCCAGGGCTTTCTTGATGCCTACACGAGCCTAGTGACTCTGAATTTACTTTAATGTGAATAAACTCCAAGTAAGTGGCCAGGGAACCCCCATAACCTGGCTACAAATTCGATATAAAAGAAAACACAGACTTTCATTTTGGTTTTAAGTGTTGTCGAAACACAAGCAGCAGAGGGGGAATAAAAACCTGCAAACAAAAATAGTGTCCTCGAGCCTCCTGCGTATGACATGGCAGCAAAGGTATGTGATGCTGCGAAGCTCTTGGCTCCCGGCCTCGCTCTGCTCTCACACAAGTCCTGGAGAAGTTACTGAAGTCCGAGAGGAATCCCTGAGGTTTATCCCCGCTTCCCACCTTCCCTGCCCCGGCGGCAGGAGCCGGCAGAGATGTCCTGCCAGGATGATGGTGACCCCTTTGTTGCTGCCCAGCACTGCACCCCATGGCTCCCTACATCCAAATTTCCATGCTCGGTGCCACATCTGTTTGCGGTGCGAAGGTTCATCTGTGGGTGATTTTTCAGCCCAGCCTCAGCCAGCCACGGGGAGTCACCCGGTGGGACCTGGGCTCCAGGGGGCACCTCAAAGCTGGAGCACTGAACCCCTTCTCCCTGGGGCAGCTCCCCTGGGAGATGTCTCAGAGACCACCCTCCGCCCTTTGGCTTGGTGTTCTTCAGATGGAGACAGGATTTCAAAATGCTTGTCTATCGGGGGAAAAAAAAATGCAGAGGAGAGAATTTCTGCCCCCACTTCTTTCCCCTCATCTGCTCAAGGGCTTGATCCTGCAAGTGCTACCGAGACCAAGCCATAGTCAGTGGGGAAAAAGATGTTTTCCAAGACAGCCCCAGGGCGGGCAGTTGGCTCCTTGTCTGTGTTTTGAACTCATCAAGCAGCAGCCAGAGCCTCCCCGGGGAGACCTGCTTTTTCCGAGGTCCCGGTTCAGCTCCTTACTCGGAGCACATCGGTTTGAGTTCCCGAGGCATCGCTGCAGGACCCCAGCTTGCTGTGGAAATGTCGATCTGGTAAGAATTACCTCTCTTCTGCAAAGCGCAGCCCTTTCTTTTTCTCTGCTGCAGTAATTTTTCTGCAATTACAACTCAGCAGCGAGCAGCCCGAGCTGCAGGCACCAACACAAGGCAGCAGCAGCCGCCGCTACCTTGGGGTGGACAGTGTGTATCCGATGGCACCCG
Source organism: Xenus cinereus (assembly GCA_025774025.1). Taxonomy (NCBI): domain Eukaryota; kingdom Metazoa; phylum Chordata; class Aves; order Charadriiformes; family Scolopacidae; genus Xenus; species Xenus cinereus. Next base: position 1,618,161 of record JAOXJK010000069.1, read on the forward strand.
CATGGTTTCAGCATGAATCACTCGCTGCCTCTGTGACCAGAATTCCCATAACCTAAATCTATCAAAAAGAACATAAACCACATCAGAAGCCGGCTCTCAGATACTCATTTGCTAAGATTTTGGAAACCTCTTACACTGAGCAGATCGTCTCTTTACAGGAGAGTGAAGCTGCCCCGATTACGCACGGGATGGAAAGGGACAGTTTGCCATCTGGGAAGGCTGTTTAACTTTTTCTGGCTTCCTAAAAAGCCATTGTCCTGTAAACTGAGCATTCCTGCGCCAGCCGGGAAGACACAACATTCCCTGTTCCCAACCCAAGGCCGTGCAGGGCTTCACTCCCATGGGGCAGCGGTCGCCCCTGGTGCGGGTGGGACGGTCCTGGCTGCCCCCAAAACACCCCCCTGGGACCACGACGTGCTGCCAAACACCGTCCTGCGCTGGCTTTTGTGTGTGGTCCCTCGGCAGCCCCCTCTGGCCCGTGGGTTTCGGAAGGATGCTCTTCGACCCCTTCTCCCTCCTCTGCGCCCTCCCGGGTTGAGCCCCAGGCGATGGGACACAGCGAGAGACCTCAGTCTTCAGCCTTTTAGAGCCCTCCTCTGCCGAGCTGTGTGACACCCACAGCCATTCCCACCCCTCACCTCCCCGGTGACATTTTACATCGGGGAATCGCACAGAGGAGCTGTCACCCAGCGAGTCTCTGGGCTCGCAGGGATCCCAGCGGGGCCGGCAGCAGCTTTGACCTGGTGGCTCTTGGGTCTCTCCGTATGGCCAGAGATAGGATGAAAACCCTGGATCTTTAGGAAGATGGACTGCTTTGTTACAAAGGCCACCTCGTTCCTTACCAGCCACCTGGGCAGGAGGCAGGGCCAGGCTCGCTCTCACGGGCCACCTGAGGAGGTGACATCTCAGGACACTAAACCACATCCATCAAACCAGGCACGGTCCTTCCCTGCAGCGGCAGAACCAACCGAGAGCCGAGATCTTGTAAGGAAGGTTTTACTTCCATGCTATGATAATCCCAGGCGTTTTTATTCTGCACCAGTAGCTTTAATTCTCAGTTTCCTTCATCTGTGGGCGACAATATATTCAGTTTCTGTTTGTGTACACGCTCTGGTACGTGCCATTGTGCAGCTGATGGGCCTTAAATTCACGCTTTGCTGCAGGTATGTTTCTTTCAAAAGGTTTTACGTTACTAAAGGTAGCAAGTCACAAAATAAAACCGCTGTTGCAAATATCATCTGAAGTTAATCTCCATATAATCCACAGTAAATATTTATATGCAGTACAAGAGTGGCCGGATTCATTTACAGTTCGAAATTGTTGGAGAGAGGATTCCATATAGATTAGTTGGCTAATCTGCTGTAATCTGCTTAAAAAGCAACCGAAATGGGTTTTCTTTCACTGAATCAGGTTGGCCCCGTGTGCGGAGCGGCTTCAGGCGGGGAAGGGATCCCAGCACAAAAGGGCATTTACCTTCTGGGTGCCCAGCGCGCGGCTCGCCTTGCGGCGCAGCCAGAAATTTCCTTTTCTGCCTCAAAGGAGGGGGCAGCCGCGACGCCCAGGCTGGAGCCGAGGTGGGCATCAGGCTCCTCTCTCCTTTTTCCTCGCTGTGGGGTTTGAACTGCATCCCCCGGGGACAGACGGACCTTTGATGAGGCACCTGCGAGGTGTCTGCACAGACGCCGTCCTCCCTGAATTTATTCTGTTTTATTTCGCTCCCTCCTGAGGAGGAGCTACATGAGCTGCCTCCCCGCTCCTGAGCTAATGAGGAAGGCATCCTGCTAGTTTTCTTGATGTTTCTAGTATTTTCACAGAATCGTAGAATGGTTAGAGTTGGAAGGGACCTTAACAATCACCTAGTTTGGGGAGGGATGGGAAATCAGCCCGTGTTCTTTACCCACGGCTCAACTTTGCTCACAAGAGAATCGCAGCTCAAGGTGGAAGAAGGTTTTAGATACTCACCGTGCTTCACAGAAGGTCTGTGGCTGGTCTGGGCTCCCAGGGGACCCGCGTGTCCCCTCCGTGCAGGGGCTGCAAGGCTCAGCCTCGGACCTCCAATAGCCCGAGGAGTTAAGGGCAAAGCCCGGGGAGCAGACTGGGAGACCCTCCCCCAGAGTGGGAGATCCTCCTCGGCTGCGAGGTTCGTTTCGGCGTGAAGGGTGGTGACATCCTGCTTGGTGGTGGCTGTTCCCAACCACACCGAGGTTGCAGAGGGGTCCCTCGGGGACCCATCCCTGGGTGGGATGCTCACACAGAGGTGGCCGTGCTGGGAGGAGGCTGTGGGGTGGCACAGGACGAGCCCCGAGCCCCCTGTGCTTGGTCCCTCCAGGAGCCAGGTGGGGAGCAGCCCTCCCACGGGAGAAACGAGCTGAAATGACCCTCCCCGGGGCTCTCCGTCAGGACTCTTTATTTCCCATTTACCCACCACACCTGGGAGCGACCAGGTGGCCACCAGCAGAGCCTGCGGCCAGGGAGGAGGGGCTGCCCCCATCTCCTGCTCCTCACTGCTTTTGGTCCCCAGCTCCTGTGCACCCGACGTGGGGCAGACCGGGCACCCCCTGCCCGGCTCGGAGCCGCGGCTGCAGCCCAGCTCTGCTCGGGGCTGAGCCTGAGAACCACCCCCGGGAAATCTGGGGAAGGAAAAAGCCATTTGGGTTCATCCTGCAAACGGCAAGACCTGCCGGACTGCGGGTCCCAGCCTGGGAAGGGAGGGGTCCGTCCCCTCTGCTGCCCCCTGCCAAACGCACCAGCTCTCCCTGCCGGGGCAATCACTTTTTTGGTGGTTTGGTTTGGTTTTTCCCCTGCCGCACCTCCCCGGTGCCGGTGGAGTATTTCAGTGTGGGTCCCTCTGAATAATACATTCATCCCCAGTCCTTCCCCCACCCCGGCCGCAGCCGGGCCGTCGTGAGCTGAATGCGGTGGCTGGGCTCCAGCAGGCACAGCTGCCCTCACTGCTGCGATTCTTCTGCCTTGAGAAAAAGCATATACAATTTAATATGCTCCTGGCACAACAGCTTTTCTGTAGCGGAGGAGGCGGGTTTGTTTATGGCTATTTTGACAGGGCGGCTTTCATCCGGACACAGGTCCTGCCGCATCTCCCCGCTCGCACAAGGGGCGCCTTTGTGGGGCCGGTTCTCGTGTTCCTCGGGAACCCCCGGCCGTTTCGGCTCCTCCTCCTGCCCCCTGCAAGTACGAGTTTTGAAAAGCCCTCCTCGGCTGACCCTGTGTTTCTCCAAAAGCTAAATCCCGGGCTAAGAGCCAGACGCGCAAGGCACTGGGAGAGGGTGTGATGCTTTGCTGGACACGTGTCGGGGATGAGAACCATCCTGCCCTCATCTCACGGGGGTCTGGCCCGTGGTGCCGTCTGCTGGATGCACCTGAGCATCCCTGTCAGCGGGAGAGCAGCTCGTGATGCTGTTGGTGGCCAGCAGTGGGGACTTACAGGCTCGCCAGGCTGGGGAGCAGCTCTGTTGCTTTCCCAGACCCCTTCGGCATCGCCAAGAGCCGCAGGAACCGTGCGCGGGGGCCACCGCTCTTCCTCCTGACTGCAGGACCGGGAGCGGGGCTTCTCCATCTCCGCAGGAGCCGGCGCCAAGAGCTGCGGGTTCTCCTCCGGCAGCGATTCCCCCAGCCCCCCTCCCGCGAGTTAAACTGGGACCAGTGACCACCTCCCCGCTCGGCAGGTCTGGGGCTCAGGGGAGACGCTGGGAAACTCTCCGTGGAATAACCCAGCGTCTGCGAAGGCAGCCAGCGACTTCTGCCGGGCAAACCGCTCGAGCTGCCCCTGCACGAGAAGGAGAAATGATCCCTTGTCCTTTTCCAGCTGCTGGGTCTGTTCCCTCTCGCTGCCGCACTGGAAATAAACGGTGGGAGGGTTTCGCCGGCACTAATTCATCGCCACGTTCGGTGTGAAGTCGCCAGGACTTGGTGCTCGGCCCACACAAAGCACAAATTAAACCGGCCAGAAATAGGAGGAATCACCCCGCGGTGGTAAAGGCACGGTAAGGAGACAGAGCCGCTCTGTAGCGCACATGAATTCCACACACGTGGAGGAAGGCAAAGCCGCTATTGTCCCCCCCACGTCGCAGACCCATTTCACTCTCTCCCCAGTTTATCTGGAAAATACATACTGCATGGTACTGTACGTCGTGTTTCACTGCTATGCACCATGATGTCTTCCAGGGGAACAATCGCCATGCTTGTAGTCTAAGGGCGACACAGAAGTGCTTTCAAATAATAACAATACATTTTCTGTATAAAGAGGATAGGGAGTAGCCACTTCCCAGAAAGGCTTGGTTTCCCCAGAGCCAGCGGTGTGAACATCCAGCAGCAGCCGGCGGTGGGGAGAAACGCCCTCCCTCAGCATCGGTCCAGGAGAAAAGGCCTCCATCATCAGTCCAGGAGAAAAGGCCTCCTTCATCATCGGTCCGGGAGAAAAGCCCTCCTTCAGCCATACATCCCATCTCCCAGCCCCAGCTCTCCCAAGGAGCAGAGGCTCTGAGCACCCACCAACGGGGAGGTGGATGCCCCCGGTGGGGCACCGGGCATGATTTATCCCACCAGGGGCATGGTTTTTTGGGGCAAATCATCTCTTTTGGCTCCAAACCAGGGCGGTGAGTAGAGAGGAGCCGCGCTCTCGTAGCCCTGGCTACCAGGGATCAGGCAGCAGCGCAGCATCTGCCAATCCATTCAGCGCTGCTGGCCCCGGCAGCCACATGGCACGTGGCTGTTCCATGTTCAGAGACAGTTTATACTGGAATAGGAGCAGTCTTCTTGGGTAAAATGATTATTTTTTTCCTCCAGGAGAGCTCACGACTCTTTTTTTTTTGAAGAGAACCCCGCGCACTGAAACGTGCCCGAGCACCGGCGGCCGCTGGGCAGCGGAGGCTCTCGGTGCTGATTTTGCAGAGAATGACGTGAAAATAGAGATGGAAAGGGGGGTGGAGCCCTCGGGGGTGAATCTCCCCAGGGGCTCTGGGCTGGGAGGAGGAGGACGCCCAAGGAGCCGCTCCTGCTCCGCTCCCCTTTCCCAGGCAAAAGCGCAGCCCCTTTTCTAAGAGCTGAATCCAGGTTTTTTAGACATCAGAGGAACGGCTCCGGTACTGGAGCCCGATCAAGCACAAAACACACCCTCAGCCTTCCCAAAAATACCAGATGGCTGCCGATGCCAGCTCCCCTGGCCAGGCGTTTTGGAGAAGGGGCCAGCTCGACGTGCGAGCGCCACAGCCCAGAGAAACTCCGCTGAGGAGCAGAGCCACGGAGAAACCCGAGGAGGAGGAGGAGGAGGAGCGACGAAGCCAAGGCATTCCCGTAACATGGGATTTTCAGGGCTCTGCACACACATCCAAATATGTTCTCCTTCTCCAGAGGGAAGTGGGACCTCCAGAAGCGACTCTGGCTTCGGAAACACGAGTTTCTGAGCCGTCGTGCGCATTTGAAGGCGGCGAAAACGAGTTCCAGCCAGAGCTGCCAAATCATTAGAAACAAATTAAAAAAACATGCCTGGGAGCGCAAGAGCAGATAATTCCTCCCTAAATGGCGAGCTGGTCTTGGGAATGCCAAGTGTGAGCTTCTAAACTGGTCAGTGCTCACTGGGCCACCAGAGTGACAGCACCTACTCCTCTGTCTGGGGAGGACGGAGTCCTTGGGGACCCTCCTGCAGCCACGGTGGCCACACGTCCACGTGGCACCGCAGTGACCAGCAGGTGGTGAGACCCCTGCCTCGCTTTAAGGAGGTCATCGTGGCTTTGCCTCTGCACAAGGGAATGTTCTGTCACTCGGCTGCCGTGCAGAAACGTGGGCAAAGGACGGAGGGGATCTCCTCCATCAACAGCATCATGGTAACAACCTCCATCAACAGCATCATGGTAACAACCTCCACCAACAGGTAAGCGAAAGGATTTAAGCACCATTTAGGACTTAGAACGGAATGCCGTGGACACACCTCCTGCAACCTTCCCGACAGAAGAAATGTCACCCTTCGTGTGGTGACACCACTTCTGAGGACCACTTACCACAGCAAAACCAAACCAGCAGTCAACAACCAGACTGGTGTGCACCGGGACTACCTGGTTCTCTGCAGCAGCTCTGGTTTCCCACACCCCCTGAAGAGGTAACACGGTGCCGGACTGTCCTTGCTGGAGGATCAAGGACTCACAGGGTTCAGGTGACTCCACGGCCTCAAGCCGCCATCACCACAAAGCAGTGGGAAAGCTCAGGAGAGCTCACAGTCATCTGAGACACACACCAAATCCTGGTCAGCCACACGGGTCTCGTAAAGAATCTGGAGGTACAATTAGTTTCTATTAAAAACAACAAAAAAAGTCCTTTTCTTTTGTCTCGGGAGTCCCAAAATGGCTGCAACACAATTAAAATCAACCGAAAAAAGAATGACAATGAGGAGTGGTGAGATGCCCTTTTCTGGGGAGCGTGGGCTGGTAACGTCCGTCTGGAAGAACCTCAGAGAGAGTGGTCACTTTTGATTACTACATAATGTGAGTAATTCTCTGGAAAGACACGTCCTTCCCGCCTGAATCATACCAAAGGGGGGAAAAATAACACACTCCAAAAATGGAAAGCTGGACAGCCCTTGGATGCCGGGAGCCACCCAAGATTCCTGCGTGGGGGCCACCACAGAGAATCACAGAATCATAGAATGGTCTGGGTTGGAAGGGATCTTTCAGATCATCAAGTCCAACCATCAGTCCAGCACTGCCCAAACCACCACTGACCCATGTCCCTCAGCACCACGTCTGCCCGGCTTTTAGATACCTTCAGGGATGGTGACTCCATCACTGCCCTGGGCAGCCTCTTCCAAGGCTTCACAACCCCTTCATGCAGCTCGTTCCAGGGGGACCGCTCCAGCACCGTGGCCAAGCACAGACCACAACACACCTACTGGTGTGGCCACCCCAAGCTCTGGTGGGTATCGCAGACAATGTGACACTAACAACACGCTCAAGGTCTCTTTCTCACCCAGAAGCCATCCTCTCCATCATCCTCATGCATGAGGTGCAGGTGGTTCCTTTGGAGGCTTGGCCTTTTCTGAGAAGTTTGTCCTCAGCACAGTTCTCGGCCAGTCCGTCACACGAACAGGAGCCACGGCAGCAGCACAGAACATTGCTGGTGCCGAAAACGGCTTCAGTCCCAGGGCAGCTGGACTTCTCAAAGTCCAGGCATGGCCAGAAGTTGAGAGGAAAGATTGGGACAGACCCCTCCTGTGGTGGGACCATGAGCTTTGTGGTGTTGGGGCAAAAAGGAGCAGCATCGGTATCTGAGCAAGAGCCTGTTGTTCCCCAGGTCCTGGCGCTGGAGGTTCAGGGCTCGGGGTCCCTACGGCCAGCAAGGAGGCAGCTCCCATGCTTCACGTTCCACATGTGCTTCAACTGCTTAAACTGGTGTCTACACAACAACACAAAGGCCCGAGAGACAACTTGAGCCCCTATTTCTTCCTGGAGACATAGAGGGTTACATTTAAACAGAAGAAATTATTTTTCCTCATGCTCATCCTCCAGAAAACCAGTTTGGGTTCCATGACTATATATAGCACCGGGATTCTGGGTCTATTTTTCGTCCCTTTGCATCTGATTATTTTCAGTAGAGTTCACACTTTTTATGATACGCAGATTTTAACTAGAACATGACTTCTATTCATACAGACTTCCATCAGTAATAAACCCACAACGGCCGCACAGAATGTAGAAGAATTTTATTCATACCGTAATCCTGTCCCATCACCCACTGCAAATATTACAATTATCTTTAAAATGTCATCGAAGATCATTTTGTTCCACTTAAAGCACAGGAATCCTGGTGTTAAACGGTCACACTTCTCTTGAGATTGCTTATAACAGAACCGTAATTCGAACGCATTTTTCCATGAGCTGTAAAGGTTTAAAGCAAAGAATCTCCGTGGTGTGTGTGCTCGAGGGAGTTCTAAACAGAGAGGCTGATACTTGGTGTTTAACCAGAAATGTCGATCTTGCACATTAGGAGAAACACTCACGATTTCATACCAACACAACAGAAATACAATAGGTAAAAGAACACACATGAGTGACTGGTAACCTTGAAAAAATCATTTAAAAAAAAAAAAATTGCACAAGAGAATACAAAACCTGTGAAGCAAATCAGAAAGTTTGGCAACTGCGTACACATTCATCCCTAGATACACCGGGGCTCTGCCGATAGAAACGGACGGGATAGAAACTGCCAGGCTGAAAAAGGCCCGTGGTCGTACTTAATAACATGCGCAAGAAGCAGAACATAATCATAATAAATAGTAGCAACGAATATACACTGACAGGACCACCGAAAATACGCTGGAATAAAGGAAGCACCTCGAGGCGAGGAGAGAAGCCTGGAGGTGAGGAGCAGCCGGTTCCCTAAGAACCAGCCCCTGGAAAATTGGGCCCTCATGACGGGAGCTGAGAGCAAAGTCCCACCTTAGTCTGATTCCAAAGAAAAAAGCACGTTGCGTGTCTCCTGGAGTAATTTTAGCCATATTCTCCACTAACACCTCTCGATTCAGAGGGGAGATTGCTGCCTTATTTCCCCGCATAAATTTTGGGATGAAAAAGGTAGAGAGTTGGGATTTGCTCAGAAGAGCGTTACCATGGGGAGCCTCGTGGCCCAGCTGGAAGGCGGCAGCGCGGCTCGGGGAGCTGAGGCACAGGCCTCGCTGTGTCGGCACAGACAGGCTCTCCTTCAAAGCAAAAGCTTCGCAAAGAAGAATCTACACATCAATAATCCATCGCTGAGCGCTGGGGAGCGAGGTCTGGACCGGAACGAGCTCCACTGAGGAGCAGACCCGTGCCCAGGCTGTGGGACCTGCCAGCGAGGGGGCCCAGCCCCAAGGGACTGGGGCTCTGGGAGCTCCTTGCAGGGCCCTGGGGCCTTCTGAGACACAACACGTGTCTGCTGGAGGAGAGGCGGCATTTTTTAAGAGATCCATGATTTCGTGAAGCTTTCAGAAAATGCTAAAAAAGCCTAAAATTTAGTGATATACTGAAAGAGAGGCATTTGAATTTAAGGAAGTGGACCTTACTAAAAACAAACCGCTGCTGGTGTCCACCTGGCCCCATCTCTGCAGCATTTTGTTACGATATTCAGAGAAGTGGTGGGGACACTCTGCTGCAGATAAATAAGTCTTGAAGCCCACTTAATTCAGCAGAGAAGATCCCGTTGGACTTTTGAAAGACCTAATGAAAAACCTAATTTTAAAAAAGCTGAGGATAAATAACTTAGGTCCTCCAGGCTCTATTTGAATTCTCCCAAGACATTCTTTCACGAGAAGACCAGAGCAGGCTCTTTGCCCCGGCGTGTCCTACGCAGCAGCCCTGAAAGGAGGAGAATGGCCCCGGTATCTGAGCCACAACCAAAATGACTCAAAAGCTCTCCTTTTCCCTGCCTTGCTGGAATGATCAAAATCTTCCTCCAACCTTCAGCTGGGCAACTGCCACTCGCCCCGTGGGACTGCAGGAACCTCCAGTCCACCACCAGGGAAAAGTCTTGTAGAAGTGACAGGCGGAGGGACATCGCTTGGTCAAAGGAGCTTGAGAGAAGGCAAATAAGACCAACTTCAAAGATAATAAGGGAAATAGAAATTCATCTGAATTTTAAATAGTTAAAAACAGAGTTTTAAGCTTTTTGATCCAACAACAAGTACACACCTTGCCTGCCAGCCAAGAGCCTAACCTTCCCCGAAGCCACTCTTGCCCAACCAGTTGTCTTCCTACTCAGAGGATACAGGAGATTTGAGCTGACACCCAGGACGTGACATAAATGGAAAAAATACACATAAAATGCACATCTTTAATTTTCTTCTTCACAAAGCCATGGAGCCGCACAGCACGAACTGAAGTGCAGAGGGTGACACGACGGCAGCTTCCTGGGAGGAACCGTTCAGACGGTGAGGGAAATGAAGCTGTTGTATCTCTGGATGTTCCTCTTGAGGATTTCGGAGCAGGGCCCCAGCACGCGTTCGAAGCGGGGCCGGTCCAGCTTGACGCACTTGAGGGGTCCACGGGCCACCACGGTGGCAGCCCGGGGCCGGTTGAGCAGCAACGCGATCTCACCTGGAAACGGGGGACAAACAGGCTCTGGCACACCTTCAGAGGGTGCCTGTCACCCACCACTCGCTTCCTTTGGGTGTAGAACATCTCCTTTATGTGCCTCCTGACAGACACTTTACACGATTCTGCTGACAGCATGCACATGCATAATGCAGGTGTGTAAAATGCCTTTGAAAACAAGTGCTTTCAGAGCGTTTTGCTGATTCTGGGTCTGTCTCCTGTCAGCTGCGTGGGTGGAAACCAAGAGGTGGCTCCAGCTCTGCTCCCGTCCCTCAGCATCGCTGGCCTACGCATCACCCCGCGCTCGTAAGAGCAGAACGCTAATTAAGACAATAATTACTCGATACAACCCCACGTGCCTGTCTTTCTGAGCCATATGTAAGTTGAGTGAATGAGTAAGTATTTTTCTTACCAAAATAATCTGAAGGACCGAGTCTTCCAACTTCCACGTACTCCTCGTTGTCCGAGCGGCGCTGCAGAACGGAGGCGGTGCCCTGGGGAGAGGAAGGAGCGCCGAGAGTCAGTCGCCTTCGCTTAAACCTCTTACAACTTTAAAAAGCATCGAGTCCCGAGTATTTCCTTTCGCCTCTCACACCCCTTGAGCTCTGCTGTGGGAGAGACGATGATTCCAGACGATTCCTGATAAATCAGTGCAAGGAATTAAAGGATTAAACAAAAATATCTATCAGGATGGCAAATGACTTCTCTCTTACAAATTGTTTGGATGCAGATTCAGCTCACACAGAAGAGAAGAGGAACAGGACACAACTCAGCAACTCCTATTTAACTCACACACGTCATGCTGTGCGAATGTAGGCTGCAATATAATTTAAAAATATATTGAAAACATAATTCTGGGTGGATGCAGAACCTCACAAGAGATACAGAAAAGATTTACGTCAAAAGGAGTAAAAAGGCAACTTTCCCAGTCATAATCCTGGGACGTGATTTTGGAAGACAGCGACTGGAGCTTCATCCTCACCTGATCGCTCCCTGGGTCTGTCCCTGAAACGGTTGGTAAAGGGGAGTTTTTAATGCTCCTTGCAACAAAGGGTGATTTTGGGGGGTGGCTTTGCCCCGGCGTGGCCTGCAGTGATCTGGACACCTGCGAGTCGGTCGCTGGAGAGATGGAATGTGCCTTGTCTCCGCTGCCCTTAATAACTGCTGGGCTCGACACGTGCTAATACATGTCAAAACTCAGTTACAGCCTATTTCAACCTTCAAAGGGGTTTTACAGGCAGAAATATTCTAACCTGGAGGAAATCTTAAATTACTGTGGCATAAAGCTTTTGTAGTGGAACAGAGAAGGTATCTGCTTTTCTGGAAAAAAATAGCAGTAACATGAAATTATCTCCCGAGTCCAAACCAAAAAGCATAGGGAAAGGCAAAATGTTAACATATTTTGCTTTTAAATGAAATTAAAAAGATTTTTAAAAGCCAAGATTTTTAAATAGACCAGAGAGCCATTTTCTGACAGTGCAGTTGGAGAGCATCGGTGTTTCAATGTCAGGATTTTCAGCTTGGACAGGAATAAGCGAGGGCCGACCCTGCCCCAGGTAGGACAGGGAAGGGGGGAGACACAGTAATGTGCATTTTTCTCGGAAGATTGATGCCAGTTATTGGAAAATATCACAGCCCCCACCCTGCAGTGGAACACCCATGGCCATAATTTGCTTTCTTCTGCACAAGCACGAAGGAGCTGCTGTAATACCCTTGTATTGCATCACCTCCGATTTCATAACAGGGTTATTTTTAAGCCCATACAACTTTACAAATTGCTGGGCCGCTCTCGGGGTTAACTGAAGTGCTATATAAGTGAAGAGGTAAATCTTATTTCTGCCGGATGGCGGGAACCTAAAACAAAAAATGACATAATGTGGGAGTATTGTTTGATACATGCTAATCAGCTGGTGGTTTTATAGGGACTTGGATGTATAGCAAATTAATCTGGCGTGTTGAAAGTTATAATTTCTCATTTTGCCCATTAGCAGTAACATGTGCTTGGTATAAATCCCTGGATATGGGACTGTCAGCACGTTCGCCACAACGTGCGTGAGCGAGGGCACCTGAACTGGGCAAAAATAAGCCAAAGACACAGGGGAAGGTCAGGTTTGGTCTTTTGTGGGGTTTTTTTCAGGGGTTTTATCTACCATTAAAACTTGCCATGCCCATGGCCCAGCAAGGGCAAGGCCATCCGCAGAAGTAACTGGAAGAACTGGATATAAGAAAGTGATTTGGTGTCTGTCAAGTTTCCAGCAAAAATTCCTTATCCTTGATATAACTAAACTGTTCCGCCAAAGCTGCTGTTTTCCAAGATCTTCCAGTAAATCTGCAAGATCTGAAAATGCACAGATAGTGCGACGAGTTCTGACATTCGCACTTACTGCAGGTTTTCAGAGCAAACCCGCCTTCATAAGGAGCGTTCTCGGAAATACCCCGTACAGGGAATATCCCCAACGTCGGCCTCTCTCCTGCCAAACGCCGGCTCAGGTCCTGCTCCCGGAGCCGCTGCCGTTCTTAGTGCAATGGGGACGGGATCAGCTTCAGAACCGCTCCCAGCCCCCGTCCTCCTCTCCGTCCCCATCTGGAGCCTGGCAAAAACCTAACCCCTTGACCCAAATAGCTGTCTGCAATCCATGTCTCCAGTCTCTTTCCCAAAACTTTTATGACAGATGTTTTATTACATAAAACAAACAAACAAAAAGTCCCCCCAAGTAATCCCATCGACCGCCCAGGTCCAAGGGAGAAAGGACTCGATTCCCCACTGCCCGCCGTGAGCAGGTTGCCGTGAAGGCAGTCACAATATCAAGCAATATTGCTTTCATCTCCCCAAGTGTCGGCTTTTATTGTGGCTAATATTTCTTTGACAGGGTCCATATGATATAGGACTCCAATAAGTCAGGCTTCTGAAGCAATTTCTTCCACTGTTCCACTACAGGCGGCCTTTTTCATCCAAGAAACACCATGATATCTGTTGGAGGAGGACAGATGTGTCTGGCCTCCACAATAAACACTTGGCTTGGCAGGATAAAGCGATGCATATTCCAGATACATATTTTTCCACTCTTGTTTTAACAGTCACACAGGCTTTTCCCCTTGCCCAGCGAGAACAGGTCTATCACGGAGCAAAAGAAGTTTCCTGAAGCCCTGACAGCGAGGACCCAGATGCAAGATGTGATTGCGGCGCTCGGCCTCTGGCTGCACAACCCACCAGCTCCATGAGTGCATCCTGGAGCATTGTCCCAGTGACCTTCCCGGGAAGACTGTCCACACCACGGAACAAAGAAGAGGTATTTATAATTATCTAGCTGTCTATCTGCACTTTACGTATTTTATCTCTGGAAACAATGCTATTCTAACTACAGTAGAGGAAGGGCCCAATTGTACACAACCAGCGTAACCAGGGCAAAAATAGTACAGAAATAAAATAATACAGTAATAAAATAATACAGAATAAAATAAAATAATAGAGGAAAAAATACAGAACAATCCTTTGTTACCCACATACTTAACGAAGCTGTCACACTAAATGAATTCGGTGCTGACCTCTACCCTTGCTCATGGCTGTATTTCATTTTACTTGTCAAATCTTTCCAATGCAGTTTTTGAGCTTTCTGTCCTTCTTGTCCTTTAGCGAACTCTACCTCTCATCAACGACACGGCCGCATAAATCTCCTGAGCCCTGTCCCGGGAGGTGCGGGCAGTACCTCGCAGGGATTCACGGGGCTTATGCCTCCCGCTCCCAAAAGCACCTGGTCTTGGTGGGAAAGATTTCCCCGTAGCTGGCACACAAAACTCAGCAAGATCCTCTCTCCGACACAAACGGCACGATCCCAGGTTTGCGGGATCAGGCTATTTAGTGCTGCTCAACTTAAAATACTCTCTCGTGTTTTAAAGCCATTCCCGCCCCCTACACCACCCAGCCAAGCCTGTAGAGCTCAGGGCCAAGGACTGTGGAGAAGTTTGACACCCCGGAATAAATCCTCCCGCTGGGATGGGAGTGGACTGGGGGCACCTCGTTCTGCCCACAGGGACCCAGGGAAACCCTGATCCCGGGTGGATCCAGGAATATTCCCTTTCAGTCGCCGGGGAGTGCCTGTATTCCCAGGAACCGATACCACCGACCTTCTCTCCTCTCCCCCAGGTGAACACCGGCGTCTTATTGCAAAACCAACACGGGGAGCGGTTCCCAAAGCCCTGTGCCATCGTCACCCCTCGGCCACGCTCGCCCCACGCTCGCCCCCGCTGCCACCGCTCCTCACGCCGCTCAGAGGGACGCTCCGCTCTCTCCAATGCATCAGCAGTTTGTTTTGTAAGAATTTATGGCTTAGATACGGCACCGTAATTCAAGATATTAAAAATAAATTAAGGTTTACAATCCGTGAGCTCCCATCCCCTCCAGAGTAATGAGATTTTGATAGATGTTCCGCTCGGAAACCGTAGGACGGGACGGAGGACAGTGACCCGGCTGCATCAACACCAGGTTCCCAGGCTTCATCCCGCCTGTAATTAAAAGCACCGATTGCTTCAGGAGCCCTATTTGGATATTTAAGTATGAATCCCACAGCCAGCAGCCCGCCTAAGCAGCCTGGCTACAAAAGGCAAGTGTTCATGATGCTAAAAACTGAAATCCTCAGTTCCAGCTTGGCAGATCAGCAGCGGACACTGTGGTGGACACTGTGGTGGACACTTGGTGGACATGGACACTGTGATGTGCCCGTGTGAGCTGGGGGTGGGACGGACTGGGCAGCCCCGTCCTTCGCCAGGGGCAGGGAAGGGAAATCCAGAACAGAACTGTAAAACTGAAGCCCTGTTTTAAAAACTTTTTGGTTTCAAAGTCAGTCTTGTGGTTGTTTTGGTTTTGCTGGTGTAAGCTCCCATTTCAAAGATACAGCAATCAGTAAAAAATGTAGTGAGGCACCATCTGTAACAAAGGGCATATTTATCATGATTAAAATTGAAGAATATTTGTTCTGCTATCAGAGTATGTAAAGTCAATGTCTATGGCCTTTTTAGACATTAAGTATAGAAAATAAATTTCTACTTTTTAAAGAAAAGAATTTTAATTTTCATGAGCAGGAGGTTACTATTCCTATTTCCATTCTTATTTCATGCTTTTTTACTTGCTGCTTTTTCAAACAAAAGCAGGGAAGACAGGTTTTTCCCCATGCCCTCAAAAAGTGAAGTTTTTATCCTAGTTTTGATTTTTCTAGCCTATTTTGTTCCTTTTTCACCATCCACTAGAAAAGAGCAGTGCAGTCCATAGAACGAGAGATGGATCAGGTCAGGCAGGTCCCTGTGCTGTCGCTGTCAGCTCCATCACTGCCCCCCCAGCACACCTTGCACCTTCCCACTTTGTTAATCCGCACACTCCGGAATTCACACCTTCTAACACAAAGCCTCCTTACGCCGCGCTATTAAGTCTTTGCTGAGTTACGACAAAAGCAGCTGTGAAGGGCAGATAAAGCTCCCGCTCACAGGGCGAAGCGGACGGGTCTGGGTGTGATGACTCCTCTTGGATTTAACAGAAGCTCTAGCGCATCTGAAGGGAATCAAAAGCTCTTTCACACAATATGACTCTGGGAGAGTTGTATTTAATTGCAGGCAAGATTTGTGGAAGTACTATCTTTTATTAGAGCAACAGGCATAGCTAGGAAGGGATAAGAGCTTTTGGGCACCCTTGCCTTTCTCCAATTATCTATTTCTCCAGGTATACCTAATAAAATACACCATTTACCCATCTACAAACACTGTCTGGGCAATGTTCTTACACCATCGCAGCTGCAACCAAGGTAAGTTACACCTTATCTGATCATATCTGCTCGCTTACTGGTTCATGCATGTAATTAAATCATCCACAGAGCATCTCCAAATCATTGCCTTAAGTTAAGGAGAGTCAAAAGCTACAGGTCCCAATGGCACAAACCTCCTGGAAATAGCAATGGCCTGGTGAAGCTGTGAGACCTCCTGAGATCTCTCAGCTAATGTTTCACCCTCCACTTGCAAAAATGATCGTTTCAATCAGTTCATACAACATTTTAGGCATTCGGCTTTTTTCTTCTTCTTTGGTGTGAGGGTGGTGAGAGCCTGGCCCAGGTTGCCCAGAGAAGCTGTGGCTGCCCCATCCCTGGAGGGGT
>JAOXJK010000069.1:1634470-1654596 GCA_025774025.1 Xenus cinereus
ACTGAATATGGCAAAAAAATAGCTGTTTGGTTGTTTGCTGTGGGTTTTTTTTTTTTTTTGCAAGTGCCTGCACACCGACCCTCAGACCTGCAAAGCTGATGTTGGTGGCATGTTTTTTTTTTTTCCTTCTGAATGTTGAGCTGCTCAATAAAATTGTGCAAATAAGCTTAAAATGTTCCATTAGGAAGAATATTTACACATTTTAGGCACTCCTTTTAGTTAATATCTGATATATTTCTCTGTAAATAAGCTGCATTTGTCTGATGAAAGGTAAAAGCCAATTATAGATCAGTGAGTTTGAAACAACAGAAGTTTTTAGGTTTGCTTTTTGTTACTGAAACTTAATGTCCATACAAATTGGAGTTTTTATTAACAAATCTCTACTTGTATTTCAGTTAGGAACCGTTCATTTGCTGATCTAACCACATCTATTTGGCGCTTGCTGTCGCGGCCAAATCTGTGCCTTGACAGCCTTCACGCTGTTTGATGTTATAAAACAGCCTAAAAATATTCAGCAGGGTCTAATATATGACCTGGTAGGAAAACAGTGAACTAACGGCCCCGGTGCTGCCATTCGCTGTGTTTGAAGGACTGCAGACGAGGAGTTAATCAAGATAATTTCTGTGGTTGATAGATGAAGCGGTTGTGGGCTGGAGGCTGCTGGGTTGAGCCTCCGCAGGATCCACGTGTCCCCCGAAGCTCCGGGCGGACGGTCAGGAATTTGGAGTCGATGCGTTTGTCAAAACATCTGTAATATGTGAGTGAGTTCTGGGGTAAGAGATCATCATAAGCTAATCGTGGCGAGACCCGCTATAGAGTAGTGACGTGACACACATAAGCCATACTCTCCTCTCCACTCAAAAACATCTGGGGCCCCGTGTAGAGGAGGGAGAAGTGCTGAGCGCTGCCAGGAATCACAGCAAAAGTTACAGGCGGCGGGGGCAGCCCTGTGCCCGTGACTCTGAATCGCTTTCTCAGGCAGAATAAGCCCTAACTGTGAGGTTATTTTCCTGTAGGTTTACAACTTGGCACCGCATTAGGAATTTTTGCTGCCAGAGCGATGTTTGTGTGTATTTGGTCACTTCCCCCCCCACCTCCAAAGGACTGAGCGGCAGGTGTGCAAAAAGCGTGGATGAGGTCTCAAAGAGACTCCCTGGTCTAACAGTCCAGAGGGGAGGGGAAAAAAAAAATCAGTATTTTCCATAAGCATGAATTAACTTTAACATGTGAAAACTTGTTTTAGGCTAGAAGGTGCTGTGCACGGGCTTGTCAGGCATTTGTTCTTTTTAAGCAGGTCGTATGTACGTGGAATTGGCTGATATTTATGGTAACGCACCGAGTATGTGCCTCGGTAAAAGATTTGAGAGACTTAATTTCTTGAGGATTGGTGCTGTGAAAAGATTAAATTCTTTGCTCGGTACTCCGGGAAATATGAAGTTATTTTTGTTAGCCAGCGGATGAAGGATTGGACCCTTCAGTTTGCCGGAAAGTCATTTACTTCTGCTACCATTTACTAAAAACCTGTGATTATATTTATTAATTGAGTAGCAGAAGAAGGCATTTCTCAACTACCATGTCGTGAACCTAATTCTACTGACTTATGAGACACTGTTGTATACTTTAAAACCCAGTTCTGTTGCAATTAAATTATGGTATGTTCATTCTAATTATTACACGCTGGTTACTCAATTTATTTTGAGGTGGAGTTGTGTGCTTTCTTTTGTGTGTAAACACTTGTTCTGTAACAGTAAAAATGACTGATGAATATTAAGCAGAAGAGAAAAAAATGTTATGAAGAGCAATCATGGCTGTGGTTCAAGTGAATTCAAAACAGCTCAGAACGAAACATTTTGACTGGATAGCTGACTTCTTGAAATACTCGTTGGGTTATTTTTTTTTTTTTTTAGGTTATTTCCAAATAGAACTTGTGTTTATTTGTGAATCCTACAGTGGGATTTAGGATACCAGTTGCTTTTTTAAATGATTGAAGTAATAAAGAAAAAAAAAAATACTGAAGCTCTGAAATTTTAGGCTCCTTTTGTGTTTTTTGCGACAGTGAAAAATTAAAATTATAAGACCTGGTGGAGATTTCCCTATAGCTATTAATTAGAAAAATGCTCTGGTTTGGTATTTATCACACGTATCTGTATCATCTCTGCGTGGTGTCAGGCTGGAGTGAGATCAAAATGGGGAGTATCAGTTGTCTTGGTTCCCCACGTGTTATCCCGTTTGTCTGGTCTTGGTAAATTCTAAAGGTGAAAGCACTTACCAGCCCTGGGATCCCCACAGAAACGGGGCTGAGATAAGTTCTCAGTGCTGGCTGCCCTCACTGGGCCTAAAATGCTTTAAAGGGACAATTTGTTAAAACCTACTAATTCGAAAGTAGTTTTATATTTTGTTCAACTCCCCATTCCTTTGAAGAAATGTTTTTATATATATATATACACGTAGAAGAAAATTCTTCAAGTATCTCTCAAATTCCTGTGCTGAGGTCTGAGTATTGTATGTGTTTTGGCAATAGACCGAAACATCGGTGTATTAACTTCTCGGTGCTTTTCGTCATATGTTTTACAGAGGAGATAATGGTGTTGGTTTAAAAGTTATATTAAATAAATAAATAAAAACCCCAAACCAAACTCAGAACCACCAAATCACCTCATAATCCCTTCCCCCATCCCTGAAAAAAGAAGTGAATTGTCGTTTTCTCACTGTTTTTCTTACCCCCACCCCCTTTTAAGAAAAAAAAAGAGAAAATCTCCTTTGCTCTCCTTGTTTTTTGTTGTAAGAGTTTTATGGCAATGTGACAGGGTTTTGTGCCATAAAGGAAGGGAGGCAGGGTATATGAGATTCTGAACTCAAAAATGGTTAATGAATATAAATATCATTAGACTTTTCAGGAAATTTTTATATGCTCCTTCAGTTCTCAGCTGTCTCTGTTCACGTGACGTGATATTTATCATGCTTATCTGCATCATCTCTGCGTGGTGTTAGGCTGGAGCGAGATCAAAATGGGGAGTATCAGTTGTCTTGGTTGGTTGGTGCGTTTTGGTTCAGTTTTTCAGGCTAGAACATTTCCAGTGAAAGAGGCTTTCTTCTTTTTCACAACGGAAATGTAGTAAGAAAAAATATTGGGCGTAATATGTAAATGTAATAAAATAAATTAATTTAAAAAAAAGTAATAAAAAAATATTTCAGTCTTTTCCTTATTCAACTCAGAAAAGCCAAACAAATACATTTTTTTGCCATTAGTTTTTACTAGTAATCTATCCTGACCCAACTTGTGAAAATACTGGAAATTGCAACCTGATTCCCCGGGCTGGCCAGCTCTTTGGCGAATGAATGCTTTGTGTGTGTGGCCCTGCTTAGTGCAAAAGGTCTGTTTATATTGAGTTTTCTTGTGTTTGGAAATCTCTGTGGGGTTGGCTTCCCTCTTCCTCGCTACCTTTTCTTTCAGGTGGTATGGCAAACTGCTAACACCCCCAAGAAAACCCTTCATCTCCTCCCTATATACATACATAAAGCTATAATGTGTGTACGTATGGAAGTGTAAAATATGGGCAGACTGTTTCCAGGTGAAAGCGAAACCTATAATGTGTAACCACTTGGATTTCTGAATCAGTTGAGACAAAGCTTGGTAATGAAAGGGAGTGTAATTTCCCTGGTAAACACAGACTAAATAGCCGGGTGTAATGCCGTGGGAGCCATGGGATGGAAAGATGATTTTTTTTTTTTTTTTTTCTGGCTGAGGTGGCTGAAACCTGCCAGTGAGAAGCTGTCAAGTTAAATTACTTTTTAAATGTTGACTTGTAATATTTGTAAAACAATTCTGTTAGTAGTTACCGAGTTTGGATGCTCTTAATAGCCAACCTGCTCAGCTTTTGTCTTTGATAAAGTTAGTTTAGTGCTTTGATCCATCTTGCGTCAGCGGGAAGGTGCTGCGTTCTCTGCTGCTCTGTTACTCTTAGGGCTTTTTTTCCCTTTTTTTTTTTTTTTTTTTCTTCATTTTCCCCCTTTCCTTTCCTTTGAAACGCCTGCCTAGTGATTTGCTTAAATACTTACAGGGTAGGTTAACAGCTCCCTCTGAGTCATGTTGAAGGCATGAAGTGCTTCCAGGTCTGCCCTCCTTCCTCGCTGGGATGAGGGAGCTCCTGTGGGATGAGGGAGCTCCTGTGGGATGAGGGAGCTCCTCGCTGGCCCCTGTGTCCCGGCTCTGCCCGGCAGCAGTTCTCTGCCAGGCTCGTCTGTAGCTTGTTCTAAACACCTTGAAGTAGATAACACTAAACAGCTTTTTTGGGGGTGGCGGTGGTTCTCTCTGGCTCACTGAGTTTACGCTCCAAATGTTCAGTTCTGGTGGTTTATCGGTGTGTTTCTGTCGACTGTTGAACGGGGGGTTCCGTTAATTGACGGGCATTTGGGAAGGGCAGGGTTGTGCTCTCCTGTAGAGAGATCGCACAGATGTTCTTTACGAGCATTCAGGAGAGGGGAGACTGTCCCATATTTTCAATTTGACAGAAACCATGTATTTGAGAATCTTTGGTCTGAGCTTTATGGGCTGCGTGATGAGGCTGTGAACCTGAAAGAGTAGCATTTGTGATTAATAATGGCATTTGCAGACCCTAGGAACACTGAAATGATCTGTTGGATGGCTTTGCTTGTGTAGTGATGGTATCCAGATGCTAACTATAAACATCTCCCTCTGTTTGCTTAAGCATGGAAATGGGAATGACAAGTATTAGGCAGTTTGTGTTTCAGGGAAAGAATTTTGGCCATTCATCTCTTAGAACACCTATTCTTCACTTGTCACCTCAAAGCAACCTTAAGGCATTTATAGGCCACTCTTATTCCATGATGTTTAAGTTAAGAGAATTAGAAAAAAATAATCTGTTTAATGAAAGTGAACTCATCATTAAAAAACAAAAAAAGAACCCCCCTCGGCCCCGCACTCAGATGTGAAACATTTGCATCATGAGCCTAAACCTTAAAAAAAATAAATCGTTAGGCAGCCAGGATCTGAAGCAAATGCCAAAGAAAATGCTGAAATTTAGTAAGTTTATCTATTAGGCAGTCCCTAGAGGACACAGGAAAAACTGAACGAGGTTGGGAAATGTTTATTTATCTCCGAAGTAACAGTTTGAATGGCTTTTGAGGAGCACTGATTTTGATTACCCAATAGACACTTTGTTACAGTCTGACCAAATACTCTTTCCTGGGCACTGGGTGCGCTGTGATTGCAACAGCCTGTAGTGGACAGTAGTTGTGGGGATTTCTTGCCGTGAATACTACTTTGAAAGTGGGAAAATATATAATATAATCTTACTTTGATTTATGAAATATAGGGGAGGCACAAGTGCACCACTTTATTTCTTGTTATGGACTCAAAATCCGTATAATTATTTTTAGAGGACTTCTCCCAAGGGAAAAGCAGCTGCTCTTGTGTTTGCTGGAGGAAAAAAATAGATCCTGGGGTCACAATTTTTTAGTGAAAAACCCCTTAAACCATCACGATCCCAAATCTTGCTCCATGTTACATGAGTTACTGTCGTTACTGGTGGGCAGCCTTGCAGCCACGCAAACAGAATGAGAGGTTTGAAGAAGAAAGTGCAATATTTAGAAGTGGCAGGAGGGTTCTGTAAATCTGTCGCAAAAGTCTTGAAGTTGATGAGTTTCCTTCAGGAACATGCCATCAATGAAGATGAGGATTTTAATCTCTGTAAGATGTGAAATGTGGGTTGTAGACCAGAAGTTGAGCCCCTGCTTGTTGCTGCCTTCAGCTTTTGGTGCTTTAGGAATAACTGGTGGTGTGTCCCCACGGCGTTACGCTGACAGCTGTAGGTGTGGGAATTCCAAAGCACTCCGCTCCTGCTCTCTGTGGACTGTTTTGCCAAATTAAGCAGGAGAGAAACCCAAACCAGCGCACTCACCTGTGGGGGGAAAACCTTCTTGCTTAAGTCCTCGCTTGCCAGGCTCCCACACGCAAGTCAGGGGGTTTTGGTGACTTTCCTGATAATTCTCCAGTTGTCGGGTTGACGGTTGGAGTAGATGGTCTTAGAGGTCCCTTCCAACCTAGACAATTCTCTGATTCTGTTCCTTGCTTCCCCTCAGCCTTTGTTTCCTTGGTGTGTGGATCTTTAGCTTCCAGTTCACTGTATTCAAAAGGCCTCCTGGAGGAGGAATCCAGGTAGAACTGGTTTCTGCTACTTCCTAATCCTTTTCTGAGAAATTCTGCAGCTGAGATGACTGTGTCTTCCTTGTCACAGCACCCTTCCTGCCCTTCTCTTACCTTCTCTCTCACCCGCTTGTTTACTGTATCCCAACTATAGTAATCAAGCATCTGATTAAATTTACATTTCTTTGTGTAAGAATTAAGAAAGAGAAGGCTCAATATTTAAGCAAAATGGGGCCTTCTTATGTAAACAAATACTTTGGCTACGTTTGGACCCAAAGAAGTCCCTATTTCCTTACACTTCTGAGATTCAGAACCCAATTTAAAAGAAAAAAAGAGAAAAATTAAAAAAAAAAAAAGGGGAATCAGACCTCAGAATTTCTCTCATCTTGGGGGAAGGGGAAAAAAGTAGAGAAAGTGTAACAATATTAGGAGCATTAGAGTTGCACATACTGAAATTTTTTGTCTAAATAAGTTATAATTAAGATGATTTGCCTTTAGCAGTATATAAGATAAACTACTGATGATTGTATCTTCTATGTAAATGCTCAGTAATTGATGTATAGCTCATAAACGAACCCAGTGGCTGTTTGAGGGATGTGTTTATATGTGGCAAAATATATAAATACTTCTAGGTTCCCCGGAGTATTTTTGGTTTCTTTCATTTATGATTGATCAGTTTACCTAAGACAGAGAGTAGTTTGTTCTCAGACACTGTTTACAGATCCCGGCATGATGAAATGTTGTAATAGCAGGAGATGAAGTGCCTGGGAAAAGAAGATACTGTTAATGGGGAGCTGTAATCAGTGTTTGAAAACTGGCTAATGGATTGCAGAAGATAGTAGCCTAGCAGCCGGCCGGCCAGCCAGAAGGACCATGTATGAAAATGCAAATGCACAATAAAATGAAATGAAGTCAGAGCTTGGATAAATGTTCTAAAGTGTAATTCAGTTTGCTTTCCAAAAGGTTTTGCGTGGAAGTCTTGGAAAATCCACTCGCTTGGATAAGCGGGAAGGCTTCCTCCTTTAATTTCAGCTTTTAACTTGAATGTCTGTGAATAGAAACGTTAAAATAAAATTCCAAAGGCAGAGTAAGGTTAGGGTTGGGTAGGGTTGTTTGCACACTTAGCTGCACTCTGATGAGCTGCCACAGGGAGAATTTAGAAGGATCTTGGCTTTGTTTTGCCGTGTCTTAGGGAGGCTGTGGCCGTACCAACGTTGGCGAGCCACTTGGTGCAGAGGATGCTGGTGGCCGAGCTGAAGCGTTGTGAGAGGTGAGGCTCTGGGAACCGTCGCACGTGGTGTAGCCAGACAGGGCTACCTCGGCTTAGATGGTCTTCTGGAGGCCAGATGTCTCTGCTGGCATCTCAGGGTCTGTAGTCCTCCAACTCCCAGTCCACCTTCCCTGTCAAACGTTGGAGCACTTCAGATGTGGAGCTTCTGGTTTGCTCCTCTCTGGACGTGGTGGTGCAGTTCGTGTGCTGAGAAACCAACTAATGCTTGATCAGTGGGGACAATCAGGGCATTCACTTTTTCCTGCTGTTTTGAAACAAATTCCTACTACAGGCACACCTTTTTTTTTTAAAAAAATAGGACGGTAGAAAGGCTCCCCGCAAGACAGCGTATAAAAATTAGTGGGACAAAAAGTTGAAGGGAAACCTGCTCTGAAAAAGTAGGGATATTTTTGAAATAATGTCTCTTGCGCTTTTTAAAAATCTCTGTGTTTTAGAATCATAGAATCGTCCAATTGTCTGGGTTGGAAGGGACCTTTAAGATCACCTAGTCCAACCATCAACCTAACTCTGATAAAACCCATCACTAACCCATGTCTCTAAGCACTATGTCAACCCGGCTTTTGAATCCCCCCAGGGATGGTGCCTCAACCCCTTCTCTGGGCAGCCCATTCCAAGGCTTAAGAACCCTTTCCATGGAAAAATTTTTCCTAATATCCAACCTGAACCCCCCCGGTGCAACTTGAGGCCAAACTTGAAGCTCCGAACTTGGAGCAAACCAGGGGGAAGGAGAGAAAGGAGTTTATGGTGGAGATCAGGAAAATCCCCCCCCCGAAAAGCTCTCCTGAAATCCATTCAGTTGTGTATTCAAAGGACCAAGTTCTGAAATTCAGAAGGAAAAAACTCATGTGCTCAAAGCTGCCCCTTCCTGAAGCACACAGCAGAGAGCTTCGTGTGCTCCTCAAAACCCACGCTACACAGAGAAGGAACAAGCCCTACGGGACATGTTCTTTCAGCAAGTCTGCAGGCATCTCACCAGGCTCTTTGCAGAGGAGGGACAAATCCATCCCAGTAAGGGACAGCTTTAACACGGTGCAGAGAAAGGGATGAACTCCAGCAGGGATTGGGAAATTCTCCATTCCTCTTCCTCCCGATGGGACACCACTGTGTTTCAGGTCCTGTTTATATTGAGGTATTTTTGCTTAGAGCCGGAGCAGCACTCCTCAGGAGGGAGCTCCTACTCCTGAGACAGCAGATGCCTTTAACTGCAGTTTAGATTTAACGTGCCTCGGGCCATAAACTTCTTGGTCGTGTTGACTAAGTGCTCTGAATCAGGGCTTGTGAGCTCGGCCTTCAACGCCAAAGGAGCTTATAAGGATTCTGAGAACCTCCCGAGAACCTGGAGGGTAAACAGCCGGCGCTGCTCTCCTGACTCACCCCGAGAGGTATTTCACCACCTGGGAACCGCCGCCGCTTCCGCAGAGCTCCACGGCAGGAGGACACCGCCGGACAAATCGAAAGAGAGAAGAGTCAAAGCATCAACCATTCCTTAAAGCAAGTGTGAGCTCAGTAAACAGTCACAGGCTGTTTTGAACAAGGAGAAAGCACGGCACTCTGATTTCCGTGAAAATGCAAATGGAGCAGGTATATATTAAGAATGAACCTGCCAATTACTACCTTTGGGTTTCACTTCCCTGCCCACCAAACGATCTCCCAATTTTCCACGTACCCTATAGTGGTAAGAGGCCAGGGTGTGGCTGCATTTCCAGCATAAACTTCAATTTTATGGGTTTACAAATCAGATGTTTTAAATTACAGCTGAATGAGACTGGAGACTCCTACACAAGTTGTCATGTCAGGAGCGAACCGGGGAAACGTTCACAGGCATTTTTTTTGCACCGGGTATCGCGTGTGCAGCAGAGAGGTTATGAAAACTGCTTTTAAGCCTTGGAGAATAGTCCGGGAACGCTGCATCCTCCAGGTGGATCTGCTTCAAGACCTCAGGTTACCGATGTCCCAGGGACGGAGGGTGACGCAGAGTCCTGCCTGTACCTCCTGATGCTGGCACAAGCTGCGCTCCCCGTGGCAATGTCCTGAAGACCATGAGCACATCGTTCCTCAGCTGCCACGTTACCCCCCCGGGACTCCAATAGCATCATTCCTGGGACGGCTTTTATGTTACAGCTAAGGATCAGCAGTTCTAGGGCTGCTTTCCAAGAGAAGACAAATCCTTTGAACTATGTAGCCAAAGACACTGCGAATATTCCTTTAGCCAGTAAATAATCTTGGATTTTTATGACTTGCCAACCTTTGATTTATGAAAGACTTTTATAGAAAAATAAGGGAATAAACAAATTTCAGTCAGCAATACAAAGCGCGAGTGACTTCCACATAACCTGCAGTCAGAAAATCACACCCATCATTTCTGGGTGGTAAAATTTAACATAAAGGCACAAGGATGGTGTGTTGATGCATTAGCCTGGGACTCTTCCATATTAGCCCTGTGGCTTCTCCGCCTTAGACGTTCTGTGAGCGACATCATGAAGGTCCAGACCTTCAAGGTCCTCAATTCCCACTGACTGTCTCTAGCAGGAACAAAGAACTATCTTAATTCTTGTGCCTCTGCTTCAGAGAACAACATGGAACGGGGAAGTTGCTTCACACACCTCATCACAGGGGTGGAGCATGGAGAAACCCCATGAAGTTTGGGAGATGTTCACCTAAGACAGATAAGTAGCTAAGATAAAATAAGCTGGTTAAACGTTTACCTGTACTACATACCACAGTCATTACGACTCTCAAAATTATTTGGTCATACTACTGTCAATCCAGGTGGGAATTTTTTTTCCATGACAAAATATTGGCTGCCTCCATGGCTTTTCCATTGGCTTCCTACCCATCTGACTTCTTTTTTAAAAAAAAGCTTCATTTTCATAATATCAAAGCTAGAGGATCTTCACGGGGTTGGAGAAGGATGTGGCAACAGGACTTCATTCTGACTGTGGACGCAAGATTGAGTCATGACTGGGTTTGACAGCATTTTTTTAACCGTACATTTTTAAACTATTATACATTATTCTCCAGTCTGCGGGTTCATAGCAACTCACCGAATTTACATACAGTTGTCCTGGTTTCTGCCACAAACGAGGAACAAAATCTGCAAAGTTCTAAAATAGACTAGAAATATTGGCTAATCTGAAGTTTCATCAAAATTGTGAAGAAAACGCTCCGTCGTACATCACTTGTGAGGGTCCAGACTTTGCAGCATTTACTGCAGGTGACTGCATTGCGGCGGTTTTTAGCGGGGCTGGAGAAAGAGTGGGAAGGAAGGGCCAAAAGCTGGAGGCACTGGCGGGTCCTCCATGGCTGGTGGGAAGAAGAAGGGGAGCAGCCAGTTGCTTCCTACGGAACACTGTCCCTTTCCGACAGAGATCCGGGTACATTCAAAATCACCTGTAGATGGATGTGGCGTGTATTCCCAGCCTGATCCGCCGCCCACAGAAGTCAAAGTTGAACTGAGTTTAACAAGAGCTGGACTAAACTGATGTTTTAGTCCCTTTGACTCTGCGAAACACTCCACCTCCATCCCTCGTCAGGATGGGACCCAACCACACACCTCACATTCTACCTTTGAGCTCAGCTGGGCATTACAAATGCTCCCCTGGACACAGAGGAATGTTGAAGCGGGGCCAAAGGAAACGCTGTTGCTCCAGCACGACTAGGTGATACCCAGAAACCTGAATGTCCCTTTCCTCTAACAGCTCCATGGAAAACAACGCCTCTGCAGTTAGAAACAAGAAAAGCTGGGAGCCCCCAGTGAGTGCTGGCTCCGTTTCTTCGGTGTATTTTGTTTATTAGGTGTATTAGGAGTCGCTGTAGACTGCCTTTGACAAACATTTTTGCTATCAACAAAACCCCGGTTCCATTAAGCAGTTCAGATTGTAGCCTTTGAAAGTCCTTTTCTAGACAACATTCATCTTCCTAATTAATAATTAATCACACTGTGTTTTTAAAGAGATTATCAGGTGTGATAGCAGAGTGTGCCTAAGGCAGTGACTTCATTAACCATACGGAAGAAGTTTACTTTGTAGTTCCCCTGCCTGTCGCAGGGGTAGGTGCCAAAGGGGTCTCTCCTGGGTTAGAAAGTCAAAGAGCAACAATTTAGAGCAGGAAACAATCGGGCTATTATTTTTCTTCTTTTCTTTTCCTTCTTAAGGAGCTTTTAAATCATAAATCTTCGGATGCTTGTTGTGCAATTGAAGACTCAAGTCGAGTTTTCCTACCAACGGGCCCAATTCTGCGCAGAGCGGAGAACCCTTCCGAGTTCAGGGAGGACCTTCCCGTGCCCGTTGCCATGGCAGGAGAGTTTACAAACACGCTTCCACCCAAGGAAGAGAGGCTCCATCGCACGCCAGGAGTGTCAGCAGGGCTGGAAACACTGATTTCACCTACAGGACAGTATCTCAAGTAGGCTCTCAGCAAGAACTCGCAGCAGATCCTGCCCAGACTGGAACCAGTTTGTGGCCCTGGCTGGAAATGTCAACAGCAGGATGAAAGCCAGCGGCCCCCCTGGGGATTACAAGGCTGTTTTCAGTGTGATCAGCCAAGAATAGTGCTGGACAAATAATCATTACCAATTAATTTGACTCATTTCTGTCAATGAGGCAGCTCCGTGCATTAATTCTGGAGGGATTTCTGCACTGTCAATGACAATATTTCTCTCATTTTCCAATTTTGCTGTTCCCATTGCCTGGTTTCAGCACCGATGGATATGTTACGCCTTGTCCCATTAGGCTCTTGCTCACCTTCGTGAAGTGTCATTAGCATTTTTCCCACCGATGGGGAATCAGGGAGGGCAACGTTCTGCCCACAGACCGGACCGATAATGCAGGGGAGACTAAAAATCAGAGCCCCGGACTCTGCCTCCCCTCTGACCAGCAGGATAATAACAAAAGCCACAAATCCCCAGCTTTTTCGAAATGCTTCTCACAAAGGAGTCGCAGAAGAGGGTGCAACAACCCCTCTAACTTAGCACTAATCTACAATTAAATATACTCATTTTTAAAGTTAAAACCAAAAAAACTAATGCGCAACTACTTGATACAACGGGTCCGTTTCTCCTTGAATTTTCTCCTGTGAATTATCTTCTATTTTTAGGTCTTTTATTTTTAGGCTGCTGCATGCTATTGCCGGGCAACTCGACCAACTATTAATTGGAAGCGTTTTGCTTCTCGGGCAGTTTTCTGTCTTCACTCCCTGCAGCACTGGAACCAAACTGTCCCGCGAGGAGACGACAGGCTCCGCAGAGCACGCTGAAAGGACAGTGACCTCCTCGGGGGTGCCGTGCCACCCGGCCAGGTTCGAAGCTGAACTTAAAGAGAGTAAAAAACCGCTATTTTTAATACTATAGTCACCACCTTTCTCAGTAACTTTGACAACAGCAAAAACCTCATCTCTTTCCAGTTGCAGAGCGCTACTACACCAGTCTGAACTACTGTTCGGACTGAAGTCAGTGGCAAAGCACGAGTCGGGGATAAAATCAGCCCCCGTTCAACTGGCATTTCGTTTAAAGGGACTTAACGTTTGCTGGGGTATTTAACTCTGCAGAGCTCACTCGCCTCTCCAAGCTACCGCTTTAAAACGCTGCCTAAAAATATTTGCCTTATCTGAAGTGAGAGGAATAAATCCTCCCCGCTGCTGGGTACAGAGCGTGGCAGGGCACAACACAACTGCAAATTTATTTGTTAGAAACTGTACATCTGTTATGATTTACGCTTGCCAAAATATAATTCTTTATGGCAACAATTGTTTCATGGTGCTTAAAGTTTTTCACCTCCGTGCCAGGAATCTCATATGGGATAATTCCATGACCTTGGAATCCAGCAGATACATTCCACATCTGTCTGGTCTGGGAAAGCCCGAGTTTGTTGTGTGAAAACTGGAGTGGGAAAGTAAGACCTGGAAATATCTGAAAATACAGAAACTGCAGCGCTGCTGCTTTTTTCCTTTTTTTTAATTACCACTTTCAGGTGCAGTAAATCAATCTCAGAGGAGCGGTTACTTTGCTTTTGTTAAGCCGACGTTCACTTCTGATCCTATCTTCAAATTAAGGAATATGGTATAAACATTAAAATAATTCTATCTCTGGAAAAAATCACAGCCTTTAAATATTAAAGCTAAACCTTGTTGAAGGCTGCTTGAGATTTAAACGGAAAAGCACCCGACCTACTGCAAGTAAACACCTTCCTGGGGCCTGTGGGGATCTAGGACGGCAGAAAAGCTGTAGCTGTCCTGCAATCTCAGGGTAGCACTTTCTTATTATAATTTTTTTAACAAAAAAATGAACCATAACCAGCTTTGTGAGTAGTGAACTGTAAAGCCCTGGTTTCCTGTGACCCTTCCCTGTCCACATTTTCTGTTATTTTAATAATTTGGCTGCAGCCTTGCTCTCCACGGGGCACGGCAGCATTTCTGTGCACACCCTGCACCCCCAGTGACCTGCACCCACTCTGACCTGTGCGGTGCCGGCGACAAGAAGACATACAGAAAGCCACAAAAATAAAGGTTACGCTAAGAAAAGAGAAGAAAAGGTGAATGTGTTTGCTTGACAAAAGGGAGAGACTAAATATTCTTGTCCATACGGGATGATATTCCTGGTTTAAAGCAGGAATTGCTGTTCTGATCATCACCAAAGATGGAAATCTCCCTTTCAAAGGGTTTCATGGTTGCACTTCAGTCTGCAGATCCCGAAGGTGCCGGTTCACTCCTGTCTTTCTGCAGGACCAATACACTTAAAATATGGTATCCCAAAGGATGTCACAGAAATGAACAAGTAATTTATGAAGTTCATACAAAACTGTGCTAATAATTTAAAATCCATGTGTGAGTCCTGGGTGTCTTGGAGAAGCTTTTATGGTAAGTCACGAGATCCCACTTGGAACCAGCATTTGGGATGCTGGCGCATCAGAGCTTTGTAAATCGGTAACTGGTTTGTCTAAGGCATGCCATGAATGACCGTGGTTTGTAATAAATGGGTGCCTTGCCCCAAAATTGCACAGCAAAGCTCAGCTTTGTCCTGCTGGAGACAGAGTGCTCCGAAGGAGGCTGCATTCTGCTGATATATGAATCCTCTCTGCATCTCTAGCAGTCCAGCAAATGGGCTGCTACCAGAATGTTTTGGAGGGTAAGTCCACGAACATCAAAAAACACATGAAAGAAGCTAATGACTTTTCAACATATTGTGACAATGAAACAGCCAAAACTCCTCTCAACCAGTTTGTAGAATAACGTGTTCCTGGCAGCTCGCGTCAGCTCTCCTGCAGAAAAGTTTAACGTCAAAAATGTACGCTCTTGTGAAACAAGGCTTAAAATACAAAACTTAAAGTATGTGTGAGCGGGCACAAATACTACTGCAGCACAAGAAATAGTTGGTGCTGGATGTTCGCTCTTTAATGCAGAAAATTATAGGCAATTTCCAAAGTGCAAAACGATGTTAGATTTATAGTGGGAGGGTGAGGAGAGCAGATACTTTATGATTCTGCTGTACGTGGTGTTAATGCGCCTCTCCCCGTTCAAGTCTTAACAGCTGTTCCATCAAGAGGGGGAAAATAAAGGCCCTGGGTAATTCTTAAGCAAGCTGCCAATTTTCCACATGGGATTCGATGGCTAAGAAAACCGGGTTTTCCTAGTCTCACGCTGCTGCAAGGAGTAACAGGGCGCTTAGTAACACTACTAGAAATACAATTTTTTCTTATTTACTAGGTATCTTGTTAATGAAAAAAAAGTCCCTATGGAGTATTAGTCTCTTATTTGAACACTGTTGTTTGGAAGGGGCACGGCTCCTCACACGTTTAAACTGTGTGATCTACAGGTGGAGTTATTTGCACAAACAATTCTGTGAGCATCAGGAGAGAAACCATGTTCATAAATGAAGTATGGATTTCAGCAGCAGATCCCACACTTGAGAGGAAAGAAGGAGTGAAATTTTAAGTGTCAGATACTGATTATGAACCAAATTCTGGCTGCCTTGGATAGAGGCAACTATGCACAAATTCAGAGATAGGGAGCAAGCAAAAATAGGGCACCCAAAGCCATGGGTGCTGTACAACCCTCTGTCACCTGAGCGGGACAGGGGCTCTTTCCTTCTAAATCCCACCAGGACACAGCAGCCTGAGGGAGCCAGAGACGTACCCTGGGGCACCAGCAGCCCCCTCCCATCCATCTGACCCACCTCCTCCCACGGCAAAGGGTTCGGGTCCCCCTTGGCCCCTGTGCCACCACTGCCAGATGTTGGGATTTGCGCTTGAACTGCCACCACAGCCAGATGTTGTCATTCCCAGGCTATAGATCTGTGTAGCAACACTCACAGCTGGTCCTGAAAAGCTCCTATGTCAACACGTACACCATGATGGCCTAATTCTGGGTTGTTATTCTTAGTCTGAGTCTCTCTGATACCTTTCTATGACCTGCTGTATCACAGCGCCTGGGTATTTGTATGAGATACTGAGGGTCCAAATATTTGTGCCAGAGAGGGAGGAAAAACCCTGCCATCATCTGTCTGCAGAAGGGAGATGGTGGAACTGAAGTGTCCCAAAAAGATGTCAGCGTTTTCAGCTGCCTGACAGATCCACCCGCCTGTGTGAGAGCAAACAAGAAACCAGCTCAGCCATTTGGACTGAGTTTAAGGCAAAACAAAGAACAAATTATCCATTTTCAGATCAGGTCTCCGGCTCCAGTTTACAGATGTTTGTTTGTGATTTCTTCCCGTACGTCCCTGTGGGAACAACGATCAACGCGCCGTGGGGCTGCCTGGCCTGGGGGAAGTACTGTCAACTTGGAACAAGAAAAATCTCCTGTAGAAAACGAACCTTCAAACAGTCAAGACACCAGACACACCTCAACATTCCACTGTCTTCAATTTACTGGAAATCAGGGATCATCCCACTTAAGACATTTCCACGGAACTGCTGTCTGAATTCATTTGAATTTTGAGTAATTCGCCTGGTTTGAGTGGAGTTTATGCTGCAGTAAGAGATTAAACTGAATCCAAATGTCTTTTAATACACAGTCTTGATCTTTGCCAGGAAATGACAGAGCGTATCAAGATGCCGATCTTACCTCTGTAATAATGAAGAAGTCATCACCGGGCTCTCCTTGCACAACAATCTTTTCTCCATCTTCAAACTGGACAGGTTCCAGTGCATCAGCCACCGTCAGCCGCTCCCATTTGTCCAGGGACTCTGAAATATTGAAGATCATAAAGCTGTATTATAAAAAGCCTCTAACTTTGCCTGAAGATTCCTATCTAACCTGACAGCTCTGCTACGCCTGGTTCTGTTCTAAAAGAAACATTTCTTTCATCCAGGCACTTCGCACGAACCTCCAGTTGGGAAACATGAATGTATTGATTCATTGTGTCTTAGACTTTACTAATCGCCCAGATAATAATCTTAAAAGTTGGCCAGGAGAAGTTGGCCGGGGTTCCCCTGCCTGCGATGTGATCTGATCTGTGCGGGGACGGGAGCAGCCTCGGAGCTGTGGGGAGACACCAGTGACACGGGAGCGCCCGGGTCCTCTCCTACAGCATCCCACCCCAGGGGTCAGAGCAAGTCCTGCCGTCTTCTCATCAGAGCTGCTCTCGAGCGGGTCAGCCCTTACCCTTACTGGTGCATGGGTTTATTTCTCCCTAGGTGTAAGACCCTACACTTGCCGTTGTTAAATTTCATCAGGTTCCTCTCCTCCCTTGCCTATACAGGTCTTGTTAAATCCCAGCACAGTCTTCTGGTGTGTCAGCCACCCCTCCCAGTTTTGTGTCATCAGCACACGTGCTGAGGGTACACTCTGTCCCCTCATCTAAGTCATTGAATATACTGAACAAGCGCGGACCAAGTACTGACCCTTGGACAACTCCACTAGTTACAGGCCTCCAGATGGACTCTGCACGACTGGTCTCAACCCTCTCAGCTCTACCATTCAACCAGTTCTCAATCCACCTAACAGTCCAGTCACCTTCTGTTTTTTAAAGGCAATAACATTCTTATAATCTGTGTCGGTATAGAACACTCTGAAGGATTTTTCCCTCCAAAATATTCTTTCGGTACTGATCTACTCTGTCATTGGTGGTAGAGCCTTACACAAGCTTGACATAATTCCATATAAGACACTCTCTGGCACTGCACAGGCTGTGACCCAAGAGTCAGCAGAGAGCAAAGCGGGTGTAAATTTTTAGTGTGCAAATTTGGAAAGTTTGCACTGGCCCAAGTGATTCTAGCAACTAGCCCACCCCTCTGGGTATCCGTTTTCCTGTCACACCTGAAAAATAAACAGTAAGCACCTCCAAGATCCTGCCTTCTAGTTACCTTAGGGCACAACAGGAGTTTATTTTTAGCTATTCCACTTCAAGGTGAAAGTCAGAACCAGAAACCATGATATCTATTCAAGTAAAGTGACAAAAATGAGAAAGGGTATATGGCAGTAATGACAGAATTAAAATGTACGTATTGAAGTACCAGCCCAGAAAACACCAGAGAGAAGACCTAACCTAGAAGAAAGCAGTTGTTTAAACAGAATCACAGAACGGTAAAATCACAGAACGGTAGGCGTTGGAAGGAGCCTTCAGAGATCCTGCAGTCCAACTCCTCTGCCAAAGCAGGTTCACCTAGGACAGGTTGGACAGGAACAGATCCTGGTGGATTTTGAGTATATCCAGGGAAGGAGACTCCACACCCTCTCTGGGCTGTCCGTTCCAGTGCTCTGGCACCCTCAAAGTAGTTTTTCTGCATGCTCAGATGGAACTTGCTGTGTTCCAGCTTGAGTCCATTGTCTCTTGTCCTCTCACCAGGCACCACTGAGAAGAGCCTGACACCAACCTCTTGACAACCACCTTTGAATATTTATAAGCATTGATAGGATCCCCTCTCAGACTTCTCCAGGCTAAACAGACCCACGTCTCCCAGTCTTTCCTCATAGGATAGACGTGCCAGAACCTTGATGGTCTTCGTAGCCCTCTGCAGGACTCTCTCCCGTAGTTCCCTGCCCTTCTTGAACTGGAGCCCAGAACGGGACACAATACTCCCAACCCAACCTCAGGCCCCACCAGGCTCAGCCAGAGCCTGGGATGGCGAATGCAACTGTGTTCTAACAAGATCTGATGGCAAGGTGCACCGGGTTCTTTACTGCCTGGAGGCCAAGGTCAGAGAGAACTGTCAGGGAGACCCTTCCCCTGAGTCATGAGGTCCAGAGAGGACCCCCTTGCTTTCTACACTCCTTCCCAGAGGGGAATCTGGCTGGATCCAATCCTAGTCCCAGACTTGGTCAACGCTGTCTGAAGGACTCTATCTGGGCAATCAATCCTTTCCATCCCTTAG
Organism: Xenus cinereus; assembly: GCA_025774025.1. Taxonomy (NCBI): domain Eukaryota; kingdom Metazoa; phylum Chordata; class Aves; order Charadriiformes; family Scolopacidae; genus Xenus; species Xenus cinereus. The sequence continues at coordinate 1,653,231 of JAOXJK010000069.1, forward strand.
CTAGGCTTTCAAAGTTTTGCATTCTAGTAGTCCCTTACTCAGGATCTGTTGCGGCAAGGAATCTCTCCATCTGGAGAAGTAATCTTGAGAGGCGTCCCTACTCCTGGTAGCCCGCTGCCGTGCTGGAGAGCTCAAGGGGCTCTTGGGCTGTTGACTATTTCTGGGGGTAAGATGGTTGACCTCTAGTCACATTGGCGTATTGACCACAGGAGCAACATTGCTCAAGTCCGCCCTTGGCTGGTGTGGTGTTACCTGGCTCCCGCAAAGCACCTCGGAGGCCCAGATGCCGCCCTCACGACAACATGCACCCCTTGTGACCACCTCGGGTGGTTATCGCTTGGGCAGGGAGGAGGGAACTTCTTACGTTCAAGTTTGTGCCCATTTCCTCTTGTCCTGTCACTGGGCACCACTGACAAAAGACTGGCCACATCCTCTTGACACCCTCCCTTGAAGTATTTAGAGGTGTTGATCACATCCCTCCTCAATCTGCTCTTCTCCAGACTAAAAAGACCCAAGTCCCTCAGCCTCGCCTCGTAAGTGACATGCTCCAGGCCCCGAATCATCTTTGTGGTCCTCTGCAGTACCCTCTCCAGCAGTTCCCTCTCCTTCTTGAACTGGGGAGCCCAGAACTGGACACGCTCCTCCAGATGGAACCTCAGCAGGGCAGAGTAGAGGGGCAGGATAACCTCCCCCGACCTGCTGGTCACACTCTTTCTGATGCACCCCAGGATACCATTGGCCTTCTTGGCCACAGGGACACATTGCTAGCTCATGGGGCATCCTGTTGGCCACCAGGACTCCCAGGTCTTTCTCCTCAGAGCTGCCCTCCAGCAGGGCAGCCCCCAACCTGGACTGGTGCATGGGATTATTCCTCCCCAGGAAGGCAAGAGTGGGTTTTGTACCAGCACAGCCCTTGCAGAGCCTGCCAAAGCCACGTGCCTGGGGCTGATAGGCAGGGGGCACCTGTTGGGCTTCTTTAGTGCTCAGCCACAGGCAGCTGGTCTGACGGGACGGCTATTGGAGATCTTGCAAATCTTCACCCAGACACCCACCTCGGATTTCCCCTGGAGGTGTCCCAAAGAGAGAGATGAGTGCACCTCTCCTGCCACACAGCTGCCGGCAGGCCACTGCTTCTCGTAAGCGTGGCGCGCACTGCGCTAGTGATGCTTTCCGTTGGAGACGTTTCCAAAGCTGTCTGTAAGCTCGCTGCACGTGTTAAGTCTCGCGTGGTAAGGTGCTGGGGACCTGAGCCGGAGGTCACGAGAGGCTGCTGTGGAGAAGGAGTCTCGTGCTCGGAGAGGAGCCAGAGCGGCCAGAGCCCCGCTCTGCAGTCCTGGTGGCACTCGTCCCCTGAGCAAAGGGCTCC
>JAOXJK010000069.1:1658500-1675562 GCA_025774025.1 Xenus cinereus
CCACCCTCACACCAAAGAAGTTCTTCCCCAGATCTCATCTCAATCTCCCCTCTTTCAGTGTCAAACCCTTCCCCCTCCTCCTATCGAAGGCTACCCCCGTCGAAGGCTGTCCAACGCCTGTCAATCTACACGGCAGGAGGATGGCACAAAGACAATACACTCATCTTCTGAGGAAAAGAGAAATAAAGATGGCATTTACTCATAGGCTGGGCAGAAAGGACAGAAGCAGATGTCATGTCTGCCATAGGAAAAACCACTTCTCTATTCCTTATGTCCAAGTAGGCCCTGGGAAGTGCTGGAAGCAGAGGCAGAAAGGGGGGACAGACAAAGCAAAACGAGAAGAAACGTTTTACTCTCCAAGGTGGAAGCATTCAGAAGTGCTTTGAGTATGGAAATGGGAAAGGCTGGTGCAATGACAACACCAAGAACTGAACAACTGAACATCTTCTCTCTTTCTACATGCATGGGGCAGGTGGGGACGGACCCAACAGCCACCAAAGCAACGGGAATCCTTCTCCCACCACCAACAGGCTTTGGATCAGCAGAAGCCACCGGGTGCTCTCCTCCGAAGCTCCCATCCTCACCCCTCTCCGAGGCCACCCCGCTCGGGACCGGACCCGGTGCTGCTCTTCTCGGGTACCACGGGATCAGCACCACCAGCTCCCGAGGGCTCCCCCTCCGCACCCCCTCAGCATTTCCGAGTCCGGTGGTGACAGTTCTCCCCTCAGCGACAGCATCGCTCACCCTCCCCTGACCTCTCCATCTGACAAACCTGGTTCTCCACCTCGGGGGGCCCCCCGAGAGCATTTGAAGTGCCAGAAAGAAAAGAAAAAAGCAATAACTTCAAAGGGAGGAGGCTGTGCAGAGCTCGGCAGACCCAAGAGCTCGCTGCGAGCCGAAGGATGGAACGCCGGACACCGCGCGGCCGTCGCTTTCCTCCCTGCAATCCAGTGGAAACCAGAGCAGGAAAATTGACAGCTGTGGAAAAGCAGATTGGTGGTTTAGTGGGACAGATGTGGAAAATGCTTTTTAAACGACTTGTGGGCGCAGATGAATTTTAAGAAGCAGTAATCAGCAGCCACAAGTGACGCCTGGCCACAGCTTCCAGTATTTAGAGAGGCAGACAAGAGGTAAGAGCTGAGGCATCGCACCGGCCCGGGGAGCAAGGGCCCATCAGTTCCTGCCGGGAAACGGGCATCTTGGCTCTTGGCTAAACTAAGCCAGGGCAGGCTTCTGGTACAGAACCCACTGAGAGGACAAGTGCAAAAGCAAAACTGAAGTGGAAGGAATTCATTGAATGTGCTGTTATGTTGTGATAGCACCTAGAACCTCAGAGGGACTCCACCGAACGCACAGCTTCACTGCCTCGACTATCCCGCGTCTCAGGACGGCACCACAAAGGTCAGGGAGAACAAGAGCCTACAGAAGAACTAACGGTTGAGGTTTAGGAGTCCTGTTTCCCAGCACATGCACTGAAATCCGTGATGAACCAACCAATGGCTCCATCCAATCTTCCATCTCTCTTGGGGGAGACGAACAACAGCCCCCAGGGTGGGACCAGCCACCCGACAGCAGAGTTGCACTTAGGGGTGTCCAGGCTGGATCCCAGCTGACACAACAGGATCCCAGTTTCCCTTCCAGAAAAGAGGAGCTTGGCTCACCCTCAGGCACATTGTCTTCACCCAAGTGTGTTTCCCTGCACAAGCTTTCACAAGCAGAGGGAGAGGAGGAGATTTTGAGAGAACACTACTTCAATATAAGCTAAAACCAACCCAACAGTAGAAATCTCACAACCAACAAAAGCACGTGCTTACTTCCAGTGGTATTAATCATCTTTCCTGCCCATGAAGCAGAGAAAGCACATGCCAACTTCCAACCTTCCTTTAATATCCCCTTCTCATTCCCTCCCATAGCCATAATGTCACCTCTGACTCCTGATGGCCTTTTTATACTTGTTTTACTTGGTCAAACTGCTTTATCCAAATAGTTGAGGCCACGGGTGTGAACACCTTCATAACCTCTTCTACCACCTTTCCAGTCCTTTCTGCAGGAGTGACAAGCGACACGCTCCCTGGGACATCTGCTGAGTCTGGTCATACGCAGTATCTTCACGGATCTTCTCGAAGCAGCAACAAATCAGACAGTAATGATATCTGCAGACAGTAATGGTATCTGCAGATACTGTGAAAGTTTGCCAGGACAGGAAAATAACAAGAAAGGACTGAGAGACCTTAGAAATTGGAGTAGGAAACAAATAGAATGAGCTTCTGTTTGGAAAAAACAGCTCAGAAACACAAAGAAAGAAAGAAAAAAATTCCAAAGCCCAGATGTTTGATGAAGGAAGGAAGACTGGAAAGTTGTAAAGTTGAAAAGAGATTTACAGACAGTAGGTGAGATCTGGTTCACAACATCACACTGCAACAGCAGCACGGGCAGGGCTATTCTGGTCTCTATACTCCAAGGCATCAGCCAGGAATGGAGCTCAGAAGCTCAGGTGTGATGGTCCCCGGCGTGCCCAGGGACCTCTTCTCCAAAAAGTGCTCCCAAACCACACAGAGCCTGAAGAACTGAGAAAACACTTGGGGAGAAGAACACAAATTCCAGCTGTACAGGTCAGTTCGACGCTGGGATGGTCAGTATGTCACACTCATACCTGACATGTACTCTTGCAAGGATTTTAAGTAGACAGCGATAATCATCTACAGATACATGACAGAAAGAGAGGGTAATTTAGTACAGCGTAACTTGACATAACTCAAAGTAATAGGAGAAAATTAAGAAAATCTAATTTAAGATGAATATCAAAAAAGTTTCCCCAACTTAGGAATTATTCTCTTGCAGAAAAGTTTCCCAAGGGAAGCAGTAGAAATCTTACTGCTTGAGCCAGATAAAAACAATAGTAAATGTACATGAATAATTCTGCACTGGCAGGGCTCTTGATGGCATGTTTTAAAAAGTCTTTATTAATTCTGCTTTTTCTAACCTATTAATATCTTACTTCAATAGTTGCTGCTTCTCCCTCTCCCTCCTCTCCTTTGTTCCCTTTCTCCCCGATCCCGAGCTGTCACGCACAAGCTCATCTTCTTAAAGACAGTGGTTCCCACTAACTCCAAAGACTTATTAATATTCTAAGCTGCAGAGCTCCTCCCTGAAAAGGTCCCAAGCAGAAACGAGAACGCTTGCATTTGCCAAATCCACCCAGAAAAGAGCTCAAAGCCAGTTTTAGGACCACTTAGAAATGTCGCAAGCCCCAGGCTTAGCTTAAGCCACACACAGGGTAGGAAAAAGGAATGTCCCAGAGATTGGTCTTGTTGGACAGGACTTGTGTCTCTCTTCCAACTGCCTCTTCTTCACTTTCCCTGTTTTATTCAATTTTTTCTTCCCACTCCTCCAGCCTGATCTCTGTCTTTCCTCCCCTCTGCTCGCCTCTTCGCTTGGTCCCTTCAGTGCTCTTCATGTCTTCTCCCTTGCTCCGTTTTTTTGGGTGTGCAGATGGGGTGGCTGGAGATGATCAGGTCCTTCCTAGAAACCCCCACCTTCAGTAAGAAGCCAAACAATGGCCGAAAGGCACAATGTGGCTCAAGTTTCAAATAAAAGAGTTAGACTGGCCGGGGTGCCAGAACGGGCTCCTGGACCGCCCCAGCCCTCTTTAATCCCCGCATAAACCTGATATTGAACAACGCGTTGGGTGTAACCTTCTTACAGGAGCGTGAAAGAAAGAGTCACAGACCATCCTGGCCATGCAAAGGAAAGATCCCGGTGCCGTGTGACACGAATGTAGGATGGGTTGCGGGCTTGGGATTCACTTTATGTCCTGGCCACAGCACAACCTACGTTTTAGGGAAATACAAGGTCCTGCCGACTTATTTGTCAGAGTGGAAAAAGGCACTTGTTAAAGAACTTGTTCCTCAGGCTCAAAGTTGGGAAAAGATGGTAGAACAAAGCCAAAATCACACAAATAAAATGAGGCATAACATGAGAACTGACTAACCTTGATTTGTCATGACTTATATCCCAATATTGCAACTCATTTTCTGGGAGCAAAGTTTGCCAAATGGGCAAAGCATTGCATCCTGTGTAACTCCGTCCTCGGAGCCAGGTACCCTGGACCATGGGAACTAGAGGATAGTTAAATTATCCCAAATCAAGCCTTCTTAAAGTAGAAATTACAAGAAATTAATACTTGAAATTTCCTCAGTCTGGGAACTGAATTGTCTGGGGGATCGATCTGATGTTGGGATACAGACATTTGCTTCTCCGGTATTTGTGGTATTTGCTATATTTGGAACACAAATATTGTACTGCCCTGGGATGTTCCCCACTCCGTGATGCTCTTGAATCCCAATTGCAAAGAAGAAAGGAGCAACATTTCAGCAACTGAATTATACGAGAATCCTACAGCAAAAAAATTCCTTTGCATCTCTCCCAGAAGAATGTAAGTAAATAAATACAGAATACGTACATAACTCTGCGTGTGTGTGCACACAGAGAACATATACATTAAAAAATTTGTAGGAGTGAAAAATATGCAGCTCGGCCCAGGTAATTTCATGAAATAAATGGAACACACAGATGGAGAGATAATTTGTGCATACTGAGGGGAGAACATGTTGAAGTGGTTTTTTATAATCCATCTCGTACAACGAATTTCACGGTATAATACTCTGTCAGAGACTGCAGCGAAAGCCAACCCATTTCACTGCAAATCCCAACAAAAAGAACTACCCCAACACTTAACAGCCCTCACAGCTGCTAAAACAAACTCGAACGTGACCTTCAAGCCACCAGGATACCTAAGCTGAGACAATGAAATAGAAAGAAATATATCTGTTTTAACAAACTTCTTTTGGGACGGGCTAACAAATGGATGACAAGTGTAACGAAAAGCCAGCAGGAACTTTTTGCATCAGGCTTTGTCCATCCCCCCAAAAAAAAGGAAAATCCAAACTCCCAAACCTCCCGAGATGCATTTTATTCATACCATAAACCAGCCAGGATCAATGAGACATGGAAGTGGGGGAAATGGCACTAAGCAGAAATAAAATCTAGAAATTACTAAATGTGAAGCAAAGAACCAAAACAAGAGCCCGCGAGGAGGAACGAGGCAGAGAGTCAAGTGTCTCATGACAGGATAAAATCTTTTTGGCAAGTGTGCATCTGAAGGCATGATTTGCAAATAAATATTTACAACTTGAATAAAATTTCAACACTGGACTGAGAAAACATGACGCTGGTGACGGCCAAGAAGGAATGCAGACAGAAAACTGTCGCAGGTTATGGGAGGGCTTTATCTGACTACAGAAAAAAAATACATCTTTGGGAGAAAAAGGCCATTGATCCCTCGGACTAAAGTATTTGCAAACAGAAAATAAGAAAAAAATGCTCCCTCAGTTTTAAAATAATCTCAAACGATATATTTCAAAAGATATCCTAAGCATTACTACCTTTTATTTAAAGGCAGAATCATTTCTACATCCAAAATACCCAGCAGCTTTCTAAAAACATAAATTTTGAGGCCAAATGGCAGGAAACCGTATTTCTGGGACTTGAAAGGCAGCTACTGCTGCATCGTGAAACCACGTACAGCAAAACCAGCCCTGGAACAGTGGAGATCCCTTCGGGTATGAAATACAGCCACTTAAACATGATGTCTTTAATTCTTGGGCTCAAGGAAAATGCGCAGAGCCCTGTGACCTGCCCCCACACGACTGCTCGGAGACAGGCATCTCCTTCCACCGACAGCAAAGGAATGATCCGCGTTGCACCTACACATCAACGAGACGACCAGAGAATTGGTGTAGCCCGGATGAGAAAATTGCATTCACCAGGGACAGCACTTAAAATTGGACATTTTCTGTACCTGCAGCAATTAATTCACCACGCTACCTGAAACATTTCCCATCTAAGGATCGGGAATACTGCAATTACACTGCCTGGGTATCTGCTGTAATGCAACACACCACCCATTTTTAATGGACTCGACTGTAAAAAAGACACAAGAAAGAGAGAGAGGGAGAGAAAACACCTCCGTGTTACATTGAAAGTCTCACCAGCTGCAGAAACTGAGCTTGCTGGGTAAGGTACAGCTGTCACTGGTTCAGAGAATATGTAAATCAATTTGAAAATCACAAATTGAAAATTTGATACACTAGAATCAAATAGTAGTATATCCATGCTATTCAAGTTGTATGTATGGCTAAAGCTAGCTTTAAAAACTGTCTTTTCCACTTAAGAGTTCAAACCCTTCTAGTAAAATCCTGTCTCTGCATCAAATATTCATCTTCTGGGGGCTGCTCTCAGACGGTAACGCACACACGACCCAACCTGAAAGCTCCCAGGGCTGGATGATGTGAGGTACAGCTATTTTCATCAGCGCTAAAACTGAAATTACCTCCAGGCTACGAGACTTGTGAATGTCCCTGCAGTTCTTTAGTGGCAGGCTCACAGGCAGCTGTAAAAAGCTATGCTTAAAAAGCTGAGGAATATGTGGCTTGTCCTGACATTTATTTCCCTCCTGCATTCCCTCTCTGATATACCTTGGATATTCCTTGCAGCACACAGGTTCATCGCACCAGTTAACCCAGACACCTCTCTGCTGCCTCCATGTAAGACAAGGGACAAATAAATTAACTGTGCCTCTTCGAGCTGGTAGGAAATTCTCCAGCTCTATGTTTTAGAAATACCTTGTAGAAAGATCTCAGTTCCCACCGCCTGCTCCCCCGCACCGGGAAGCGTTCAAAATCTATTCCCCTTGCTGATCCACAAGAGAGGAGACAGTTTGGTTTTCACCATTAACCCTCTGTTTTGTCCTGGAGTGATGGGGCTGTACATTTTGGGATGCAGTGCATTTCCATCAGACGTACTCTCAGTGTGATGTTCGTTTATGTCCGTGAAACACAGAGTGAGAACCAGCAACGTTCCATACAGACATCCAACAGTCACCACACAGCATCAATAAACATCACTCTTACACTCTGTTGCTTAAGAAGCAATCATTTAAATGCAAAATCTACTCAATTCTTTTGCTAATTTTTCTGTTCTCCGTGACATCCACTGGAAATACAGATGATCTCAAAATGCACGCCCCTTTATTATGCTGAGAGCATAGTGCAATTTCCTTCAGATCAGAACGAAACAATGCGGCTTTTAGAGACAAGTCCTATTGAGGAAGGAGCTTTAAATAGAGTTATCTGTCTGTTAATTATCAAAAAGAAAGGAATATTTTATGGGGAAGGAAAAGATACGCACATGGACATCGGAAACGAACATTAAAAAAGAAGTTATGACATTGCTAAAGTCAATGATCTGTCAAAGTTTCCGTTAGAAACTCACGACCGGAGAAAGGGCAGCAAACCCAAAACCCAGCGGACACCCCCGGTGCCCTGGAGGTCTGTCGGGCTTTGCTGAAGAAACCAGGGAGTCTGGAAGGAGCGGGGGAACGAATCCTTGGCAGGGACCCTGCAGCCACCACGCGTGTGGCCCTGTGCTGGATAAAAAGGTGCAGGGCACAGGCCAAAGGAGACTATTTCTTTTACGGAGCAGTATTTGCCTTGCATTTCCTGCCCTGGAGGGTGTAAAACAAGTTCCAAGACTCCACAGGCAAGAGAGAGCACTGAAAAACATTTTGAGACTGATGATGAGAGGATCTGTGTAGCTCTGGTGGGTAACGGAGGCCTCCTGAGGTTTTCATTCACGTATAATAGTTCTGAATAATGTTATTCAATTGCATTTCTGACTCAGCATCTTGTCATTTCTGCTGCATCTTGTCCCTTTTCCTTCAGTTCATTTAATTTACTCAATGTTACTCTCTCTTTTATGTAGAAACCCAGACAGCCCAGCCTTCTGTCATCAGCACACGCTGAACGCCGAACAGAAGTGCTGCTACTACCAGAGAAAGTAAAATTATCAGCTCCACAAAGCCCTTCTCCATAAACGTACCATTAAAATGCGTCTGTAGCTGTCTCTGTCGATGCCCCAGAGCTTGAGATCCGTCTTGGCCTTGACGGTGGCGGCCCGGGGGGTTCCATAGATGAGCGCCAGCTCCCCGAAGCTGCCTCCTTCTCCGATGCTGGTCACCCACTCCCCGTTGACATAAACCTACCAGGGCACAAGACAAATAAAAGAAGAAAAACCAGTTTGAGGACTCAGTTACAGTTTTCCTTAGTGATTTCCTTTCTAATCGCCAACGCTGGGGACACGGGAGGAAAACAAGAGCCGAACGGTTCCCGCAGCCCGTCCCCGACGGGGGCAACAACCCGCTTTGTGGACGGAGTCTCGAGTCCTCCTGCTCCAGCACAATGGCTGTATTTACTCTCCCAGTTCTCGGCTCCTGGGGTTAACTGGCATCGTGTTTTCCCTCTGGTGTTCAAGGCTCAGACAGTCAACAAGCAGAACTGTCACAACTTTGGCTTTTCATTAACCCCGTCAAACTCGAAAGGCAGGAGATTTGTTGATAGGTGTAATGGGGTTTGCTGACAAGCAACTCATTTTCTGGGAGCAAAGTTTGCCAAATGGGCGAAAAACGGTCAAAACAGGGAAACATCTTTTGAAAAGGAACATTTTTTTCTTCCCTAAGTCCAGTGCCTCCAACAACCACTTTAAATAGAACTATTGGGATCTGTTTCTCCCTTAGAGAAGACTACAAATTGCTTTGGATTTGAGCAGCCACACGCAGAATCATCCTTTGTCTTCAATATTGGCTCTACAGAACCAATACTGGACCCACATGGCATGAAGGTGGCAGAGGACGGATCAGTGCCACCACTACAGCATTTTTCCAGGACGATATCTAATTTGAAAAGAATTCCTGTGCTCGAGGGCTGTGCAGAACCTGCACTGGAGACGGGGGGACTCAGGCAGGGGGTTTCTGCTGGGCTGCACCTCCCTGGACACCAGAAACAAACCAGAATGAATTTCATTTGGTTTGGAAGCTCCCTGAAGAAAAATAGCATGAAGAAAATACACAGGTATTCTTACCTTAAGCAGGAATTTATGACAAATGGGAAGGCCATGCCCTATTGCTAATTACTGAGTAACAGACAAGTGGTTTTTAAAAGTTGTATGAAATAGAGTTGTGTTCAAGCTGGGCATGAGAAAAGACGGTGACCAAAATAAATGAACTGGGGTCACAATTCAACAAACTGTCGGTATTAATTTTACTTCTACCTTCATTTTATGATGAAAAGGCATCTTACAAACTACAGCTGGAATCAATCCCAATTTATCTTCCCAATATTCAATCAAGATCTGATCCAGCTCCCGCCGAAACGGGCGTTCGGTGGGAGCTGGATGTGGCCACGGAGCGGTTCTGCTGGGCCAGAGACCTCCTGGGATGGGCTGAGAAGGAGCAGCAGCAGCATCGCTGCCCAGCTGCCGGCCGGGTCGGGGCTCCGGGTCTTCCCCGAGCATCTGGGGATCAAGGGGTTGAAATAAAGGGTAAAAATAATCCCCAGCAGGTGGGAGGGGGCAGATTGACAAGAAAGAGATCAGGCCACAAAAGCTACGCTCACTGCAGGAATAAAATGGTTGAAATCTTCTTTTGATTCTCCTTGTGATGAAAAAAATGAAACAAACAAACAAAAAAAGTAGTTTTAAAAAAGCCAGGCAAACCCCAGCACTTTCCTGGTGAAACAAGCAGGTAATGCTGTGGCTCCTGGATCTTTTTTTGTGAGACAAGCAGGAGAAACGGATGAGTAAAACTAGGATTCTGAAAGCCTTGTGAGACAATGGGAATGCATGATGATTTTTAAACTCAATGAATCCATTGCAAAATTGGCCAGATGCGTATTTGAACACAGGGATCCCCCCTTTTGGTGGGGATTCTCTGGATGGACCCCAATTTCGCTGCAGTAATTCATCTCCTCGATAGAAAGTCTCGGACTATGGGAAAAAATCTAATAATTCCAATGAGTTTTGGATCACTTCCTCAACGTCAACCAACACTGCATCCTCGACTCGTTTTCAACCCACCAAAAATATGTGTTTCTACAAGCTCTTTTGTTGAAAAGCACAGGTTTTGTTATTGCAGGAGAGTCTGAATTGGAAGAGGGAAATAAACTCATTCCAACATGTATTTTTAAGAAGTGTGCTGACAGTTGTTGTTAAGTGCTTGATACGGCTGCAGCCAGAGAGGGGAATTACGCTGGTAAAACTCAAGGCAGAGCAAGTGAAGGATGGCCATTTATTGCTGCACAATTATTATAAAGAGAGGCTACTGATAAACTGCTCCAAAACCTCTTTAATTTTGTTGTTCTACTCAACAGGACTCCCCAAAACACGTTTGATGTCTCGCCTGTGAACAGCTCATGCAAAAAGCCATTCCCAACCCAAGGGCATCGGATTTAAACTACTCCGAGGTGAAACCATCTTTGGGCCCAGCACTTACTCCCCCAATAAAAAAATCCCATTTCCAATATCAACCTCCAAAAGAGAAAGCGGCTCGAGAATAACTGTTGTTTTCCAGGAGGAAAACTTCATTCTCTGCAAAGGGCTGAGTCAATCATCAACTTTTGTCTTCGGGATGAAGCTCAGGTGCCTGGGTGGCACGTTTAAAGCCATTCTGCCCTTTAACCGAGAGTTCAGCTCCGCTACAAATCCCTTTAAAATAGATTTTTTAAAAAGAAGTAGAAAGGAAAATGGCTCTGTTTGTAAGGTGTGGGAAGTAAAACTATTTTAGGCCGAGAACAGCTCATGAAAGCCAACGTTATATGGCAGCGGCTCAGACGAGCTCCTTCTTTATCCTAAAAAACGCGGGGCTGAGGTTTTGGCTCAGACAGTTTCAGGCTTTTGTGAGCTCTCACCAAAGTGGCGAGTACGTAAGTGAATTCTTCCTAATTGTTACTTGACCTGCTGCTCACAGCCCCGTAATAGCTGGAACCTTCTTCCTTCACGCAGCTGAAGAGATTTTTACAGACAATTCCCTTTGAAGGCAGGATATGATCTATCCCTGAGCTCCGCTGGAGTGAATTTACCTTTACTTCAATTTTGTACGGCTAATTTTAAGTTAACTTTTAGCATTTTTTTGCTGCCACTTTGTGATCTACGTGGACAATCTAATTTGTTCCAGGCATCGCAGCTTTTAGATCTTAAATCCCCTCCCTCAGATCTGTTTGTAATAATTTGTGCTTTGTGTCTTGTCAAGCCTTAATATATGTTATCCAAAAGTGAAGATGAGGTTTATTTATTCTTGGAAAAATAAGCAATCGTTAGACATGAAGGGTATTTATATGCAGGTAGTTTTCTCAAATAAAGCCAGTGGTTTATTTGTAGCATGAATTTGCTTTTCTTAAATATAAATATACAAACTTGGAGACTGCCTTGAGAATCCTTAAAAATTCAAGCTGAAAACCTCCCAACTTTAAAATGTTCTGTTTCAAATTTCAAAATGCACCCTTCTGAAATTAGAAAGATCATTAATGACAGAAGAATTCAAGCCAGAAGCAATCCATGGAATCTAACCATAAAACAGAAGAAGTTTTAAAATCCAGCAGTATTCTCACATCAACCACCACGTAATTTTCACCTGTGTGTTTACAAACCAGACAGTTGGTATTTAGGAATAAGGGCTTCAAGAAGATTTGACCTACAATCAAAAGAGAACCTTATCTACTGTCCACAGTGCTCATGTATAGCTCAACATACAGATTTATACAGAAAATACAGAACCTACGTAAGAAAAAATGCTGCAAAGTTTTCATTCTGATTTTCCCCATACTGTAGTCTGGCTGCTGTTGTTTTACAAGAAGAAAACCTGAGAATGACTGTAGAGAAAGTTGCTGCGACATTGAATCGAATAAGAAGCTGCTGAGTCTAAAAAAAAATCTATCTGTTTTAAAAGGGTAGTCGACGGTGCTTTTTAAAGTAAAAAAATGTGAGGTTATAAGATTAAAATAATAAACAGGAAGTCTTTTTTATATTTAGAAGTACGGATTAGAGATTTTTGCAAGACACATACTTTAGCAGGTACTTTCAACATCTTTACTGGAAACTGTAATTTAAGCTCTGCCAGTGACTCCTTGGCACAGGTTCAGATTCGTCCGAGCAGCAAAGCTGCTGGTGGACAACTGGCCTGGGAGACTCCAAACCTCCTGCCACCCTCTGCCCAGTATGAACTCTACCCACCTGCAGGGCCGGCTCTGGGGTGACCGGTTCTCCTCCACCCCGACGTGCTGAGGGGGTCACTCTAACGGCTTTTCCCACCCAACGCCAGCTTTGGGCAGAGTGTTCCTGGTTTGTAGTGTACAGCGTGAGAGGAAAACCCCAGGGTCTCCAAGACCTGCCTCTTCCTGATTTCTAAAAACCTTTCTTTTCCAGACAAAAATTTGTGCCCTTCTCCCTTGGCCCATGGTCCCCGTTGAGTGTGGCCAACAGAAGCGTACACGAGTCTTCTTTGGCTGCCCATAGTAATACACAGGAAATGTATAGATACTTCATTCTCTGCTAACGAGGCTTGTTTATACCCCAAGAGAGCGTAAGAGTTGAGGATAAAGTGTTACTATATTTTAAAATATTTTATCGTAGTTCTTATTTGACTCCGATTATTTTTAAGGGAAAATATTAGAACGCTCTTACTTACTCTTTGGGGTGCCTAAGCCAAAACTCTCAACAGAAAATTACTTTTAAATGTTGCAGTTTATTAAATTCAAACCACCCCACAGTGATTTTGTCATTCTGGCTTTGGTGGTGGTTTCTGTTGGGTTTTGGTTGCTTGGTTGATAGATTGTTTTTATTTTCCAGTTTTGCCATGACTTTATTCCAGGAGATGGGACTTTTATAATGGCAAAAACCCACAGAAAACCTGGGTGCTCATCAGTCATGATGTTCTGGAAGTAATTTGCTCCTTGAATCCCACAGTCCTGGTTGTACCTGTCACTCCCATGCCCACTGGGGACACAACGAGGGCAGCCAGCCTGGCCCGGGGTTAAAAGCCACCGTGCATTTGCCAACACCAGCTGAACTCGGCAGAAAACAGCTTCAGGCTTCGAGTCTCGGGGTCAATTGTCTACTCTCCAAGTCTCTTTTTTTTCTTGGGAGAAGGGTGGAAGCATGCCAAAAAAAGTATCTGGCAAGGCTTAAATGAACGGCAGCTCACTCACGAGCAGCCTGGAGTTTCCACAGACAACAAGGATTTTGGCACCGCTGCCCACAAAGTGGGAGAACTCTTCTGGGGAGCACCATGTGGGGTGTGATAACGCACCCCCATGGGATGGGACCTGCTGCCTTAGACCAGAGTGAGTGACTCTGCACTAACTGCCCCGGGACAGGCTTTATTTTGGGGGAAATGGGCTCGTCTCCCCAGCAAAGGCAGCTTTGGCTGCTACGAGGATGTAGCTGCAACTTAGAATCATAGAACTGTCCGGGTTGGAAGGGACCTTTAAGATCATCTAGTGCAACCATCAACCTAACTCTGATAAAACCCATCACTAACCCATGTCTCTAAGCTCTATGTCAACCCGGCTTTTAAATACCTCCAGGGATGGTGCCTCAACCCCTGCCCTGGGCAGCCCATTCCAAGGCTTAATAACCCTTTCAGTGTAAAAATCGTTCTTAACTTGCAGATGAGTTGGTTTCTTGTGCTCAACCAATGGATGAGCGAAGGTTTCTTGTGGTTTACACAGCGTCTTGCAAAGGAATCCAGTGTGTTTTGGCTGAAAATAGAGGGAAGGATGGGGAAGGAGAGAGCACCCAGCTGGGGAGAGCGGGGGTGAGGTGCAGCGGGGCGAGGGAAGGGGATGCTGCAGGGGGAGAAGGTCACAGAAGAGTTTTGCAAGACAGAGGGGTCAGGAAATTTGGCTGCCCAAATAAGCTCGGTCCATATGACATCTCTTAATACTTGTTAGGATGGATTTGTCCCACAGCTCATGGCAGAAAACTGTCTGTATTTGTGCCCGAGAAGCACCAGGATGATGTTATTGTGGATCTGTCCCAGCAGAGGCTGATTTTGGCAATTAGAGGAGCCAGGATTGAGAATGTTTGTCAAAGCGAAGCTGCAATCTACTCAAAGGAAACCCAGTTATTTCATTTACTGCTTAGAAAATCTGCTGTTGCATGTCTCCCAGACAAAGCAGGAACAATTCATACCCTATATCATACCTAAGTGACTGGAGGGCTGCAAACTGCTCGGAACACAAAGAAAACTTCTGCCTTCAGCTCTAACAGCACAAAACAAAGCTGTACAGGACTGTGCTCTTCCTTTAGCAAAACAGTGAGTCCCGCTGAAGGCAACAGAATTGCTCACGTGCTTCAAGGCACGGTGCTTCTGTAGCTCATCAAATCAGGGGTCTGGGATAAAATTTTCAAAAACACCTTAAAAAATAAAATACAGCTTAAGAGCCTATGTGTAACTGCACTGCAGCAGCGCTGAGCTGTGGCCGTTTTTCAGATTTTACCCCAAACCCTCTCTCAGAAACCTCAAAGGCCCTTGAAATGTTCTGGGGGAAAGAGAAGATTATTCTGCATCAGACTTTATCGAACTCAAGAAACCATCAATGAAAAGTGATCTGGACACTTGTGTCTTCTTGGGCAGTTTGTGGTCAAGATGAAAGAATTTCAACTTTCCATATAAAAACCAAGGAGAACCCCTGATGTACGAGTAGTGATGCACTAAATGTGTTTCTGAGCAGGTGCCAGGATATTCCTGGGAAGGGAGCTAAGATGCCATCTCACCCGACGGAAAATACAGCAGCTGGTGCTGCAAACAAGTCCTGCTCAACGTCTGCAGAGCCACCGCCACCTTGGCCATCATCGGCAACCACCGGTGAGAGAAAAATCCACAAACCGCTTTCTTTTTTACAAGCAGACACCAAGCTGGCCAGGCTCTGGACATTTATTGTCCCCATTTTGTCACTGCTTTGTAATCGTAATTACGTGCATACGGAAGATTATCTTTTTTGCAATTAATTGCATGGGTTTTGCAGACCGTTTTCTGGTGTCATTCGGCCCATCCCCAAGCCAAACGCTGCAGGAAGCTTTCCTAAAGGGTTTTTTTGAGGGAGGACAAATTATTTTTGAAGAGGATTAATCTATAACTTCAATATGAGCATTTGCGTATGTTTGTGGGTCTGATTCAAAGCCAGTGAACTCATTAAGCTCGGCATCGGGCCCTAACCGATTATTTTAGAACTAAATTTTAGCAGTGCTCTATAAATATTGCTCCTTTACTTTGCGGCCCCGTGGATGTGGCAATGTTTGCTCCTGAGAGGTTTGCCTGATAGGAACAGTGACTCAGACGGATTTCCTGAGGAGCAGGTTCCAGAGGCAGAGGCAGCGCGTGAGGTTTCTCAGTTCCCAACAATACCAATTAGATGGTCTCCTGACACAAACAGCCTGCTAAAAAAAAAAATACTTTCACTGAAATAACTGCGTGCCTCCTGCCCGGATTTAAAATAAATCACTTTCTTCTTTAAATATGCCAAACAAAACTCATCTGGGCACCCAAAGAGCAAGTTGCTAATGAGCAGCCCCGTCCCATCTGAGCGCTGTGGGTACGGCAGGTGTGTGCAGAAAATTTGGTCAAATGAGGAACTTGTAGCAAAACTGCCAAAGGATGAGTTTCATATGGGATAAAAACGGTAAGAGGTGAATAGATTACGATTTCGAAGGTAGGTTCAGAAAGAAGCTGCTTCTCAAAGACTTGCTGATGAAACCACCGCGTACTCCTGTAAACATTTTGTGGTCTAACAGATCACTTTACACTTAGAATAATCCTTGCTCTATTAATATGCTGCATTGTTCCTATATTTGGACCTAATTTTAAAAGCAAATTAAGGTTTCTAAGATGAAACTCGCTGCCTCCGGCTGTATCTCAATTTGAGGGGAAAAAAAAAAAACCCAACACATGAGCTAAGTGAACTGATTAAAGAAAATATTTTCTTTCTGGTTGCTGCGAAGCCTGGGGTGCATTCCAGCAGGGTGGCCCGCTCCGCCGGAGACCGCGCTCCTCCAGGTGTGGGGAGGGCTCCCAAGATGGAGTCGTTTGCTCGGGTTTGATACCCTATTTTCCTCCTTGGAATGGGCAAACGAGCCAGGGTGCAGCACATGCCAATGATAAAACTAGGCACAAATGACTTCCCACAACACAAGCAAAGGGATGAGACCCATCCCGTGCAATCTACTGAACGGAGACACAACCACCGCGGGCGGCTGGGCCACGCCGTGTGCCAGAGTGTACGCGTGTACGCTGTGGCTTCCAACCAAGTGTCACACTGCAGGAGTGTACTCACGTCCACCTCGCCTTGGTCAATCACATAGAAGTTGTCTCCTTCGTCACCTGGAAGCAAAACACAAAAGGTGATTGTTTCCTGAAGGCCTGATAAACTGTTCAATGATTTCCTCTCTCCACGTGTAACCCTGTACATATTTGCAGAGGTCTGCACCCCAGATTACCCACTCAGAGATTCCTTTGCCGCAACGCCCTTGCCTATTTGCCTCCGTAAATCCAATCAGCGCTATGATTTCTTCTTCCTATTAATATCTTTCAAGGGCATTAATTTATCTCTTTTAATTGAGCCAACACTTCGCTCAGTGTAAACACCCAGGAGGCTTTAAGGCAGCCCGAGGGTGACGGCGTCCTGCCCAGCGCGGGGCGGGCAGGCGGGGAAGCTGCCAACTGCGATAAGGACGACACGGCACAACGAGGCGCTGAATATTCCCAACAACCATAAAAATATTTTCCATCTCTAATTACTCCCCGGCAGCCCGTGCCACCCTTACGCAGCCAGAGCTGCGCTTTACTTCCTGGCTCTCCTCAGGTAAGGAATGAGCGTTTTAATTCGAAGCGCAATTTATTTACATTGAACCCAAGCCCTTTGGAACCCTGGGGATTTTTTTGAATAAGGTCATTTTTCCCATTAAGAAAGAGGGTTAAATCTCCAACAGAGGGATGTGAATCAAGAAGAGTGTGCCAGCAGGTCAAGGGAGGTCATCCTCCTCCTCTGCTCTGCCCTGGGGAGGCCCCATCTGGAGCACTGGGACCAGTTCTGGGCTCTCCAGTTCAAGAAGGACAGGGAACTGCTGGAGAGGGGACAGCAGAGGGCTACAAAGATGATGAGGGGCCTGGAGCATC
>JAOXJK010000069.1:1675662-1694678 GCA_025774025.1 Xenus cinereus
TTCAAACCCCACCTGGACACGTTCCTGTGGGACCTGCTCTGGCAGGGGGTTGGACTGGATGATCTCCAGAGGTCCCTTCCAACCCTGTATCATTCTGTGACTCTGTGAAAAACCGAGGGAGAGAATTACCCTGTTGTATGACCGTTTCTCCTGCGATGTGTGTGACGGGGAACATGGCATCGAATATGTCACTAGAAAAGAAAAGAAACATTTGTTCATGAATCAGGCCTATTCCTTATCTAGCCGGCAGCCCTACCCCATCGTTTCATTTAGCCTTCATTAACACATTTTGCAGAAAAAAAAAAAAAAAAAGGAAAATGTTAGTTGTAAGTGGAAAGTGAGCCCCTGCTTGGCAAGAACTCAACGTGACTCGTTTGGCACAAGCTGGGGTTTAAAACTAAGTGAGACCGCGATTCAGTGCAAACTATTTTGAAAGAACTCCCGAATTCTCTGCGTAAGGGCTGCCTCTTACGCGCTGCAGGCACTCGCCAGCCTGAGCATTTTATTGTCTGAGCAGGCACATTTCAGTGTTTTGGTATGTGTCGGAGCCGAAACGGGAGCTCTCCTCTGCCCAACATCTGGCCTCGCATTTGCAAGCAAAAACCTGTTCCCCGACAGGCGCACATCTGGGAAGGTAGACGGGCTCTAAGGCAGCGCAGCACAGGAGCTGGCGAGAAGGTGCAGAAGAGCCCAAACTCTGCAAATCTGAGCGAGTTCCTCCCGAGGAGGGAATCCGACCCGGGCTGCAGAAACACCCGAGCTGCAGAAGAGCCTTGTGCTCATTAATCACCGCTGGATACGCACCTTCCCGGGGGCTCCCGCTCGCTGTCACATCGCCTTAAAAGGCCAGGCGGAGCAGGGAAGGAGGGGAAGGCACCCTGCACCAACACGGCGGGCAGCGTGCCCAAAGCCGGGCCTTTTGTTCGGGGAGGGAGACAGCAGGCTCCGCGGAGCCAGGGCTTCCTCTCCCCACCCCAGATTTTGGGGGGGAAGCTTATTTTCAGAAGCGCGAAGCTCCCCGCCTCCCTTCCCCTTCCCAGGCACTGCTCGAGGGCCGAAGGAAATAACTCCCCGAGACACACAAAAGGCAGCCGGGAGGAATTGTTAACTAGTCTCTTCCCTCTTAATTGTTAACTAGCCCGCTCTGGGAATAGGCCACCCAGGGACCACCCGTGGCCTCAGCGAGATGAAGCTCCACAGCCCAGAACGGAGCAAAGTCCCCGCAGCCGTAACGGGGCACAAACTGCAAAGAAACCTGAAATTTTCATGGAAATAGCCAGAAGATCAGCAAACAATCCCGTGCGACATTTCAACACCTTATATGGGAAATGCATATTGTAAAATCCCATTATTAGCTTATTTCCTGTTCAACTGTTCCAGAATTCATTCAGGCTCAGTTCTAGGAAATGTTTCACTCCCAAGTTCAAACTGGTCATGTCTTTCCTCCCCAGCAGCTGGAACGTTTTTGCTCAGTGTGGCACCTCAGTGTCACCACCACTCGTGGGGGACTTCAAACTCGGCACCTCCTGCTGCTCCTGAGCCCATGATCTACAGGAAAATGATATATTTTACCCCTGTTGTTTCATCAGGCCCACCCCGTGCTGTTCCTGCTCACCTTCAGGGAACATCTCCACCACAGATAAAAAGCCTGCCCAGAGGCTCTATGGAGAAACCTCCTTCTCACCTCGTTCTGAGCACCAACGCAAAGACCTACAATAAATTATTCTGAAAAGTATATGGACAGCATTCTTAAATCCACTCAACTCATTTTTAATGATCTTCAATGGGTTCAAGCATTTCTCCAGTTCAAGGGACCTCTGTGTGGGCCAAAAGCATGGGGCTGGTGGCGGCCATGGACTGGTCCCAGTGCCAGCCCCCGGTGGAGGACTGGTTCTGATGGGATGGGGGAGATACCAGGAGGGTTGGTGCCAAACTGAAACAACCATTGAGGGACCTTATGTCGATGAGGAGAGCCAAGCTGTCCTTCAACAGCTCTGGGACCTGGAAATTCAGTGTGACAAGGCCCGTTTGCCTCCCTGTGGCTTCCTCTGGGCTGTGCCTGGGGCCCTCACCGAGCTCCAGGAGCAGCCCCGAGGCTCCAGGAGATGCGCTGGAGGAAAAGCCACCTTCACATAGCAGAGGAGAAAGTCTTATCCAAAGACTACATCTAAAAATAGGCACAACACCATGAATATCAATAACCACACCAAAATGTGACCATTTGAACAAACTTGGAAACCCTTTTTTTTCTTAATAGAAATACAGAGGAAATAACTACCCACAGTTTCACCTTTTCATCTTTGTTTTAAGGTTGTGTTTTATTTGTAACTTAACGATTGACTGTACCAACAGCGCCCAATAAATTATGCATAACACTGCACCCTTCTGCAAAACTTTCCACATTTCATTTCTACACCACCTTTTATTTTTATCAAAAAACCCCACCTTCTTTAAGCCTCACAGATGAAAACTTTGAGCTGACGGTGTAATGAGCCCGAAGCCTATTGGCAGCAACAGCGATTTTACACTAGTATTTTGCTGTGTAGCAGAATATTAGTGTAAATATTCTAGCACTCCATACACGATGTGTTTCAGCAAAGTCTTAATCTTATTAGTCCAAGACTTGGATTTTTAAAGCGACCTTTGAAGGACACGTCATCAAACATTAGTCTGAAATACATATGAACACACAAGGGACCCAAAGTCATGGGGACGTTGATTTACACCTCAAAGGGAAACAAGGGAATATCTTTGATAAATAAATGTAAGTGACCAATAATACCATGACTAACATCCAGTCCGACAAAGTGAAACCAAGAAATGCATTTAGACACAAAATCTCTATCTGTTCAATCAAAAAATACCATCTTCTTCTTAGGGAATATCAAAATTTAAAAGACTTTTTTAGAAAAGAGCAAGGATACCAAAGGCTTGCAGTGAGTTTTAACACCTGAAGTGTCTTCCATGAGTGTCCAGGAGACCTGCAAACTAGAGATCAGACCTGAGACCACCGGGGCTGGTGTCCTGCCCTTGGTAAGGCCTTCTGGCCACTTCCCCAGGTCCCTTTTCATGCAGAGAACCGCATGAAAACTACACTCAAATCCATGAGACTGCAGCTATTTAGGCAGCAAAGAGTCTATCACAGCGATTGCAAAACAAATATGATGAAACACTTTGCTGATGGAATTCAGTAGCCTCTTGTAGACCCCATGTGCCAAGACGTAAGTGACTGTGCAAAGAGGAAGCCAGTAGAGAGGGCAGGGCCAAGTGGTTCTCTTTCTCATGAGAAAAAGGGAGGGATCAAAATAAATCATCTCATCTGCTTTTACACCGAGCCTGCTTGGAGTCAATGCAGAATATGAGGTAGACCCAAAGAGAAACGATGTGTGCTGTAGGTAGGAGAGCACCGGCAATGGGTGACCGAGAAGAGGCTCGTTAAAACAAAGCCAGAGAAGGAGGATTCCAAGCACTTTCCGAACCAGACCATGGCAATGGCCAAAATAGGGAAACTATGTAAGACAATTTATCAGTTTCACAATCAGATTTCTTTCCAGCCCTTGCTGTGCTGAATGCATTGCAGGAAAGGAAAAAAAAATGGAAGAGACAAAATGTATATGTGTTAGGCAAAAATGGAAAATCCTCGTTATACCTGCAGGTTATAATTTGTCAGAGTTCAATCAGAACAATTTCATTGTGCAGGCAGGCTCAGAAAGCCTTCAGTGTCTGCACTATACAGAGGGGTTTTTTTCTTCTTTTGCCATCTCTCCAGCAAAACAAAGGCAGCCCTGTATTGTTGAGGATCGCTTCAGAAGACGTGGAGCTGCTCTGGCACAACTCAGCTGAAGACACGTCGTGACTTCTCGCAGTGAGGCTGCCCAGGCAGGAGGATCCCAGGGTTTTAAACCTTCCCTACTCGCGTACCTTTAAAGTTTAGTAAACACCGTCGATGGTGACTCTGCTTTTCTTTAGCTATAGCAATTATATCTGGGCACTATTTTAAGATTTCTGAACTCGGGGGGTGGGGAGGTGTCTCCTCTGGTGTACGTCTAATATTTCCTTCTGATTCATTTCCTGCAAAGATAACAACTTTCTAGCAATTGTTCTGACAACTGCTTCTCCTGCTCGGTAAGGATGGAGAGCACAGAATTTAAACCAGACCATTGGTGTCAGTTAACATCTACGGAGTGAAGGAACAACTGAGTAAACGCAGCGCTTTCCCACCGAACGAAACGCTGTGTGTCAGCATAAGGCTTCCATCCACACTGCTTGTTCCCAGGAACGCTGGCGTGCAACACCGACACCACCCAGAAACAATTACTATTATTTACCCACTATTGAGAATAAAAGCAATGCACACAGGTGAAATAAAAGATCCCTTTTTAGAGGGTCAGCACCGAAGCCTTAATGAAAACATCACCCACCTACTTCTGTTATGTTTTTTTCCTGTTAGGACATCAACAAATTAATTAGGGCAGCATACGATGCTATTAGCAATCGAGATTATTTAATTACTTCTGTATAATGGTCAATTTTTAGGTAGTATGACAATTCAGACATACATTAATTTTACTGTGATGCCCATGTAAGTCTTTGCAAACAGACACGAGGAGACATTCTGAATGGCAGGTTGAAATTAATGTCCATGTCTAATTCCATAACATTTATTAGGTCACAAGTCTACATAAATAACAGGCCTGCGAAACAGAAAGAAATAAAAAATTGTCGTCTTCTATTTCTGTGAAGTATTTCCATTTTTACTGTTTTATGAAGTCCTTTCATAGTTTCATGACTTATTACACGCAATGAGACTTTATAAGCAGAGCCCCAATGCATTTTACAGACTCTATACATCTACGTGTCAACGGTTCCCATCATCTTCCCCACGTTACCAACAGCTTTCCAAGAGAAACAGCGTGTGCCGAAACCTTCAGCTGGAAAACCATCTGCCATGGCCAATGGCAACAAGAGGGGGACCCTCTGAAACGGGGCCAGGCCTTGTGGCTCAAGAGTGACAAGGTCCAATCCCACACCCTTCCCCAACACTTTCTCCTCGGCCTCTCCTCCTCCTGCCCACCCCGCACAAGATCAGACATTTTCATGGTTTGTAGCTCAAGGACAACTGCAGATGGGGCTGTATCGACAAGGGTGTAGCCAGGAGATTGAAGGAACTGATTTTATTTCCCTCTGTTCAGCCCCTGTAAGACAGTCTGGAGCACCATGTCCAGTTTTGGGCTCCCCCATACAAGAAAGCCATTGACAAACTGAAGCCAGACCACAGTGCCACCAAAATGGTCCAAGGCCTGGGGCATAGAGCTGGTGGAGAGAGGGTGGGAGAGTGTTTATTCTCTTATGAGAAGAAGATCAGGGAGATCTTATTGCTGTCTACAGGTGCTTAATGGAGGGTGTGGAGAAGACAGAGGCAGAGTCTCCTCAGAGCCGCAGAGCAGAGGGATGCAAAGGCAACAGGGACAAATGGGAACAGAGGGAATTCCCACCAGATATAAAGAAAAAAGTTTCACTATGAGGGTGGTCAAAGACTGGGTGGTCAAAGACTGGAAGAGGGGCCCAGGGAACATGGAGTTGTTTCAAAAGTCAACTGGGCAAGGCCCTTGGTGAGAGCAGCCAACCCTGCCTGGACCCGCTTTGAGCAGGGACGTCTGGAAGCCCCTTCCACCCACCAGGAGCCCAGGGCTTGGCACCCAGTGGGAGAGCCGAGGTGGTCCCGGGCTCAGGGAGCGGGAGTCAGGAGCCAGCTGGAGGAAATCCCACCCATCAGCCACGGAAAATGTGCTCTCTGTGTAGCCACGTAGGAATATCCACACTTGTGCACGGATAATTGCCACGAGACTGGATCCCAGCTTCACATCACTAATATCTCTGCTCATCAACACAGTCTGCACACACCAGGAGGCCTTGGTTAGAAATTAGGGAACGTAGTGGGGGTTTTTTAAGGAAAAAAAAAAAAAAGTTTAATAAACTGAATATTCTTGTGGAAAATGGCTGATGTCATTCCCCATTTAAAAGGTTTTTTAAAGTTTCGAAACCCGTCTGAATGTCCTGCTGTGATATCTTCAGAGGATCTCCTTTGCACTATGACATTATTTCAGAATTAAGCTTCTTAGCAAAAAGGTTGAAATCAAAATACGACATTGTTGTTGAAAATGATATTTCAATGAAACTTAATCACGTCCGTTTGCTTGTTTTCTGTTTTTGAGCAGAGATCAAGATATTTTGATCTTGGAACTGAAATTCAAGATGGGGAAAAGATTTACATGCCAAGAGGAAAACAAACAAGGAAAAAAGAAAAAAACAAAACAGAGAAACTTGGGTGAATAAAACACATCTTCTACTTGGTTACGATGCACAAATATACACATATATCCACACACACTAGAGTGCACAGGCTTCTCCTGTGTCAGTAGGTACAGGACAGGGATTAGGAACTCAGTCCTCAGCCAGCAGGTACCAAACTCATGAAGACAAGAGACATTTACTCTACTGAAGCTTTTACTTTGAGAAAGCTCCAAACCCACGATTATTAGAAGCGGAGAAGGCATTATTTGCATGTGTGGGCACCGCAGAAGCGCCTGACACACTGAGGAGCTGTGAACGTCAGGCAAAAGGGGCCAAATTCAGCCCTGGTGTCACCGAAATGAGGTTGGTGTATTTGAGGTGACTGAAGAGAAGGACAGCCCTTTCAGCCACACATGAGTATATCTGATTTACATTTTCCACACAACTAACTACTCATCATTTTCTCAAACATTCTGGACAAGCAATGGTGAATATCACACTGAAAAAATCATTATTTGAACTTAAAAGCTAGTGGGACAGAAACATACCACCACAAGAATAATTATCATCTCCAGAACAAACCTCTCTTCTTGTTATTAATACGAAGGAAAATTCCACCAGTAAAGGGTGGCCATAACAAGGCTCCCATATTTAAAGAACTTATTCCTTCTGGTACTTTTAAACCTCTTCACTCTTTAATTTCAAGCTCCCTCTTCTGGACTATCCCCATGAAGCCAGAGAGTCACCACAGGCTCCTGGTCCTCGCTTTATCATCAGTTAACTGGTAAATGGCACCCACACAGGTCACAGATCACCGTGTCCCAGTTCCATCCTCACTGCAGACAAAGTTCTTTGAAAATATAATAGTATACGCCGAGATTTAAAAAACTCCCAGTTTTCAGTTATAAATGGACTGTTATGTGATCTTTGGAGCAGATGATGGAGGAGATGTCCCTCAACACAGGGACACGGGACATACAACCTTAGGGATATGCCTATATAGGGATATAGGACCTTATTTTAAATTATGATGTATGATAAATTATATTTCTCATGTACATAAATAAATATGAACAAACCCATGCTACATCCATCACCTTACTGTTCACATTATGCAGTGAAACATCTTCCCCATGACAGTAACCCTTTGAGATTGAGATGGAGAACATTCTGTCATGAAAATGAAATTATTATTTTTATGTTTTCTTGCACCCCCCATGATTAGCAAACTGCCAACAGAGAAAGTTTTATTCCAATAATTCACACAATTTTCCTATTCAGAGCTTGTCTACAAACTGTGGAACTTGGACATGAAGAAAATATTCACCTATTTTCATTATTTTTTTTCTTTTACTTTTTTTTTCCCACCCTGTTCAAGAATCACGTCTAACCATTTTCTATATATATAGGAAAATTAAATTGTATTCGATAATTATGATTGTTCCTTCCAATCATATACTTACTGCTCCTACGCACTATTTTTATGACTACAGCTTCTGCACCCAGAAGGAAGGCTGGAGCGCCTCAAGGCAGCACCTCTGCCTGGCAACTCCATCAGCATTAAAAGAGATAAGAATTATCAGGTACGAGGTTAAAATCTTTTCCCTTCCGTGCCTGGTGGCCCTTGCTATTAAGATTAAAAGTCAGGATACTGCGAGAATGGTGGGGATGCTAACGCTAAAGAATGACCCAACGCTAAAGAATGACCCGCTGCTCAGTATAAGTGCAGTCAGAGGGTTTCTTCATCGTGTTCGTGTCAAACAGTTGTGCACGTCAGGAAACTCCTGGGGTGGCTTTGGTGATACGTGTATCACTGTGCAGATGGGAACTGATAGGAGAGCTCTGGAGCTGGAGTTCCCAGGCAGTGGTGAGGCAGAGGAGGGCAGAGGAAGGCAGAAGAGGGCAGAGAAAGGCAGAGGAGGGCAGAGGAGGCAGAGGAGGCAGAGGAGGGCAGAGGAAGCAGAGGAGGAAGAGGAGGGCAGAGGAGGCAGAGGAGGGCAGAGGAAGCAGAGGAAGACACGCTGCAACCCATCAGGCAGTGTTTGACACGCGTCTCCCCTGGCTGACAAGCAGGGAACATACGGCTCCGAGCATCTCCCACATCCTGCTTAATTAATTTCCATCCCCGCGGTGCGCTCCCACACCTGGAGATATCAAACAGCTGCGTGTAATAAAAACATTTTAACCTGTGTTAGTGGAAAGGATTCAATTTAGTTTATAATTGGATCAGTAAATGAAATCATTATAAACTTGCTGATAAAGGATAGCTCGAATGAGTCAGGATTATTTTTTAGAAGTGTGTAAATCCAGTGTTAAATAGCTGATGAATAAAATTCATGGCTGACACAAAACCACATGTCCACAAGCACTTGCTTTTCTATTTGCATATCTATTATAGCTCACAGACATGTGCAAACTCACACACCCACACCTTTTCCTTCTGTTTTCCCTAAGTTTATCGTTACTCCCCTTCATCTCTGATTCACGGCATTTCTGAGATAGAATCTTTTACAATAAAATGAACCAGAGATAAAATTTCCCTCGACAATAAATACTTCTTTTGTCGGAGCTTTTTAGCGAACTATGGCAATTAAGCAGCTCCATTTCTTTACAGCTCCCCTAGTTCAAAAGAAGGAGAAAAGAGAGATGGATGAGATCAGCTGATAGACGCATTTTTTGTGTCTTTGCAGGGGTCTGAGGGACAGGGAGCTTTTTAAGGCATGAAGAGCTCTTTAAATCTCTAGATGCAGAGAGACCTAAGGGTGCACTTTCTTCATACCTATATAAATAAATTCGGACGCAGTTACATTACTTTGTTCCATCTTTGTTAGTAATTTCTTCTCCAATTCTTCACCGACCACTAAAACGTCCATCAAAGACATCCTGGAGACACCTGGCAGGATTACTGGCAGCATCACCCGCTTCCTCCAACCCCACAGCACCAGTTCCCTTCCAGTTTGCTCTGGTTTATAAAATCTCTTTCTCCCACATTTTGCTGTGGGGAAAAAATAAAATTAAAAAATTAAATTAAATTAAAAAATTAAATTAAAAAAAAAATCAGGGGTGGCCAACGTTAAATTCTGCAATGGAAGGTGCACGGGTCTACTTTTCTCTTTCCCCGGTGACAGCAGATCGGGCAGTCCCAGCCGGGCTGGGAGAGGGAGGCCAGGGCTGTGTGCGTCCCGCGGAGCTGCCCTGCATTTTTGGGATGCCAGCTGGAAAGGGAACAGGAGCGGTGGGTCCCCGTGAACCCAGGCGTTTGTGGTCACTCTCAGTCCAAACCTTCGCACCCTTCTGCTGGGGGCTGCTGTCTCCGCGCCTGCCTTCGCGCCGGGATCATCTCCAAGCAATTTCTCAGCAGGAAGAATTGTATTTTATGGCATTAAGTAAAGCAGGACAAACTCAGCCCCGAAACAAATTGCAAAAAAAACTCGCCGGGGTCCATTATCACACGACTCATGTCGCTTCCTCCCAACTAAATAACCCTCCCGCTTCACAGATTTCTGTTTAATTTGGCCTCTGGCATGACAGAAAGGAATTTATTTTTTTTTTGCCCATTTACACAAGTCCATGAATCAAAGGCTGACACCAGTGAAGCTGCTCCTCCGTCTGACCGCGAGGCACGCACCGAAACCCAGCCAAGCGCTCTGCTTGCTCGCTCAGGGCTCGGGCACACACCAGCCCCATGTGGCCCGTGGCGAACAAATCCCTCTGTGAAAATAAATGCTTCACGGCTCCTGCCCTGGAAGGGCTGGTGTCTCCCCAGGGAGAACGGCTCCCAGTGCTCCCAGTCCCGAACCCCCGCTGGGTAACCCCGCTGCCGACCACTCCAGCAACGGGCACCTCCACATGCTCCCGTCTGTAAGCTGAGAACCGGTTTAGGTTAGGTCCAAAAAAATAGCTAAAAAAAATAAAATCTTTTGCTGTTTAAGAAACGTATCTCCACTGGTTTAGGTGTATTTTTAATGTAGGGCAAGCGGGCTTTATCCGCGCTGATATGGAATTCCAAAACACGATGAAGAAACGAAGCAGAAATTTCTATACTAAAGCCCCACTTAAAAATAAATCCAATTAAGGGGAATAAATAGGACGAGAGAACAACTAATTCCTGGTCTTTGCTTCTCTTCAAGGAATATTCATATAAATCCCCGCTCTGACATTTCTGCCATTTCATGTGACAGGGATCAGAATTCCCCTTAGCACAATGTTTTTTAAACCATTTACACTGACAGCACCTTTATAACAAAGAACAGAAAACTCTCCGTTTTCTATAGGCTCAGGAAGGCTTTAACGCCCAGCTTTTATCCACGCGAGCAGCCAGCACTCACACTGGAAATTCAAGGAGTAATTTAATGAAAAGGGGGTGGTAGAATCGGGGATTTGGAGTGAGAATGGGACGGATGTTCTTCTGGGATGAAGAACATCTCTCTTATCTGTGCTGGTGAAGTGCCTTGTAATCGTGAGTATTATTTATGCGCTTTGCAATGTAGTAATAATTATAACAAGGGAAAATCTGAGCTCAGTGCCTGAATTAACTGCCCTGGATGCCATAAAAATCTTGCCTCTGGGAGACCTTATTTTAAAGAGAGGGTTTCACAACTTGTGGACCCTTCCTTTCCATCTTCCCGTGGCCAGAGGAGGGGGAGGAAGGGCTCAGGCATTTAAAACCCCACTTTGCAGCTTATTTTTTAGGGGGAGAGGGACCACCCTCCTGAGTGAAGGGCTGGAGATAACATCTAGATAGGATGCTCATGTCTAAGTACACAGGCAGGGATGGGCAACGCCTGGAGGGACCCACAAAGCCACGCTCCGGGCTTGGGGACACTTCAGTGGGAATCTAGGCTGAGATGTTATCCCACCAAATCAAACGCCATTTAAAAAATAAACTTTGATAAGAACACTGCAGAAAAATTTCATCTCTGAGGGTGAGGGTCAAAAGAGGGGAGGAGAACAGCAGTGACAAGTGTTTCCTCAATAGAGAAGACAAAGACAGGAGGAGGTAAGAAGGTCAGCCCAGGTGGCCTAAAGGTGATCCTTTGCTGATCCTTAGCTCAGTGACGGACGCAGGAAAGCAAACACTTCACCTCCCAAAGGTTTGCTTGTACAAAGAAAGTCTGGAAAAAAGACCATAAGCAACGCTCGTGTCCTTCTAGTAGGTAGATGCAGGATGAACTGCCCAACTACGCCCTGGCACCACCGGCCAGATCCTTCACCTCTGAATCACCCACCTGCACTCACCATCCACAGATTCTCCCCCAAAACCCCACTGTACGCTTCCTGCAACACCCCGACAGCAATATCAGAGGTTATCAAAAAAAATCTTAAATGCATAAACAGACCTGAAAAATAACCTACCGATGTGCCACAGGATTTGTAACACCGGCTTTAAAAAATAGACCGACACATGCAAAGGTCACTAAAATATTTATATTAATGATAGAGCTGAACACTAAGCAGATATTGACTTCTGTTAAGGTGAACCTCAAGATTTATTGGCCTAAGAGGTAAACATTGACTGAGATAAATCCAAGGTCAATATTTACTACCAAGGACAATAAATCTCAGTGGCCTATGAGACATGAAATAAATAAATATAAATGTATATATACACTCACAGACACAAGTCTATCTACAGATATTTGCCCAAATTATTTGGAAGAATGATCATCAACATCATCTTTACAGCAATTTCTTAATTTTGCTGGAAAGAACCAAAGAACAATCAGTGTTAGATAGAGCTATTTGCATATGTCGGCACTGATGGTATCTCAGGGTGACATTTCTGCTTCTCCAGGTGCCTCCCTTGGCCTGGGAGCTGGAGGAGAAGTTTCGGAGACACAAAGTGAAGTCAGGACCTTCCGTGTAAATTCGTTGCCCTATTTCCACCTTGAGAACCAGGCTTGGAACGCAAGAAGCAGTTATATACGATGCCCCATCCCTGGAGGGGTTCAAGGCCAGGTTGGAGGGGGCTTGGAGCAACCTGGTCTGGTGGGAGGTGTCCCTGCCCAGGGCAGGGGCTGGGAATGGATGGTCTTTAAGGTCCTTTCCAACCCAAACCATTCTGTGATTCTATGATACAGGACAGGAGTCTGAATAATTGTCAGCCAGAAAGTTTCTGCTGGAGCACTTCAGAATCCAACCCACCTTCATCTAAGGTCAAGTTTCTTCCCAGACAAGGCAGGCGCAGGAGGGGAACTCGCGGATCTTCTGGAAGCGCTTTAACAAGGGGCACTTTTATTGTAGCTGTGGTCAGTTTTGTCTGAGCTCAGAACAAAGAGCTCAGAACGTATCAATCAAACCGAGCAAAATAAATAAATAAATAAAGGCACTGGGTGACTTTCAGAGTTATAGGCTTTTTCCTTGAACTAGAAAAGCAAATAAATTTAACAGGAGTGCTGACAAAAGTAGACCTTCTTCCTCCAAACAGTATACAAGATCTAAGCCAAAAGGAAACAGATGACTTTGTGTGTTTGTAGGAAGTGATTAGAGAAGATAGAACTTAATTTATTAAGATGGGAGATGGTGATTCTTTTGTTGACTTTTCAGGTCAAGTGTTAAAACCTTCTGCAAATAAGGCGGTGGATACACTACTGCTGAGCCTCAGTGCCCCTGGAGCCGGGGCACGTTTTTGCTCCAGGTTTTTCTTCTTCTTTGGACAGTTGTTGTGGAAAGTCGAGTGAGAGAAATTCGCAGTCCTTTCCTGTGCCTCCTGGTGGCCTCCCCTTCACAAACCGCACCAGTTTGGGCAGCTGGAACCTGGTTTAGACCAACATATTCCCAGTTGGGAATATCGGGACCACTTACGTCCCGATGCTGGACACTGCCTGAAGCCAACAGGGACGGCTTCCACGGGACTGCTGATTTTTTTGCTGTGCACCCAGTGGATGACAGAACAGGGAAAAATTAAAAAAAAAAAAAAAGAAACTATTCAACTATACAAAAAGAAAAACAAAAGAAAAAAGGAAAAAAAAAAAGGAAGAAGAAAAAAGAAAAAGAAATAAAAGAAAAAGAAAAAAAAAGAAGAAAAAAGGAAGACAAGAGAGAACAAAGTTCTCAAAAAAAAATCGCATATTCCTCTCCCAGTCTGCCCAGTCTGCGGGAGGAAGGCAGGCGGTGCTGGCCACTGGGTCTGCAGGAAGGAAGAGCAATTAGAAACGCGGGGCAGGAAAATGCCTGTTCGCACTGTTACCTTTAACTTCATCTTTAATCTCCTCCTGTGCCTCCAACTTGTCACCGCGGGCATTAATCACCTCGCAGGCCTTACGGCCTCATTTATATCATTTGTTTTAATGGCCTCTCCGATGCCATTGGTGTCGGGGGGCGTATAGCTCTGCCCCCGTTTCCTGCTGGAGTTTTGGTCTCTCAAAGCGCCGTGGTTTATTTTGACGCAGGTTTCCGAAGGCTACACTAGAGCCCCAGGTGTCAGTGATCGGATCCCAGTCGGCCCCTGCAGAGAGTGCTCCAAAATAATCCATGAAACATTATTGCTCTGAATATTTTAGAAGCCTCTGAAGTCTCATTAATACGAACACTTTGTATTTCATTAAATTTTATTAATGTTCTTAGTAATTTGAGGAATGGCAGGATGGCTAAACTCGTAAGCAGGATTTATTTCCTTCCTAGCTTGCAAAGGAAAGAAAAGTGATTTTTCAGCTACGCAAAAATGGGAAGGTGGAAGGAAGATAAAAACCTGACAAGCAAAAGACAAAATATCTTTGTATTTTGAGCAACCTGGTCTGGTGGGAGGTGTCCCTGCCCAGGGCAGGGGGTGGGAGCGGGTGGTCTTTAAGGTCCCTTCCCACCCAAATCATCCTGTGATTGTGTGGGATCTCAGGTTAAGAGTTCTCTCAACAGACAGAATCACTGCATAAAACTTATAGCCAAGATTCTCAAAATTAGATGCCAAAAATTCACATCTATGGGTTTTCAGAAGAACTGATAAATTCAGGACAATATAACGCCAAAACTGACTCAATTACTAAAGCCCGACTCTGAAATGCTCAGCAAAGGGCCGCTGTCTCCCCCGAGCAGAAGCTGAGTCCACAACAGGCAGATCTTGTTTCTCACAAACTACTTTACCCCATGAGGACGCTCGTAAAAGGGACTATCAGTGAACAGCAATAACAATTACAATATTCAAAATATTTACATTTAATGTCACTTTCACTCTGAAATAGCGCCAAAAAATTTCCCTTAAAATTGAAGTTCTTTTGGCTCCTGTGAAGATCCCACTACGGATTCTTACTGCAATACAATATATATTTTATATACTGAAGTCATTTACATGGTGAAGCATTTTATATGGTAATTATTTCACAGCTTGCAGAATGATGAGGAAATAACGAGGAAAGTTTTGGATGAGATTTTAAGAGAAGCAGAGACTCAGTGACCTGCTGGGAGGAAACATGGAGAGGCATAAACCTCTTTGGGGTTTATTTTTTTAAATTAGAAATAAAGATTTCTAAAAATACCATCTACTTCGCTAGCATTTTGAGGGGGAAATACCCAGTAGTTAGTTTTCATGCAGCTGAAAACTAGATCTGTTGGATATCCCACAGCCTGAAATCCTTATTCCGAAAGGCTCAGGAAGGTCAGGTTTTCCTGATGTGAAAAGGGGATTGGAGCGGGAATCTCTGAGCTTTTATTCATCAACTCAGAAAAGACTGAACTAAAAGGCTCTTTAAAGGCTCCCGGTCTCTGGTGGCTGTGGATCGATCACCCCAAGGAAACCCTCCCAGCCCCACATTCAGCCTCAGCCCAACCTCGGCAATGCAAGGCTGAAAAACAAATTTTGAAGGCAAGAATAAGGGAAGTCATAGAGGTAACTGGAAAACGAGACACTCTGCAACATCTGCCTTCTCCCTTTATTTGATAACTGATATCCTGCACAAAATACATCCACCCCTTCTTCACGGCAGCATGTTCAGTGCTATGAGGTAAACTGCCAGTTGAAATGGGAAAGTTGATTGGGAAGAAGATCCATAACGTGTTGAAGGCAATAATTTAAAGTGGATTAACAACAGTTGATACTGGAAGTGAAGGAACAGGCCCAGAGGTAATTTCAGCAAGAACTTCAGTCGTGAGAAGCAGAGATACTCCATTTGGATGCATCACACAGAGCATCACGGGGAAAAATGGATGCTTTTGATGACTGAAGTAATAAAATTGGAATGAAATTCAGTAACCTAACATGAAAGGCCACGCATGTTGAAGTTACAGAAACTATTTCTACTTTAATCTGAATTTATTAAATCACTGGATAACTGTAAATTACCCTTTTTTTACCCCTGGCTGGGAAAAAGCAAGCCACCCCACCCGGTGTCGGTATAGACCGGGTTGCCTCTGAGTGAGCAGGGAAGCGTTAATGCCACTGTAAAAAGCACTTCTGCAAATACTATCACTACAGTATTGTGCTCCAACCTAAGCAACCTTCCTTCAACGTGGAAAAGAAACAAAGAAACAAGACGCATTTGATTCAAAAAGATGTAAAAAAAAGGTATTCTGGGGTGACAAGTGGAAGGGAGAGCCCATCTTTTATAAAGGCAGAAAAGAGTTTGAATCACAGCAGAAAAAGAAGAACAGATATTTATAAACACATAGAGATGAGAGGCAAGGGTAAGGGTGAACATCAGAGTTGAAAAAGTTATTTTAACTAATGGACAACGAGGGCACACAAAAATCAACATACATAAACATTTAGTCTGGAAATGAGATGTTCTCTCGCCATGGGAACAGTAGTGTTATGGAGCAGCTTTCCAACAACTGTATTTTCTCCCATAAACTGGAGAAAATAAAAATATCTTCCTTTAGGTTATCTGAGGGATCAGACGACATGGTTTTCCGCAGGATGAGCCGGCTGAACTCCGTGGTTCAGGGGAGCCCTTTCAGGCTGCATTCCCAAGGACAGGCAAAACGCCGTTTCCAAGCAGGGCAAGGAGGAGCACAAGTGCGGGATGGGATGGGATGGGATGGGATGGGATGGGATGGGATGGCTGTGGGACGGCACAGCAGCTCCTGACCGCCCGCTCCTCCAACCCCAACCAAAGAGCTGGAAACCTCATCAGATTTGTTCCTCTCGATGTTTTAAAAGAGGAGAGGCAGTGCCAAACACTCCAAACAATAACGTCTCGCCTTTATAAACAACCTTTAGCCTGAGTGGATATAAAGCAGAGCCCGGGACAGCTGGGGAGCCTGTCTGTTGGATTGGCATCGCCGCTCTCCCTGGCTCGCGCGGGAGGCGACCCGGTCAGGGACGAGACATCTTGTTCTTCAAAAACAGCCTTCCATTTTGCCACTGGTAGCTCTCAGAAACCCTTCTCCTACAGGCTTAGTTTTGCCTGCTTTAGGGGCTTTTTGAGCATCCTCCAGATTTCAACTGGAGCCGGGGAATCGCATGCGCTATGCTGGATGACCGGGAGATGTGTGGAGTTTGTCTCCTGGCACAGCCATGGGGATGGTCTGTGTCCCAGTACGTACTGGGAACAGACTGAGACTACTGTAAGAATGTCATTATTACAGATGCAGCTCGGGTCTGCCTTTCCCCCTGTTCCACCAAACACCCTTCAATCTATCTGCTAATAAACGTTATTTGCAATCTGCACTAGCCCTCTCCGTATTTCCACGTTCCCACCAGAGATGGCCTTTATCCAAAGGGAGGGACAGGGAATGACAGTATCTGGGACGGGTCAGTACCAGATAAAAGGTGCAAGCCCCAGGCAATGCTATCATTCCCAATTCTTCTGAATTTCCCCCCTATTCTTCCACCCTGGCCATGAGACAGCCCTGCCTGGCACGGCCCAGCATCCTGCTGGATCAGCTGCCGAACAAACTGGTGCCACCAAGTGTTTCTCCAGCCTCAAGGAACAGGACGATTGAACCAAAATAGAGTTGTGGGTGAATCCAGCAACTGGGAAAAGGCACCGGGTGATTCAGCCCAGCTCAGGAGGGAAGGCAGTGCTTGGGCAGTGGAATAATCAGCGTGAGATCATTAACACCCGGCTGACGGATCAAAAGAAAGGTGAAGGAGATGTCTGAGGTCTCCCCGCTTCCTCCTCTCCCCGCTCTGGAGACCGGACAGAAACACGGGCATGTGTAGGGGAGTGTGAGCTATTTTAACCAAAACATTTCATCCATCCCTAAATATGGTCACAAGATTTTAGATACTTGGCTTACTCTTAAACAGTAAGATTCTGAATGATCTCCAACTGTGTAGGCTGTAAAAGAAAATGCATAAACCAGCAATCCTGCAAACTCCCTGGAAACACACTCACTGCCAGTTTTTTCTCCATAGCTGTTAGATTAATCAGTGTCTTAAGAAATTAGAGTGCCCCGTCATTATATCACTTTCAAACCTAATAAGCAACGCTTCGCAATTAACTTCAACTCGCCCTCCTTAATGTCATTATCTGTCATCCACAGCCTTGAGACACACCAGAGGAAAACGCCAACATTCTGGCACCGTGGAGATGCGCCATTTTCCTTCCAACGAGCCGCAAACAGCAGTATTTCAGTGGCATCTTGGTTACTCTCTTAAGACTGCTAACCCCAAACGGAAAAAATGTGGAAAGATCAGCTGTTCTCGAAAATATTGCCAGAAAAACACATTCAAGGGATTCTGCCTGAATCAGAACTCAAATCATTTTCCAGAATCTGGCCTTGAACCAAAACTCAAGAGATCAGCCCAGATTTCAGGCTTCAGTTTGACCTGATCAGATATTCATCGGCAAGTTCATCTTTCAAGGCAACTTCTACGCACATGTGTGTAAGCGTGAGCGTGCACAGAGTGAGTGTGACACCGGGGTGCAGACAATGGGGTTTATTTCTCTACTTATAGATGTGTACAGTCTCCCAGAAACATCTCTCCTCATCCGCCGTCTGGAAGCGTGACAGCTACGGAAGGGATGGTATAAGGTATTATCGACATCAAGTCAGAATAGTCAAGTTATTTCTAAACAGGCTTGGTAATATCCGATTTTAACTGACGAATGTTGATAAAAATGGAATTTATATTGCCTTTCAAGACTCAGGGACAAGAATATTTTTTTTTTTCTGAAATTGAAAGATGCCAGGAATAAATGAGGAATTGCAAAGTGGGAGAGAGATGGACGGGAGCATGTGAAGGGCCGGGAGGAGAGGAAAAGTGGCAAATTAGCACAATGTAAAACTGATGGATTTAAGAGAGAAAGGCAGAGCGGCATCTCTGTGAGCACCAGGGACACGGGGGTAGGAAAAGAATCCAAGTTGACCAGAAATTATAATCAATAATGTGAGTCAGGAACTAAGAACGTCCTGTGAGTTAAACCCTGAGCTTTCAGTAAAAGTAACTGCAACATCCTACAACCACCAAATCTCCAAATGCAGGAGATGGATTTTGCCAAGCAACGTCCAGCGCAGACACGGGTGAGTCTTCCCTCATCTGCTCTGCGTTTTAGAAAAGCAAATTATTATAAAGTCGCTTGAACGTATAGCTTTTAATTATGGTGATTTTTCATGGCTCTGTGACTGGGAAGCCGGGTCACCCTGCTACCAAGAGGCTGAATCAGGGAGCAAAGAACTAAAAACACTAATAAAACTAAAAGAAAAAAATGGACAAGGGACAATGGACATAAACTTGAACATAAGGAGTTCCATCTAAACATGAGGAGAAACTTCTTTGCTGTGAGGGTGGCAGAGCCCTGGCAGAGGCTGCCCAGGGAGGTGGTGGAGTCTCCTTCTCTGGAGAC
>JAOXJK010000069.1:1695288-1721021 GCA_025774025.1 Xenus cinereus
CAAACCCCACCTGGACACGTTCCTGTGGGACCTGCTCTGGGTGGACCTGCTCTGGCAGGGGGTTGGACTGGATGATCCCCAGAGGTCCCTTCCAGCCCCATGTGATTCTGTGATTCTGTGACTAGAAGTGCTTTCAAGGGACGGTGCTTTAACCAACGTTGGCCACAGAGAAGGACAAAGCACAGTCGGTAGCTCCAAGAGGAGTTACCAATTTATCTTCAACCTAATCAACCAGTAACAAACCCCATCCTGTTGCGGTCGCACTGCTTTGCTGTGCCAGGAGGACCAGTCCTCCCAGTCCTCCCAGTCCTCCCAGTCCCTACAGGCAGAAGTGGCACCACCGAGCCCTCCCTCCTGCCCCACTCTGGTGGCCGGGCCATGGGACGGGGGGCTCGGCACCAAACCTCCTCTTTTCTCACCCAAAGAGCTGTGAATTCTCCCTCTTACTTCGCATTCCACACATTTCCACGTGCGTACGGGGAAAGCAGCTGGGCCATATTTTTAGCTTAACCAGTTGAAAGGAAAAGCAAAGGAAGCTAAAATCAGAAGTATTATTTTGCACCATCGAGCATATTAATGATGCTTTTCCAACCTCATCAACATTCCCATCAAAACTAACATGTTAATTTATATTCTTTATATAGTACTAATTATGTGTACAGCAGCGTGGTACCCTGCACAAGGAGCCATCTCACGGTACGAGAGGAAAACATGATGTTCTGATTCTGACCTCACGACGTTGTAAGTAATGAATTACTCCAAAGAACACTGATTATAATGGGACTAAAACGCGGCCCTCCCGGATGCTTCAGAGACCGTGCAATTATGAAGGATGCTAAAGAATTTTATTTAGAGGCGGTGCCGGTGATGCAAAGTCCATTTGAAAGGGCACAGGAGTAAGGTAATTCTGACTACATATATATATATGTACATAGGAATAAGGCAATTTGACTCTCTATATATATAGGAGCAAGGCAATTCTGACTATATTTATTGCAAAGTATATGTTGCAAAGACTGGCTGATTTCCATTTGCAAAGAGCTGTAGAAGAAGCCCTGCCATGTGCAATACTGTCTCCACCATCCTATTCTCCTTCAGTTATACCTGTAACCCAAGTACTTCTTATCTAACTGCACAGCTATGTCAACAACAGCATTAAGCAAATTATACACGTGATTTTTCATTAGTAATGACAAAAAAGAGTCAAAATACCCATTTACTGATTTTCCCTATTAAACAACAGCCTGAATTTCATGAAGTGTCTTGCATAGCCCCATTATCTAGAAGTTCCAGCAATATTAGAGAAAAATAAAGGTGCATTCCACAGACGCACGCTACCTTCTCCAGCTCTAATGGAGGCCACCCAGTGGCAGGTAGGGCAGTAGAAATACGTTCTCTGGGTACCTACAGGTCTTTGTAAAATGATTTGTGAACAGAAAAGAGTGGGCCTTACTGCTGTAGCTTGGACTTTCTTTCAGCCCACCAGGCAGCAATTCTGTGGCTGCGTTAGAGACATCTCTCCAAGAGCGCTGGGGACATCCAGCCCCCGAGCATCACCCGCCCTGCGGATGCTGCTGGGGCCATAAATGGGGTTTAAGGACCATTTGCATCGCCTGGAGCTGCTCTTTTCCCAGCCTTTTCTCTCTCACCATGCAGCACACCCACAGAAAGACTTACATCCACACCGCATTCTGAGGAGTTTTAACATAAATACATATTTTGACAACTTTAAGCCCAGCCAGCTCGAAAATTCAGCTAAAGTGCTTTTAAGAAGGACTGCAGGTATATCATATATCATGTGGGGTTAGCTGAGACAAAGGTTTAAATAACAGCACACTTAGGAAATTCTGTAAGATGGTTGTAGATTCAAAATATATATTAGACTCACCTATAATCTCACACATGTAAATAATAGGAAAAGCTACTGATATGTGCAGTAATTCCAGCGTAAAACACCATGAGCATCAAAACTACTGCAAATTTCCCAACCACAAAACAACACTGCTACAAAGATCTCTAAAGTCAGTTGTAATGCACCGTGTGGACCAACAGGTAGAAGAGCTGAGACCAAATGCAGCAAGAAAAGGTCTATGAGAGATAAGGCTTTTCCTGTGCTAGTTCATCTCTTGCTTTACACAAATCTCTGACCCGTTAAGGCAGACTCTGTTTACACACTGAAATACGGGGCTTCATTTTTTCACCCACAATAAAAATTTCGAGTAATTTGTATACTTACAGCAATCTCAATTTTAGCCTCCAGGGGTTAGAGGTTGAAAGTAGGTTTTTTACCGCTCGTATTTTCTTTGTTACTTCATACGTCTCCTTTTTAATAACCTTGAACACAGTGACCCCAGGTGGCAGAGACAACCGCGGCTGCTTTCAGAAGCTGAGCCAGACCTTCATCCTTCACCATGAGATTGTCGAGTCCCCGTGTCCCATCTCCCGAGTCCCCAGCAGGGTCTCTGCCTATGGGACAGAGCAATCGTCCTGTGCAGGTTCTCATCCCAGAACCACCATTCCCCATTTCTGCATGGAGCTTTCTCCACCAACAAACATGGCTTCAGCTTCCCTGGGGCACCAGAAGGAGTCCAGTAGCCAAACCCCTGCGTCTGGGCCAGCTCAGGCTGAGAAACCGATGAGTACCCAGCACAGACCCTCCTCCCACCGCAGCCCCCACTCCATCCTTCAGGCACTTCTGTATGACCAGCTGGACCTGGAGACGTGCACAAAATTCCTCATCCAAATGAAACATAGATCTAGATCTGACAAAAAACACTAAGTATTCTCCAACGCTTTGATTTTAGTAGGATATAGGCATCTTAATGCCTTTAGAATCACAGAATTGTCCAGGTTGGAAGGGACCTTTCAGATCATCGAGTCCAACCATCAACCCAACACTGACCAAAACCATCACTAACCCATATCTCTGAGCACTCCGTCTGCCCGGCTTTTGAATACCTCCAGCCTCAGCTTTCTCCAAGCCTCAGCCGCCCCACTCCGCCGTCCCAGCTGCCGCAACACCTTACTGCTTTTTCTCATTATACTGCCTGGAAAAAAATTCAAGAAGTTTGCATTTTGTGACCCATAGTGTAAATCAGTACAAATAAAAAGCATCACCAATGCAAAAGCCAGAATTGACAGCAAGCAGGCAACTCACGGTAGCTTCTCCATCCTCAAAAAGCTGTTTTATGTCACAGATAGAAGGGATGGGTGAGTCACCTGCAGCCGCGGAGCATCTCAGGGCTCCGCTCAGGGGCTGCGCTCCCGCAGAGAAAACCCTGCTTTAGAGGTGAAGGAAACAGATTCATTTAAAGTACGGAAGGAGACTTTTCAAGCTGCTCATCGAAAAAAAAAAAAGCTGCCCAACACTATTTATTATGCAGTCTTTTAATTTGTATCAGTTAGCCATCACGATCGTGTACAACATTAATTAACTTCATGTGTGTGATTTTTAGTCTCGGGCCCAAGAGGCTGCGGGAGGGA
This sequence comes from Xenus cinereus, assembly GCA_025774025.1. Taxonomy (NCBI): domain Eukaryota; kingdom Metazoa; phylum Chordata; class Aves; order Charadriiformes; family Scolopacidae; genus Xenus; species Xenus cinereus. The sequence continues at coordinate 1,698,772 of JAOXJK010000069.1, forward strand.
GGGAGGGGGCGCAGGGACACGGCGATGCCTCCCGGGGGGATGCCTCCCCAATTAACGGCGATGAAAGTGCCCTGCCCCTGCCAGAGGGTGTCACTACGGCACCAGGACAAAGCCACAAAACAGATAAAACAGATAAACAAGAAATGTGGAGACGTTTTTAGCAGAAGTAAGCTCTATGTAGCTTTCCCATGAATCGCTCATCACTTCACCCGTGGGATTGAAGAACATGGCTCTGGAGCCTAAGAAAACAAAACTCGCTATTTTTCTTTCCCTCCCTGGACCTCTTGTGCTCTAATCTGACTTCTCACAGTAGGCATTGGTAGGAAGAAAGGAACTACCTATTAGAGCTGTTTGCAGAATCCTCATTGTTCCCACACAATTTAACCTTGTTTCCCATGAAAGCATCCTTTGAAAATGAAACTATTGGAAATGCACATCACTGACATCCACAAAAACCGTGCCCGTCAGGCCATTGTTTTCGTAGGAAGCGGCTGCAAAAGAAAACTAAATTTTCTGACAGGATGATATATAGCCCAGGTAGTTAAAAAGAGCCTGCACTGAATGTATTAAAGTGAAGATCAGATCTCAAGTGCTGAATTTGGCTAAAATCCTAAACCAGACGAGGAAGGAAGTCCCAAAGCCAAAGAGCACGGTCAATGAAAACACTTAGAAGCCAGTGAAAAAAACCCCGCAACACAGAGGAGATCCCAAGGCCCACAAAATTAGTAAGTTTATTGTCTTTCTAGTCAAAATGCGATTTACTTATTACCAAAAAATGCCAGGAGTTAGACGACCATGAGCCTGTATTAATACGGTACACGATGGCCAAGAAAATGTGAGAGATGTTGGAATCTCTGAAGAATTCCGCCGTTCAGCAGCTGGATTTCAGCCGTGCTTTAGCACCCGGGTACATCGACTGACGTTGCTGAGGACAGTTTTGATCAGGGAGGGCTGTTCCTGCAAAGTGCCAACCTGTCAAGGAATCAGACCCCGGGTTCTAATAGAACAATAATTGCACATCCTTGGAAGTCACTTCTAGTCAAAGCACAGGGTTTAATAAATAAGAGAGGAAACCCGAGAGGCGACACACCGCTAAGGAACAGCAAGTCATCTCGGACGAAACACAACTTAGGCCAAATCGCTATTTTAAACCAAGTTTCTGAAAGCAAAGGAAAACGCACGGGGATGCGGTGTCCCCGCTGCTGAAAGCAGCCAGACGAGGAGCTCGGGTGACGGGCGGTGAGGAGGCTGTCGGGACTGGGGATGGGGGCACCGCTGCGGCACCTTATCACAGCACACCCAGTCCTTCGTGGGGAAGGGCCGGTCGGCTCTTCGGGAATTACCGGGATGTCAAGAGGCCAAGGCCCGTTTCTGGACACTCAAAAGCAATTCCCATTCAGCTCACGAGAGCGTGACAGGGCTCTGTGAGGGACAAGAAGAGCGAGCACTTCAAAGGCAGAAGCAAAGTCTTCTTACGAGTCATTTAAACAAAGAATAAAAAAAGACAGAATTTAATTCAGAAAATTTCAACGTAAATCTGTTGTTTCGTTTCTCTTGTTTCTCCCTGACTTTTCATGACAGAGATCTCACAGATCAGACATATGGAAAATACAAAGATGTGGAAACTTGAGCTGGAATTTGGCTTAATGACAGCAAACTTGGTCTTCCTGAAGACGGAGAGAGGGATGTCGGGAGGTCTAGGCTTTACTTGGACCTTGTAGCAACTGTCAATATGAAACAGACTATCAGGATAGTGAAGTGCTTTCCCATTAACGAGAAGCTCTAGATTGCGCAGTTTATTCTGCTCACCTCAATTATCACATCTGGAAAACCACTCGATGTATCTCAGCCTTCACTCACGGACACTCACTCACTTTCAAATCCTCCGGGGTCATGACACAAATCAACGTTTTCCAGGCTGTCATACCCACAGACAGAAGAATAAACTACCCTTGGTTCTGCAAACACAGTAATTGCCCATCCCTTGGTTACTGGGATGGTGCAGGATCAGGACCCGGGAGCGTGGGGCACCAGGAGGTGGTTATGTGTTATCAATAAGGAGTTTTTAGAAGGCGGCAGCGCTACGCACTGCGTGGCCATGCTGAAGGGGATCCCTCAGGAGCAGGTTTGGGCCAGCAGGGCTCTGGGCAAGAAAGCACAGAGTTGGGTGCTGAGACACCCGTCTCACCGTCTCACAGAGAGCCCTCTGCACCCACAGAGCCGGGGACTTGGGGTCCCGCTCACCCAGGTGCCCCCCACTTTCCCCCAGGGGGAAGATGAGCCATGATGCGTGGGATGGAGAGGCTGGAGCTGATGGAGAGGTGCGAAGGCAGCCACAGCGTTCCTGGTACCATCTCCCACAGACTGCAACAGCTCAGAGGCTCCTGAATAAAATCCCATCCTTTGGAACTGAACTAAAACAATAGTTTAGCAAAAAATCCAAGTTGTGCCTATTTCAGGCCTGCAAAAATCAGCAGGCTCCAAGCCCTAACAGCTTGGCTTTCAGGCCCTACCAGAGTCACACAAGTGTTGTGTTCACAAGAGATGGCTGCTGACTCCTCATTAAGGGAAATAAATTTTCCTGTCATCACATTTTGCCATCTTAGAGAAAAAAAAACCCAAACCCACAATATTCTGGAGCAGCTCAGAAAGCGCTGCAAGAACCAGCAAGAGCAGAGAGCCAAGCTTGATCTGAAGAGTTCATGCGATGGAAAATCTGCCACATCCCGAGCTAATTTAAATCATGGATCCGTTCCCTGATTACTCTAAAAGAAAAAACTAAACTTTTCCAGTCTGAGTGTGCCCGACTCCAGCCACCAGCTCTTGGATCTCACGTGCCTCTGTCTATTAAAGAGACCGTTGCCGTCACCCAACCCTTCCCTTCCAGACATGATCAATTCACCTTCATTGAAGTAAATAAACTAAATATTCTCCTCACACAAAATGAGGAAGATGCCGAGTGCCTTAAAATAGCACCTGATGCTGCTTTCTGGATACGCAGTTATATTTTCTATTTAATGCACCACACAGAGGAGCCTGTTACACTTTTCTAATGCATATTTCATCTGTCTACAAAGCATGTCTTCAGATTGCTTATAAATCAGAAGTCAAATAAATACAAAAAATAAAATCCCTACAAAGAAAGTGATAGTTTTGTGGGGGCTTTTTAATTTCTGAAAGCCAAAGGCAAATTGAAAAACCCAATACTTTTTTTCTGGATTTTTTTTTAAAAGAAAAACAGTGAGAAGAGGAACCCAATGGTGCCAAAGGGTTAAAGCATCCCGCTTCGGGCAGTCTGAATATCTGAATTTAGCAGCTGACAGTGCATGGCGTGTCCGTCTCTTACAGCTGTTCCCCTCCATTCAAAGACCAGCTTTGTTTCTGGAAATCTTAGCAACTGCGACTTTTTTCTGAAGACAATGATGGACCAGCTGTTACCTCACAAGATGCGATGTACTTCGGGTCAAAGTCTTTAGTGAGGAACTTGTAAAACAAGAACTAAATCATTGTCTGGGTCTGTCAGGTTTTTTGTCATTAAAAGGGAGTTAGCAGCCCAACAGTCAACGCACACTCGCCATTTCCATTAAGTGCGCTGGAATGACAGAGAAATCTCATCTGGTGGTTGAGCTGAATCCTCTCTTTCTGTAAGGAAAAAAAACCCCACTGCTAAACCTCATAGCGCCATAGATTATTTTTTGTTTGAAGGTTGGTTTCTGCCTTCCCTGACGGTGTTACTAAGCAGATGTCATCTCCTAATGGAAACGCACAGGTCCCACCATTCACAATGTAAGATGGGGATTTTCAGAAGAACCTTCTAGGAGTTAAATGTTCACTTCCCACCATATATCAATCAACGTGAATATCTAGTTCCTTTAAGCTCTCTGAACACCCTCTTCTAACTGCATAACTAAGCAATTTAATCGCACAGTTGATCCTCCAGTCCCGGTACCGGTAACACTCCCACGTCCAGAGACAGGGGCTTCCGAAGCCGTGCCGGGCTGCGGAATCAGTCACCTCATGAAGACTTATTGGAGTAGGAGTAACTGCTGACAGGTTCCCTACAACCCTTTTCGGGTGGGGGGAAGAAAGGAAGCATCATTTTAAAGATTTTAGTTGAAATAAACCCTCGTTCGTCCACGCTCCAAGACAAATCGCTGCTTCCAGCTGCTCTGACGCAGACGACAAAGACTTGCCGAGGAGGGTGGATGTTCTTTTAGTCAACCTTTGTATGTAATTCTGGAAAGCCTTAGCGTTGAGTAATGCATTTCCAGAACCACTGCCAGCTAATTGTTGTGTAAAGAAGCACACAAAGGCATGGTCATATATATTGCAGTGGTAAAAAAATTTTACAAGGCCTGTTAAATTCAGCAGTAGTCTTAATTTTTCTATTTTATATATAGAGAGAGATAAGTTTAGACTGGAGATTTTTTCACAAGCATGCATGAATACTGTTTGTCTCAGGCTATGTTTTTTTGATCTAAAAAGGATTTATGTAAATTACTTCTCCGCTTTAACCCTGTTTTTCAGAACGGGTGACATACTGCCCATATGTAAACCACTGCTTTATGCAGAATTAAAAATAACCCCCATTAGGAATGGCGCCGCTCGCATTTGTGACGAAGACTATAAACTGTCTGACAAAACACTGAGAGTGAATCACAACCTCTAAAAAGCTACGAACTGACAGTATTTGTTTCTCAAGATAAAAATATCCATAAATACCAAATGTGTGTGCTTTTCGTTATGTTTAAGAGAACAACCTACCAGGCCAAATATTGACATCACAAAAAGTACATCCCCAGTAGAAAGCCTGTAGCTGTCGGGGATTGATTCCGAAGCAGATACAATCTCCTGACGACTGCTGAGAGCAGAACTTTGCGTAACTAATTTAGAGACTGCTGCCTGCAGGCACCACAATGGTAATTAAAGACAATAATTCTTGGGTAAATGAGATGGATGTACTGGAAAATAAAGTCAGCGTTAAATTCATGGCTAAGCCTTGAATGGAGAATTGGATCGTTTATTTTCCTAATGGCTGGGCAATTCTACCTGGTTTCGTTTCCATCTCCGCTGCCAGATGACTGTTGTCTCCAAAATCCATAACTTTTTCTAGTTTAAGTAGTATTCCTCACTGGCAAGCTCCAGTTCGGCAGGGCTGAACATGCTCCCATTTAACTGCATGAATAGTTCCTTTGACATCCAGAGCAAGCCAAGGGAACAGCTCACAGTTAAACACCCACTTTTAAACACCACGACGAGCCGAGGCCATAAACAAGGCAGCAAAGCACAAAGAAAAGCTGGATCGCCAGGCAATTCACCTGGAAAACACCTTGGTGTCATCCAAAGCTGTGTTTGGCATGCCTTGAGTGATCTGAAAGATGAGTTTCCTCTTCTTGGTTGCTTACACCTACAATTCCAAGGACAGGCTGACCATCAAATACCACTGATGATCAGAATCTCCCCCCAGGGAGGTTCTGCACCAGTCTCATCAGTACCAAATCTCTTACATGGACATAGAACTTGTTCAGATCCACCTCCTCTGCCCTCACGTTACCATGATCTGCTGGAAGTCTACCATCCCCTGGAGCTCCAGCACGGGTGGGACATTCAGCAGACCTACATGGGACACAGCCCATTCCACTGTGCACCCTGGGGGGATGAAGCCATCATCCTCCTCTCAGTGGGCTGCTCCCAATAAGGAGGGGGAACAAACCCATCCAGCTCTTGGGTCACAAAAAATCCTAAGTATCACAGAACCTCAGAATGTGATAATATGAATAACAATGATTATAGAATGTGCAATACCGACCCCTGAGGAATGTCACGCATCACTGGTCGCCACTTGGACATGGAGCTGTTGACCACAACTCTTTTGAGTGCCACCATCCAGCCCATTCCTTATCCACCAAGTGGTCCCTCCATCAAATCCGTGTCTCTCCAATTTAGAGACAGGGATGTCGAGTGGAACAGTGTCCAGTGCTTCACACAAGCCCAGGTAGACGATGTCAGTCACTCTTCCCTTATCCCCCAACACTGTAACCCTGTCGTAGAAGGCCACCAAATTTGTCGGACACGATTTGATATAACCCAAGGAAGCCATGTTGTTGACTCAACAGAGCCCTCTGCCCCCACCTCGCCATCCCTCGCTGTGCAATTTCTCTCATCTCTTGGTCTTTCTCTCCATCTCTCATCTGCCGAGGGGCTGAGCTCTGCATTTTGAACATTCTTGGCAAGGAACAGCAGCTCATCATAGAGGTATTCACGCCATCTATTGCCATCTAGTTCCATCCTCTGACTTTGTAAGGGAAATTAAAGTGCAATTTTGCCATCACTTAATTTGATTTCAGCCCCTGCTGCTGACAAAAGGGGGGGTCCCACCCTGCCCTCCCTCATGTGAGCCAAAGTGTTTCTGCAGCCAGGTAGAAGGTGGGAGGAACGACCTGCTCTGACTGAAAACGAACCCTTCGAGGGTGGATCACTTTTTGGAAGGCTGAGCTGGCCAACAGCAGCCACCAGAGCAAAAGGAACCTGCAGCCAAGGTTTGGCATTACTGTGTTACGTCCTCCTTGGCTTAAATCAGTGGTGAGACCACACCCTGAGCCCCAAAACTAGATGCCTACAGCAGGCAGAGTAAATACCCCCCTTTAACATCCATGTGGTCTTACCACAATGCGGGCTCTTGGAGATACAGAAATTCTAACACAGTATCACAGGAAGGGAGTTTTTCTTGCACTGTTCTGCACGCTGTAGGCACATACAAAGCACAGGCAGAAGCCAGATCTGTGTTTGTTTTTTAACAAAAGAGTTAAGTTACAAATGCAAGGGAAATACAGGATGTGTAACGAATATGTCATAGCTGTGGCATCCCGTTTCTAAAATACCTCGCTCCTGAATGGTGCCGTCTTAAGTTTCTTCCACACACACGAGGCTTTCCAGCTGGCCTGCAGCCAGTGCCTTAATAAAACATGGCATTATGCAGAAGTGAATAAAGCTTATAGCAATAATAATGTCCTTGAAATTCACTAATCGCTAGAAGTTTCAAGAAAATTTGAATGTGAGATCAACAGGACAAAACCTAAAATTCATCTGTTAGCTATGGAAAAACACTTTTCTCGTGTTTGATTATGCCTGTGCTGAAAACAAGTACCCAAATCAATAATAACTTGGATAAAGAGTGTGGTTTCTGAATTTGAAGACAATACCTAGCTGGAAAGGAGTTGCAAGCATTTCAAAAACCACCATTAGGATGTAAAATGATTACAAATTGAAGAAATGGTCTGAGAAAATAGATATACTTCCAATAAATACCCAACGGCTAAGTGTATTTGTGGAGGAATAACCAAGGCATAAATACAAAGCGAAGACTCACTCTCCAGGTGGCATTTCTGCAGGAAAGGATCAGTGATTCCACTGATCACACAATAAGTTGGAGTCAATGATATCCTGTTGCTGTGAAAAATATAAAGAAACAAGAAAGAGGTGGATCAAGTGGAGAAAGTTGAGGAGAACAACAAAACCGGCCAGTGGTTTGAGGAAGCTGGTCAGCAAAGGGAGACGGGGAGAACTACATTCATCTAGCTGAGAAAACAGAAGATGTGCAAAATAATAATCCTTCAAATAGATAAAAAAAGAGAGAAAAGAAAAACGTGTAGAGAAAGAATACACTTGTTTCCCGCTACTGAGGGTCCAGGAATTACAAAAAGAGAGCTCAGAGACTTCTCCCATCCAGAGAACAAACTCAATTCTGTTCAAAGGGATTTGCCTAACCTCTTCTTAACAATTATAGATTCTACAACGTATTTAACTATCCTTACCACTAGAAATTATCACCACCTGTCTAGCTTACATCCATCATGTACAATTTAAGCCTAATTCTGATGTTTTGTCTACAGGGCACACAGATACATGATTACTCACTTCCCCTTAATATATTTTAGGGACGTTATTGTGTCTCGATGCTGAGAAGTCTTTATTCGGACACTCCTGTCTTTCCAGTAGCGTATATTTATGGCCAGTAACCCCCTGTAGGACCCCACTTTGCCACCGGTCATGGCTCACGACTGCCTGAATCACAGAACACAGGTTACTTACAACACACTTGGAAGAAGGTAGTAGAACATTGTTCTGAAATGCTGACAGCGAGATGATGGTATCTACACCTTCCCTCCGGTTTTATCTGCAGAATCACAGGAGCATCTGCCCCCCCACAATGGTTGGGAGGATGCTGGGAAAAGGGTAAGAATCTTGAAGAGCACTCTTGGTTGGTTGCGTGCCCAGTACAAGAGCCAATTTTCATCTTTATATCTTGGCCCTGACAAGCACAGAAAATAAAAACTGCCCTTTATTCTCATACCCTTGCCGTGCAGGCAACACGCAAGAGTAAATGCAACGCTGTGTGATGCTGTGATAAATGCAGCAGTTTTGTTTGCTGTTTAGTTCACTTGTTGTTGCCATTTTTTGCACCTTTATTAGAACCCAGTATTTTAGTAAAAGCATTAAATACCATTTCTTGACTCCTGTTTCCAAAGCAGTTTCACACCAGCGTACTGTTCAAACAGATCAATTTATTATTAATCCAACTAATAAAATACACATAAGTATCCTGAAAGCCTTAGCAGGCATTGCAGCTGCCTGTACATTAGCAATGAAGAATAAATGCTTGTAAAAATCATGACATAAGTTAAAATGCCACAAGTGGAGTCTGGAAGTGCATGTTAAATATTTATCTACTCTCTTTACTCCTTGATGAACAAGTTTTACGCAGCTTTTACACAGAATTTTTCCATAGCATTTACATACAGATATGGTGAATGTTTAACTATTCCACCGTCTGTGGTCAGGAGGCCACCGAGCTTCTGAGCAGGGACTGACCCACGTGGCTCGTGGCAGAGCAGATGGGCTCTGGGGACATCCTGGAGCCATACTGAGACTCCTGCTGCTCCCAGTCCTGTTCTCTCACCCTCAGGTTTTGCTGCAGCTGTACTTCCTTCTCCTCCTCGACAATCATCAGCTCTGGGTCCAACTCCCATTCCCGCAGCAGGTCACCTCCAGACCTTCTCGCCGCCCCCCTCGCAGTGTCTGCCCCCATCCAGCAGAGACAGAACATCCTGCCAATGAAATGATGAAAAAATAGCTTTTATTTTTATCCACAGAATGAAAATAAACAATCTCTCCTTTCCCCCCCCCTTTACTATTCCACACCAGAGCAAAGCCAAGTGGATGTACTTGCACCCCAGCGTTACACATTGAACTGATAAAAATTCTTATTAGCTACGCTGCCAGGTTAGAGGAGAGTGGGACAATCAGATTAGCCCCTCGTCGCCAATTTTGACTTTACACACCATTTCCCAACTAGGAAGCCTTAGAGGCCGGAACCAGCCTTAATCTGCTGGATATCCAAGAGGGGGAGAGGAAGTAAAACGCTGCCAAGTTGTGGGTGTAATTCTCTCTTTGCATAGATGGGACTCGCTCCCTGCCCGCTGACCCGATGGCAGAGCAGTGGGGAGGGCATCGGCACCCCCTGCCTTCCCGCTTCCTCCCACACGCAAAACTCCCCAGTGGCACACAGCAAAAGAAGGGGGAAAGTTTAGGCAAACTCTTAACTGCCTCCAGAATGGACCCGGACCATGAAATCTCGTTGGAACCAGGAGGAATAGGACCGGCAAGGAACTTCTCTCCCTTGTGCAGCCATTAGAATCTACAGCAATGACCACCTTCAACAACGCTTGAACGTTCTTAAGTGTAACTTCCCACCAGCATCCTGGAGGGCCATGACAAAGATAGATCTACTTCCTGAAATATGCACTTCTGCCAAGTCTGCCATTTCATCTTTGAGATATTTTTATTAGGTACAAATGCCATAATCAAGGATTTTATTTAATTTTTTTTTTTTTTTGGTGGGACTTCCACTTGGATCATAGGTTCAAGGAAGAGCAGAGAAACCCAGACGGCTGCTGCCCTCAACTGATGCTGAAGACAAACTGTTGCAAAGAATATCATCTATAAAAATACATTCATGTTTATAATACAAAAACCCTCACAGTTAATGTTGCCATTTCATTTTTCCCCAGTATAATGAGAGTGAGCGCCTCTTACCTGGCTGTAGGTCCAGCTCCACCAATGTTTTCTCTCAAGGCCTGAAGAGAGTGCAAAGCAATTCCTAGTTCTTCTGGGTCCTCCACAACACTGTCTTCTGGATCAGAAGCTGTCCAGGAGTTCTTCCAAAGCTGTCACACAGGAAGCTGTTTTGCAGGATTGTGTGTATGTATGTATGTGAGGCTCTGGTGAGCACCACGTGAGCACCAGATAGTCACAGGGCTACTCATCCTCCAGTGGTAGGAACCAGCAGGTCTTCAGAGTGCTCTCTACCTGGGAAAACCGTCCTCTTAGTGGTGATCTCCACAGCTTCTTCTGGTCTGCACACTGGTATGAGCTATGGTTTTCCAAAGTATCTTGCTGCCCTCACACCTGAGCTTGACTAAGAAGCTCCACCACCCGCCTCATAAAACCCTTCCAGCAGCCTCTTCCATGAGTTTTTGAGTGGAGTTGCAAAGGACATGGAGAACAGAAGAAACACAAAATGAAGGGGAAAAACCCCGTGTGGACATAAACCAAGCAGTATGTCACCACATGGGGTGGGAGAAAGGAGGAGAAAGGAGTTAGAGCACACGTGCCAAGGGACCTGCAGGATGAGACAACAACATCCAAATCCCAGCCCAACTGCATCCCAACTGCAAAGCAGATCCAACGAGCCTCAACGAAGTGAAAGGGTTTTGCCACAAACCCCATCCATGGCAGGGAACCCCACCACTGCACAGTGACATGAGGCTACTCCGAGCAGACATCCCTCTTTTCCCCACAGCTCATCAATATTTACCCTACATCACAAAAAAAATGTAATATAGCCCAGTACTTTTGTTAGATACATGATATTTTAATAAACAAAATCAAGCTATAGCTATTAAACCACAATAAGGAATTAATTTTGTGAAGTCCTGATGTTGCTTTAACTTTTTACAGTTAGTTTCTCATCAACTCAAACAAATTTTGGGTCATAAGTATGTGATACATCCATGTAAACTGGAGGTTTTGGTGTCAGTGTGCATGGAACAGACCAGCTCTGGGCAAAGGAGGACACACAGAAAATACACATCAGGTGCACGGGTGAGGAAACAGAATGAAAAAGCCACACATTCCTGATTTTGCAAATGAGAACAGCTCTCACAGTTAAAAAGCACATTTCCACATGTGCCCCAGAGAATGGGCGTTTTGCCCCTGGCGTTGAGAGAAGCAGGACCCTACCCCAGAGCTGAATCAAGATCTTGCTGAAGGCAGTGGGAACGTCTCGGGAGAAAAGAGGGGACTGTCCTGTCACCCTGCAGAGCTGCACTGCCCTGTGTAACCCTAGAGACTCTGGAAATGAGAATTTTGGCAAAAGTTGCAGGTAACTAGCTCTGCACTAGTACTGATGCAGTTACAGTTCCCTTTTATTGCACTTTTCCGTATAATTTTACACCACAGACGGTGTGTGTGAGCGTGTCCGTGCATGGGAGGGGTGGCGACCCTTTTTTAAGCACGGCACAAGAAAAGATGTCATCTCAAATAAGACTTGAACAAAACTATTTCAGACACCAGCGCAAAAAGATACTTGTTTACCTTAACTCCAGCATGACTTCTCCTGCCATTAATCAGCCCTGTGGAATATCTGACACAGAGATAAGACGCTACACACTGTCTTTATAAATAAGGGGTTATGTCAGACGTAAGGAGCTTCGCAGCTGCCAAGCAGCAAGTGCAGCACAAGCCATGGGGACTGCACAGACACGGGACGGATTAACAGGAATAGCTTTTCAGAGGAGAAGGAAGAATGTAAGAGTCATCCATTGGAAATGAGGAATTAAGCCCTGTTAGTCCAGCCTTCCCCCACCTGAGCACCTCCTACATCTTGGTGAATGGTCAACCACGACATTAAATGAAACAACGATGCTGTCTTTCAGCGTGGAAAGCACTGAGGAAAATAAGCACAGAAAATGAAATATCCTCACCTGCATTTCCACCATTCCAAAGCACAGAACCCAAAAGAAGCCGTACGTGACTTTACTGAACTACATATCTGCATCTACAGGATGCAAACGAGCAGTGATGGAGAAGGTACCTCCGACCTGCTGGCTTTCCCACGCTTGGCAAAGGAACCCGGACGAGGGCAACAGCACCAAGTCAAGAGTGAGCTCAGCAAAACGCACAGAGAACAATTCATTCCTTCATTGCAATTCTGTCTGCAAAAGCAGAATGCAAGCACTTTTCCTTCAGTTCTTCTCTCTCCCCCTGCGTTGCTAACATGTTACTGAAATGTGCCTCTTCCAGCCCGAAAACCTGTCCTTTCAGTGCCGGGCACGTTAGCACGCCCATGGTACAACTAGGATTTATAGCCGTTCTGTACAGGAATTCTCTGCTCTGGGTGAAAAAGTCAGAAGAAATGTGCAACGTTAATCCTTTTCTAATTACTCCGGTAATCTGCATGCTAATGCCATATCGTAATGATTAGGATTGCAGAGTAATTAAACTGTGTTAACGCCTGCATGAGGGAGCACAATTTGGAGCGTGCAAGGGAATGTGCTTTGCCTGAAAGCATGCGAGGAGCCCCACCGAAGGGCTGCTCTGCTGATGTTCTGCCACAAGTCTTTGTCCAAGTCTTTGTCCCTTCTAACCACAGAGGGACAGAGACGTGGGGCTGGGAAGGACCTGGGGACATCCCTGACTGCTGCAGGGCAGGACTGACGCTGCTGCTGTCACTCCGGGCAGACTGCAGTGTGATCCCTTTTTAATGGCCACAAGTGGTGGAGGCTCCACAACTACCCAACAGTCAGAGACTTGTCCTAGTGTCCGACTGACTCTCTCCCACCGCACTTTAAATCAGTTGTTTTTCACCCTTTGGCACACACAGTTTATTGCTCATACACCACTATTCACACTCAATTATCAGCTTTTATCACACCCCCCCGACCTGTCTTCTGGAGGCCAACCAGCCCCAGTCTGCCCTCCCAAGTAACGCTCCATGATCCTTCCCACCGCTCTTCCCTCAACCTCCTCCAATTACTTACTCTCGAAGTGTGTTGTCCAAACTGGACACCGTGTTTCAGCTGAAATCTTTCCAGCACAGGGACATGTCTTGCATGTTCTCCCATTCAGTTACCCCAGTAAAAGGTCAGTATTTTCAAAACAGCTTGACATTAGTGACTAATGTTCAGACGATGATTCACACTAAGCTCCACATAGTTTTTCAAGGAATTACCAAAACTGCAAAACCATCTTATAGTTAACAAAGGTGTTCTTCCTGCCCAAGAATACTTCTCTGCACTTGGCTCAGTGACAATCCATCCCGCTTTTATTAGAACATTTCTTCAACCTGTCAGCATAACTCTGCTTTCTAATGTTGTCTCCCAATGTTTCAGCAGCCCTTTCCATCTTTGTGTCATCTAAAAATCCAACACTCGTACTCTGCTCCACCACTGAGGTCATGAACAACAATGATGAAAACCAGACCAACGCTTCAATAGATCTTCCCATTAGAACGCTGGGCCATTGATAACTGCTATTTGGTAATGGCAACCAGACCAGTTCTGCACAGACTGCACAGTGGTTTCACTGGAGACGTGTTTCCCGTGATTGTTTGTGAAACTCTCACACACATTAATGTCGAAAACATTACCAGAAGTCGAGCTGTCTGGCCTCTGCTGTGCCTTCTCCAGATACAAGACTCGCTACTCAGTTGCGGGAAGACATTTTCAAGTTTCTAAAAGTCACGTTGGCTGTTGCTGAACTCCTTGGTCTCCTTCAGGTGTTTACACATAATTTGTTTGTTCCAGTTTTTCAAATAGCAACAGAATTCACCTCTAACTCTCATTTACCTCTTTATAGACATTATGCTTTCTCTTCCCCACTCTTCCCTCTTCCAGCACTTGACCTATCTTCCCCGAGTTCTCAGAAATATGCTTCTGAGATCGCTTTAGCCAGTTCCTTAAGTAATCTAGAATAAAGTTTACCAGGCACAGCTGATTTGAAAATATTAAATGTGTCCGAATACATTCTAACCTGTTCTTGCCCCTTTTTAGCTTGTGATTTTACCCTCTGTCATAACTGGGTGTGTGTGAGGGTGCATCCAGCCTGGCTCAAACGCATCAGTGAGAATACTTCTGATCCCTGAGATAAAATTTAATGTAATTTCTTGTCCTCGGGTCAAGCCACAGATTCCTTTAAATCATAAAGCACCTCATACCTTCGTTCATTGTCATCCAGATGAGCAAAGAGCACGTTCTTGGAGATGGCCTTTGCCAGAGCAGTCATAGTTTTATAGTCCTTTGGAATAACCTGTCGAGAAAAGAAGGAAGGGTCATTACACGCCTGGGTGTGTTTCTTCACAGATCCTGAAATCTACAGAAAATTCCACTACTCAAGATAAGGGATGCAATTTGATTTCAAACACTGAAACAGGGTTAGGCTATAATATAAAGTCACTTAAGAAAGTAATAAATTACAGTTTTGATAACACGAGGGTAAGAATTTATGTTCTCAATATGACAACCAGAGAAGAAGTATAAGATCTGGGAAGAGTGGGGGGAGAGATGTCCATAAAATACTATAATTAGCAGGTACTGGCAGCTGTGTTGTCTCCTTTCAAATCTCTTGGAGTGAGGAAAGCTATCTCATATTCTTCTTCCTCCACAAACAATACCAGAAGCAACCTACTATTTAAACTAGGGAATGAGCAACATTTGTTTGGGTAAAAGGTAAAAATGGTTGATTACACCCTACTTCTCAGCACCGGTTGTGGTGTAAGGAACTGAGCTCCTGAGAGGCCCACCTCAGTCTAAATCTGCAGCAATGAAAAAGGAAGAGACCAGAGTGTTGGGGCAGGGACCCAGAAAGCAGGAGGGATCCTTTAGGTGTCACAGTAACCAGGCAGCTGACCAAAACCAAGTGTCGGGAAGAATCACTTGACCATTTCTTACATCACTCTTCCCAGTAATCCTGAATGTCCTCTTCGAGCCAATAACCCTCTTTACAGCAAGAGTGTTATTCTGTTAGTTGTTGACTACATGTTATGACAGATGCGTTGACAAATACTGCTTTCTCTAGTTTCAGAAATGAGGCAATGAAATAACCCTCTGCAGAGCTCCTCCTTTGTGCTCCTCAGGATGGAGCCGTGCCAGGTGCTTGCTCAAATCTCGGAGCTGCATCCCCTTTGATTTTTGTTGCCAGTGACATAACTCACGGCACTGCCTTCAGCGCTGCTCAGCCCACAGCTCACCCCTTCACGGCATCCTTTACGTTGCCTTGTGACCCACATGTGTTTCTATCCAACACCTGAACTCAAGCCAGCCCTTCCTCCTGGCTACTATCGAAAACCCCATCTGTTTGCAATAGTCTAACACAACCCTTGCCTTGCTTTTTACACTTTTCAGTTAGTTTCATAATTTGTCCTTTCAGTGTCTCCCTTTATTGCTGTATTCTAGAAATCGCTGTCACAAACACACATCCACGGGATTCACCACGGGATTCGTTTGCCGATCCCCTAAACTTTTATTATTTAAGCTCAGTCAGTTCCTAGGAAACTAAAATCGTAACAGCCCCAGTCACAGAACACAAAGAATATGATCTGTGTTGCTTCGTCTGGCTCTTGCCTACCCATGCCACTGTCAGGGCTTATTGGCATCACTGTTGGAAGAGGAAGAAAACAAAGTTAACTTCAGGTTCCATTACAAACATAAAAGAATTACTCAGGGGTGTGGGAAGGAATATTTCCTTTGATTTCTCAGAAGAGTCAGATGGAGCTCTTATCGAGCAGAGACGAATTCGATCTCTTCATCGAAGTTTTTAAGGGGGATATTGCAAACTGCACAGAAAGAAAAGTGTTTGCAAGTGGCTTTTAAAATATCACACAAGTTTTTTAACAGTGCAGTGCATTAATAGCTTGACCACAGAGCTCTTAAAATTCACTGTTAACTTGCAAGCATTATTTAACTGCCAGAAGAATACTCCTCCGTACTTGTTTTTAGGTCGAAAGGCTCTCCTCGCTCTTTGTTTCTTGGGACACAAATCCCCAGAGCAGCCAGTGAACTTGTATCACAAGAGGATGACAAAAGCCCGTCTGACTGCAAAGGCAAAAAATATTCTGCCAAAAACCAGGGACTGACAAAACCTATTTCCATAAAGAAAAAGCTTTTTGAGTTAAAGCTACTCCAGGCGTGCACAAAAGCACATTAGTAGCATCTGTCAACCTCGCGAAATGCATTTTTAGCCTGGCTCCCTAAAGAGACATGACAGGCACTATTGCAACGTCTGTCTTTTAATAACCTCTGAAAGCTTTGGCCAGTTTAAAAAAAAAAATTGTAGAGTTATTAAGAGATATCAAGGATACGAGATAGCTAGATATTCTCATGAAAAAGGCAGTTAGAAAAGAGAAGCCTAAATTAGTGCTCCTACTAAAGAAATCACCTAATTTGGGATTGGGGTTTCTTCAAAGACAATGGTCACGTAAAATCACCCAAGTGCGGTCAACAGACTGCTGAAAATCCATGGGTCAGGTGCCCAACCAACATGGGAACCATGTGCCTGAATGGTCTGGGGAACCTAAATGACCTGGGCTAGAAGAAAACTTGATCTAGAAGTGACTTTTTGGAAGAAAAAGCAGGAAATGCAGCAGTAGAAAAGGCTGCTTTCCAAAACTGTGAGGTTCTAAAACTCAGAAGCTGCCAGAGTCTGTGAATATCAAGAAAATGGCTGGGAATTACCGACCCTGTCAGAGGGGAAACAGCTCAGCAGCACATCTCCAAAAAGAAATAACAGACAACCCTGAAGCCACACTGATGGGGAAAGTACTCAGTCAAGGAGGCAGCAAAAGAACCGGAGTGAGAAGAAGGTGGTCAAGCCATGCCTATGTTGGCATGAGGGCACCATCCTACAGGCCATGAGTCCAAATCATGAGAAAATCTTGTCCTGTACATCTCAGAATGGGACAGATGGTGACACATTACCTTTCTGACGTAAGAAACAGCATCTTCCTCAGTGTAGACTTCTGCGCTGACCCCCCCTCTTCGGCGTCGGGCTTTTACCACTGGGTTGGGAGGAGGAGGGGAAATCTCATCGTCGTGAGAATCAGACTGGGAACTGGATTTCTGCCGAGCCAGTATTTGTTTGCATTCTTCCTGCAAGGCAAAAAGAGACCATGAAGCACCCCTTGCCCCTGTAGGTAACTTGCTGGATACACTCGATTCGCTCTTCTTTTACGACCCTCAGCAACCCCTTCACTTCTATGTCTGGATGACAGTTGATTTACACACCTGTACTGCCAAAAGAATATTAAAAATTTCATGTGAGCAGCACGGAGGACTGATGCGGACTGCACTGTGTGTACAGGTATCATCGCTCCAACGCCTGACCTGTTCAACCCTTTCTTACACACAATGGAAATCAATGTATTATAAAGTGCAAACATTGTTTTTGCAGCTACTCCTGGCTGAAAAAGCAAAAGAACAAGCCTCTTCTGCTCCCTCTCCAACATCACAGCTGTTATTTTCTCAGTTGGATTGTACATATCTTTGTCTCTTCTACAGAGAACATATCAGAAGTCACACATCGATATATTAAATAGGTTTCCTCATCTTGCTCTGCTTTGCAGGGTTACTATCACCAGAAAGAACAAAGATGCTCCCTACTCCAGAATTTCGGCCATATAACAGTTTTACAATCAATGGGACCACGTCCAAGCAAATAAGATCCAAGGTAGGCTCCAGAGGACTATGAAAAATGATGGCTGGCCCAGCACCAGCTGGCCAATAGTGAGGTCATTCTCCAAATTTCAAGCTCATGGAACGCAGAATAAAATACAAAGGGGAATCCCTGAAGAGACGGTTACAAGAGCAGGAAACACTACGGAAAACCTTCAAGAAAGGATGTCAGAGTTGCGAGACTTTGTCAATTCATACACTGAATTATTTGACTTCGAAAGACTTGGGACACACAAGATTTCTCATCATTGTATTTTCCCAGAGCCTTCCCATCTCCTGTTCTTCAGCTTCCTGGGATCCAAGGGAAAGCACACAGGAGGAAAACTCCCTTTGCATCACCCACGTCTACGGCCTCTCCCTTACACAGCTCATTCCCACGGAGAGTTCCCAACCCGAGGCAATAGATGGAGCCTGTGGAGGAGGGAGGCGCTGGGAGCAGCGGTGCCAGACATGTGGCACTGGAGAACAACACAGCCAGTTGGTGTCCCTGAGGGAGGAAATGAGTTAGAGTGAACTCATCAGGTATGACACCAGAAAAAGAGTGGTACAGAAAACTGGCACAAGTTCACAATTTTGGAGCTTGCAAGAAAAACAGATGATTAATCTATGTTTTGCCATTGATGTTTACAAATGTCTGACAAATCCAGTCATGCCACTTGTCTTTTCTGGTCTTGTTCCAGTTTCTTTCCTCGCCATCACTGACAATGCCCCTCTCATTAACCCAAGGAGACTTTGACAACCATCTTTGATGTATTACTGCTACTTGAAATAAATAACTAAATAGTATTTTCCATGCTGCATAATTCAAAGTAACAAGTCACACATTCTTGTTTTGATTAGAGGACTACTGAAATATTTAAGAGACAAACAGAGAGATAAAATGTAGAGGGCTGGCTAAAGATCTGTCTCTTCGAGGTCCTCAGAAAGTGCCAAGTTCTTTCTGAGATCAGTAGACTTTTTTAAATTGGGATTACAACACAACAACTCCCGGGACATAGGACAGTTGAGCTAGGTGCTAGAAAGAAAAATCAGAGAAAAAGCTGAGTTCAGATGTATTAAATACTTACTGAAACTTTCACATTTCCAATTCTAATTTCAAATAGCAGCACTGGATATGTAAAAAATGACTCAGCTAGATTTTCCCATCGTGTAAGAACTGCAAGTCCTATTTAAGCATTCTCATCAACTTCTTCCCCACGTGAAACTCCTCTCCGGCTGCCTCTGCCTTCCTTAATTACAATTACGCACTTGCAGAGACACAAACATTTAACACAAAAGTACGTGTGCCACACATTATCATTATATTTAATACCTAATCATCAAAACCAAACCTATAACCGAAGAATTTCAAATAATATTGCTGGCTATTGCAGCTTACACCTCTCCCTGACAGTGCAATGTTGTTCACATTAAGTAGACACAACACCTTTTTCATAAGCTTAACTGAAAGGTAATGAAGACTTTTCTGGACAATAAGCAGCTGAAAACATACTAAAATGTAACTGCAACAAGAAGGCAGGCAGGTAACTATTTAATGGTATGCAACACTTAACACAGTTTTTTTATCCATAGCATATTTACTCATAGCGAAGAGAAGTTTGCCCCATCTGAATATCAAACACACACTTCTTTTTCAACACACATTGTATAAAAGGCACTTTGAAGGAATTATAAATAATATCTCCTCTGCCCCAGCACAGATTTATGCACGAAAGAAAGCTCAGTGAGATAAAATTAATATCACAAAGCATGCTCTTAAACCCAAATACCTTTTAAAGCCAAGAAGATATTAAAGGATTATAAAAGTGAGTTACCATATGATTCATTTTAAAAGGAAGTCTCTTCGCTACAAACTCCTTTTATATAAACAGCAGATAGTTGACTGGCCGGCTCTTCCATACGCCGCTATTTGTAGCCTAGGTAGGATTTCCATTACTGAACTAAAGAGTGCCTTTGGAAAATAAAAGCGTACGCTCTGTCCTGGGTTAAGCTTTCAAAAAGCCGTCTTCTGTATATCCCGGGGTAAAACTGCACAAATACAGCAAATATTTTAAAGGAGGAATGGGCTCTCTGAAGACTAGTTCTTCAAACACTCCTCTTCAGACCCAGCTTGATGTGAACGCTTGTGCAGAACTCACTTTCAAGTAAACACCTCACCATCTTTTGTTGTCATGACAACAGGCGATCTCGCTCTCTATTTGGATGGCACAGATAATTCACAATCATATTGCCCAATTATGTCCACCTTAAAACGAGAAAACACAGGGAAGTCAACTGCAAAAAACAGCCTAAGGGCCTTTGAGCGAGCCCCACTGAGAACCTTGTCCCTCCCTTCACAACAGTATCTGCACCGGTGCCAGCGGGGATGCTCCCCACTTGTAGGACACACAGGGTCTGAGCCAGTTGGCCATAGTCCAGTGCCATTTTGGGTGGCCTTGCTGGGCTTCCAGCTGCCAGCTGAGGAGGACACAGCTCCTGTGTCACATCTACCAGCCTCAGCAGACATCGCACATAATTTCAGGAGTCTTAAACTGCAGCAGGGGACCACCACGGCACCACGGACTGAAGCCTCCAGCATCACTGCCACAGCCCAACACAAGGAGGTACTAACACACCCCAAACCTACAAACCAACACCGCTGTGTGACTGTAACACCCTATTTCAGATATACATCACCTAATCCTCCTTCTATTCAAACCAGGTCACAAGTCACCAAAAACCTAGTAACGTTGTGAACAAAAATCTTTCCTGGGATTTCTGGGGGAGATGGATGGTGAGACTGGAATATCATCACTGACTTCAGCGATAATGAACTGGAAAGGAAATATACCATCATTGCCTACAATTAAAAGAAAGAAGGAATAAATACAACTGCAGGGACCCATTTACCTTCTGAATGTCCACCTTCAGCCAAGACACCTGTGCTACAAGAGGCTGAGGTATAAAACACAGGAGTTTAGCACGCTGTCCCCAGCGTACGGGGTCATCGCCTTTCCCCATTAATGCTTCCACGAGGTCAGCCTCTCAGTAGCCCAGGTACGTTGCCACAGGCTTTGGGGACATTTTTGGCCACCGAGCAGCCACCGCCCGACTGCTCCACGAGCTTTGAAAGATACACAAATATTTGTCTTACTAGTCTTTACCAAACTGATTGGTCAATGCATTTTTTGGGTAGTTTTTCCTCCGTAAGATTCTCCTCCCAATGCATAACCTCTCCCCAGCGTACCCTAAAGGAATGAGTTGTCCTCAGCATAATCACCTGTACTTAATACGAATGAACGTCATTGTTCTGGACAGGTTCTGGGGGAAATTACTGAGTGAAACATTTCTTGTTGGGACAAAACATAAATACCAGGAGAGCCTACAGTTGCAGAAGAAAAGCCTGAAGCTGAAATTTCGATGCTCAAATGCCCTTGGTTCTGCAACTCTTTATGATAAATAAATAAATAAACTGTATTTTACCAACAGTGAATGGATTTGTAGTTTAATACACACTTTCTTTTCAGTGTTAGTTTACAGCAAATCTCTCCTGCAAATAAATGCCTTCGTTTCCCCGAGCGGGGCTGTGAGCAATACTGTCCAACAGCACCAGGTGGGGCTACGCAGATCAGCTCATTTTGCTTTATTTCATTACCGACAGTCGAGCCCAGGTTTTTCTAAAACTCCCTTTTTGGATGGTACCTTACGGGACGCAGCATCAGCCTGGGCCCATAATCCCCCTGCAAACCCCCTGCAATCCAAGTAGGGGGACAGTATTTCTCGTGTGCGCGCAGGGCGACAGAAGGGACCAGGGGACAGCTCGGCCCCAGGAGCCACCAGCAAAGACCACTTGGCTCAGGCAGAAAAGCCGCTGCTGGGAAATACAGAGTGAGCAAAACCCCTTAAGCAACATATTGGGGAATGCCTGGGCATCTCCTGCAGGGTCCCGCTGCTTCCACTTCTTTTGTGCCATTTTCGTGGGTTCTACTCCTTATTGTATTTTTTTTAATGTTGAACAAAAGCCTAGCTCAGCCCAGCAAGCCATCTCCACCTCTGATCAGATAATCACGGCACTAAACAGCCTGACACCAGTGAAAGTTTTGTGAGGCTTTGCCTGTAACTTCTCAGTAATTAACTTTTTCACATCAGGTAAGAACCAGCGATAAAAGATGGGTTCCCTGTTTTTTTCTGCTACGCCTTCTTTAGTCCTCATGTAAACAGGACCTAATTACAGCTGTTAATGCCACAGTTCCTTAGCTAACATCTATTCCCCCCCAGCTCTAAAAAAGCCAATTAATAGCCCTGAGGGAAAGGTTCTCCTCACCCCATCCACCAAGAAGAAGTCCTATGAAGTCACAGGGAAAGGTAAAACAAATAATTCAAAAGAAAACATTACACAATTTTTAAAATCGCAGGTATCTATAACGTTTTCAGCTCTTTTCTGCGCTCAACGGAATGTCAGAGAGTTTTACAAAGCAACCTTTG
>JAOXJK010000069.1:1734226-1756042 GCA_025774025.1 Xenus cinereus
GGAGCCTTCTCTTCTCCAGGCTGAACAACCCCAGCTCTCTCAGCCTGTCCTCACAGCAGAGGTGCTCCAGCCTCTGAGCATCTTTGTGGCCTCTTCTGGACCTGCTCCAAAAGGTCCATGTCCTTGCTGTGCTGGTCCTGCAAAAACCATCTTGGAGGCTCTGCACTCTGCTGAATTGCAACCTCCCCTGACAGCCAAGAGTAATTAAAAACTGTTTGGAGTTCCAGCAGCATAAGTTGTTACTGTTCCTTGGTGGGGGCTGACCACACCTAAGGTTAGGTGTAAAACCAGGGCTTTGAAGCCGGGAGACTAGTATGAAATTGAGTTCTTATACATAACATCAGTGATTGCATCTTGAACTACCAAGCTCCTGAGATGGATCCAGGCCTTTGGGATTTTCTTGTAGTAAGATCTTGCTGCCTGACTGTATGAAAGCTCCTGATCCATTTCAGGGCAAAGTCAAACAAGTTATAGCAGCAAAAGAATTCAAAATGTAAGTGTTTGACTATGCTCAAAGTTGTCTCTCTCAACTCACCCTACTTTTGGCTACTCAGTGCAACTGGGTTTATGTGCAAATAGGCACCAGGAATTAAGATAAGTTAAGGTAGTTAAATCATTTATTCATCAGAATTATATGGCATAAACAAGTAATGTGAGCAGATATATAGATCTTCTCGTTGCACTATGAATTTCTTACAGGAGACGTCACTTCTAAGTAATTACTGTCTCACTCCATTCCATCTGATAAATGTAATGTACTTTAAACAGCAACTCATCTGTGCTATGATGGGTCAGAAAGGCACATATTTGCTTTTAGCGCATTATGTTGAATATTAGTTATTTCTTAAGTCCACTTTGACAAGGGTATAAGACAGACACAGCAGGCTTACATCAAGGGGTGTCTTTTTTTTTTTCATTGTGGGACTGTTTCCTTATTTTTTTTCACTTTGCTTTGAAATCTCTTAACAGCCCAGTCTGAAATGACAGTGATTTATGTAATATTGGAAACATACTTCTGCATTTCAGAAGAAGTAGTGAACAGATTTGAGTTTCAACATTTCAGAGCAATTTCATTACCAAAAAGATAAATAGAAGAGCAGAAACATGAAATGCCTTTTTATGTATTTAGCTGTTACTCCCAGCCTGAAGTCATGTGTTTTTTTTTTTTAAAGTTTGGGGAGTACTTGGCCCTTTGCACATATTTAATCTACTATATGTTGGTGTGACTGAGTAGAAGTTCCTACTCATTCTGGAGATTTTTATAGAATCATAGAATCATAGAATCATAGAATGGTTTGGGTTGGAAGGGACCTTAAAGATCATCGAGTCTTGGACACTTACAGGGATGGGGCATCCACAACCTCCCTGGGCAACCTGTTCCAGTGCCTCACCACTCTCACAGTAAAAAATTTCTTCCTCATATCTAATCTAAATCTCCCCTCTTCCAATTTAAAACCATTGCCCCTTGTCCTGTCACTGCACTTCCTGACAAAGAGTCCCTCCCCAGCTCTCCTGTAGCCCCCTTCAGATATTGGTAGGCTGCATGAGCTAATCAGTTTTTGCTCATTAGAAGTATAGTCACTTATGTCAACATACATTAAGATTTAGAACAGGTTGCCCAGGGAAACGCCATCCCAGGAGGTATTTAAAAGATGGGTAGATGTAGTGCTTAGAGATATGGTTTAGTAATGGTTTTTGTCAGTGATAGGTTGATGGTTGGACTCGATGACCTGAAAAGTCCCTTCCAACCTAGGAAATTCTATGATTCTGTACTATTTAGTAAAAATCCTTTGTCCGCTATTACATACAAGTCTCCACATGAAAGCTACAGGCAATTTTCTTCTTCCCTTAGAGCGACACTGACTCCACCTCAGGCTTTCCTGTGTGGGTGTCTCCTCTCCCACCGCGCAGGTTCTCACCACCCAACAGAGGGTCTTTCCTTTGGAAGCTCTGATTTCCTTTTAACTCCGCATTCATTACGTATCGCTAAAAGAAAGTCACAGATAGCACTAAAAAGAATGAAACACAAAGTTATCCTGACCTATTGCAGACTCAAAAATAACGTGTAGATTCTGGTTACCTTTTTGTACCAATTCAATGTGATAATTAGTGCAGGGTAAGAGCTAACGGGAGGGTGGCCACTCACTTTGCCAGCAGCTTGTCACAAAGCTGTGACAGAGCTGTTTCTGAAGCGGGTACCAGCCTTCCCAGCAACTCTGATTACCCTCATTTAAAAGAAATTGTATCTAGGTATTGTACTAAAGTTTAGTAATACACATTCAAGTTTTGATCATTGTTCAGTTTTTATCTACTTGGTGGGCTACTCGCTCTGCTGTCCCACGAGACACCTCAGCTGCAGCTCAATATTACTAATTTTATGACCACATTTCACTGAAAATGCTGTTTAAAACCGCTCCAAGTCTAGACAAACGACCCTGAAAACTTCTGAGCAGGCTTCTCTACACAGGAAAACATTTTAAGAGAATTCTTAGTGGCTAATCTTAAGCATCTCTTCATTATCCACATTTTTCCTTCCTATAGCTTACCGTAAACAGCTGACAATACCAGAATTAAACCAGCCTCAGGACTCTCGTGTGTCCTACCAACCCAGTTCAGCGCATGTTTTATAGCTCCTTCCCCCTCCTCCCACCATCGTGGATCACCACTCGCTGGGAGGAGACTCGGGGACATCTTGGGGACAATCTCTCAAGCTCCTGCTTTGGCGGGACCACGCACCCCCCCACCTACCACTCAACCCTACACATCCCATTCAGAAAGCAAGCTTCACCTTAACCTCCGCTATAGAAGTCTGTAATATCTATGTTTGTATACATAATTTTTAACTTGAAGCATTTATTTTCAAAATTCAACAGGAAACTAGATAACTGAGTTAAGATTTTTACACATAAGGTAGATTTACAGAGATTTAATTACTACTTTAAAATAATCACAGTGGTCTGGCTCCTCATACACTCTGTTATTAAGCACTTCACACACCAGCAGCTCAGGAACTTTTTGAAATCTCACTTTTACAGCAGTTTTCTACCTTCTCTTTCCATCGGTTTTGCTGGGAACTCCCCAAACCAAGGGCTATAGACGTGCCCAGCGGTTGCTGAGGTTTGGGGCACTGCACGAAGAAAGCAGCAGCGTCATCTTCGTTAGCCTGTGCTTTATTTACACCCCGTTAAATGACTGTAAAAGTCATCTGCTACATTTTATGACCATTTCCCACTATCACGGACGCACGTAAGCAACTGCTGCAATTTCACCATCAGAATTACACGACATGAAATAAAAGGGGGCTTTGAGTCGGACCCAGCTGGCAGGGAATCACCCCTGGCAAAGGCTTCTTGGCTTCACTCCTGCCTCACAGCTCAACACTCCTATCCGAAAATCATGACATTTTCTGGAAGGTACAGGTTAAATTAGAAGATGGGGAGGTTTGAATTTCTTTTCAGAGCAGATGTTTGGTGAATCGGTATCATCTGTGTCATGAAAAGGGATTATTTTTATGAGTTTACCTCTTTGTTGCCATTATTTTACATATATTTTTACATTACTGCCCAAGGAAAGCCAAGTACCACACCACAAAGCACTCGCTAATTAGAAAAACACTTCCAGCCCAAAGAAGTGCTCATGTGACTGAGAGTTTATACTACAAATAGAACACATGATGAACACAAACAAATGTGTAACATAATGAAATATTACTGACTTCTAACGCTGGAAAATTAAAATTAGTTTTAACTTCAACTCATAATACTGATAATTCCTTAAAATTCACCTAAAACGGTAAGACTTTGGAGAACTCTGCAACGCTACTTTACTGCTGAGTTGGCTGCAACTTCACAAATACGCTAAATACAATATGAATAAGGAATCCACACCAGTTAGATCATAAGGAGAAGAAAGGAAGATGGCAAGGTAAAAAGCAACTTTTATGTCAAGAATGTACTGGTTGCTTAGTAATTTTTTTTTGTTCACTAACGAGAAATTCACATCATGCACATCAATAGAAGAGCAAGTTAATGTAGGTCCACAATCATCTTAATCACAATCCTTACACAGAACCGCTTGCAAACCAGCTGCCTGTAAAGTTAAAAATTCAGATTTCTTCAGGCCCTCTGGTTCAGCAACAAGAGGGAGCCATTCTCCTGTTACAGACACTCATCTCTAGGGTTTCACCAACGGCCTTCAGAAGACTCTCCCCAACTTACCTGAAAGCATGGAGGAAATAAAGCATCAGCACGAAGAAACTGTTCCTTAATCCTTGACCAAATGCACAGCCAAGGCCCTGAGAGCACCCAGCGTTACCCGAGGAAGCTTATCCCACTCGCTGAAAGGGGCTTTTCCAGTGAAGGGAGGAAAAGGCAGGAGCTCCTTCACAATGGTCTCTTCTTGCTGTGCTGGCCAAGAGCAATGGCCGAGGCACCCTCTCTGTTGCCAGCACCGGTTTATCCCCAACACACGGCAACGGCCGGTGCCAGCGGCAGAGGAGAGGGGGACGCCGTGCACACAGAGACTCTGCCACCCCCCTTCTCCCCGGCTTCCCCCCAGCCCGGAGCCTTTCACCAGAGTGTCACCAGGCCCCCTGGTCACTCTCCCCGCTGGGGGAAAGCCAGCCCCGGGGCTTCTTTCATGCACGGTGTCCTAAAGAGACACATTTGGAAAAAGCACCCTGTGATAATTCATCACTGTTGTCAAGTTCAGTTACAAAATACTAACAGGCTTTCTGGCCTGAAAAGACAAAACCCAAAGTTGACATTAACCTCTCGTGCGTCGTGACACCCAAGAACCTGCATTCAAAACACCCACTGACCAAACAACCAAGAAATAATTGTATAACAAGCATATTACTACATGAATGCACTAATTTTACATAAATCAGAAAAAAGGCGCTTCTTCAATTTTCCAGAATAGACTTTTCTTTTTTGTTATCCTATTGAATTTAAAAGGAACTAGGCAGAAGAGCAGATTTCAATTTAGTATAATTTAGTCACTTAAAAACATAGGTAATCACACAACACAAGCAACCTGATCTGGTGGGAGGTGTCCCTGCCCAGGGCAGGGGGTGGAACTCAATGATCTTTAAGGTCCCTTCCAACCCAAACCATTCTGTGATTCTATGATCTCCTCTGTCGGTTGTTGCTGTAGAGCTCATTTCAGAGCAACCACCAGCTTGGAAAATGTGCAGGTCTTTCTCCAGCTTGATAATTCCAAAAGAGATGTGTAAGATCAGAAGACCAAGTGGTCTCTTATCCTTTTTTTTCTTTTTTTTTTTTTAACTTTTCCCCTGTTAAAATGAGTAGATAAATTGATACAAATGCATCAATTCATATTTTCAAACTGTTTAATCGTATTGTCCTTTTCCAGTTTTCGGAGCTGGGATTCAGACAGGATTGAGGAGCATGAGTATGACGTGGAATACATAGTAATTTAAGCCTTTTCAGTTAATAAGAGACTGAAAGCAGTGGGCAGTTCCCCCATGGCAGCACTTCCACACTGAACCAGAACTGTAGTGTCAGCAGCAAAATATAGTACAATAACAACAAAAATTCCTCTTCCAGGGTTTTACTGTTGTTGTTTTTAATAGAGGGGTGGTGGGTGCATTGAGAGCATTCTTTAGAACCACCTTTGGAGGACAAAGCACTAAACCACTAAATCTGCAACATCTGGTTGTTCTGAGCTGGAGACTTTATTGCGCTGGAAGTTGTACACTTCATTTCTGCACGATACTTTCTCATGGAGGTTGAGGAGAGGGCTCACACGCCTTATTATGTGCTTACTGAATATATGGCAAGGACACTTCTTCGTGCATATTATAATCATTACCAAGTGAGTGGAAAAGGCCTACAAGGCAACTGCTGGAGCATTTAAAATAACAGCTGGAACAATAAAAATAAAAAGCCCATGATATGTTGAATGGTCTCTGTGTTTTCAGGAAAATCCTTGAGTTGTCCATGTGGTTTTTTTCAGTGTGTGAAAGCAGCAGAGTTGATCGGAACGTTTGTCAGCCCGAAGGTGTGGTTGAGATTAATCACATCGGCCTTTGGGAAGACGCCGAAGCCATCCTGTGTAATGGTCCTGAGTGCGGTGATTCGAGGGAGCCCACGAGAGATCTTACAGCCTCATTTGACCCATCTTGGCAACACACTGTCACAAGGTGGAGTCTGCCATGGATCGGGAGAGGTAAGGACAACTGGGAAAGGCTGCAGACTTACACTGGTGGTTCTCAGACTTATTCTTTCCCTTGTTCTCCCTAAACGCTCCCATTCCTCTCCCTCCCTTGCACACCCACCCCACGCTACCCAGGGTGTAGCTGTGGTCGTGTGATGCAGGAATTAACCTTGATCTCCACGAAGCCTGTGACGATGAGGAACTTGTGTAACTGGAAGCGCTATAATCTGATTGTTCAAATACCCCTTACCTGAAGCATGTCTGCAAAATTGCCAAGAGGCATTAACCTTAACGCTTCCAGGGGGCGTGAGATGCAGCAGATACATTCACCTCCAGCTGAAGCCTTGGGAGGAATTGTTCCAGCCTTTGGTCTTGGAAAACAAGCCTTCACTATTTTCGGCAGTGAATGCTGCGCAGACACTGTTTAGCTGAGGACTGACCGTGTCCAGGAGATTAATAACATTAATAGCTGACCTGTTCCTACTTCTGGTTTATTTTTGGGAAGTAAATTTGCAACAATGGCCCATTCTGTTCCTTGAATGTAGTCTAATGGCTTCATGGAATATCTGATGCACTTTATCGCAGAAGATACTAAAAAATGACTGACAACAATATCGATTTCAGACAGTGTCAGTTGGATCAAAATAACATGAATTATATTGCATCAGATGAGATAAATTGGCTGAGAGAAAAGCAGATGCTCAGGTTTTCTTGGTTTGTATTTAACCAAGTAGTTAAACAGTATTTAACTGTTATTGTCCCATTCAAAATAGTCAAACGTGGAATAATATTTGAAAGAGTCGCGGCAAATACGTTATTAATTAACAAATTGCACCTCAGAGTGGGACAGTACTGTGGGTAAACATTTCAAAGCACTTTGATGGTTTTATTCACAGTGGAATAATCGCGTGATTTAGAGCAGGGTCTTTTATTTTCTTCACAGGACAAGGTAAATACAAAGGAACGGTGTGGGAGGAGGATTATATTGTAGTCTGTAAAAAGTACAATGTAGGTAATCAAAAGAACTAACATGAAATTATCAATATGTTACCCATTTAGAGCATTACACAGCACAATTATACAATTTTATTATTGGCATTTCCCATATCTTTCCCTTAAAGAGAACTTTATATTTTCTAAAAAAAAAAAACTAATAAATTTATGCTTTTATTAAAAAATAGGTCTTTTATATGGAGCAGTTGCTTTGTTGTGTACAAGCACTGATTGAAGTGTGCCAGGAAGACTGCAAAGAAATTAGCTTGCAGCTCCTGAAAGTTCTGGTGACCATAATGGCAACGCCGTCCTCTCAGCACCTTAAAGAAAAGGTAAACTACCAGCTGGTTTGATATTTCGTTGCGTTTCTGATTTTTATTATTGATAAGACACTTTGTTTAAACAGAGCTGTAATTATTTGTCTTGCTATGAGGCTTCGACCACAGAAATCCTGAACTAAGAGCTCGTGCACAAAGAGTGGTAGAGTTTGAAATGATCCTGTGTTGCGTGGCCTTGCCTGTCCCCTCTGTCTGTCTCCTCTGAGAGCACTTTGGGTTTAGGTTGTTTAAAACAGATCAAGGCAACTTCTCCAGAAGAATAAATCATTAAAATCTGATTTGTAGGAGTAAGAACTTGTACAGTACTAGTTTTGTTTGGGGATTAAAAAGTGCTAGTTTCATAATCAACTTTTTTCTCTTTAGACAAAAGCTCAGACTGATTTTACAATAGTTGACCTTTTAACGTCCCTACTAGAACCCAAAGTTTAAATGTCTCAGGAATGCCTTAAAATCTAGGACATCTGCAGATGTCCTGATAATAGATGGGCTTTTTGGCTAAACATTATCTCACCTCCTTATTTCTCTCCTCATTCCTCCCCAAGCTAAATATCAAATCGATGAGTGGCCCATCCTCACGCACTACAATTGTCATCTGTCCCAGTTGTCATTTTTCAAACAAACGCCTTAAACGTGGTGGCTCTTCTGCGTCTTCCCCCTGGCTCCTGGGAACAGACTTATGGCCCAGGGCTGACAGGCACGCACTCAGAAAACTGCTCTGAAAGAAGTCAAATAGAACAAAGCTCAAAACAAGTGTTTGCTTGGAATAGTCTAAATGTAAATCGGAAGAAGGTATTTCAAATGGAACAGTAAATTTTGGTACTTCCCCTCAGTAGCAGCAGTTGAGAATTTCAAAATGAACCTGCCCAGCTCCTGTCAAAAGAGAGCGTCCGCTGTAATTAAAACTTGCCAAAAGAAAGGAGGGGCGGAGGGGAAATGCCAGGTCTCCTGAAATGAACAGCAGGACTCTTCAGCGTTAATGCTTTATAACATACTTAAATTAAGGAGAAAAATCATTGCATCTTTAAAACTAGTAAGAAGCTTTTTGTGACATGGTTAGGTTTTGGGGAGGTTTCAGCGTGGATGTGCTGTTACGTTGCTGTGTGTGATTTCATTTTGCAGTTGGGGCAATTGTTTCTCTTTGATTTCCAGTTAATGGATGTAGTATAGGCAGGCGTTAAATATCAGTCTTGATTGTCCAAGCAGAAACTATGGAAATCTTCTTGTGTCCCTTCTGTTCTTCTTGTATAATTATTAGCTTTAAAAGTTTGGTTTTGTTTTTTTTTTTTTAATATTGTTTCAGGTAAGATAAAGCTTCCTGTCTCTGTTTTAACAGGTGGAGGAAACAATGGCTTCATTAGCTGAAGTGCAGCACTTGGAGAGTTTTCTATGTCTCTACAAACAGCATATAATCCAGCTTCTGGACTGGGTTTCGGTGTCACCTGACGGTTGGACCTGCTATTCTCCAGAAATACTGCAGTTTGATGTCATCGCAACGCATTCAGGTACCGCTTATTTAGTAGTGGGGCGTTGAATCCTTCAATCTCAAAAAAAAAAAAAAAAAAGGCCCAGCAACCCCATGTGCAGGACCCAGCAGAAGTACTTCTTTTCTTCATCTGGGGACAGAATAAGAAGTTTTCTCAGTGTAAGATCTGAGGGGCCAACTTCTCTGTCTGTTTGTGCTCCCATTTCCAGGGCTGAGGGGCTTTTAGACAGCCCCTCTGTTTTCCTTAATGCTTAATAAATCATCCAATGCCTGGGCAAACGCTTTGGCTCGCGCCCAGCACGGGTAACGTGCTGCTGTCTGAGGTTTCTGTCTGACACAGCAGCTCTGCTTTGGCTTTGTTTTTTCCTTTCTTTTCATTCCCACACGTAATGTTGTTTTAAATTAATTTAATCAGGTTTACTCACTTGGAATTTGCAGTGTTTCCTGGTTTTGGGGAATGTATGCTTAAGCTGAAATGAGCAATGTAGTTTATTTTGTTTATTTTCCATCTGTTGAATTTGCTGTTATTGGTTTGATATAATAGTAGTATCTTTTAAATGTCTCCAAACTCACATGAAGCAGTGTATTGGGAATAAATGCTGTGAAAATAAAGACCTATTTGTTGGCCCAGAAATGGAGCAAACTGCAGTTCAACACCCTGTATCGCTTCAGTCTAGACAGTGAAGAGTTGAGGGGGGGAGTTTATTATTATTTTAAACATTAAATTTCCAGATATTATTAATTGCTGGTGAACTTAGTTTGGAATCTTGACTACTTCAGTCTGTCCCTTCCATGTGTGAGGAATATTCTCATCCCCAGAAATGCCAGTGATGTGGCTGCTGCTGGGAGGGTTTTCCCAGTGCCCGGGGGTGGGTGGAACGTGCAGCACGAGGATGCGAAGCTGAAGAAGCTCCCAGAGGAAAGGAGTTTATTGTAAATATAGAGCAGAAAGTGTTCTCCAGCAAGCAGCTTGCAGAATAGGGCATGTGTATCACCTAGATGTGTTCTTTAAAACCAGGCAGATGTTAATCGTTATCAAGCAGAAAGGCATAAATCTCCTTCTCTTTTGGGAAAACAATTTCTTCAAATGTTGGGATAACAGCTTAGGAGGTTTTTTGTTTGTTTTCGTAGCGGTGAAAACAGAATTCATTGTAGGGTATGAAAATGTTAACAAACTGGAGAATGAATTTGGAAAATAGTTTTATTTCAAATAGTAGCTTCTAAAATTCATCGTATTTTAGATTCTCTTGTAAAATGCGAATAAGCATGATTTGAACATGGAGAAGGAATACTGCAGTAATTCTGTTATCCCAGTTTTGAGCTGAGCCTTTCCAACGCGCCCTTTCCCGCGCCTCTGGGACTCGCAAACACCCTCCCTTGGATGCTGCACGCAGGAAAACTTGAAAGAATTAAAAAGCCTCGTTAGTGCTGCTGGTTGGAGTGGTACCAGCCCCAGTGCAATTTCTCATTTAGTTCAGTAACACCTGAGCTTTGTGCGAAGCCTCGAGCACAGACACCTCAGCAGCTCCACACAGGACTGGGAAGTTTGGTACCACTTTAATACCAAGCATATTACAAATGTTAATGCACTCACACATTAAACACCTAAATAGCACTTATCAGTGCACTGAAATACATCCTACTCGTTCATTTTTTAGGTCCTGTCATAGGTGAAGCCCTGAACAACTTTATTCTCATCCTTAAGACGTGTCTTCAGCCACACAAAGATCCCCAGATGCGGTTAAAACTCTTCACTCTTCTATCGCAGTTGCTGCAGAAAGGGAACGAAAGCGTCAATTCTCAGGGGTAAGCGGGGCTCTGGGCCCACACGCTCTTGGGACACCACGGGGGCCTTGAAAAGTAATGACCATGGTGGTTATTTAACCCCTGTAATTGTGTCCATCTTCGTACATCTGGGAGAAGAAGGACTTTCCCCCCGTCTTCTACAGCATTTTTTTCTTGTATTTTTCAGCAGTGCTTAGAAGGGTGGGTGCAATAATTAAAAAAATAGAAATAAATTGAATTCTGAATTTCCTCCACTGCAGTCTTCCTGCCACTGTGGGGAATTAAAGGGAATGCCAGGCAGATCTGGGTAGTTTTCAAAAAAATAAGGAGCTGTAGTTGAAAAGAATAACTGTTTGGAAGCTGAGATGGGGATTCTTAGGGAAGAAATCAATGGGGAAGTTGGATTTTGTCCGTTTTTTCCTTTTCCTCCCAGTCAACTCCTAAATCCTTAAACTTTGCATTCTGGTATGTTGAACATTCATTCGGGTTCTGCGGTAGCATGAACGTAGATGTATTTTTACCATTTTAAGGTATATTTAGTCTAGTCATGGCCCACATTCAATCACGGGGGGAGGAGAGGAACGCTGGTGTTCCCTCCACCGGGGGTTCCAGGGAAGCTGAAGGATCTCTGCTGTCGTAGCCCTAATGGATTTTGAGCTCCTGCGCTTAAGACAGATGACAAAGACGCCGTCCTTTTTTAACTGAAAGCTTGTGTGTCCAGTGCGTTCCCTGTTTCCATATTTCCAGGACCCAATATTAAAATCCCTCTCTAGTCAGTGGGTCACTTGGTTAAATCATGTGAGTGAGTGGTAGTTACAAGATGGATCTGGATGTGCAAGAATCTTCCTGAAAGAAGGAAAGAAGAGCTAGTCAGGGCATCGTCGGAAGTGGGAGAAACGTTCATGGCAAGGGGAGGCTGGGCTGAGGCATTTGTTTAAATATTATCGAGGAAAATTAAGCTGTGAAAAGCTTATCGCATACATTATAATCACGTTGGCTTATTGGATTTTATTTATTTATTTACACGGTCTTTTTTTTTTAACTCTTCTGCCTGTGTTTCTGTGACAGAAAATTCCCTTTTACATCCTCTCAGTCTCTCTATCGCTTTCTCGTCAAGCTTTATTTTGCTTTCTCATTTTTGGCTGCAGGCTGTTCCGTGACCACCTGGAGACGGTGCTGAAGGACATCCTGGCTCCCAACCTGCAGTGGCACGCGGGGAGGACAGCAGCCGCCATCCGCACCGCAGCCGTGTCCTGCCTCTGGGCTCTCTGCCACCAGGACGTCCTGCAGCCAGAAGAGGTGAACTCTCCCGCTCTTGTCAAAGTCTTGGGCAGGGAGACAAAATAAATGCAAGAGGGGATAAATGCAAGCTGGGGGTGTTCAGCCTGGAGAAGAGGAGGCTGAGGGGAGACCTTCTCGCTCTCTCCAACGCCCTGAAAGGAGGGTGTAGCCGGGGGGGTCGGTCTCTTCTCCCAAGGAACAGGCCATGGGACAAGAGGAAACGGCCTCAAGTTGTGCCAGGGGAGGG
Source organism: Xenus cinereus (assembly GCA_025774025.1). Taxonomy (NCBI): domain Eukaryota; kingdom Metazoa; phylum Chordata; class Aves; order Charadriiformes; family Scolopacidae; genus Xenus; species Xenus cinereus. Next base: position 1,746,531 of record JAOXJK010000069.1, read on the forward strand.
TTAGGATGGAGATTGGGAACAGTTTCTTTCCTGAAAGAGTTGTCAGCCCTTGGCAGAGGCTGCCCAGGGCAGTGGTGGAGTCCCCATCCCTGGAGGTGTCTAAAAGCCGGGCAGACGTGGTGCTGAGGGACACGGGTCAGTGGGGGGTTGATGGTTGGACTCGATGATCTGAAAGGTCCCTTCCAACCCAGACAATTCTGTGATTCTATGAAAAAGAATAAATCCTTATTGTAAGTGATATTTTCTGATGGACATAAAGTTTTCATAATATAATTCATCAATTATAATTGAGTATTACTAATTGGCAAGGTGAGTAGTGGAGGGAGGGTGACGCCCTCATCAGAGGCCCGAGCTGCAGAACTCACCGTGGTCAGTGGTTGTAGATCTTTGTTGCAGCACAAACTCCTGACCGCTCTCAGCGCAACTCAGTACACGTGTTACTGGCAGCCCCGGTGTCCGGTTGGCTCGGAGCCCGTGGGTCTATTGAGGGGAAAATCCTCAAGATTCCTGGGAAGGGCAGGAGGATGGGAATGGAGCGGGGGGGCTGCTGCAGGACCTGGAACAGTGCTGATGAGGAGAGCACTTACAGAAATTGTGGTGATTAAGGATTAAATGAATCTAAGGGGGTTTTGAAGGTTCTTTGCTAACAAAAGTAGCGTTTGGAAATGATGCGCTGGAAATATGTTAAATATAAGGGCAATTTTTGAAAATAAATGGACATAAATGTTATTAAATGATCACAGTCCTTATCGTCTTTAGAGCAGACCTTAATTAAACCAAGTGCTTAAACACCTGTCCCTGGTTGGTTTCAGACACAAAACCTTTTATCTCAGAGAGCATTGTTCTAGTTAAAAATTTTTCTGAATCAGGGCCTGATGCCTTTTTTGCATTAATGTATAGGAAATGTACATAGGAAAGTCAAATTGTGAAACTCCTTAAAACACTGTATTCCAACAGCCGTGTCTTAAAAGCTTCCCTTTAGAATAAGAGCACCATCTACTGGTGCCCACACAAAGTCCTCATCTCCCCGGTATTTAAAGTCTCACCGACAATTTTTTTTAAAAATAAAAAGGCCAGGAAGTGTAAAGCTTTTTACAAGTTACATAAAACTCATCTGCACTGAGCCTCGGGAGCAGGAATTTTCATTTCCCAAGCCTGCTCAGATGCAAAAATAGAGCTTCAAGACTTTGGTTTAACTTTTATAGTTCACTTTTTCTTTTTAAATTAAGCAAGCCGGTATCGGTCAGACCTAACAGTAACTGACGTAGGCAATAAGCATATTGATTTAAAGTGACTGAAAAGCTGCTGGTTTTCTATGCTTTCCCTGCTAATCCTAGATGTTGAAAGTCAAAGCCGGGCTAATGCCCCAGATCGTTGCTGCCATGGATGAAGACTCTCAAACGACTCGGCTGCTGGCTTGTCGCATTGCTCGGGTTCTTTTAAAAGGCTGTGGGAGGCAGTTTGATGAAGAAGAATTGACCAAAACTTACACAGGTAAGTGTAAAAGTTTAAATTTTTATTTTTTTTCTTTATCAGGATCACCGTGTTGAAGAATTACAGGTGCTTTTTTACCTGAAGTTACTGTAGTTACTGTGCGTGTCGTTCCCCTCCCCACAGAGTCACCGCTGCGGGCAGCAGTGAGAGCACGAACACGCACTGGGGGGTGACACGAACTGCCGTGTGTCACTGTGTCACCCGGCTGTAACCCCCTGCAAAGAGCAAAAAGCCTTTAAATAGTTTGAGGTGAAATTAGGGGCAGATTTAATGTAGACTGGGTTTCTCAGACAGTCTGATTTCACTCCCGTTCGCGTACTGTTGTGCGATTTCTGTGTTCTGTTTTAACTGTTTGGGTAGTTTCTACTCCAGAGGAATTGTACAGAGATTAAGGAAATGGGAAAACTAAAGTGCTGCAGAAGATCGTACTGTCAGCAGCGTTTTTCTGTATGAGGCAATTTAATGCCGTAATCCTGCAGAGACTGAGGCACGGTCTTAAACTGTCCAAGTGAGACTGCTTGGGGTGTGTAAAGTACAGACAGACGTGTCACAACAGCGGGGTGTTCAGCCCCCGCGTGGGTGTTTCCGGCAGCACCTGTCTCTGGCTGTAGCAGCTTTAGAGCCGCGGAGAGAAGGGGGTGTCCTTTGGAAACCTCTCGCCGCCAGCGGCCGGAGCCGCGCCGCGTCCCCACCTTGGTGTGCGTCACTCAGGCCACTGGATGGAACCTCACTGGATCCTACGGGGCCGTGTCTTGGCCTGGGTTGCCTGCGTGAAATAACATTCTCACTGGAGCAAAGCAGAGAGCGATGCTCTGTGTAAACAGTCCAAAGGCACATTGTTCTCCCTGCGCTGGTTCAGAGCACCAAGAGCAAACCGCTGCATCCTACCATAAATAGACCTCAGCAGGGAGTGGGATGGGCTTTCACTTATTAAAAAAAAAAAAAATAAAATAAAAAAAGAAGGAAGCAAACCCTGATCTAGAGAGCGGTGCTGTCAAATAGAGCTCTTCTGTCACGCTCCTTAGGGTGAGGCTGAAACGCTGAACGTGAGCCCAGTCTGCTACGGGACAGGATCTGTGCTCTCGGAGACAGATATAAAGGAATCAGACTTTCCCTGACTCAGTAACGACGGATACTTTTTTCTTACGTGGCGCAGTAGAAACCTAACAACAAACATTTCTATTTTGGAGAACTGCACAGTCAGCCAAAGTGTATCTTTGCACCTTCCGTATTCACACAGGCTGCAACGCGGTCGTTCACTGAAACAGTGACATTTGATAGAAACCCCGGGCTTTCTGTGGCAGAAAAGTACTTAAACTCCGTGCTTCTGTAGGGCGTTAGCAGAGATGCACAGTGCCTTGTCAGGAAGAGTGCTAGAGCACGTTCAGCTCACCTGAATAATTTTGTACCTTTCTTTGAATGTGTTTGGTGACATAATAACCCAGAGGGAATGCCCTGTGTGCTTTCAGGAGCGATGTGCTGCGTGTGACAGGAATCTGTCACCGACGCAACCATCATTTCAGCGCTGAGAAAACAGGCTTTGTTTTTTGCGACGCGGAAGATGACGTGGGTGTCACCGCGCTGTCTGGTGATGTTTGTGCTCCTTTCCAGAAGTTCTGAAGCGTCTGGACGATGCCTCGTGTGACGTGCGACTGGCAGCTGCTGGCGCCTTGGCCGCCTGGTTCCGATGCCTGAGGGACAGCCCCCTGAGACCCGCCATGGAAACCCAGGTGGAGTATCTGTACCAAGAACTGCTGATCCATCTCGACGACCCGGATGAGGACACCCAAAAGGCAGTCCTAGGTAAGGCTTTCAGCCATATGTGTTCTTAACGGTTTTAAATGGTGTTTCCAAGCGTTAGGTGAAAGCAGCGCGTACCAGCAGAGGCCGGTCTGGCCAGGCTGGTGGCGCTGGAAGCTCCTCTGGGTCTCGGGGTGAGCTCAGGCCCCTTCCCGCAGGCAGAATGTGAGGCTTTGGCTCGTGTTCACCAGAGCAGGAAGGTCGGTGCTGTCTCCTGAGGCTTCCCAGATGGTAACCAGGAGAAGGAGCAGAGACACAAACCTTTACAGCATGTCCGTATCCCAATTTTCTTGGATTCTTTGGGATTTATTGTTGTATCGGTTCGTGTTCAAGCACATAAATGTCGAGTGCAGCCCTCGGCAGACGGGTGAGGAATCAGGTTGTCGTGACTTGTAGAAGAACAACTTCTGGGGTAGGTTTCGGCTACTCTGAGGGAAATTGGATAGAGAAACACGGCGCAGCTAATGATTTATGAAACATACTTTTGTTTTACAGAAGTTTTAAAAGAAGGAAGCGTTTTATACCCGGAGGCGCTGGTGCGGGAGATCGAAGGGGCCGCGCACAAGCACCGCACTCCAGCCTATTGCGACCAGCTGCTGCGGCACGTTCGGTCGGCACAAGAGCCGGCTCCGTGACCCAGGGCTGGAATTCTCCTCGGGGAACTGGGCACGGAACGGGTCTCACCTGGATTCCCGCCCCGTTGGCACTGGCCTAAGAATGGCTGAGCAATAACTACATTGGGTTTTCTTTGTAAGTTCACTATTAGCTCATTTCAAAGTCAGATTGGCAGAGTTCTGTGTTCTGTGCCGTTCGGACAGTTCTTTGTCTTTGCCAGCAATAAAACAATGTTTTAATTCACTTTGCATCCGAGGTTTTTCAGATACAAAGTTTAAAGGAGAACTGTTCTTCAGGAATTTGACGCTATTTATAATTGAGAAAGATAATTTATTTAACAAAGTAATGGTCTAATGTCAAAGTTATTAATGTAATTCAGCGAGGACTCCTTCAAGGAGCTTTTCAATCGCTGGATAATACTCGGTCTGTGAGGATCAGTTTTATCAGCAAAAACCAGCCAAACATAATGCTGTGAGATTCAGAGTGTTTTGAGTCCTCGTGCTTAGTGTGTGCGTGCAACGGGGACACGCTCTCAGGAGCTGTCACTGAAGGAATAGTTTTTCTTGTCATTGTATGACGTTCCATGACTGAGAATGAAGGTGACCTTTTTTAGATGAAGGTTTCGGTGTGGGAGGAAATGTGCTCTTTTGTCATTTAGATGAACAGTATTTATATTTTTGTATTAAACACGTCACATCTCCAGTTTGTATGGTGATACCGTTGTGCCTTGGAAAGCGAGCAACGCTTGTTTGCATGTTACTTTGAAATGAAATTAGGTTAAAGCTTGATTTATTTTTTTTTTAAAAGATCTTTGTAGTGTGTAAGTTTTAGCGTCGCCATATCCTCGGCTGTGTAATAAAGCGCGAGAGCCCCTCCATTCCTGTCTGCCTCGCTGGGGCGGGCTGCTACTTGCTGCACACACATCACGGAAAAGCAGGATCCCAATTTTTATTTTTTGTTTTGGTTATCTGCATTATAGACAAAAAATGCTCTCTGGGTTCTGTCCCCAAGTGCCTTGGCTGCGTCTCCAGTGTGAAAGCAGGCTCGGGGTGGGAACTCTCCTCGTGCTGCAGGCAGAGTCCTCGGGCTTCTCCTTCGGAGCTTTTCACCTTTTCAGAGGCGCGACATCATCGTTAACCAAACCCCCACTGGTCACAGCAACATCCCCTCGCCTTCTCAGAGGAACATTTGAAAGACTTCGGATACACAAGAGGGGTCGTTGGCAGTTTGACAGCAGAGTAACGCAGCTCCTGGGCACTTCTCCGCAGGATAGTGGGTTGTCCTGAAAAATTCTGCCAAAAAGGGACAATATCACTAAAGACAGAGAATAACTGAGTTTTGTAGTGATCCCAAAGCCACGGTGCAGTCCTGTAGGACAGGATACTCGGTTTAGATCATACGTACTGTCTTTGAAGTCTTTTCTTAAATAAAAAGCCAAAATGTAACCATTGCTGTACTGAGCAGTTGACTGTAACTATTAACGGTGTAAATCGCTGGCACTGGAGGCTCAGCTGAGGTTCTTAGAAGACAGGATAGGAGTGAAATAAAAATCCCTGGAAGACACTGAATGAGCGAAGAGGGTGTGGCGTCTCCAGCCTTAGATCTCCCAAAACCTGCCTGAGCCCCGTCCTGGGAAACCAGCTCCACCTGCCTCCGGGTGGGAGGGATGGGGACGTCTGTCCTCGGGGGGCTCTTTGGCCTCGGCGACGCTGGGAAATTGTGTCCTTGCTCTAATCAAGGGTTGAAAAACCAATTTAACTAGACTGGAAACAGACTACATAACCAGCCTAGTGCAGCCCTTACAGTTCTTAGATTCTTTTCTTTACCACTGACTGCGGCCTCCGAGAGCTGCAGTACAGATGTTGTGCAGTGCTTTTAATTGCTCGTGTAATTAAATTAGCTCTTGTGATCTAAAGAAGAGAGATTTGAAAACCCAACTTCAAATGTGGGACGAGGGAAGGGGAGGGAAGGGACGGAATGGAGAGGAATGGAACCTTCTTAGGTGAAGCAAAATCTAGTCCAAGTTTTTCCAGATGCCCTGCGGCTGGGACACAAGCAGTGCGAACCGAAGGATTCATTGAGCCTGGCACCCTCAGGAGGCTGGGAAAATTATTTTCTGTGTATGTTGAGCACTTTGTTATCTTTCAGAACAGTCACTCCGCCGCGGGATGCCTCCCAAAGAAAAATCTCCGCATCCTCCAACGAAGCAGCTTTTGTCTCCAGAGCCAGGAGAGCTTTGTGAAGTGAATAATCGGTAACGGCGGCCTGATCCCGTTCACACACGTGTGACAAGTAGGTGTCCTCTGCCACCTCCTTCCACTCTGGACACAGGACTTAGCAACGTGCCAGCCCTGCTGAGAGCTTACCGTACTTCAACTTGTACACCCAAATTCCTCAAGCCCCGTTGTGAGGAAGTGCTACCGTCCGGTCTCCCGGGGCTGGTGTACGAGCCTGGGTTTTAAACTTAGTTATTTTCCTTGAGTCTCAGCTTTCTCAGCTTCAACCTGTTACTGCGACGGCAGCACGCAATTGAAATGTAGGATTTTTTTCTGTTTTGCTAAAGCAGCCGTTATATGTACTAGATTTTAACTTGCATTCACATTCATTACGTAACTTCTAAGCAAGGACAATTTTGGGGGCAAAGCAGTTATCTCGAACTTTCAGGCCCTTTAGATAAGCAGGCTCCGGCCCTGCCCTTCCTGTGAGGAGCAGACGCGCTTCTCTCTTCGCCCCTGCGAGCTCTGGGACCTGGTGTGGAGGATCCTGGGGCTCGGATTCTCAGCAAAAGAAAGCTCTGGGTAAGTGCACGCATCTGTTTCACTGAATCTAGAATCTTCTAAATATGTGCTGGCTCCCTTAAATAGAATCAATTGATGAGCTACTGAGAGGGTGCCCTCTCAAAGTCAAAGGAGGCACTTGGAGTTTGAGGGAAAGCCCACACCAGCGAGCGTTCTGAGGAGAGCCTGGAGGTTCCGTATGTTCCCAGACCCACCCACTTCTCCTCCTCCTCCTCCTTCCTGGCCACCTACAGCTCTCGGAAGGGCTTTGGGCCGGTGGCCAACGGGCCAGCAGCGGCTGCCTCAGCCGAGCCCACCCAGAAGATGCCCCGAGACACCTGGGCTGTGCCAGGGGACCAACTCCAGTTGTACCTGGAAAGGTGTTACAACCTCTACCAACCCACAGGAACTCCACTTTCATCTCTGCGTATGGAGCTTCAGCTATTATAGCGTAACAACTTTCCAGTTATAACTGGGAATAACCGGAAACAACTGTACTGGTCTAGTATATAGTGTAGTTTTACTAGATACTAGTATAGTATATAATATAGCTTTACTATATGGTAAAACTATATACTATATTTAGCATATACTAGACTATTATAGCATAATATAACAATTATATTTATGTTATTGTACTATAAGTTATTTATTATTTACTATATGTAAGTGACACTACAATAGCTACAGTCCCCTCCCTCTGGACTCGATCAGAGTTGGGTGGGTTATTGCACAGACCCTGTTTCCCTCGGGGGAAGCCCCTTGTCCACACAGCGCCGTCCCGGGGGAGCGGGGACATCCCGGCCCCTGCGAACCAGCCGCTGATTTGAGAGGAGCCAAGTCCCGGTTTCCTCGCCCGGATCCGGGGCAGGCTCGCTGCGTGGGAGGGTGAGCAAGTGCTGGCTGGCAGAGTGGACCAGAGCTGGTCCTGGGGGGCACGTAACGGCCTGCCCTGGGCCTCAGCCCTTCACGTGAAGCTCCAACCACGTTTTAAAAGGACAGAAAGAAAATAAAGCAAAAAAAAAAATAAAAATCATTATTAGGCAGTTGAAGGATCCACAAAAATGACAGTTAACAGGCTCCTCTCCGTTTACTGAGCTCAATCCCCAGGGGAGCTCCCGAGCAGCGGTGTCTGGGACAAGGCAGCAGAGCTGTGAGGAGAGTGGCTGCTCCCCCGGCCCCTCTTGTGTGTAATCGGCTTTTCTCGTTAAGGGCTGAAATCCCCTGTAAGTCAGGGCGATGGCAGCATCCCCTGGCAAAATGGAATCGAAGTGCTTTGCAGCCCCCCTTCCCCGCTCACCTCATTGCTCTGCCGCCCACTGCCTCTGGCCGCCCGCGCCCCCGGCGCAGGGGAAGGGCCCTCCTCACTTTAACCACAAAGTGTCCTCTGGACAGCGAGAAACTTTGTCTTTAATGAGCCAGAAATCAGACTTCCAGATACTTTAGACAATTTTCATACTAATGCACCGGTTTCTGTCGCAGTCGGTCCCCGTGGGGACCCGTACCTTTGTAGCTGACAGCAAGGGCCAGGACGCGGAGCAGAACAGGATTGCTCGGTGTGAGCACGGGAGCGCACTGGGAAGGGGAGTGGGAATGGCACTGGGAAGGGAAGGAAGCAAAAATGTGAGAATCGCAGTGGGAAGGGATGGAAAGAAGGGGCAGGACCAGGGAGATGTGGACCTTGGACTGGTTTGGCCTCGTATCGCAGTTTCCCCGTACCGGGTGTCAGTTCACAGAATCACAGAATCATTTAGGTTGGAAGAGACCCTTGGGATCGTCGAGTCCAACCATCCACCCTACTCTACAAAGTTCTCCCCTAAAGTTCTCCTCAGTTAAGAGAGCTTTTTTCCCTAAATTTTCAACTGCCCCCCAAAGTGTTAAAACTGAAACATTTTTCATACAATCAATTTTTATTCTCATTCACAATTTTTCTACAGACTTCAGCTTGGCCAATAAAATTAAGTGAGCCCACTTTACCTTCAGAGCTCATTGTTGGATGCTGAAAAACTTTGAATTTTTGTCTGCCTCAGAGCAGCTTCTGCTGAAACGTGGAAAAACTAACTCCCTAGATGTAGCAGCTCCAAAGGCTCTATTTCTCCTCACAGCCGAGGAGCAGGGGGAAAGCTGAGTGTAAGCCATCCTCCTCCGGCCACTTGGCCGGCTCCTGGTGGAAAAACAATGGCTGGGGACAAGCCCGGGCAGCGCAGGAGCTGGAGCGGGGCCCGGGGAGCGCACTGTTCCCTGTCCTGCCGGCACCGAGCACGGCTGCACCGCGGGCTCCAGGGGAACGAGGCACAAACATCCCCAAGAGGGGCTGCCCCTACAGCGCTAAAGAATTTCAGGGAGATTTAAACCACAAAGTGATTTTGCTCTTTCTCAAGCCCTTTAAATGTTATCTAAAGTCAAGAAACCCAGGTGCAGGGTGGGTACAGAAGGAGAGGGAGGTCAGAGAATGAGGCGATTCCTGCAGAGCATCCTGCCCTCGGCCGGGAGCGGCTGCGCCTGGGACCAAATCGCCTCCCGGCTTCCAAGTGTCGCTGGGACCAGCTCAGCTTCGGCTGCAGCTTCTTAAAACTTTCACAGAGCTACAGCAAAGCTCTGTTAAAAGTGACAATAATTGCCTAAAATGGTTTTACCCGCTTTGTATCCAAACAAATACATAGAATCTATAGATACAGTCATAGATATATAGAATCATAGAATGGTTAGAGTTGGAAGGGACCTTAAAGACCATCAAGTTCCACCCCCCGCCCTGGGCAGGGACACCTCCCACCAGCCCAGGTTGCTCCAAGCCCCCTCCAACCTGGCCTTGAACCCCTCCAGGGA
>JAOXJK010000069.1:1757486-1787543 GCA_025774025.1 Xenus cinereus
TCCCCCTCGCCCCCGGTTCCCCCTCACGCCCTGACCGGCGGCGGTTGCTGCCCGCTCCCCGTGAGGGCCGGTCCCCGGGCGAGGCGGGCTCCGGCGGCCAGGGCCCGGTTAGGCGGCCGCCTGCACGGCAGCCCTCGGGGCGTTGTGTCTCGGTCCGGGCGGGGAGGAGATCGGCTTCCTCCTCCTCCTCAGCTCCCACGGCGGTCCCGGGCAGGGCGGGAGGACGTCGCGTTGGAGAGCGGGCTGGCGGCTGTTGGGCCAAAATTCTGATCTCTCTTTAGGGCCCGGAGTTCCTTGGATCGGCGCTGGAAGGAGAGCGACAAATCCCCGCCGAGGGTGGGTGACTCTTGGCCTGGCACCTGGAGCGTTTTCTTGTCAGAGGTAACTGTAACCTGGGCTTCCCACGCTGATTTAGAAGGAATTGATAAGTGTGTGCCGTAGTGCAGAGGTAACGTATGGCAGTCGGTGGCGTGGTCTGGTCCTGTGTTTTCCCCCCTCAGGTTGTCACCTCAGGGCAGCTGGTGACAGTGAGCCGCTGCTGTGGGGACAGCGGCGTTAAACGGACAGGGTTTTTCTGGAAGAGAGTTTGGCATCGCTCAGCGAGTTGAGTGACTGCTTGTTGTTTTACTGCAAAATGTGGTGTTTCGGTGTTGTGCTCCTCTGGAGGTGACAGAGCGGTGTCCCTGGTGTTGGTGAGCACGTTGGGCTGCTCTTCAGTAACCAACGGGGTGGAAGTGTCCAAAATTGATACCGTGCCTGTTTTCTGTCTCTCTCAAGAAGTTTTGTGTCTCTTGGGAAGAAGAAGTATTTGCTCAGCTTTACTTTATGTCCCTTTATCTCTTAAAAGAAGGCATAGTTTGTAATGTGTTATAGGGAAGGAAGATCTTGGCTAGCAAATTCCAGGTTCCGTGTCTCTGCAGCGCTTGCAACCCCCTCGTCCCCCCGACTGCTTTTCAGTTTAACGTTTCACAGAAGGGAAGTGACATATTTCTGTGCTTGCTTTTACAAGCAAAAATTTCTTAGGGCTTTGCAACAGTCTGTTGGAGGCCGGTGCTCGTGTTGAATTTCCAAGTTAATGTCCGATTTCCCCTCTCACCTGTGGGGAAGAGGTTTTACTAGTATTGCTAGTCGTAATTGCTAGTATTACTCTTTGCTGATTTTCATATCGTTATGGGAATGCGCTGCAGGCTTTGGCGTTAAGCGATCTTATCGACGAGCTTAGTAAGCTTTTTAGGCTGATGTACGAGTGAATATGGCAGATAGGGACCGTCTGCCCTGGAATCCGTGTCCCTCGAGCGGTGACCGGGTGGCCGCGGGAGGGGGTGCCCTTACGAAGGGGAGGCGGTCGGTTGGATTTGGGTTAATACTGAGGTGGTTTGTGGGGCAAGCGAGGCGCTTTGGGGGTAAAACACGCCTTTTGCCCCCCACCCCTCAGCCGGTGAGGTTACGGTTAAAGGCGGGCGTGACGTAGGCGGCCGTTTGCCGCGCGGCCCCTCGCTTCAAACGGCCCCGGAGCGGCGCGGCCGGATCCCGCGGGCTTTGTTGGGGCCGGGAAGCCATTTTGGGCCCCCGCGGGGCGGCGCGGCCTTGTCCCGGGGGCGGGCAGCGCCCTCAGCCCGCCCGGCCCCGGTGCGCGGGGGAGGCGGATGGGAGCCGGCGGGCGGCGCGGCCTGGTGCGGCCTGTGCGGGTAAGGGTGGGGAGACCCGCAGGCTCCCAGCCTGGAAAATGGCTCGGTGCGGTCCGGTGCGGTGTGTGTAAACAACGGAGAGGCGTGTTTCTTGTTTGACCGCAGCCAAAGGTAGAGCTGCTCTCCCAGCCTTTCCCTTAAAAAGCCGTTTGGAGGGGTGCTTGATGTCAACATGCAATATCGCTGCTTTGTGAAGAACCTCTTATTCTCCTTAGTATCTTTACAGTTCGACACCTCTGTCTTGGGGATCTTTGCCATAACGTTCAATGGTCACATCTCGTTTAAAATGTGAATTTTACTACCTGCGACTTCTTTCTTTGTTAGCTTTTGTATGTTTTAAAGGGATGCTCGTGTTTTAAGAATGTGTGTTTTAATAAAATGTTGATTTAGCTTGGAGCTCTTTGCTCTTCAGCCTGTTTAAACTTATAGTTAATTGGGTACGTGGAAGCTTTCTTCATGCAATATATTTACTTAGGAATTTACTTTTTTTTTTTTACCAAAAAGAGTAATTTTACTGGTTATTCTGAATAATAATAAAAAATAAAATTTGACATTACAAATAAAAATAGCTTGCTCTCAGGAACTGATAGGGTTGCATGCTCCTGTTTCATTGTTATTAATAATTTGCCCAAAAGTCTCTTCAGCTTTTGTGGCATTAGTATGTTAAATCATGACTTTACCTTTTAAAGCAAATAAACTAAGTTTAAGATAGAATAGGTTCTACTTTAGGTAGTACTACCAACATCTCTCCAAGACTTTAAATCTATATTTTTACCCCTTGTAATTGTAGAAAATAAGACATGCTTTCTTGCAAATTTTCTCAACAGGCTTCCTGGTGAATATTTCTACTCCGGTCCTGTTTGTGAAATGGTGATTTACCACTTAGTCACAAAGGATGCTTGTGAGGAGATGCCTAGATAGCATGTTGATGGAAGTCTATTTATGCACTCAAGAAGCTGTAGGTGGTAGCTCACCCTTGTCCCTGCCACGTGCTTGCAGAGTATATACAACGTGTGTTTGGTGCCGCTCTCCCTCCTGTGATGCTTCTGTGCTTAAAGGCCGCTATCAGAGCATCTCATCGCCTTCCTGGAAAGCCAGGCTGTTGGCTGCAGCTGTACTAGGGTTTCCTTGGGGCTGGCTGATTCTGAAAGCGATTTTTCAGATAACCAGGCTTATGAGGTAGTGGTGCGGTCTCGTGGCGCTCAGATACTTCGTAGCCCACATCCTCAGGAGGCAGCCGAGGGGCTTTGTGCACAGGTAGATTCTGCTGCACTGATTACCGGAGTCTCTCTGCTTCCTTGTCTTCTGGCCAAGTCAGAGTCCGTGTCTTCTCCTGCCCTTCTACTCTGCTGATTTATGGTAAGGCTGATTCAGTTGAATTGCAAAGGAGAGATAATACTTGAGATGGTGGTTGTTTTCTGCAGGCCCCAAAAAGCAAATAATCCAGCTGTCTCCTCTGCAGGAGTGTGGAAGGTAGTTTGTAAGTTGAGGTGCATTCTAGTATCCACTTGCATTCTAGCTGGAACGTGGGCTTCTCTCTGACTGCCTTTAGGTTGTCTTATACTCATTAGTGAGTTCTTTCACTATACATCCCATAGTACTTAGAAATAGATGTCTATGGGTGTTTGAGGGAGGAAAAAAGGCTACTTAAAGTTTGGGCCCAGTAAAGCTTGCTGCAAAGCTGATACGAAAAGCCTTATGTGCATCTGAGTCCAGACAGATCTACGGTACCTAAATCAGAAATCTGCTGGGCACCCACAAGTGCTTAAACTGGAACTAAGTACTGTGTCTACCTCTCAGGTTCTCTCCCAAGTTTTGTGGTTTTAAGTTTCAAAAATATTTTATTAGCATGTCTCTCTTTCTGTTCCAGTTTGTATATGACAAGCTTCATAAATAAGAATAAATAGCATCTGAAAGGTTAAACATAAGTGAACAAATTGGAGGAGTTATTGTCCTCTACCCACTCCTGGTCTGTTTCATAGTTTAAAGTTCTGCTGTAATAAGTATGTAGAATATTTATAAATAAATTGAGTTGATTGTTTTGAAGAAATGGATAATTAAAATTAAGCTATTGAACTAGCAGCCATTTTTAAAAAAAAAAAATCCAGTTTCATAGTAAACTTTATCTACTTGTTTTTGAAACTGAATTAGTTTTAGAGCATCAGACAGTGAATCAAACCAAGTCCTTAAATCTTCTAAGAGCGATTTCTAGCTATGTGGTGTTTCAGTGGCAAACCTGTTATCTTTACCGGAGACCCTGGTGCTGTGAAATAGCTATTAATAGACCTGCACATAAATACCTCCAAGGCTTTTCCATTAGCAGTGCCATTGTCAAGTACATAGTTTATCTAATACTAACTTAATGATATATCTCAAACTTTAGCAAGTAAACAATACGATGTAAGTTCTAGCATTTTATTTCTTTAGAAATCAAGTAAATCGAGAGCTGGCGGGAAAGGGGAAAAGAACAGGCAAGAACCTGAGCCAACGTGTTATTTTTCAAAGTCTGGCTTTGCTCTGCCCATACGGGGAGCAGGGACAGAGGGAGGGGTTGGGGAGCACTGAAAGCTCACTCAACCTCTAGCTTTCCGTGTGGGAAGATACTGCTGGGTGTCAAAAGCATGCTATCAGCAATTGAGTGGCCAGTTAAAAAGTAGGTTTATTGGTGAAATGATGGTGCTAAGCAGTCAAGATCAGCTCCGGTGAAAACTAGCTTTTGACTCCACAAGTCTTTCTGTTGGGATGGACCAGTTTAAACAGATCAACCTTAATCGTGGTTTTGAATTTCTATAGTCACATGTCTGAGACATCTGTTTTGTTATTGTTTAAAACAAATGCTATCTGGTGTTATCAACATCCCTCATCTTGAAATTCACTGTATTTCCACTCATTACTGAGGAATCGTTACCCTCTGGTCCCCTTTCCCTATGGCCTAAAATGAGCTGCTCTTTGTTGTTAAGGTGCAGGAGCAGTTGGTGGGGAATCTGTCAGTATCTGCTGCTTATTCTAGCAGGAGAATCAGACAGCTTTGCTAATACTTCCGCACTACTGATTTAAGCTTCCTCCAAACAAACAACACACTTTATACGCAAGCCAGTGAGAGCGTATGGCTCTGGGACAAGTGCAGTAACTTTAGAGAGAGCTCACTTAATAGAAATGCTTTCTCCACACATCGTTCTTTTAATATTATAAATATCAGAAGTGAGTCACCTTATTTTTCAGTATCCCCATGAAAGCATGGGAGGTGCTTTCAGAAAGCTGCAATGTTTAGGCCTAAAAGTTTTGAGATTTTTTTTTTTTAAACAAGAAGGAAACTGCCTTAAGTAGTAATGGAAATAATCCCCTGCCTTATGGACATCAGGATTTGGAGGCTACAGGTGAACTAAGAGCATTTTAGTGTTAGGTGTAGAGATTTCTTTTTGAACTGCTATTACCTGTACCTGTGACCCTGCTTTTTGTCTTATTTCTTATGTATATGTAGCTATGCAAATAATTCATTTCGGCATAGCAAAGTGCATCTCCAAAATAAGAGACTTGTTGATGTTTTGATTGTAAGAATTAAAGTGTAGCTAGGGGTATTTTTGCCTTAGTTTAGGCACATCAGCATGGTTGTGTGGAATATCTTTTACTGTTGCTGAAACAGGAGCTGGAGGTAATCTGAAAATAACCAGGATTCTGCTTTGCTAACCATGCAAATCCAGGATAGCCAAATCCCTATTTGTTAACCACAAATAACCTACTATCAAAGAATCTTTTCTAGAAAAGCAAAACTTTTCTTGTGGCTAATAAAACTGAGAAGGGCTCGAGGTTTTTTGCAAATATTTTGATCTTAAAAGTCAAATCGTACATAATACCACAAGTAGTCACCCGTGCAGCTCCTCAAGTTTCTTGATATAACAACATCAATTTTTATTTTTTTCTTAAAATTATAAAACCTTTCAAAGACCACATGGAAAGTTTTACAAGTGTGGGTTGGGTTTGGGTGTTGTGTTTCTTTTTTTCTTTTTGGAAGTGGATGGCACTCTGGAAAATATACCTAATTCTAGCCATGTGAGTCATTTTGCTGCTGGCTCTTCTGCTGGGGTGTGTATGCAGTGTTTTTATGGGAAGAATAAATTAACTGATACCAAATATTTCAATTTGATGTGAAATGAAGAAAACTCCCTTGCTGCTTAGTGGCTGGTGTTCAAAGGTTGCAGGGTAAAAGAATTTGACTATATGTAAAATCATTCTCGGGTGTCACCTGTGTTACGCACGTTGAGGCGTAGAGCAGCCCGTGCTTTGCTCCATGGGCTTTCAAAGCAAAACTCGTTGTGAGGAGACCTCAAAGTCTGGCTCCGTAGGGTTTTTTTTAAATCTTTGTGCTTAGCTTTTGGGGATGCTAGCATTACCTAGTGGCTATGGAAGAGTAGTAGCGTAGCTGCGATAAGAGTTTGGCTCCTATTACAGTAATGTTCTAGAGAACTCGGAAATTGCTCAAAATAGACTATAAAGAAAGTTGTGGTCAGAAAGATGCTGAGCTTCCCGCGGTGACGAGAAGAGATATCTAGCGCTAGCAGCAATACTGCTGAAATACTGAGAGCTCCATATTTCTGCTAACAGTAGCTGTTTTATTTCAATACTTCATAACACAGGCTGAACAGTGCAAGGGCTCCGACGTTGGCTTTACTTAACTTTAAGTCATTGCATTACTTTATTTTCACCTTTTACAGTATGATTTGAAACAGTCAACATGGACTTTTCACGTCTACACACGTACACTCCTCCCCATTGTCTGCCAGAGAACACTGGCTATACATATGCACTCAGGTGAGAACTCTTTTCTTCTTGTAGAGAAACTGTATGTTCTCTGAATGTTGTTAATTCTGGAGAGTTTAGCTTTCATGGCAAGTAGCTGAATTCTTTGAAGAAGCATGCTTTATCCAGTCTGTTTTGAAAATAACTGCTGTGTCCTAAATGGAGGAAAGAATACATGTTGAACTAACAGGACAATGACTAAGATAATGACTCAGTGTTTATTAGTTGCTATGAATAAACGAGTCTCCACCTAGTTACGATTGCTGTTCTATTTCTATAAACGTCATCAAAATTCTTAGATGTTTTCTGGTGTGTCTTGTAACTTCTGTGTGTGTTTTCTTTTGTGATTTGGCAGTGTTTTCACTTTAAAATACTGATTGATACGCGCTCATTGCTGTGGGTGTCAAGCTTGGCTGGAATTCCCATATTGATTACTTTTTTTAACAAAACTGCTTATTGTGTGAATGTAAAATCTGTATTCTAATGATCCTGTTTTTTCTTGTATCTTTGAAGTTGACCATTATTAGACTGTCTTAAATCACTGAAGTTTACTATATATAACTCCGTTGTGTTTGCTAGTTCTTGTATTATATATTCAAACTGAATGTTGTAATGGTCATTTGAGTTTTTTAAAATTACTAGAGCAGTGTGTGGCTGCTGACTTCATCTATCTAGCTTTTCCTGTTGATGAGTTAGTAGATGTATTTTCAAGCAAGAATACATCAGTGAGCCTGAGTTATTAGTTTAGCAAGCTTCAAGTTTTTTAAAAAAAATAAAATTTGTTTATTAGGATGCAGCATGAGATTGCTTTCCTATTCTGTGCCTGTATATCATTGTTATTTTTCAAATGTATTTTTTAAATCCAGTATTTAGGTTGGAGAATACATGGCTTCTTGCCAATAAAACAGAAGTTGGCAGAACTAGAATTGAGATCACTAGCTTAATATTCTTGCACTTGTGTACTCTAAAGCTGTAGTGGTGTCAGTTTTTCTTGGGCATCGTGGGTTTTTTTAGCTGCAGCCTGATGTCCGTAGTGTTGCAGCGTTGGATGTCTACAATGTTGCATCAATTAAATTGCAGCTCTTCCTGAATTTTTAGAAAAACATTGGCTAAATGTTGGTTAAATACAAGTAGGTTTACCGACTTGAAGAAAAGGCATGCCGGACAACGAAAGATGATTTATGTGCCTTATGTCATGGAATTGTCAGAGTTGGAAGGGACCTCTAGAGATCATGTAGTCCAGCAGATTCATTATTACATTGCTAAGTGTTTTTCAGTGGCTGAAATATTTTAACTCTTTTACAGAGAATAACTTTCCCTACTGTGAGCAATGAAAGCAGACTTTTATTCTTCAGGCTGTTTAGTCAGTGTTGGGGTTTTTTTATGTCTCTGTGAGCATATCATTCTTAAAACAAGCTGTGAAATTGTCATCTAAATTGATTTCTTTTCCTTAGTTACATTTGTCTGAAATGATACTAGTATCTCCTACTGTACAATCTTCTCACAGACAAGGGGGAATGAGTAGGTCTTAGTATTAAGATAAATTTTCATTTTGTTTTTTTTTAATGTGTCTTTCCAAGAGTATTAGCAAAGTAAAGTTCAATGGCTTGCTTAAACTAGTCTGGGGTTAAATTTCTTCTGAGCTGGGTTTTTCTTCTTGCCCGCTATTTTGTCGGATAAGAGTGTCGTTTCTCACTGACCAAACAAGAGCAGCACAGGAGCAAAGACTAACCTGCCGGGAAAGGAAGATGCAGAACGATAAACAATAAAACCTGTTTGAAGTCTGAGGGGTAGTTCATGATGACTCTGGTGGGCTTTATGTAGAAGACTAAGGGAGTGTCTGACTTCCTACATAAATGAAGATTGTTGTGTTGCAAAACCACAAACTCTTGAAGAGGCCTCTGTAGAAGGGGGGGGTTATAAGTCTTGAAACTTCTTGGCCTCCCATTTAACTGCGCTAAGGAATAGGTGTTCGGACATGAATAATGCTGGATAAGCTGCAGTTTAATAACTGACTTAATGAAGCTAAATATAGTTAAATTAGGTTAAAATTAATTCATTGTAATTCTTCATTGTGTAGCAAGGAAGGATTAGCAAGCACTTTCTTGAAAATTTCCTCTTGAAAAATTCTGTGAAGCCCCAAACATTAAAATATTGGGGGGAAGCTCCTTGGTACACTGCCTGCTGAAGTTCATTCCTTCTCTGTGCCCCACCTGTATTTACTTGGCTTATTCTGATCTGGCTCATTCTGCCTTTGATAATTCAGTCTTTACACAACCTGTCTGTGAGTTTCTTTAAAGAAATTGGCTTGTGCATGTAGCACTGCAGAAAAGTGCAGTGAAGTTAGATAACATGAAGCTATTAATAGAGTTGGTTATGACCTATTAATAGAAATTGTATTAATACTCTCTGGGATTACTGTGTGTTCATAACAACAGTTTGTTGTGCTTCTGCTTTGTGCTTTTACTCCTCCAGCCCAAATCAAAAAAGCATTAAACTGGTAAAGCTAAATAACCTTTATCCTCCTCAAAATGTAAGTCAAACTTGTGAATCTCACCCACTTCTCAACATGTAACTTCCACCCCCTCCTCCAGGCTGATCTTTCCTTTTGTCGCAGTCATCTTCTGAGTTTTGTTTTTGTCAATTTGAGTACCTTTAATGCTGCTTTTTCTTCACAAATATGGTTTAAATTAATAAGAATTTGGGCTGTTTGTTGTGTGGTGTTTTTTTTTTTCCTGTGTCAGAGCATTAAATCAGGATGTAGCTTTCTGCAAAACAGTTAAATAAAATCCTTTGGTTTTTACATGTGTTTGGGACTGATCGAAGCAATAGCTAACAATTCAAGGTAATGTCCTTGGTCAGTTAATACAAGCAGTGCCCTGGTCAGAAAGCATATGAATACTCACATACTGATTATATGCCTGCATTCATGTTAAAGACGTGTTTAGCTATAGTTCTGTAGGTGCATTGCATTTAGCTATCATCTTCAATAGTCAAGAACATTGCCCATTTCATTCCAAGGGATACTTATAAAATAAATGACACTTAAGCTCCAGACAGAGCTCTAGGTGTGCTAAAATTGGCACGCCTCGTTCTTATTCCACTTATAAATAAACTTGAAAATTAACCCACCAAAGTCTAGGACATTCTTCTTCTCTAGAAGCTCACATGAAGGAGGTGTGAAGGTAATAGCTAAGCAGCTGGAAATGTAAGACTAGATCCCGTTAGTGGGTCTGCCAGCAGCCAGGGGAGCTGTTTGTTGGGGAAGGAACCGGAGCCTGCACTGTCTGTGTAGGTTTTCTGGGAGTGTAGACTAATTGCATCCCACCTTTAAGATGGTTTTTTGTTAGCCATACACATTGGGTAGGAGAACCATCATTGTACATGTTCATTTCTGTCCTGTGAAAGGAAGGGCAGTGGTTTTTTGTTACTGTCGTCTCTTCTGTAGAAATAAAAGGCTACTTTCCAAAGCGTGGAAGAGTGAGATGGGAAGTTTGGAGGCTTCTAGATACTGTCCTGCTGACAGAGGACAGAAAACTCACTTTCAGTGGGAAAGAGTTGCTACTCTTCTGCAGAAGCAAAACTCCCATGATTGTGGGTTTTTTGATAGTAGAGCCCAATTCCAAGCTATGTATCCAACCCAAATTGATATAAATGCTTATTGAGATACTTAATAACAGCAAGTGTTCACAAACAGAAACAAATTGAGGCTGGACACAGCTGTCGGCTTGTCCTGTGGACTTTGTGTTCTTGTGAATTGAGTATCTGTAAGAAACGTTGGATGAAGATGAGGAAAAGCAAATGCGTAGTGGCAAGTGTAAATAGCAAAACTGAGTTCTGAAACAACTGTTTAGGGAGGGACTCGAGAGTAAACTATTGTGGCTCTGACCCTTTCAGAACCAACAACAGGAAGAACCTGATTTAACCCCTACCCTCAATTCACTTCTATCAGTGTGCGCCCAGTCTAAACAATATGTTTGAAAACTGTAAAAATTATATCCTTTAGAACGTAGTCAAATGTAGACTAAATCTGTTTTCACACGAGGAGGCTGCTGTCTGACTCTGTCTCCTCCTTCCACCCAAATGTAAGCAAGGATTAATAAGCATAATGTATATAGTAATGTGTGCTGGGTTTGTCTTAAGCTGGGCTTAGGCTCCCTCATTAGCAGGGCAGGCGGATGAGATCAAGCAGGTGGTGCCGAGGACCTGCCATCAAATCTGTGCACCTCTGGGCCATCAAAGAGGTTATTTTGGACAAGTTCTGGTCTGGTCCCGAGTTGCTGCTGGAGCAACTGGCTGCTTTCTGCAGTGCACTGGCTGGGGTAGGGTTTTTTTCAGCTGAAAGAAACGCAGTTCGTGTGCTTTGACACAGTCCCCTCTTGTGCACTTTACTTTGTGTTGTGGGCAAGCAAGAAAACCACTTCTATAGCACCCACCTTGCCAGAATTAAATCACTACTGTAAGCGTAGCTACTAGGCCTTCTGCTGTTAACTTCCCTGTGTGCCAAATTAATCATGGACACTGAGGGGAGACCTTGTTGCTGTCTACAGCTGCCTGAAAGCAGGGTGTAGCAAGGTGGGGTTTGGTCTCTTCCCCCAAGTAACAGGCAATAGAACAAGAGGAAACAGCCTCACGTTGTGCTGGGGGAGGTTAAGGTTGGATATCAGGAAAAATTTCTTCACCGAAAGGGTGGTCAGGCCTTGGAACAGGCTGCCCAGGGCAGTGGGGGAGTCACCAGCTCTGGAGGTGTTTAAAAGATGGGCAGGTGTGGTGCCGAGGGACACGGGGTTAGTAGTAACTTGGCAGTGTTGGGTTTATGGTTGGACTCAATGATCTTAAAGGTCTTTTCCAACCTAAATTAATTTGATTCTACAACACATATCGTATTATTACTGTGTAATGTTCTGGGGTCTTTAATGGTTGTGTAAGAAAGCTATTTCCATTAAATTGTTTTTGCGCAAATAGGCACTGTTTATATGTATTTTTCAAAGGGAAAACTTCCATTTCAAGTACAGATTGCACAGGAAAACTTGCTCACTCAGACCTAATTTGCTTGCTTGTTTTTGTTTGGGTTTTTGGCGAGAAGGAGTTGAACAATACCTTGCCCATCTCTTCTTTTAAAAGAAAACAAATGATGTTGAAGTAAATGCTGTTAGAGCTCTGTATAGCCCTGTGGCACAAGAGGGGCCAGGCTCTGTAGGAAAGCTGGCCTGGAGCACTTTGTGTTGAGATGGTTTGGGTCCCGGTGCTGCGTGTTCCAGGACCTGGCCTCCTGCTGCGCAATACCCTGTGACAACAAGCTCTGCTCAGTTACACAACTGAGTCTTTCCTTCGGTTGTAAGTATGAGTGTTCTGCTTTAGGCTAAACTGCTGGTTTAGTAAATGTATTTCTTACTGACTCCTGTGTTTAATCTGTTTGTGTTTGCCTTGTGTTACTGCTTTATCTTCATTTTAAGTTTTTGTGGAGATCTGAAGAGAATCAAGTGTAAAAGTGTGGAGTGGCGTTCCTGGGGTAACGATGTGAAGCGTGTCTACATCTAAACTTGCTTCTGTAGGATCAAATAGAGAAAAATGGATGAAAGACTAAACATTTTATTTCTACAGAGTTAAATATTTCCAATGATTTGCATTAAATTAAGAAACCTTCCAAAAGCACTTTCAAAAAAGTAATGTTAGTTAATCTAACGTAGCTAAAGCAGGGAAATCTTTAAATATCTTAAAGGGGGGAAGTTCCTACTTGTTGGGAGGTGGAACTCAGAGTAGTGTGGCATATGGATCTTTGCTTCTTGAAACAAGGAATTGGCAAACAAGAAATACATTTGAAAACAAAACCCAAAAACTTTGACTATAAATGAATCTTTACCTTGCAGCTTAGAGTGCATCGTGATTTTTATTTTGCTGCCGGGCGCGGTGAAGAAGCTGTCATGAGTAGCTTCCTCTCTCAAATTGCTCCCAGAAGAACTCTGTGTCTGAGGCTGTATAACGAATGCTCGCTCTGGCTTAGCTTCAAACATGGGTTCTATGGTGGTTGTTTCTTTCTCTGGTTTGCTTTCAGTTCTTAAACCTGCAGTATGATTTGCTTAAGAGAACCTTGAATGTTTACATACTTGTAAGTTATTTGGGTCACATGGCACATCTTGTGGGAATTGCTCCATAACCCTGGATAAACTGCTTTTAATGGAAACTTAGACTAGCTTGAAGGCTGTGTTTGTTACTAGGGAAACTTTCTCTTGAACTCTGGTAACTTTGCTGTTCTTATTTTGCTGCAGTTCAAGTTATTCGTCATCTGCTTTGGACTTCGAGACTGAAAACAAAATAGATCCAGTATTTGATTCACCCAGAATGTCACGGCGTAGTTTACGGTTAGCTACTGCAGGATTTCATAAATCGGATGATGCACGAAGTGAGAGCCTTCATGACAGCTCCTATGCCGGAAACACGTCCTTCAGAGGACAGTCTTCTAAGTAAGCATTTTTTATCATCACAAGTTCATTTATTGGTTGGACCCTTGACACTTCCTGTTTGAATGTGATAGTCAAACGTAGGTAACCTACTGCTTTGGTCTTGGTTCTCAGTATTTACTGCCGTTCTTTGAAAATTGTGCTCTGCATGTGGTTTGTACTGAAGTCTTTGAAAAGTATGGGTGCTTTGACGTGAGGATTTTCTTTTAAACCTGATTTGAGCTGTCTGGTCATGTCAGCGTTAAATGGAAAAAAAAGCCAAGGTATTTTAAAGTGAGAGAGGAAGAGAAACTTGCATCTTTAGTGCTATGTCTTACTCGCCTTTGCTTTGTTTCCTAGGACGGTGAAGGAACGCAGAAGTATGAACAAACAATCTGGCAGCATGAGACACACGCCAAGGAAAAATCTATCCAGCTCTTCCATTTTTAGCCAAAGCAGTTTCAATAGCCACGCCAGTGATGCATCGATGGTATCCACGGTATTGGATGAGTCTTTGATTCGAGAGCAGACAGAAGTCGATCATTTCTGGGGTAGGTAATCGTGGCTATTGCTCATACCGGACTGTGACTACAGCAGATGGTTTGGTGCATATAAACATGTCCACGTCTTCCTCCTGTTCCTCATGCGTTTTTCTGTCCTGCCCTCGGATGTGCGTGCACTTAATCTTTTGCTGTAGATGTCTGCTGGCTAAGATGCCTGCTGGAAATTCACAGTCCAGTCTGTAAACTTGATTTACTGGTGTAGGCAACATCAGGAAACGCTGCAGAGTCAGGTCAATATGCCAGGGAAACATAAACGATTCTGTGATGCAACCCATAGATTGTATAGATGTAATTATCTCTTATTACTTTCTTCAAAATGTGCATAGTGTACTGTATTTAAAAATGGTAAACATGTAACTTGTCTTTAAAAAGCTAAAGGAAAAGCATTTTTTTTGTTTGCATGCAGAAGTGTGTTTCAATTTAACATACCTTAATCTGAAAGTTTCAAATTAGTGGCACTTTGAGATTTCCCAAGAGGGTGTTTGTGTATGGCTGACTGGTTTGGTTTAGCAAGTTTATACAAGTGCACCTTTCTGGAACCTACTTTTTTAATTGAAGAGGAAAATATGGGAGTTGTCCACATAAAGTGTTGTGTAGGAGAAGAAAAACAACTTCTTATATCTCCAGTTCAGGCTGTTTGTTTCTAGTCAGTACGCTTGTGACCTTCCCAGAGTCCTAATGTGAAAAATTGTTTCAATCTTAGTAGAACATGTTCTAAACTTTAGATTACCTGGCTCTTAACACAGGATCTTAAAATACAGTAGTACCAAAGTAGTTACCAAGCAACAGAAACAGCGTAAGCTTGTAATTAGCTGCTTTAGAGTCACATGGGAGCTAAGAAAAGGTGTAGTTGTCATTCATATTATTTTGTCTGCCGCTTCCATGGTAGAATGCTTTTCACCAACTGTTACCCTACGGCATTAATGTCTGAATATATGGATATCTCCATGTGGTGGACGGCAGAATATGTTAAATGCTAATCATACAGTGGGTTTTCTTTGCAGTCTTAAAATTAGTGGGACTTTTAATTTGAGTTCATGTCAGATATCTTAGTTGATTACGGACTTCCTTATATTTGAAACTAAATCTGGTTTGTGTTTTTTTCCTCTGAAGGCCTCGATGATGAAGGCGACCTTAAAGGTAACTACACTTTCCTTTTCCTTCCATCCACGTTCTGTTTAGTGGTCACTACCAGTGGCAGTCGATGTCAATGCTGTGTGTGTGTTACTCCTGGTTTGCTAGGCACTGATATCACACTGACGCAGGGAAATGGCGATCTGGCAGCTGCAGAAACGCAGACCACCATGATCAATGGCTACACGTGCAGCGACTGCAGCATGCTCTCCGAACGGAAGGAGGTTCTCACGGCGTACTCGGCTCCTCGTGTGCCAACCTCCAGGATTTACTCCAGGGACAGGAGCCAGAAACATGCATCTAGTAAGTACTTTCTCTTCTGTCTTACCTGGACAGCAGAATGCTGTATAGTTTAGTTGATGCTTTTTCCATATAGTGTTATTTAAGCACTTTTATTAACCTGCTAAATTTACCAATAACTAAATTCTAGAGAATTATATGAAATGCAAAGCTTGTATGAAATACCTTTTTCTATATCAGTTGTAACTTTATGGACTTGTCAGCTTTTGATATACAATTATCTACACTTTTCAGTGCTGCTGCAGGAATGAAACAATTTCAAAATGAAAATGCTGTGGTATCTTAACAAGCTGTATTTCCAAACTGATTTGAAAGACAATAGGCTGTTCCAACCAGCAATGGTTGTAAGAGTCTCCTAATCTGGTATCAGATCTACATTTGCTTACAATGATTTTGGTCAGGGTCTTCAGACAAACTTCTTTTACGCAGTCTGGTTATTTTTTTTTTCCTTACATGATTTGAACTTTCAAGATTGAGCCAAACTGTCACTTTGCAGAGCTTCTGACAGAAATCTCTGAGACATAATATCTTCCTACTTCCTGCTTTGTTTTTTTTTCTCCTCATTTAGCCTTGTGGCTTATTAGAGTGTTTTTAGAAGCTAGACCTCAAGTACTTGAAAATCTGAACTCCAAAGGGGAAAAACTGATTCCAAATAGACTTCCTAGTGACTGTATTCCTAGAGCTCAAAACCAAATGAGTCGGCTGTAAATATAATGTTCCGCTTTCCAAGGCAATCTCCGTTCTGAGGATGGGTGTCCTCAGTGTCTTGATCGTGCCTGCCTCTTGCACAGCATCTTGAGTTTCTTCATTGGTGGTAGTCCTCAGTAACCATGAAGAAGTTGTCTCTTGAGTGGCCTTGAATTATAAAGGAATCAATTCGGGGATTCTGTAGGTGTGTTACTCCTGAGGGAATGCAGCTTTGTTCCTGTGGCTCTGAAGAAGCGTGTGTCTCCAGCACTTGAGGCAGGTCACTGCAGAAACTTCCTCCAATGTACAAACGTAAAGGGACAGGAGGTGGGAAGTCCTCACCCTTTCAAATCCAAAATAAGAAAGTAGCTTGTCTCTTTAGAGCTGTGACCCACAAAATGAGTATCAACAGCTCACATCATCCTGAGTTCTGCGAGCAAGGAATTCATTACTCCTTGGAGTTCTTAATTCTCACTAAGAAAAGGTGAGACTTCTTGCTGAAGTTGTACGCTCTGTCTTGAAGGCGTTTTCCCTTGGATGTGTAGTTCTTACAAAAGCTCTGCTGTAAGATCCAGTGCATCCAGACTTTTCACTCCACACTTGTTAAAGTTGACAGTCCTGGCTAAACGGTGGTTTCCACACTTCGTCCTCACTATTCCACGAGCAAAGGGTCACCAGAGAACAGAAGTACATCATTATATAGGTGAATAATTTGTATTCACACTGTTTTTTTCAATAGGAGGAGCCTATTTCTACACAAGTAAGATTCTGCGATGGGTCAGACATGCTGCAACATCTTTTACATCACTATTAGTGCAACTATTTCAAATGGTTTTGCTGAAGCTGGGTTATGAATTTAAAGGTACCTTTTCAGTTGTCTTCCTTGGTCTCCACACAAAGCCAGAGTGTGTGTTGGGTGGCTTTTTTCCTTCTGGCCTTCATCTTTGGCACTAATGTGTTCTTTTTTTTCTATAGTCTTTTGTCTGGCTCCTGTCTTTCTCCCTTTTTTTATTATTATTAAATTATCTCAGTTGTGCTACCCTTTTCATACTTTCCTTCTGTTTTGGAAGTATCGGGATTCACGTATGTGAGATCTGTTACAGTTAAAATTCACATGTTGATTTTTACTTGGAGGTCGTAGAAGGTGATGTTTAATTTGAGAAACTTAAGTTGATTCTTAAAATCTGTTTGGTGCGATAGTGTCAAATCCTAACTTGTGTCTCTAGATTTGGACTCTCTTGTTACCTTTGAGCTCACTGTGCACTTAAAGCTTGGTTAGCTCTGTCTTGCAACACTAAAGCTGCTGTCATCACTCCGCACTACTCTAAAGCACACCTTGTTTTCCCTGAAAATGTTCGCTTCTTCTTTGGTACTTTCTCTTGTATGATAC
Organism: Xenus cinereus; assembly: GCA_025774025.1. NCBI lineage: Eukaryota > Metazoa > Chordata > Aves > Charadriiformes > Scolopacidae > Xenus > Xenus cinereus. Next base: position 1,774,486 of record JAOXJK010000069.1, read on the forward strand.
ATGCTCTACGAGTGAAGTTGAATTGCCATAGGCAGAAATTACCTGATTTTTTGTGTGTGAATAAAACTTTGTTCTCTCCTGTTCTCTCTGCCTTAGTGCCTGATAACTTGCTGATGCTTTTCTCTCCAGTCTGTTAAGGTCTCTGGTAAAACCAACCCAAAGATGTAACGTTGGTCAGTTTGACAGAATGATGGGAGTAGGGACTCAAGATTTGAGGAGTTGTTACTTAAAATTTTGTTACTAACTTTGCTATCTGTAAAGAAGCAGAAAGATTTTTTTTTTTTTGAACTGAAAGGCCCTCTCTTAAAGAAAAAACAGTAAGAGAAGGCTTCTCCCGTGATCATTTTTCAGGTTTCCTATGGGTAACCTGTATTTAAGAGTGAACCAAGGCAGTTTAGCTAAAATCTGCATATATGATAGTTGAAATGCGCACGTATGAATGGCTTTGAGCTTGAGTTACATTCCAGGAATGCTTTTTGGATGTGTTGCAGCTCACTCAGACTACTGTGGGAGCATGAATGTAAAGGAGTTTTACAGAGAAGACAGCCATCTGGGTGTCAGTGAGGAGTCAATATGTAAGTATAAGGATTGGTGTTTCTTTTAGCCAACAGCAGGCTCTTGTTATAACAATAATGCCCCATGACTCTGTGGAAGCTACAACGTAAATGTTTGTTATGTGACTTAGCTGTCGGGGGGTAGAAGGGTGATTGCCTGGAGGACTGTAGTATTTTCCCAAGCAAGGTTTGTTCCAGTGAAGTTTGCTTTGTGGTTTTCAGTTTGCTAAGTGATATCATGAACTAGACTTGTTGGAGTTGTCTTGTAACAATCTTGATTTGATCCTGGTTTTGTCCCATTAATCAACTGTTACCACAACCAACAGGTGATGACTGTAAGGGGAAGAAACACCTTGAAATACACACCTCAGACCACATGCAATCCTCATGGGCTAAAAGGGTAGCAAGGACCATTTGGCACACCTTTTCTTATGCAGGTTGACTTGGACCTTTTTTTCTTTTGCTTTTATTTTGCATTGCAATTTCACAGTGTTAATCATTCATACTGTTTTGTGTTGTTCTTTTAACCTTCATCTATCAAAGTAGATTAAAAAGTCTAAAGTGTCTGGAAAATTAATTTACTTAATGCCTTTTCTGTTTGACTTCTTGCTCTGATAGTGACTTTTGTACAAGCTTGGCAGAATGCTTACCTAGTAGTGATAACAGGGTGTAGGGACAGCAAACACCTTGTCCCTTAGCAAGAATTAGTCAGACTGTTAGTTTGTTGAAAAGCTCTGGTAGGAGGTACTGGTATGCAGATTATTTGAATAAAGGGGTTTTAACATTTTATTTTTGTTCTAGTGATAGTCAATTTTTACAGGAATCTTATATAGGGATAGAATCCTCCCTGTGAGATGAGCGTTCCCTAGCTTGAATGGCAGAGGCATCAAGAATCTGTTGAGTGCTCTTTATTCAGCAAAGGAAAATGATTTGAGACACTTCAGTCACCTAAATGCTTTGCAAAATATTGGGTTGGTATATCTATAATCCCTCAGATTAACCCAGACGTGCCTGCTAATCTAAAACTGTAGGATTATTTTCTAAATGTGTACTACGTAGTTTCTGTAGAATGAACAGTCCTAGTCTGGTCCATAGTAATTGTTGGCTTCAGTGGGCTTTAAGTTGCAGCATTTTGTTTTAGTGTGTTGGTTTTTTATGTGGTTGTTGTGGGTTTTTTTGTTTGGTTGTTTGTTTTTTTTAAGAGACTCAAACCTGCCATACTGAAGATCCTTCGGAACGTTCAATTTAATGAAAATTTACTGCCTGTAACTTTTTGTAGGGAATATTTTCTATTATTTATCAGTATTTCTTAGACATCATTATGTAATTCTTTGGCTAGGATTTAAGATTTTTAATTGTTCCCTCTTCTACGCATGAAGCTAGGTAAGGTACTCGATGCTTTTAAAGTAGCAATGTGCTTAAAACTTGTTTTTTTTATAGTAGTACTTCCTTTGCTGTTCTCTTATATTTAGCATGGCTTCCTTAGATAAACATGCTACAAAATGTAAACTTTTTGTTGATTTGGGAAAAGTGATACTCTAACTGCACAGATGCTGTTGATCATTATGTTTATACAGGAGAAGTCTCTAAACTGTCTTGCTTTTACTTGGCTTTGTATTTATTAGTGGCTTGCTATTTTAAATAGTGAGACACGGAGTTTGTAGATTACTGAAAGGTATAGTTAAAAACTATGCAGAATGTGTAATGGGCAGAGAATTGAGTCTGCTTTACTGCATGTACTGCCAGAGAACTGAAGCTCACTTATGTACCTTACCACATAGAGTCAATTTGTTATGATCTAGGTTACTTTATGCTTCACGTGTTGCAAACGGTGGGAGCCACGGGATGGCTGGTGTCTCAGAAGGTGGTGTCTCTACTCTGGCTGGCTGTTCTTTCTCCAGGTTACTATCCTCACCCGTGTGTGCCTGTTGCCTGCTCCTGACAAACTGAGAACCTACAGTGTGTGGTTTACACTAATCCCACTGTGCTTAAGCTGTAGCTGTTCTATCTGAAATGCATGTGCTACTTTACTTTCTTTATTAACTAAAATATGTTTCATGGGAGGGTGTGTTTCTGTTCGCAGGCGTAATGGGAGACTAACCAGGCTATTTTGTGAGCGAATGAGTGTGTGACTAGCTCAGAGTATGGGGTGTCAAGAGCAGTGGGGTGTGTTTGGTTGGGTAGTTGCTTCTTATCATGGTATTCCTCTTGGCAAAAACAGATGATGAAACACATCAAGGTCTTCAGCACATGGTTGTGTGGATTCCAGCATTCATACTGAATTTCCAGCAAGATAGCATTGTTATAACAAATAAGTGTTTCACCTTTTTGCGTGACTATTGTTTTTGTTGAGTAGCTGATGTTACAATGCTGTCAGACTTGTGATACCTAGATGTTAATAAGCTGCATGTTGCGTGTACTCGTGCATTTCTCTGCTGTGCAAGGTATTCTTGACCACAGCTGCATGTCCCTCTGCTTGGCCTTGTTAAGCGCGTGCTGCAGTAATGACATCTCACACTACACTTTTTGTCTTCTAGGGAGGGCAGCTTCTGGCATGTTCAGGTTGCTTAGATCTGGGTGGTACCAACTTGTTGCTCTGATGTCTTTGCTTAAGGTGTTTCTTCTCAGAAGGTGTGTACCCTTTGAAAAAAACATTTTGTAAGCAAATTATTTACCTAGTTATATTATATAAAACAATAAAATATGGTAAATATATTGTTTCTTGTAAACTTTCTCTTTCTCTAGATGCCTGCCAAAGATCTACAAGCTATTACCGTTTCTTATCCCACTCCTGTTTTTACTAGGTATGTGAATCATTTTGTTATAATTCAAATGGGTGTGTGCTCACTACAGATGTTCCAAAATAGCGTTTGTAGTTGAATGAAGAAGATGCAGAAGCAGAAAAGAGCAAATTTGTTTGTGAACAGGGCAGTAATTCAAACTTTCAAAGTACTGACAAGTCAGTGAGCTTTCCCCTTACCTTGAAAGGAACAGCCTTGATGAGTAAATAAATGCACCAAAGTCCTTTTTTTAATTTCCTTCCCTTCATAGGAACAGCAAGGAGCTTATAAAGAGCAGGCTGCGAACTGATTGCTATGCTTGTTGTCAATCTTCATAAAAGTGTACTTCTTTTATCCACTCATCCTAGGTCTTTCTTTTGCTCTAGGCCACACTAGTTATTTATAATACTGCTGTTCAGCTTGGTTAGTTGACAATATTCCAGCCCAGCTGTCTAATTTGAAATAAACAAAGTCAGTTTAAAATATTAACAAGTTGCCCTGTGTAGAAAATGCTGCTAAGATATTGCGAAAATAAGTGTGATCTTTGTGAAATGCTTCATTGTTTCCATGGAAGCCTAAGTTTCCTCCAACTTTTATTAGATGTTTTGCAATGTAGTGAGTAGGGTATAAGGCAAGATATTTTCCATTGAGATAAAAAAAGCAGTATTTACATCTGCCTTCAGTGAGCAAGGCCTGTCTTAATCAGTAAATGAGATCTCGGTTCCGGGGAAGTGGTGGTGTGATACTGAGGCTGTATCATGATACACAAGTGCAGGTTGAATGCCCTACAACTGCCCGAGTGGTACTGATGGATGCTCCCAAGTATTCTTCAGTGCTTGACTTAAAAATCAGCAGGAGCCAGCTTTAAAATGGTTATTTAGACTGGAGTAGCATCCACTGAGTGACATCTACCTTGCAAACTGAAGGCAGCTTGTGTCCTTAAGAAAGAAGATGATTTGTAGACGTAAGCAGTCGTAAGGGAGAATTCTCTTGAACACCCTTTTTGCTTTTTGTTTCTGATGCAGGTATATGGTTCTGGGGGTTTGATGGCTTCCTTTCATTATTACCTTCATTGAACCGGACAAGAATTGATAGATTACAGAAAATAGATGACTCTGTTCGTGTTCCCGAACCGCAGCCTGATTCCTTTCACTCTGTGCAACCGCCAAAGGTAAGGGCCAGCAGTCTGGGGAAGAACTTTCATATCTTTTAAGACTTACTAACTCCCATGTCTTCAATATTTTTGCAGTAGCTACTTGATATATAAGGGTAATGTAAATAAATGTCTTGATTTTTATATATTAAAAACCATCTTTATACCTTAGGATACCATCAGTATCTTTGATTCTGGTCGCATAAGTGAGCTGGAAAAGCAAATGGCCTTCGTGTCTGACAGATGCCACCACCATGATGAAAAATACAGCGAAGTGATGCTGCTGCTCCATGGTCTTCAAGATCAGGTTGCCCAGATGAGTGACAAAAGTGAAACATTGAAGCTAATACAGAATGTGATGACTCAACATCTTAAAGATATGAAACTGGAGGAAAAGGTAAGATAGTTATTAAGCTTTCTGATACTGATCAAAGTGTTCTGATTTTATAACGCGAATTATCAGTTATTTGACTTTTAGGATTCTTTTTCTGTTACAGCATTAACTGACAGATAGTAAATGCCAGGGAGTGGTCACTGGCATTTGTTTCTCCTTTGTTATTGCTGACAAAGAATTAATTCTAGATAGGTGACCTAAACTAGAATATTACATTGCTGAAAAGCACCTGGATTTACAGGGAATGAAGAGTATAGGAAGGGCTAGTGACAAAGAAGGGGCTTCGTGGTAAAATTCCCTGTGCATAACCCCTACTACTGCTGAATCAGGCATTTATATTTAGTACAGATTCTGTAACTTCTTACGTTCCCTGCAGGATAGGTCACTTAAGCACTCACAGAATTAAATAAACCAAAACTATGCATTGTAGAAAATACTAATCATGCTATTTGTACTACAAAAGAAAATACACCACCTTTTTCCTCCCTGTTTTTTAAGACTGACTTCCTGGCTTTACATCAAGAACACGAGTCCCGCATTCTGACGCTGGAAGACCTTCTTGCAAAACTGTCTGCTGAATCCAAGGTACAGGAAGTTAGCTTTGCTGTAACCTGCTCTGATTGTAACCTGTTGAGAAAATAGACTGATTTCTTTTTTTTTTGTTGTTGGCTTCCCCAAGCTCCAGTTTGTTTTACTCTTGAGACTTCAAGATCTGCCATAGCTAAGCGTGTTTGTGTTCTTGCTTCCCCTTCTTGAAGAGGGTTTCAGTCCAAAGATTAAAAATTACTCACTTGACCAGTGAAGCAGGTTCTACTTAGAATAAAATCTTATTATACAGAGGCACAAACGTAAATGTGGAGCACAGTCCTGTGTAGTGGATGCTAAAATCTGTCATTTTCACTTAACATGCCTTATCTTCTTTCTGTCACTTCTGTTTCTTTGTATACATTAAAACTAACTTTTGTATCTTTTAGGACATCCAGAAGGAGCTTGACGTAACCAAAGCAAAGACAGCGAGGTATAAGCATTTTTCAAATATACTTTGCTTTTTCAATCCTGATGCTAACTGATGGTGATACGTGTGTTCTTTGAAATACAACAGTCCTTTCTTTTCTGCCAGTTAATTGACCTAGAAGTTTATGTTGTCAGCATGGGTTCTTCTGTCTTCACCTGAGCTGCTGAGCACCAGCACAGGGACCACTTCAGCGTGTGAGCCATCCTACAGCTGTGTTTCCTACTAGAGAAAGCTGTTCGTTTAGTGAAGGAGAATGAGTGACTTCTCATCCTCTTGTAAATGCATTAGAACTTTTCCTCAAATTGCGTAGTGAAGTAAACAGTAACTGCTTTTGATAGGCTTTATATTTAAATTCCTGAATTGTATCAATTCCAACCTTCATCTCTAGTTTTGGTTTGCCAGCTGTGCTACTTTCCTCTCATACTGGGTAATACTGAGAGAAACTGCAGCACTTTACTAAGCTTCCCCATTGGGAGGAGGAAAAGAAACGCTTATTTGCTGAATTGTCATTTAAGTTAGATTTAAATATAAAATGGCTTTAGAATGATGGCTGGCACCTTTTCTCCATAGCATGCACTGAACACTGATCTATATTAGTCATATGTGACCTACTGCTTAAGCTCATTTTGGCACCTGTCTCTAAAGTTACTCTGGTTTAAGTTGGGTGACTTGAGACTTGTTCTAACCAGTGGCAAACTCATGTAAATAAAGTTTGACTGGTTTGCCAGAAACCTTAAATTCCCCAAAATCTATACAGGTCCAAGTTATTAACTTGTCAGCCTGGTGATGCTCTAAAGTCATCGAGGCTGGATTTGTCCACAGCTTCAAAATACTTTGCTTTGAATATATTAATCCCAAGTGCACCTTAAATGACATCTTCAAGGAACTGCAGGCTCACGGTATCTGTCACGGTGAATAACTGAATTCGGAAATTGTATTGCACAATTATGTTCTCTCACCTTTTGGAATTTGATGAAATGATTCAAACTACTCTTTCCTAATTACTGCTTCCTTGTTTTTGTCAGGGATGATGATGATCATAGTCAACTCTTGTCCAAAGTTAAAAAGCTAGAACTAGAGCTGTCACAGCTGAAATCGGAGCTGTTGTCTGGAGAGAGCGTGAGGACGAGTTGTGAGAAAATGGATGTCATTCATGAAAAAGTAGGTTCTGCAACTTCTGTTACTGCCCCAGTGAAGCTTAATAATACTTGAGTTTGTTCGCTAAGTCTCTTGAAGTGCAGTGCAATGAGGAATGTCGGGAAGAGTATTAATCGTAGAGAATGGTTGTTACATGTAGCGCTGCTGTGAATTTTTCTGTAAGTGTGTAACAGCTCACTAGACCAGGGTTTATGGCTTGTTTTCCGCAGTGGCAGGGTTTTGCCTTTAATGTATGATGCAATCACAGCTCTGCATGCAGTACTCTGCTCTTCTAACCGATGTATTTTGCTAAGCCATGGAGATGTGGAAAAGAAACTCAGGTAACAGTAAGTTAGGTTTGTTATCTGAGAGCTGCTTTAAAAAAACATGCTTAAATTCTTTTGAAGCCTTTTTAAGATCTGACTGGTTTGTAGCCAACAAAATAAAACCAAAAGTATTGATACAGGATTATCAACTTTGACTAAAATACCGTCTTGTGATAACATTAGAGTATGATCTAGCTATTGTGGGTGGAATCAAAGCATACCCTGAGTGAGCAATAAGTCTGTTATAAACCAGTAAGAAATTATTAGTCTTTATATAAAGTATTACTATTATAATTCTTAATGGCTTCTACTATAGGTAGGTGCCCAGGTCAAAGAATCTGTCAAGCTAATGCTTTTTGGAGATCAACAAGAAGACTTTCCCGAATCACTTCTCCAGTGGCTTACCTCTAATTTTGTGAGCAAAAATGATCTGCAGACTGTGCTGCGGGATCTGGAGTTGCAGATCCTCAAGAATATCACTCTCCATATGTCTGTTACAAACCAAAAAGTAACATCTGAAGTAGTAACAAATGCTGTGACTAATGCAGGGATTTCTGGAATCACAGAAGCGGTGAGTTATCTTCTCAAAAGTTCAACTAAAACGGTAAAGAGTCCTTTTATAGGCATTTTGTGGAGCACAACTACTCCTATAAATCTTAATGATTTTAAGAGATCAGGAACGTTAATTGAGATGGGGAGAACTACAGAAAATGTTTTATTCAGTGTATTCTTAGAGCATCGCTTGTTGCCTCTTGTGAATGTTTGTGTTTTTTCAAAGTATGTGTCCTTGAAAATGGAAGAATTCCTGTGAAACAGGTGTAGCAGAGAGAAGCGGCTCAGAGGGTTGGGAAGGAGGAGGAAAACGTGCAGCTTCTGGGGGAAAAAAAACCACCAGCCAAGATGCAGTACAGATTTGAAGACAGACAGCCATGCATTAAACTGGCCTTTGTCTTGACAGAGGCTTTCAAAGACTTGTGAGGGAGGGCAGTGTCTCAAAAAGATGATTCTAACTTCACAGGTGTGTGTTTATATCAATCGTTTTATCTCTTGATACTGTTTAAATATTTCTCTTTCGGTTCTCTTCTATGTGTGTGTCTGCAGCAAGTACAGATCATTGTAAACAATGCACTGAAACTCTACTCTCAAGACAAGATCGGTTTGGTGGATTTTGCCTTGGAATCAGGAGGTAAATAGTAGAGGAAACACTGTTTTTACTATTCATGTTATTAATAATAGTTACTAAAAATGTTAAAATGAGGACTGTGGGTTAGTAGAGCATCCTTGTGTGCTGTCTGATGATCAGACTGCTGCAGTCCCTGCCTGTTTACCGGGTTATAGGTATATGTGTGTGTACATCTCAGCCCAGGTATGTGTGGACAGGGGTAGAATGGTTCTTCTGCGTAATAGTGGGGGGAAAATGTGTATTTTCAGCCCTTTTAATGGAAAAATCTTTAACGTGTTCTTAACATAACATTGTACTTGGTAGCAGCATTATATCCCCAGAAAATTATTAGACTTTAACAATACCTGTAGTAGTTCTTTTTCTGGGGAAAATAACTGGTATATTCGTTAGGCTTTGTACAAATCTCTGCCTTAAAAGTCTTCAGGAAGAAGTGAGGAATTATTTCTGCTAATCTGATGTATCTTTTTTGAGGTGGCAGCATTCTGAGTACTCGCTGTTCTGAAACCCATGAGACCAAAACAGCATTAATTAGCCTCTTTGGGGTTCCCCTGTGGTACTTCTCGCAGTCTCCCAGAGTGGTGATACAGGTAATTAAAGGGCGAGTAAACAAATTCAGCAACATTATTTTGTGTTGAGTTTTTTGGATGCTGGGTATTTCTGTCTGTAATATACTGGGGGGGGCATTCCTCAAGAGTTACACCAAATAAATTATATTCTGCCATTTACTATCGTCCAGCTTTGCTTATTAAACTGCTTTCATCTCAATCCACAAGGGTTTTTTCCTCCTCATTTTTCTCTCTCTTCTCTCTACCCTATGGCGGTAGTGAGCGGGTGGTTGGGTGATGCTTAGTTGTTGTGGTTTAAGACTGTCTGTAATAATTCAGAATTCATTACAGCTTTTTATTATGAAAAAATCATTGCAAAAAGCTTGTGGTTGGTTTTTGTTGGTGTGTCCCATCCTGTTCTCTCCCCCTTCCTCCCGCGTAGCCGGACATGTATCCCGGGAACTGCTGGGCGTTCAAGGGATCGCAGGGGTACCTTGTGATTCGACTGTCAATGAAGATCTACCCAACTGCCTTTACCATGGAGCACGTACCAAAAGCACTTTCACCAGCAGGAAACATCACCAGTGCGCCGAGGAACTTTGCAGTCTATGTAAGTCTGTCTCAAGTTAAGTTGCGTAAATACACATAAAGGATACTTGTGTTAAATACCTTGAAAAAGAATGACTTAAGGGAGGACAGGTAAGATGAGAAACTTTGTCATTGCTCTTAAAATTGCTTATATTTTTTAATGAGCTTTGAGATTAGGAATAAGCGTTACAATTAATTTTGGGGGAGTTGTTTCTTTTCTCTTGCTTCATACACAGATTTTGGCTCTTCACCTTATCTATGATGTGACTTAAATCTCTTTTTTAAATTGATTTTTAACTAGCACTAGTTGCATAGGCATGGCTGCAGAACAGACGACCACAGGCTACGCCAGAGTATCGTGGTAGCTGAGAACTGTGTCTAGTTGTTTTAAATGCGTAAGCAGGTGTCTGCCAGCATCTGAATCTCGACTTCTGTTTTGTTTATAACCTTGGTGTTTTCTCCTTGTTTGTCCTGAGCAGTTGATACCCCACACTGCCATAGTGGCTTTGCCGTGGAGATGACAGGGCTCTGACCATGAAACTTACAAACATAGCGCAGCTATTTGCAGGGCAGGAAACTCCAATACAGAGCCCTGCCTGAAGGAGTATTAAATTACACAGAAACATTCTAATCCTGGTTTGATAAACTGGGTAATGCAGCTTGCTGCTGGCTTGGCTTTGACTTCAAATTTGACCGAAGCAAAACTCTTTATCCTGTTGTTACAGGGTCTGGATGATGAATATCAAGAAGAAGGCAAGCTTCTAGGACAGTATGTCTATGATCAGGATGGAGAACCATTGCAGATGTTTCCAGTGATGGTAAGTCTGGATGGCAAGATTTTAAAGCGGCAGGAGAAAGATACTTGTATTTCCTGTGGTAGTGGAGGGAAAAGGCCTCGTTCTCTGTTGGGCCCCTTTAGAAACTGAGGTAGAAGTACCTACCTGCCTCAAAACCCACGGTCTAAATGGATGTGGTGTAAATAAATTAGAGGGGAGGAAAGCTCAGAGCCTGCCGTGGTCATTAACGACAGTGGTAGCTGCAGAAATCTAAGGTGGCAACTTGAGTGTGACCTGTTGATACCGGAAACCTGACTCTGGTCTGTGTGCTTGCTTGTTCCCTCCCCAGCAGAAAAGTGAAACCGCATTCCAAATAGTGGAGCTGAGAATTCTTTCCAACTGGGGCCACGCAGTGTATACCTGCCTTTACCGGTTCAGAGTGCACGGGGAACCCGCCGAGTGATCTCCCACACTACAGCCTGGGCTGCTTTTCTTGTTGTACATTTTGTTCTGGATTTGTATATACCGGAAAGCCTAGAACACTGGAATCTTTAAAGGACGAGGATGCGAGATACATACTGCAGAACTATTGATCCTCTGATAAAGGCAGAAGACTGTCAGCAGAACTGTATAAAAAAAAATTATAACTTTGAATTGCTCTAATGCTCAGTTTGTACCTGCCCGTTAGCTTTATTTGGTGTCCATGCTGAGAGAAACAATGCATGCGAGCTACTCTGGTCATAGAGCCCCGCTGGCAAACAGGTGACACCTCTTTTATTACAAATGAATGTATAGGGGTGGTTGGTTTGGGGTTTTTTTTTTTCTTTTTTTAAGGAATAAACCACACTTTCTGCAACTAGGAATCTGTTTTTTTTTTTTTTAAATCCAGGACTTAACTGCATACTTCCGTTAGCTGGGCACCATAAGCCAAAACCTGTGGTACATCTTCAGTGCTGACTGTGGCTGAGGGTGTCCTTCAGTTGACCCTTGGTTTTGACCTTTTTGGTGGATCCCAAAGGGCTTCTTTGATACCTGTTGAATATAATAAATACTACTGTCAGGGAAAGTTAACACAACCAAAACTAGTTTAAACACCAGCGACTGAGAATGCTTTACTGTTACTTGTGGCCATGAGTTGCTCTAAAAGTCAGGGATAACTTTTAAGTTATTTTAAGGGTTTTTACTGTAGCAACTCAGCCAGCTTGTTCTTCAGTGTTAATTCCAAATTGACCTTCATGTACTACCTGGCTGGGAGCGGATAGGCCTGCTAAATTGCTTCATAAGCATTGTTTAATTGCTCTATACTAATCTTAATTTGTCAAAAGCGATCTCTTTGGGACAAGAATCCTTTAGGCTGGTTGGTTGTTACCCTCGGTAAATGCTGTACTGTGAGATCACTGCGGTGGTGTGGGAAGAACACGGCCCTTCTCGGGATCACCCCCGTGGGAGAGAGGCTGCTCCCCAAAAGTGTCCACCCAGAGCAAGAGGAAAGTGCCCGTTGTCCCTGAGGGATTGCTGCTTCCACCATCCTTTAAAAAAAAAAAAAAAAAGATTCCTGGAATGTACTTGTCTACAGAATTTTTATCTTTGCTGTTCTAATGCATTTTATAACAGGTGAACTGTTACCACATGGGACTGCTGACTGGTTTCTCAATAGTTACGTATGTTGCACAACAGTCCTCGAATGTTTAAAACAAAACAAAAAAGTCTCCATGTGAACAACTTTTTTCACTTGATGTAGAGACAGACCTTATGGCCTACGCCGAGGAGCTAGATTACACGTGTACAGGTGTTTTCATACTATAGGTTACGTATTTAAAATTAGAGTTATCCTGTATAAATTGAAATTAGGTAGCCGGGGTGGGAATATTTTGAATAACACTAACTTATTTTTTAAAAAAAAAAGGCAAGATAGGACTTTGTGCAATGTATTTTTGTAAATGCTTTTCAAGATGTCTGTTATCCTTTGCTGCCTCCAAACTGACAAGATGCTATTGAGATGTTTAAATAAAGAGTTTTAATTTTTGAAAGTGCATGTAATATTTGAAACAAGAAATAAAAGCTGCTTTTTCTGTATTTTTTTTTTTTGATAGAGCAGAGAGCGGGAGGTTGAGCTGCTGAACGCAGGGGGCAGGATGGCTTCCCCATGGGCTCTGCCCCGTTCCTGAGGGGATGCAGGGGCCTGTGCTGGCCATGGGCTAGTGGCCACGCTGGGGGAGCAGGGGCATGGGTCGGTGCTCAGTTTCCTCAGCGCCATTCCCTGCCGCCATGTCTTGTTTTGTTCAGCGCACAGCGGTGGTTTTGAAGAAAAAACCATATAAGTTGGTAGTTGCTTAATGCTTCTCAGCAATTTCAAAGGGTCCAGATTTGGGGTTTTGTTGTGGGGTGGGTTTTTGTGGGTGGTTTTTTTTTAACCCTATTTCCTCCCTCTTCCTCCATGTTCCCAGCCCTTCCTCCCTGTTCCACGCGCCGCTTCTCCCCAGCTCTGAGGCAGCACTCCCGCTCTGACGTCACAGCCCGGCTCTGACGCAGGCGTTGGGGTAACTACTCCCGTCCCCGCCCCCCCCAGGCCACGTGACGCCGCGCGCGGCCGCGCCGCCTGACCCT
>JAOXJK010000069.1:1788133-1813607 GCA_025774025.1 Xenus cinereus
GGCGGCGCGGGGAGCCGCCGCTCGCCGGGGTGTGAAGGTGACCCTCGGGCAGGCCCGGCCGAGGGAGGGGGCCCGGCCGAGGGAGGGGGCCCGGCCCGGGAGGGCACCGGCCCGTCACGCGCCGAGGCCGCCTTGCGTCACACGTGTCGCCATCGCGGAGAGAACTGGATTTCGTCCCCTGTCCCCAAACGTCTCTTGGCGGCCCGAGTGAGGCCCCCGCCGGGCGGGGTGGCCGCGGACACCATCCCCCGACCGTCCCCTGGGGCTCGGGGCACGGCCCGCCGCCTCTCCCGGCCCCGGGGCCTCCCTAACGGCCTCAGCTCGTGTTAGAGGCCAGCCTGGCTGCGGGTGGGGTGGTGAAAACCCTTTCAGGGTTCGAAGGCCTCGGGTTGATGCTCAGCCAGGGAACGGGGCCGCCCTGCTGCACGGAGATCACTCTGGGACCGCTCTGAGGAAGGGCAGGTCCCGGGAGGGCAGGACTCGCCTGCACGGAGGAGTTTTACTCGAATAGATTCTGGTTGATATAATATTTGTGTGCGTGGCAATGGCCCAGTAAAGCAGGCCTGGGCATTTATTCAGAAATATTGCTACTGCCTGTTATGTTATAAGAAACCTTATTTTTATTGCAAAACTCCTTTAGATTATTTTTATTTTTCACATCCGCTGCAGTGGTCACCCTTTCTCTCATCAAAATGTAAAATGTGCCGTCCCTGGAGGTATTTAAAAGCCGGGCAGACGTGGTGCTGAGGGACATGGCTCAGTGGTGGGTTTGGCAGTGTTGGGCTGATGGTTGGACCCGATGATCTGAAAGGTCCCTTCTGATGTAGACAGTTCCATGGCTCCGTGCAGCCCCCTGCTTGCAGGGGCACGGAGTAAGGTATTTCTTCCAGGGCTTCCTCGGTTGGTCCCAGCTTTGTTCATTTGTGGTTCTGCTGAGGGAGGGCAGGTGGGAAAACTACCTTTGGAGTGTGGGTACCTCACGTATGTGTCATCTGTCCCCAGAAGGGGAATGGGAGGGGACCCGTGGGCATCTACAGGAAAACAGTGGGCAGGCGTGTGGGGAGGAGGGTCCTTGGTGCCCAGCCCTACATCTGCTGCCAGTGTGCATAGACATCCTGCCCTGCACTGCTAGTGCCGAGCACTGGTAAATTAAAGCGGTTGTGTTCTGCCGTAGCCTCAGATGGGATCAGCGAGGGCAGCGTCTAGACCTTTAGACTTAAATTGTATTTGAAAATAAATCTAAATGTAAGATAAAGCATGGCCTATTTTATCGTAAGGATTACGCGATGTGGTGGCGGCAGGGGCGGGAGGTGGCTCGGCCCAGCAGGTCACTTCTCATCCAGTCTCCTCAGTGTATTAACTCCCATACTTTGCCTAAGCCTCCCTGAATTAATTTGGAATCAAAGATCCTGCCTTTTCCATTTTAAATGCAAGGGAAAGGAGGTGCTCAATTAAATGAAAAGGTGACATTTGCATAGCAAGGAGGAGGGTTTCCTTCTAGGCAGAAAATGTAATGAGAGGTTTGGAAAAATCACTGAAGCCAAAAAAGAGTCCTGGAAAGTCTTGCCTGCCCTCTGTAAATGTATGTTGGATGTGTTAGGTGTCAGCAGTTTTCCAGCGGCGCGCCAGCCCGGGGTGAGATGATCTCAGCTGCGGAATTGTCATTGGGGTAGCCAGTCCCTGCCTGTTGTAAACAACAGCGGCCTGTAAAACATTGCTCTGCTCCGCCATGGGTGGTGTGTTAAAGTTGAAATCCTGACTCAGAGCTTCAGGAATCGTAAACTGAGGCGCGTGTGAGCGGGGAGGAGGGGAAGCAGCGGAGAGGGAGGATTATCATAAGCCTCCTCCTGCGGGCTCCTTATCCCTCCCCGGGATCCCGGGAGCAGGTGGGAAACTGCTGCTCCTGCCTGACCCCGAGCAGCGAGTCCCGGGCTCCTCCAGCCGGGAATGCTGGTGCCAGGCGGCGCCGTGCGGGCTGAGCTCCGTTCAGGAGCTGGTGACAGAGTCCAGCTTCCGACTTTCCCTGTTGTAGTTCCGCCGGCATCTGCTTTCCTCATGCGTGTAGGTACTTTTCCTGGTACGGATAATCAGTTCCAGGATTTCTCTCGTTCTAAATGCCGTTTAGATCGATGTCATGAATATTTATTTTTATTAAAAAACTTTTAAAATAAAAGTTCTTTTTAAGAAAGCAGCCCAACTCTTTTAAATGCATTTGATATTGTAAAGCTGTTTTCAGCATCTTTTGGTATCTGCTGTGATAATTCCCAGATCAGGAGCTCCCAAGTAGCGTTGGGAATGTACTGGAAGTAGATTTTGTGTATCCATGCTGAGATGCGGAGTCAAATGCCTAGAAGCAAAGCTGGATGTGAGGAGCTGCTGATGCGTTTGACTGACGTGCGGGGCATTCACTCTGGTGATTGCAAGTCTTAATTGTTGGGGCTGCTTATTCCAACCCACCCCGGTGCCATCCATTATTGCAGTTGTGTTGGTTTGGATGAAGGACCTCGTGGTTTCGGGCAGGGAATGAGCAGGATGGCAGGACTGTCTCCTCCCTTGTTTGTTGTCCGAGCTGATTTTACCAGCAGGACCTGTCCCTGGGACTGCCACGAGTGACCGGAGTCTCACCCGCAGCACAGGAGCTCTTGGGATCCACCGTTGCTCCTTGTCCCTGGGGTTAGTGTCACCGCTCTGTGCCCACGCTGTCCCACTGCTCCCGGAGCCACCGGCCCCTCGCTGTTTCCCGTGGGGACACTGGGGGGACCTGGCCACTGCGGGAGCAGAGGAGGGGACCAGGGGCAGGGCACGGCCAGGTGTCACAGGGGACAAAACGAATATTGCGGGAGAACTGGCATCTTCTCTTCTTGATACTGGCTGTTGTTACGAACTACTCAGAAAACACTTTTTGAGAAGCAGTTAGGAGAAATAGAACTTGGAAGCTCTAATTGCTGCCACACCTTAACTGCTCTTATAGGAAATGTGTTTATAATCTAGAGATGTGACTATCCAAGACCCTTGGTTACCGATAGTGAGGATGTGCAGGAGGCTGCAGTCACAGCACCGTGGTAAGAGGCTCCTGCTCTTGAGGGAACCATTGAGAACAAGTCCTTTTATTCTTCATTTCTTGTTTAACTCTTAAATGGAGCAGGTGTGTTTGGAAGCGTTACATTTGCAAGGCCAGACTTGTTCCTGTTGTGAATTGGTGACTGTGAAGTGTTGCGTGGTAAATCTTGCTGGCTGCTTGTGTCCCGTCAGAGCCTGGTTACTCGGGCTCAGCAGAGGACTGGTCTGTGGCTGATGTCCCCTGGCAGAGGGTAGTAGTGGCCAGAGAGGCTTAAACCAGGGAAAGGAGCCATCAGTGAGGAGAGGGCTGGAGACACCGGGGGGTGTGAGCTGCCCAGGCTGTGTCCCAAAAGCTGTCACTGTGATGGCTTTGGTTTTGGTAAAGGCTCTGATGGGACAGTCTGTGCGGTGCAGTTCAGTGCGTTGGTGTCTCTTGCTCAGTGAACTCCTGGGATCGTTTACTTTTCTTTGTTTCAGCCCAAATCAGGTTTGAAGCTCTCGATTTTCATTTTTGTACTCTCTGCTTGTATTCCATCAAATCTGGAGCAGAAAACAAATTGTAGCTTGAAGTTAAAGTTACATCATTATTGAAACTAACCTGATTTAAAAATACATCCCTCATTGCCTTAATTTTAAATTTTAGTGATCTTTAATCCTTTAAATGTAAGTAACTTTAAGCGTACACAACTTAGTGCTATTTTTTATCAAGGCTTTGGTGTTGTTTCCAGGTATATGTCACAAGGAAAACACGCAGAAGCAAGAGAATTAATGTATTCAGGGGCTTTGCTGTTCTTCAGCCATAACCAGGTAAGTCACGTGTTTCGTGTGTGGTTGGGGGGGAGCTGTTATTCCAAGATTTTGAGTGATGAATGGTGGATTCTCAGTGGTAAACGTTTGGGATAATTGCTTTGTAATCTTGTATTTTATCTCTTTGTTGAGTCTTTCTCCACTAAGGAGGATTATGCCAAGCTGGAGCATAAAGCAGAAGTGTTTGAGCATCCAAACAATAATCGTAACCACATTTGGTTTGCTTTCCTGGAGCCTTCTCTCCTGATGCCATCAAATTACTATGATTATTTTATAAGGGAAGGCTGAGACTTGATACTGTGCTGGAGATGTTGGTAAAAGTATTAAATCTGCCTCTGGCAAACTTGTGGTTGCTGTTTTCTCTACTGATACGTTCCTCACTCCCCGTGTCTGTCTGTTTTGTAGCAAAACAGCGCTGCAGATCTGTCCATGCTGGTTTTGGAGTCTTTGGAGAAATCGGATGCAAAAGTAGCTGACGAACTTTTAGGTGAGGTGACCTTTGTGCGGGGTTTGGTGGTGTTCGGATGTGCTTTCGCTTCACCATGACCACTGTTAATGGTCTTGAAACCCAAAATCCTTCCTGTCCGCCCTCCCATGTGGCGTAAAAACGGACTGGGGGAAAGCTTTATTAGAGAATTCCGGGTTCCCGGTAACAACAGCACTTTAGCTTAAATGTTGTAGCTTAAAGATGCACAAGAAGCAGCAGTTCATCCTATCACTGTTAATGCTAAATGTTTGTGAATCTTATTGCTTCTAGAAAACCTGGCTAAATTGTTTAGTTTAATGGATCCAAATTCTCCCGAAAGAGTGGCTTTCGTATCCAGAGCACTAAAATGGTCTAGTGGGGGATCAGGAAAACTTGGACATCCAAAACTACACCAGTTACTAGCGATTACCCTGTGGAAAGGTAAGAAAAATCAACTGGCTTTTCTGCGTTTTGTTGGGAAAATGGTGAAAGTGTGATATTGTAGGAGATCTACTTTGGGAATAATCTAAGGAAGCTGAGATGGAAATGGTTGATTGAGTTCTGCTGTTGCCTGATTTTTGCAGTAACTTCAGCTTCATGTTACTAACCAAAAAAAAATCTGGGGCTGTAACTCTATATTAGTGCAAAACCCAACTGCTGTAACGCTCTCTGTAAAAGGGAGGCTGATCCTTTAGACGTTGAGGGAGTTTGACTGAGTCATTAGGAGGAAAATTGCTGGGGCACAAAACTCTTCTATTTTGGGGTTGGTTTTTTTTTTTTGTTTTATATCCTGGATAAACCTGAAAAAGATTGAAATCCATCGCCCAACACCCAAAACAGTCTGCGAATCTCTAATTGGGTATTTTTTGAGAGATTGACCAGCAGGCTTATTCCAGAACGAACGCCACTGCCTTTGATTTTTGTGGGATTTTATCACTTGTGATGGGGTGTAAGAGAAACCAAAAATGCACTAAATAGTTATTTTAATTGCGGATGATAGCCAGTTTTTAAAGTCTTATGTTTAAAACTTAACAAAGGTAATAAATGCCATCTCTCCTGTGATTTAATAACACTGCGAGATGATTGTTTGTTTATTTTAAATTTTTCAGTGGCTGCAAAGTGATGATGGTGTTTTCACATAACAATCCTGACCCAGTGGTCAACATTCCAGCTGTGGCAATCCCATGCCTGTTCCCCTGGGACTTACATTAGCTTGTGGCTGCCTCCAGCCAGAAAGGGGGGATTTTTCTCTGAGCATTTAAGTGAGAAGCCGAGATACGATTAGGATAAGAAACGGTTGCATCCTGCAAGTAACAATCCCCATTTTGCAGCCGTCTGCTCGCTGTTCTTTCCAAGAGCAAAATACGTACATTTTCTCAGTCTGTAGTTTTTGAGAGTTTCATCAGAAAAGGCTCAGATTTTTAAAACAAAGCTTTTAAATCCAAAAAAATGAGCAGCTATGCAGGTTTGATTTGTCATTGCAGGGATTTTGCGTGATGCTTTGCTTCGAGTTAAGTTCTAACAAGTCGTCGTTTCTTAGACCTTTTTGTCCTGTACAATCGCTGTTCTCTTCAGCATAAGGAAGCAATTTTAATTTTGATAGCGAGAGTGGGCTAAGCTAAAAATAGGGAATGCCTTCTTTCTGTGCACTGAGAAGGAAGGTGCTGTTTGACTTCTTGGTGCACGTGGTCTAATATGGAACTTCTTGATTCTCTCCTGAGCGCTGGTGACAGCCCCTGAAGTGCCAACGTGCAGTTAGATCAAATGATAGCACCGCAGCTCAAGCTGTTTGTCCCAGTGCTAGCTGTGTTCTGTGGTTGTGTTGAATAAATTCTATTTAAATCAAATGCATTTGGGTTAACATATTTATTATCTCGCTTTATAAATTGTGTGTAACTTATAAAGGAAAAAGCCTACTCTCCTTTTTGCTTGTTGTATTGCTTATATATGGTGTGTGTAGCTCTTGTCCTGTCACCCGCTGTAGTGTAAGAACCTAACAGATTTGTTTTTACGTTCAGGTACGATGAACCGATTTCTTAAAAGCCATTTTCTTTTTCCTTTTATAGAGCAAAACTATAGTGAATCTCGGTATCACTTCTTGCACTCCACAGATGGCGAAGGATGTGCTAATATGCTAGTGGAGTACTCCTCGGCCAGGGGCTACCGCAGTGAGGTGGACATGTTTGTAGCACAGGCAGTACTACAGTAGGTGTTTGACTTTGATTTTAAACTGTTTTGTTGAGATGACGCTGTGTTTGGGGCCAATCTAATTTAATCGTGATAACTGTAGGGTAACCGTGTGTCCTTTTCGAAAGAAACTGGCGAGAGCGTCTGAAACTCTGTGTGGTAACAACAGGGGAAAAAAAGGTCTCAAAAATGGTGTGTTGAATTGGTCAGATTGGGAGAGAGAGAAAAACAAATAACAGATTAAGGTCGAAACCTGAAAGCATGTTAATTGCCTGAAGAATTAATGTAATCTGTTTGACCCTGAAAGCACAATTCTTAGCTTTGTTAACACCACTTTGTGCCTAGTTAGGGCTTACCTTGATGTCCTTACCGGGCCTGAACCCAAGCAGGCTCTATATTTACCTTTAGCGTGGTACTCGCTCTCCGGCTCGTTGTCCTGAGACACGGTTTGTCTCGGGTCACCCTGGGCTGGGAGCAGCAGCGCGACCCTTCTGGGGCTGCAGAGCTGCTGGGGGCTTTCGTTTACTTCAGGCATTTATCTTGTAGGAGGTGGGAATGCGAGCCCTGATGTGCCTTTGCCGAGCTCATGTGCAATTGAGGTTGACAAAGCCAATTTTACTGTGTTTAATCAGCTGATGGCTTTCTTCTGCGAGGGAAAGCAGCTCGTGGAGGAGTCTGAGGAGGAGGTGGAGACAGGGCTGTGCAGCGGGGAGTCGGGGAGCGAGGAGGTGTTGGGGGAGAGGGAGGAGGTGAGAGCAAGCCTGTCTCTCCCGGCAGCAGGGAGCTGTCATCTCGGATCTGTCCTGCTTTCCCTAGCTGGCTGGTACAGACTGCGGTGACTTTGAGCTGTAGAAAATCCTTCATGCAGGACTCCTAAACAATTTTATGGGGCTTTGTTCTGGAGAGGGGGGGTAATTCTGGGGAGAAGGTATCAGTAAGAGATTATTTTTTCAGTATTTATACAGCAATACTGCCACATCCTTCACTGGCCTATAGCTCAAATACTGCACTAAATCCTCTTACATCGCAGTTTATACTCTAATGACAATAATTGCTGGCAGAAGGCCCCAATGCCCTTGCCGGTGTGAGGGTGCAGAACTGGAGGCCACCGAGAATGAGACGGCTCATGGCAGCCTTCCCGGGGCTCGCCGGCAGCTTTTGTCCCAGTAAAGTCTCTTGTTAGGCCTGTGGGACTTGCAGAGATTGCCAGTTAAATTAACTGGACCCGAACAAAGGTTGGGAAATGGATCCTTTAACTGCTGACACGAGGCTGGGCAGCTCAAAGGGTAGCTTTGTGCTGAGACTCTTAGACGTGGGGGACAAACTTCTCAGTGATCTGCTGCCAGGTTGTTCTGAGCTGGTGCTAATGGAAGGGCAGAGTTGTCACACACTGGCAGATACGTCCTGAGAGGAGATGTGTTTGGGAGTGGGTGGGGGCAGGAGAGAGGTCTTTAATTAGTTTTTACTTTACCCTAGTAACTCTGGACAAGTAAGTGCAATGTCACATTTAATCTGAATTACATGGTGGCCAGTCTTTCCACATTTTGATTTAACTGATGCCGTCTTTCATTAACCATCCTGTACACAATCTGCTTAGGTCTTGGTTAAACTCATTCCATTAATATTTAATGTCAGTTCTCCCTCCTAACCTGCTTATTCCACAGTGTAGTTCAGTAGTGATTTTTCCCCTTCCTCAGCTGATGGCCAAACCATTGCCAAAGAGCTCTGCCAGTTAGTTTTTGCCATCAGTTTAATCCCGAGATGGTTTCTATGCACAAATGAAGTAGAGTTTGTCGAGCGTTTGGCTTCCCTTTCTCTCTCTGCATGTAAAACTGCTTCTCCGCCTTTTATTTTTAACTTGCCCTGTTCTGTTTCCTTTTGCAGGTTTCTCTGCTTAAAAAATAAGACCAGCGCATCAGTCGTTTTCACGACGTACACACAGAAACACCCTTCGATAGAAAAGGGTCCGCCCTTTGTCCAGCCGCTGCTAAACTTCATCTGGTTTCTGTTGTTGGCAGTTGATGGGTACAGTCTGATTTTTCTCCCGTTGTTCTCAGTTTCCTTTTCAGTTGTTACTGAAATTACATTTCTGGTTGTTTCCTTTCCAGAGGAAAACTAACAGTATTTACAGTATTGTGTGAACAGTATCAACCTTCACTGAAAAGAGACCCCATGTACAATGAGGTGAGTTACTCCTGGCTGCAAATGGCATTTGACCCACAGAATTAATTAAATAATGGCTGATTGTCTCCTGTTCTGTGACCGTGCACAGGAGTCGGATCTCGCTTGTGCGGTGTGACTGCTGCCCGTGCTGTTTCCACCTGTAAATGAAGTTGCTGACGTTTTTCTTCCCCTTGTGTTGTTTCAGTACCTCGATAGAATAGGACAGCTTTTCTTTGGTGTTCCGCCCAAGCAGACATCGTCCTACGGAGGGTTACTAGGTGAGCTTTGTGCTGGTAATTTATATACAGTGGCTGTGCTGGAAAGAGATCATTTGTTCTAACGCATATATCAGTTTTTTCATGGCCTGTAGCAGCAGTCCCTACTGTAGAATATGAGATAAGTTGGTTTCATGTGAAATTAATTTGGTGAAGCTTGCAGACTTCCCATCTTTGGGAAGGGCAGAAGCATGTAAATGACTCTTAGGGTTAATTTTTGACATTATGGCATAAATTCCAAATGTAAAGAAAAATCTTGTTTGTGTTAAAGCTTCATTTCCTCAGACTTGAGCGGCTGATTTTTCCTTAAGCCAAGCCTGGGACTTTGGCAGAGATCTAACCAGTGCTGGTATGAAATGAATGTTCCCGAAGTAGAAGTTCTGAAATCAATACTGCCCTTCTACGAGAAGTGAAAGGCAATAGAGAAATTCAGCCCTCGATTCCTGGCTCTTGAATAAAATGTGGGCAAATTGAACGGGATTACTTCTGTAAAATGGAATGTTTGTCCTTGAGAACTAAAGCTTTACTGTTTGGAAAGCGACTTGAAGCTTTACCTGCAAACGTCAATTCATGGATACCCAGAGCCTGTGAAAAACATGAGCATCGTAGATCCCATACGATACAGCTTCTCAGTAATTCAGGGAGAATTGCATAAATGCCTCCAACATTTAGAGCACGATGCAGACCATTGCTGGTTTTTGGCAGTTTCCTGGCTGCAGGTCTCTCTTTCCTCATTTAGATGGGGGTTTTTCTTTCCTTTCATGCTGCAGCTACAGCCCATAAGTACGTGATTTTCGTGGAGTTTTTCCAGTGCACTCTTAGAGGAGGAAAAGTATCAAAATACATCTTCCCTAATCAATAAATTCTTAATGGAAACCAGCATGGGAATACTAAAAAAATAAACAAATAGGTTTTTTCATGATTGAAATCTGCGCCCTATCAGGGCAGTAGGGAGTAGTTAAAAGTTCTTGAGATGAGAATGTAAAACTGGCAATTTTGACTACTGCCCTGTGTTTTATTCTAGGAAATCTTTTAAACAGTCTGATGGGAACTGGAGAGGATGAGGACACGGAGGAAGGGCAGGAAGACAGCAGTCCCATCGAGCTGGACTGAGGGGTGTCGTCTCCGGGTGCCGTGTAAATCTGGTGATTCGATGACTCCAAAGACAGTTTTGGAATTTGAATCCTGCGGTTGTTTCTTGGCGCCTAAAAGGGCTCCTCCGGTCTTTTAGAAATGGTTGCTGAAATGTTTATAATGTTTGGTCTATATTATTTATGTAAAAAAAAAAAAAAAAAAGAAAGAAAGAAACCAACAAAAAGACAAAAAGAAAGTAGCCAAACGAAGCAGTGGGAGCAGTTGTTAGCAGGTTTCCGATACAGCGGCTGTTGACTTTGATTAAAATCTGGTCTTCTCCGGTTTCTGACGCAGTATTCCCTTTTGCACAGCAATTGCATAAAGCAGACTCGTGGGGCTCGTGCCCCGCGGCCTTACCCAATGCCATCCTTCTTACGAGAAAGCCACCTCTGCCGCCTCCGAGGAAGACGTGGGAAGGCAGAGGGATCCTTTGAGTAACGTCCTTTGCGAGGCTGGTGCCAAAAGTACCCGCCCGAGGAGCCCGGATCTGAGCTGCGCATCCGAGAGCCGGCGATTCCCAGAGCCGGCCTTCGCTGCCGTGAGTATGGCCCTCGCCACCCACGCTGCCCGAAAAGCACAAGATTTAATTGCTCTCCAGTAAAAGCCAATCAGTGGGACGTAGGTAATTGGCTTCCCTGTGGATCTCTCTGGCCTAGGGATATAAACCCGAGGCGGCGGCTGTACTCCCCGGGGACAGAGCGGGTGCCAGTTCACAACCGCACGCCGGGTTAGAGCCAACACAACCCTACGCGTCGGAACCGCAGCTGCCTGTAAGGGGAAGGGATACTGCAGAACTTCTGGTTCTTTACCATATATTTATTTTTTCTTGGGTGATCGATTCATTTAACACTTTCTGTAAAAAGAAAAAAAAAAAAAAAAAAAGAAGAAAGAATAAATTGATAAATAATGGAGTAACTTCAAGCGCAGCGGTAGGGAACAGCCATTCTGCATCTCCTCCTGGAACGCAGCCCAGCGGGCGTTGGTGTAACAGCCCACGGATGAAAGGGGGGGGAAACGCTTTATTTTTTCACGGTGAAAATAAAAAGGCTTAGATGAATTAATAAACAGCAATCATGCATGGGGGAGGGAGGGGTTAACACAAATCTATTGACTGTATGAAAAAGAAAAGGCATCGAAAGGAAGACTTTGTGTTAATTGTGAAGTCTCAAATAAACACTTTATACCAGGAAAGGTGACGGTGAGATGTTGTGTGAGTTCGCTGAGTGCAGGTTGGACTTTATTTGCTGTTTTTCTCCCCCAAAGCAGCCCCTGTTTGACTGAGGGTCACCCAGGCCCTAGAGCTGCAGGTCGTTGAAGGCAGCGTGTGAGGGGGGTGTCGGGGTGTGAGGGGTGGCTTTGCTTTGCAGCACAGGAGATAGATACCCAGGCGGGAATTACAGCCGTGTGTACAGAATGTGTGTGTGAAATAATATATATTAAACTATACATACACATGTATAAACAGCCTTTTGTGTGTATAATAACTTATAATGAAATAATTTTATGCTTCGTAATTTATAATATTAATTAAACACACACACACAGGCTTTATAGCCAGCTATAAACACAACCGAGGAGACAGCCCCGTCCCCTGGCACGCCTGGGCTTTTGAGTATGAGTGAGCAACAGTGTGGGTGTAAAACATTTATAAATGCTTCTAATATAAATTAATTACCTATCTATAGTGAGGCATACACACGTGGATATAGGTATGTTTATATGCAATAGATTTTTCTTAAATTTTAATATAAATATATGTATAATTATGTACTTTACACATCTATACATAAAGGTGTATGTATACATACACCTACTCTATACCTATACAAGTGTGTGTATGAAGTACATTTAGCTTATATAGTTGTAAGTTAAATGTATATGGCTAATGATGGCTATGTATACACGTGTGTACACATATGAACTATATTCAGCTCGTGTGTACACACAAAGTGTATCACATAGTAGGCCTTTAGCTGCTGTGCACAGTGTATGGTTGTGTCTGAATAGGCAACAGAATTTATTTCTATGGTACCAAGAAAAATAATCTCTTTTGTTTCTATGTGTGTGCATCCATAGCGATAAAATAGGAAATTTATAATATGTATATATAAAATAGGTACAATGTGGACTATATAATACACACATATACACAAATAAGGGTTATATAAATGATGTTATAGATTATAAATAGGTGTGTGGGGGGGTTACATGTAACATATTTACGTGTATGTACACACAGCCGGTCCTGGGGGTGTCCCATGTCCGTCTGTCCCCCCAGGGCTCTCCCTGGCTGCAGGTGTGTGTCCCCCCCGTCCCTCCCCAGCCCCAGCACCACACGGCCACGGCTCGGACATCATAATTTATTGGTTGGAATGACATTTAGTACCACAGTGGTGTCACCAGGGACAGGAGGCACGCACACAGCCGATGGGATGCTCTCGGTTACACACACCAACGCACGCGCCGGGCGGGGACGGGGACAGAAATCTCTTTTTTTTCTTTGGGGGGTAAAAATCCAGCACCCAGCGTGCAGGTCCCAGCCCCCTTCCCCCCCCGGCAGGATTACAGTGCTCAACACAGCGCTGAAACGTCACTTCAAGCAGCTTTTTTTTTTTTTTTTTTTTTGGCCAAAAAAAAAAAATCAACAACAAAACAAATTAAAGAGAATTATTGGGGGGGGGAAAGTGCACCCACCAATCTGGAGAAGCAACCTCCTGTTGCCCCTCCCACCCCAACCCAGGCTTCTGAAATGGGGTGAAACCCAGGAAACGGGAACTTTGCTCCCCTGGTGTCACCTCATGGCTTGGTGGCCCCCCCCGTTCCCCGCAGGGCCCCAGGGCTTCTTGTGGGGCGTGTGGGGGGGTTAACCCTGCTCCCTGCCCTTCATTAAGCAGGTAACGAGCCCAATGAGGCTGAGTGCCCCTATTTCTAAACCCCCTTTGAGCCCGGGCAGGACATTCCTCCCCCCCCGGGGTCATTCCACACATCACCATCACGGCTGGTCCCAGGTTGGTGCTTCCCGTCCCACCAGGACGTCACCGCTCGGGGACGCTCAGCTCCAGCCCCACGGACCAGCTCGTGGGGAAAAGCCCCATCTCCCCTCGAGATGTGCCACCCAGAGTCCTCCCCAGCCCACCGAGGCCGGGTGGGACCCCCCCCTTTCAGGGGGTGACGGGGAGCCCTCGCCCAGCAGAGCTGCCACGGAGCCAAATTTCAGGTTGGATCAGCATCTTCTCCGACATTTCGCTGCCGCCCTTCTTGGTTTCCGACATGATCAAGTGAATGATGAGGGGAAAGGGAAGTATTATTATTATTACTGTTATTAATATTATTATTATTCATTAATTTTAACATTTCAAATAAAACCACGTTGTGTTGTAAACAGAAGCTCACTCCTCAGGTCTGCCCAGCCGGTCCCCGCTAAGGTTTATGTTTGAAATGGGCTTCCACTGAAAGAGAAAAACACAGAAAATAAAGTTAAAAGCAGGACGGGGCCTGGCAGGTGGTCCCTGTCCTGCCGGTGCTCCCTGGCTCCCATTATCCCTCTAACTGGGTGACCGACCACCCGTTACAGCACCGCGGGCATCACGGCAGAGGCGATGAAGAGGGAAGGAGACCATCCTCCTCCTCCTTCCCCCATTGTGAGCCCCTCTCTGCTTGGGCAGCTTTTGTACCCTCTCCCAAGGTGGGGAAGGGCTCTCGCAAGGGAGCGCTGCTGCTGGATCCCTGATCCCCCTCCATCCATCCCTGATCCCCCTCTATCCATCCTCGGTCCCCTCCATCCATCCCCCTCATCCCCGATCCCCCTCTATCCATCCCTGATCCCCATCCATCCCCAATCCCTTCCGTCCATCCTCAATCCCCCTCTATCCATCCTCAGTCCCCTCCATCCATCCCCAATTTCCTCCAGGGGGGGAATTCCTCTCGCCCTCCCCAACGAACCCACCTGCGTATTCCTGAGGCAGCATGGGCCGGCTTATGACTTTCTGGAAGGTGGTGATCCACTCCAGCTGGTCGTCCTCCGTCTCGCAGGCGAAGAGGAATTTCCGATCCGGGGTGACGATGGTGATCCCGTGCTGCCAGTGGTTCCCCTGGGTGGAGGGCGGGAGCCCCTCCAGGACCTTGTAGCTGTTTTCCTTGCTCCCAATAAAGACTTCCCCTCTGGCGAAGGCGTCCTGGGGACAGGGGAGAGCTCGGCTGTGACCGAGGGGTGGCCGGGACACGGCTCGCCCTGCACCAGCCACAGCCTCCCCCAGCAAAGGGCAGCAGCCAAGCGCCGACAGCACCGGCCACCCCACGGAACCCGCTCCAGCCCCTCCCAGGGGCACCCACCACACGGGACCAGCACCAGGGACCCTCGATTCAGCTGCAGAAAACTCAGCAGCTGGTCCCCAGGGTTTCCAAAGCATTTTTCGGTGAGGAGCTGTGTGTGGGGCTACAGCACCCTGAACACCCGGCAGGTCCACCCAGCAGCGACGGCTCAGTGCCCTCTCGGTGCTCCCACCAGCCTGAGTTTCACTGCTTATCATCATCATCATCATCGTCATCGTCATCGTCATCATCATTAGTAACAGGAGGAGGAGGAGTATCATCGCCATTATTGATTATTCCCAGCAGACAGCCCGGGCACCATCCTCTTACCAGGGGATCTTTGAAATACATGAGCCGCCGGTCATCCATGGTGAACCATCGCTTCTTGAACCCCTCTGTTTGCTGAAGAGACAAAAAAACGCCGGATTAGACACCGAACCAGCGCAGGCCCTCGCCTACGGGCACCACCCGGGAGCACCAGGGCACTCGGGGGAGTTGGGGACGGGCGGCTTCTGGGCCACCACCAGCTGGCACAGCAGGGTCCAGCTTCTCCAGGTGGGCTCGCAGGAGCGGGCAGTGAGGGGGGGGTGGTGCCCTACGAGGTGGGTCTGCATATTTTTAACGTTTGCTTCCAGGTGGGGAAAGTGCATGAAGGCGTTCACAGCGTTAAGGCTTCGCCTCCCCAGCAAAGAAGGGTTTGTCCCACCAGTGGAACCTTCTCAGAGCCGTTCAGAGCAAGGCTGATGTTCAGGGGGACGGCAGCAACGGTTTATGTCCTACCTTTGGCCCCGTTTTCTCCATGTACCCTTCCTTCAGGTAGTTTCTAGAAAGCTTTGGCACCAGCTGGAGCAGCCGAAGGGGAGAGAAAAGGGAGCAGCGTCAGATGGAGGGAGCTGGGGGAGGGCTGGGGGGGTCCCTGAAGGAAAGCCCACACCAAGCTCACCCCCAGCCCCCCCGGTCCCACTCCCCCAAAGCGCTCAGAAGAGGTGGGGGCAGAAACACGAAGCATCTCCAAGCGCTTCACCAGCGGAGCCCGCAGCCCCCAGGAGAAGCCCCGGGGCCAAATCCCACCGCTCAGCTCTGGTGGGGCTGCTCCTCCACCGGCCGTGGCGGGAGCTCCTCACCCAAGCCCT
Organism: Xenus cinereus; assembly: GCA_025774025.1. NCBI lineage: Eukaryota > Metazoa > Chordata > Aves > Charadriiformes > Scolopacidae > Xenus > Xenus cinereus. The sequence goes on from JAOXJK010000069.1 coordinate 1,803,670, forward strand.
GAAGTATAATTTGCCTGTAAAAGCTCGTTAACAGGCGCTGCCCGTGCACTCCCCCTTCCTGCAGATCCCGCTGACAACAGCTACCAGCGCCGGGGATATTTTTACCGCTGCGCAGTGAGAAGGAGGCAGCGTCGCTGCAAGATCTTCCCAGGTGCCTCTAAAAGCCTCTTGAAAGATGACGAGTCTCACCAAAACGAGCCTGGCCACACGCCTCCCCCGCCCCTGCCTTTCAATTAACCGGGTTATTAACGGCTCCGCTTGCCAAACCGCGCTCCTGCACCACCCAGCTCTGCCCACCAGCGGCTCTGGTGGAGCAGGCGTGTGCTTGGAGGGCAGAGACACCCCAAAATACAAAGACACCCCAAAATACAACAGCCCAAAGAACCACACAGCAGGAGCCAGGAGCATCTTTGCCTTGGACCCTCCTGGGCGGGCAGCAAAGGGCTCTGCAGCCTTTGTAGCCCCAGCGATGGCTCCTGGGACGGGGCTGAGGACACTTTGCCAAGCAAGGAGCTCCTCACCCTCGGAGCAGAGAGGTTCCTCCATCCTGCAGGTGGGACCCAAAGTGTCCTTCAGAGGGGCATCCCCGGGAGCTGGGCATCCTTGGGGTGCTGTGAGCAATTTACACCTCTCCACCTGCATTTAACCTGGCTCCTGCTTAGATTTAATGCCTTTGCATCTCTCTGACAGGGTAACGGAATCATAAATTAGATGTAAATGATGGCAACACCCAGAATAGAGCTGCCTCGTGTGTGTAACCCAGGCTCCACACAGGCCTCCCCAAGCTGAACGCTGTGATGGGCTGTTCAGTTATTTCAAGGTCATAAATTAAACCTTGCTAAACACTACATGGCTCCGTTTCCTCCAAAGAGTAATTGACGTGAAGGGGTTGATAAACAAAAATATTAATAGCTTATCTCCCACCGAAACCGACGGGGGTGAGCTATCAACCCTCTCACCAACTGCTGGACACACGGCAACTCTACTAAGGTCTGTAGGGTTTTTGGGGCAATTCAATTAGGATGTGCCAACTTTAACGGCGGTAGAGGATACGGAGAGGGGGAGACATGGTTACAGGAAGCACACACTCCCCAGCGACTGTACTACAGCTGCTAACGAGGCTGCTCGCACAGTTTTTCATATTCACCCAATTTAACTTCTCATCAGAAAAGGGTCTGCAGACCCTCCTGCCGGGGACCACCAGCCGTGGGACACCTCTTCTCCTCCCCTCCCTCTCCCCAGGGATGGGGGCGATTTGGGGCGGCTGATGTCGGTTGGACGGGAAGGCTTTGGCCCGGGGGTCCCCCGGGGTGCCGTGGGGCCAGAGCCACCCTGCAGCCCAGCGCCAGCCCCGGCCCCCTCCCAGGCAATTAACAGGAGGAAGGTAATCAATTAGACTGCGAAAAGCCAGGGAGGTAACAGAGAGCAGCGAGGTTACCCAGCCGCGGCACAGCCAGCTTGCCCCAGTACTGCCTCGCTGCTCTGTTAGCGAACGCTAAGGCAATTAGCGGTTCCAGCTCCCGGGAAATGCAAGACAGAGACTGATGGGAGCGGGTGCATCGCCCTGCGGGCAGGAGCCCACCCCAGGGCCTCGGGCACAGCTCCGACCGCCTCTGCCGTCACCCCTCCTGCCTTCCAGCCTTTGTTTGGGCTGCAACAACCTCTGGGAAGGACGCTCGTGGCTCCTGCACGCGTGACAGCGCCGGGGTTACTCACACTCCGAGTGTGAACACGTGCACACCGTTCCCAAGGCAGGAGCCGCACGTGGGCTCTACACCCACCACCACCACTTCAAGCCCAGCAGCTGAAGGAGGGAGCCCCCCCCAAGCCTTCCGGCTTCTTAACAAGATGCTAAAAATGAGCAAGAGTGGGGAAAAAAAAACCAAACAAAAAACCCCCAAAAAAACCCCAAACTGCAGGAAAACTCACGTCAACATCGCTGGCTCCAGGGAATGCCACTTGTAAGTAATGAAACCGCGCTGCCCGGATGGCATTGAACCAATCCACTATTTCCTAATAAACAGGAAGAAAAAAAAACATAGTGAGTGAGAGTTGTGGAGTTTGCACATAAAATAACGTGGTCCTGCCGCGCTTCATCCCTCCCATCACTTCGTCCCAAGTGACAGAGCGCAGTTTAGCAAAATCCTAATAAATAAATAAATACAGCCGTAAAAGAGAGCAGGTTCAGGACACGCCGGGAGCTCTGCACCACGGGGCTTTCTGCAGGGGGAAGGGTTTCAGCATCAAATCAGCAATTTGACGCTGAAACCCACGGAGCCCAGCGCTGAGTTTGACCCTCTAAGCAATGCTCGGCGCGGGGCAAAGGCAGCCCCACACCTCGGCAGCCTGTCCCTCCAGAGCCACGAGCAGGACGAGCGAGGAACACCTGAATTCCACCCATATTTTGAGGCCTTAGCAACGTATTTCAGCGTTTTGCTAAAAGAGTGGCCAAATCTCTCTTTACGTTTGTACTCCTGTCGATCAGCTCTACCTGTGAGGCCTCCAGGGACAAGCACCGTGACACTGAAGTCCCAGCTCAGCTCCCAGATGCTCTGGCACTTCTACCTTTCCTTGGCAGAAACATCTCTCTTTTTTTTATTTTTTAAATTTTGGTGGGCTTTTCTCCCTCTGAAATAGTTGTTTTATAACTTACTTGTTTTTTAAAGTCATCTATTCATTTGTCTCTGGTGAGATCCATGGAGATTGTGCTGCCCTGGATGCTTTTTTGAAGGTTTTGCTGAGAAATGCCAGGTTAATTTTAAGGGATGGGCACGGGGAGCTCTCAGAGAACTGCCCTGTGGCCCAAAGGTGTGGGCAAAGGACGGGCACGTTGGAAGGGAGGCGTAAGAGCTGCCCACACTGGGACACTGAGCTGTGGTTCCAACATTTGATGCTGTTCAAATGCTTTGGTTTGTTAATCTACTTCAAGGTTAAGGGGTAAAAAACCCAACCCAACATAAGAGGGCACAGAGAAACAGCGGTTTGGAAAACTCTGACCTTGTCAGAGGTTCTACTTACTTCTCACTTGCTTTCCCACCCTAAGCAGCTAGGCAGACTCCAGAGAGCAGCACAAAGAGGATCAGCCAGAGGAACTGGCTCCTGAAGCTAACGATGCCCAAACCTGGCTGGAGGTAACGAATGATGAGCTGTAACGTTAAAACGTTGGTGTTTCATAGTCACCAACTGGATGGCTCTCCCTCTGTACGTATATACGGGTCTCCTCTTTGATCGTGACACGTGACAGGGTTTCACCCTGCAGAGAAGCACCTGAAGCCTTCACTGGCTTCCGACAGTCGATTGCTTCTCGGATCGTTGATCATCCATCACGGGAGGAAGGGGCAGCACCGCCTTTCTTTATACAAACCCGTACCTGGGTACCCAAAGCCAGGAGGCTCAGTTTTGCTAATTTTCTTCTGCGTGTATAATTATGAACACCACCACAGACAGAGTGAGGAGATGCAGAACAACATTAAGCTGCTCAGTGTTCTCAGATGGGAAGGTGTCACCTCATCAGCTCGTTAGCAGAGATCCCTTCCAGAGCAAGCAGAGGAAATGAAAAAGCCTGCACCTTTGCAAGTGGCTTTTCCAGGCCCCCCAGCTTCCTCCTGCTCTGCTTGCAGTGCCACCCCAGCCTCCCCCTCCGCATGCCACCTTGGTGTCCCTCCAGCCTCAACCAGAGCCACCCACATTGCTGTGGCAATGTCTCACACTGACAACCCCAGATAAAAATGCAACTTCTCCTCACCGCCCCTCCTGCTCATCATTCCCCGCAGCCCCGGCGATGAACCCCCCTGCTGCTGCTCATCAGTCCCTCACGCTCCCTCTTCCAGCCCTGAGAGCTCCTGGTGTGGCTCAGGAAAGGAGGAGCTCTGGGGAAGAGCGTTTTGTCCAGAGAAGATCCAAAGATCTTGGTTTGCACCCTAAAGGGTGGCCTTTCTTGGAGACTCAGCCCACCTCTGAGCATGGAATCATAGAACAGTTTGGGTTGAAGGGACCTTAAAGACCATCCAGTCCAACCCCCTGCCATGAGCAGGACAGGGACACCTTCAACCAGACCAGGTTGCTCAGAGCCCCGTCCGACCCCACCTGGAATGTTCCCAGGGATGGGGCAGCCACCACCTCTCTGGCCAGTCTCTCACCACCCTCAGCATAAAAAAATTCTTCCTTATAGCCAGTGTAAATCTTCCCTCTTTTAGTTTAAAGCCTTTACCCCTTGTCCTATCACAGCAGGCCCTGCCAAAAAAATTGTCCCCAATCTTTCTTCAAGTACTGAAAGGCGGCAATGAGGTCTCCCCTCTCCCTTCCCGCATCCTGAGGGCGATGGTTACCCCAGGGATGACAGCAGCACCCTGCAGCCTTCCAGGAGAAGTCCTGCAGAGGGAGCTTCAGCCCCAGACACAGGAGCTCAGGGCGGTGGGAAAATCCACTTCTGCAGCTTTCCCACCTCTGGGAGCAGGTAAAGGCTGCTGGCTCCAGCCCTGCGCCCCCAGGAGGGACAACCCTGGCAAGAAGCAGCAGTTGAGGTTCCTCCAGGAGATGGGACAGTCCCCATGGAGCCGTCACCCCACGCAGAGGATCGGTCTCCAGCTCCAGCGGGTGCCTCAGTACATCTGGTGGTGGGAAAGTGCTAACACACCACGAAAACATCCTTTAAAAGGGTCACAGCCCCACAGCATCCTGCCCTGCTGTTATCAAGACACCCGCATCAGGGAAGCACCCAGATAAACCCATTGCGAGCAGGGTGCTGGGGCTGGTTTCAGTCCCTCATTTGCCGTCAGGACACACCGAGGAGCTGAGGAAGCCACCAGACCCGAGGTCACACAGGAACATCTCCAGCCGTGTCGCATGATGCTGTCCTGTCCTGTGAAGCTCTGGGGGAGCAGCAAAGCGACCTGCTTCATCCGTCCATCTCCTATTCCCTTGGGTGCCTTACTCCAGCAAATGCCAGAGCAGCAGGGCTCTCCCCGCCGGTTTAGGGGCTGAATAAGCACAGGTGGGATTAGCCCACCTGAGAGATGAGCCCGCTTTCCTCTGGGGTATTGCAGCAGAAGAGCCACGCGGAGAGCAGCACGCGATGCTCTGAATCACTGCTGAGATCCTCGGTGGGAAACCCCCCCAGATCCTGCCCTGGTGGGAGGACAGCCAGATCAGGGACAGGACTAGGCAGGGAGGGATCAAACCCCAGAAATTCGAGGCAGGAGCCTAAATCAGGCTGGAGCGCTTTGGATCGGGGAGAGGCAGCACCTCTGGGGTACCACGGGCATCCTGGGGGTGCTGGGGGGTACGGGAGGGAGCCAAGGGCAGTGGGAGACCATGGGTGAGTCCTGGGGATGTCTTGGGTCCCCGCAGAGCCCAGCAGAGCCCCGACTCGGGCAGGACGGCGGGAGGCGGCTTTCACGGGAAAGAGCTTCTTCCTTATTTCGGTTTCGGGAGGTACCCGAGAGTGACCCAGCGATACCTCCCCATGGGACCTGCACATCCCAGCGGGATGGATGGAGGCGGGGGGTGTCGCTCCGGGAGCCCCCCCGTGGGGCTGGGAGAGGCTGGACAGGCTGAGCTGGAGCCCCCGCAGCCCGGCCAACAGCCCCGCTGTGTGCAGCAAGCAGAGGGCACCCAGGCCCCACCGCGCTGAGCAGAGACCTGCCCGGTTTTAAGTGCTTTCTTTTTATAGACAAACATATACATACAGGGGAGAGAGATATTTCCTTTAAACATCTATATACAGCAGCACAGGCACACGTTCATCTATTAGGTGTATGTCTATAATACATGTATATGCGTGTGCATGCATATTACATGCCCATTTCTGTGCATGTGCCAACCCAGGTGATGCCACTAATTAACCCAACCCGCTAATTACCTCCTGCCAGGCCTCCTGCACCACACAGGAGCCACACTGAGCCGCCTCTGCAGCACGGCCCCGCGTCCCCCGGCCCCACCGGCGAGATCAGCTCTGCTCATCCACAGGGGAAGAGCATCTTGGGTTTTGGTGGCATTATCGGCATAGACATCTGGAGAGGAGCGGGAGCTCTGAGCACAGGGCTGCCTGGCTCGCCATGCCCGGGCGAACAGCCAGGCATGGGCTGCGGACCGAGACGATCCCACAAATCCCAGCCGTGCTGGTCCGTGGGGGATCACCCCCTGAAAACCTGTCCGGCAGACAGGGCACTGAAGGGGGTGTGACATCAAAGGCTGAAGGCACCGTGTCAGCCAGAAGAAAGCTGATGTGACACGAACAGCTTTAGGCTCTGATTTCGTGGCCGCTCCAGGGCTGCTGATATTTTATGGGGAGCCCCAAACGTCAGGGGGAGGGAAGAAAAAGATGAAAATAAGGCCGCGAGATGGCATCCACCACAAACTCGCCCAGGTCTGCTCTCTGCATGGACACCAGAGCGTGGAGACAAGACCCACGGGCAGCACAGTGACTGTCACTGTTCTTCACAGCGGCCCCCCAGGCTGGGACCCTACGGGAGGGTTGGGACCCCCTCGCTGCCCTGGTCTCCATGTCCTGCTGTCCTCGTGCAAACAACCACCCCAAAATCATGAGCCCACATCTTCACACCTCTCTTCGGAGGCACCAGGGTACCTGAGGGGATTTATCTCAATATGAACATGCACACTTGCATTTCATAAGTACAAGGCGGGCAGAGAAACAACCAGTTCTTCAGTTCTCCTACAATCCGGTGTGCTCCCCTTTTGCACCTTTCATTGCTCCATTCACCCCGTCTCCATCTCTGGGCACTGAGGACCCTGCCTTAAAAAATTCCCCTGTCCCTAAGTCGAGTTGTAAGCAGAGGAACAGCAATTCCTTCCATTTGCACCTCATTATTTAGAAGACACAGAGTTTCCAGGTTTTGCACTTGGAAAGACGTGACAAACACACCAAAAACTGGTTGTGCATCCTGTACCCCCATCCCTTCCACACCCCCCAGCACTCCCCAGCTGGGGCAGAGCCACCGGCCGGCCCTGAGCAGCATCATCCCCCAGGACCTCAAACCCAAGGCTCCTCCGGGCTCTCACCGTCCCATCTTCGTGATAGACAAAGATGTTCCTTGTGCTATTGTCCTTCAAGTAAGTGATCTGCAGTCCGTGTGGGTTCCCGATTTTTGCAGGCTGGAAAGTCGCATTTAGATGTTCGATCTTCATAATTGCTTTGGGTTCTTTTGCCTGGAAAACACAGCTGAGTGAGCAAACACCTGAGAATTGGCTTTCAATCCGGAAAGCGGTTCACTCAGTCAGAAAAAAACTCCTGATTGAGGCCATTAGCTAAAAAAAACCTGACTCCCAGCCCACAAAACTGCCTGGTGATGAGCTATCAGAGACTTTCCTTGGGCATCAGTGAATGTTTGCTGCCAGCCCAGGAGAATGCCCTGCCCTGCAAAACTCAGCAGAGTTCAAGGGGAGAAAGGTTTCATCCCAGAAGCAGGATGGACAGGCCAAGCCTCATGAGAGGATGTTGTGCATCTTCACCATGTCTCCTGTCTCAGCCTCTGTCCGACCATCTCCTGACCCCTAGACCTCCTCCAGCCTCTTTACATAATGATAAATCACCAGTATTTACACCAGGATGAGCACTATCAAAGAAGAAAGAAATCCATTCAGCCAGACCAAAAAAAAAAATGCATACTGCTAACTAACAGACCAGAATGCCTTCCACACCTCAAGCACCCACAGCGAGTTCATCCTTGCTCAAGAATAAGGAGGATCATCCCCCTTTCCAGCTTCAGACCAGGGTGCTAGGCTGGCAGGGGGCACCGTGCCCACGTCCCACCAGTCCCATCCTCTCCCATTGGCTTCTGACTCTGCTCCTCCCCTTGCCCTCCCAACTGGGAACTTTCTTTTCAGAGGAACAAATATCCACCTTACAGCCCACCTCTCGGGTGGGTTAGCCCGAGGGGCAGAGAGGATCGGGCCCTCCCAGGCACCAATCCCACCTGCACCCTCTGTGGCAGGTCACTTGAACTTTGTAGCATGGTTTGTCTTCCTATAAAACATCTCTAGAAGTTTACCACCCCTTCAGGAGTGCACCGAAGGGGCAAGCCTGAATAAAACATCCAAAAAAATAAAGAAAAGCTCTTTGTAACTGCAGTTTTAGGGCAGAGCCAGGGGCCAGCAGAAGGTCGCGTGGTGGCGCCATGGTCCCCAACACCACGTGGAAGTCCCTGAGCTGGTGGAGATACTAGTGCTGCTTTGGGAACTTGGGGACTTGCCGTGGACACGCAGCCGTCACGGGTGACCACGGTGGGGAAACCCTAGCGAAGAGGACACGTCTAGACAGCGCCGTTCCCACCATGGCTATGGTCAACAACGAAACAAAGCAGCTTTAGACTACTGGAGCAGTCAATAGCGACTGAATGGGGGCTGCTGGGACTTTCACTTCTCCCTCGGTAATGACTGGCTCTCTCCTGTCCACGAGATGCAATTGCACCATACCACACACCACACCACGCTGAAGAAGACGGTGCTATCAACGCTGGCCACCGAGCATGGAGAAGTGTGGATGGATGTCTCCCTCCTCTGCATGGTGTGGCTCATCATGACACCACAGTTGCATCAACTACTTGAGAAAAACCGGCTGGTGGTGTGGTCTGGGCTGCTCTCGGCTGCGATGTTCTGGGGAGGCTCGAAGGGCAGAGGAAACACCTTGGTTTCCTCCATTACATGGTGCAAAACAGTAGAGCGTCCATCTACTCATCCCAAATGCAATTTTCATGGTAATAGCTCTGTTTCTCACTTACAACAAATTAAATGTGCTCTGGGGGAAAAAGACAAATGCTTCCACCCTACTTGATGCTGGAACAGAAAAACAGGGAGCTCTTCCTCTGGATTGCTTCCTGCACCACACAGAGGAGGTTTCAGACCCCAGTGACTACTGCAAGGTGGTGATACCTTCATCACAAGCTTGTCAGAAATAGGAAACCCCCATCAGCTGGATGATGCAGAGCCAGAGCTGAGAAAAACTCCTCTGATGGTGGTTTAAGAAAAGCCTGATTGATTTTAAAGGGCAACAGAGCAGGAACGTGTGAAATGGCCAGTGAGGGTGTCTCACCATGGCTGGGGGGGTGGTGGACCAAGAGCAAACCCCACTGAAGAGAGCGGTGAGCTGTACCCTTGTCCTGGAGCCACCGGGGGCTCAGTGCTTGTGAAAACAGTATAAATAAAATACTGCATGAGGAATTACTTGTTCAAAGATGCTCCTGCAGTTGCGATCCCCCGTCTGCACACAACAGCCCCAGGTACTCACGTCATTTTTGTTGAAGTACTTCAGGGCACCTTCCCGCTCCGATAACACGAATTTTCGGCTTAAGAACTGCCCGTTGTCGCGTCCCCTCTTCCACAGAAATCCTTCTCGGTACCCTGCAGCAGAAAGCAATTGCTGAGAACCAGGGATACAACACTGTATTTAAAACCAGAGATAGGGTAAAAACCACTGTATTTTAAAAACAGAGACAGTGGTACAAACCTCCCACTGAAAAATGTTCCTTTTCTCTCCCGGTTTCACACTTGTTAGATTTTTTGTTACTGGTTCTGAGGAACTAGGATTTTAAATGTTAAAAATTACATGTTTTCTGACAACTTTCAGCTGAGTAACTGAACTTATTTTTAATGTGCGAAGTGGCTCTGGGATCAGCGGGCAGCCTCTCCTTCACCTGTCTGTTGTGAACCAGTGGTGTGCAAAAATGCCTCGTTCAACCTGCTTTTCACTTGTCCCTCCTCATACAGGATTGATTTAAACCACTGACAGACAAAAAGATGCAGAAAAATCCCTCAGCCGGCTCCTCAACACTGACTCTGTAGGTACAAGTGAAATAAAACTTTTCCACGCCATAAAAACCCTAACGCAAGAAAAAAAATGCACAGACACACATTCAATGATCAGAAAAGATGGGAAGGGAAGGGAAGGGAAGGGAAGGGAAGGGAAGGGAAGGGAAGGGAAG
>JAOXJK010000069.1:1822275-1855322 GCA_025774025.1 Xenus cinereus
AGGTTTAGATGGAGCTTCCTGTGTTCCAGTTTGTGCCCGTTCCCTCTTGTCCTGTCCCTGGGCACCACTGAAAAAAGGCTGGCCCCATCCTCCTGACACCCACCCTTTCAGTATTTATAGGCACTGAGTGACAAAAGAAAAGACATTTCAATAATTTGAATTTTGAGTAAGTATTCAGATAGTTATTGGCCTTCAGGAGCCAATGAAGTGAGTCTACAGCACCGTTTGGGTCACCACTGTGCAAGTCCCACTCAAACACCAGCTAAAGCTCTCGAGACCCTTTGTAGACATCGTTGTTTAATTCATGCAAACTGGCAGCAAAAGTTAACATAACCAAAGAGAAGTGCATTTGTCCCCCCTCTTTCCCTTCGCTGGGAATTTCGTACAGTTTTCATGTCTGGTGACATTATTTTGTGCTCCCATGGATGGCTGCGTGACCAGCAGCCTGACAGCCGGGGCTGTGGGAACAGAGGCACTCGAAGGCCTGTGACTTTGAGGCTCTGGAACAAGCAGTACAAGCAGTAAATGAAAAATTTAGCAGAAACACGGCATTTCTGTTCTGTGCAGTAAAGCAAATTGCATCCCTCCCAAACATAAATTCTTTTAAGAAATTAAATATTTTTTTTTTTTTAATGGAAATCTTCTGCGGATTTGTGTGCGTGAGGGCATGAGCCGTATGATCTGCTTTTTCTTTCAAAATCCAGTATGGAAAATTCCTGTAGCTGCAGGTACTTTTCTGCCTTTGAGTCAGAGTATCCACTGAGATGTAATATTCATTTCATTAGGCTCATCAGTGTTAATGCCGTTCAGCTCCATTTAATGAAAACAGTAAATTAGCATGTGCAGTAGTTCTCTTTCACTAACTAATTGATATATGATGAAAGTTCCCGTGTTACCAGCTAGTACATCTTCAAGGAGAGTAACTAGAAACAGCGGCTTAAGGGTTTTTAAAAATGCGTGTTTTTAATGACAGTGATAGCCAGTATATGCTATTTAAGAGATAAAAGCAAAAAAAAAAAAAAGGATTGGTACTGCGCGATAACAAAATCTTGTCCAATTCATTTTCTACCCTGGGAGTTTGAGTAGGTATTGTTCTTATGCAGGAATGGTCTTTGAATACATATTTCAGCAGCATTACATACTTCAGCATAAGGATTATCGTTCTGAAGTCTGCTCTCAGAGGTTGGTTTTTTTTTTTGGGGTGGACTTTTAACTTTTCATCATGTACTTGCATCTAATTGAAGCAGTGCTTATATGACTCTCTCTGCTGATTGCTAGGCAGGAAAGACATGAATTACTAGCTGTTTTCCAGAGGGTTAAAATAGAGCATGGCAGATTCTCATCTGATGTTAACCCGGGACACAGCCAAGCACTGTTTCGAAGGAAAATTTGAATTACCAGCAAGGGGAATAAATGAAAAATCAGATACCTCATCAGTATTGGTTTGGGGATGGCTTCAGACTTCCTAAAAAAAAATCAATATTCAGAAGGAAACATTAGAGACGAGAATGAAAAATGCAAAAGGAACTGAAAATAATCCATTCTACTGGAGGAAGTATGGAAAAGACTCCAGATATGAACTTGCACATCTCCCAAAGCATCATGTTTTAGAAAGGGATGGATCAGTGTGAAGAAAAAGCAGCTTTAGCGACTTTGTAGCCAAACTGATCGGCTCTCAATGGCAAGAAATCTCTGACCAGTTCTTGCAGCATGCAACCCGAGCACCATACAAACCACACGAGGCACCAAGACACTTAAAAGTCAGGTTTCCCTTGGCTGGAAGGTCTGAAGCGATGAGATGCTGCTCATCCTCAAGCGATGAAAAGCCAGGGCTCGTAACGACTGTGTTTTCTGAGTTCACATGTCCGGGAAACACATCGCTTTTCCAAGACAAACACGTTGCTGGCTTCATCCTGCTGCCCATCGTCAGCAGCTCATATTTGTACAGTGCCAAACCACAACGTGGCCCTGGCAAAGTGATGGTTTTCTTGGCAGGAAAACACAGAAGTGCTCGTCAAGGTAGCCTGAGGACTGTTGTGCTCACTGCATTTGTTTAAACTGGTCTGGACTGCCACAGTGCTGTGCAGAAATAGGCCTGGCAGTGCCTTCAGAGACCAAAAAATGGAGTCGACAGTTTGCTTTTAGCCAGAGGCAAACTTTATAAATTCAAAGTTTTCATTTTATTAACCCAAACTTGATTTTTCCCAATTACTTTTTTAACAAGTGTCGCAGTGTTGCTATACTCCATATGGACAAGCCAAAAAATCCTGTCCCATAGACAGATGGAGCAAATGATGGAGAAATTATTATAAATGCAAACAAAGTTATTTAACCGGAGGCTTACTCATGGTTTTAGGTTCTTGATTTTCCAGTCTGTGAAGTGCCTTTTGCTCATATGTGATAGCACTTATCATAAGGCAGTGGTCTCCTATTGCATTTTTTACTTCTTTATCATAGAATCATAGAATGGTTTGGGTTGGAAGGGACATTAAAAATCATCCAGTTCCAACCCCCTGCCCTGGGCAGGGACACCTCCCACCAGACCAGGTTGCTCCAAGCCCCGTCCAACCTGGCCTTGAACCCCTCCAGGGAGATGCACTGCAGCTTTCTCGCTGGGCACCTGGAGGAACCGCTGCCACCATCCCACAGCCATCACACCCTGCCCAGCCCTGCCCACAGACAGAGCTGGTCTTTCCTGATCTCTGCCAGGCCAGGAAGAACCCACCTACAGCTTCACATGCAATCATGACTTTTATACCGAAAGCAAAGAGGTGAGACCCCAAAAGACTTGGGGCTGAGGAGCCTTTAGACCCTTGACACACACCACAGATGGGCTACACCAACCTACAGGCTCCAGCTCAGAACAACTGAGCAAAGCACCAGGAACTACCTGAAGGTCTGGATTTCATACAGGCATCCTGCAGGACCTCAAACCACAGCTCTGGGATCAGGCTACAACAGCCTCCTTGAATCCTTTCAGATGGGTTTCTTACCCACACCAATAAATAAAATCTCAGCGGCTCACACAGATCAACCCAACCAAGGAGGAGGTGAATTTAATCCCCCAACAGAGCTTTACAGAAGTCAGCAGAGAAGTTCAACACCGACTTCAGATGGGTTTAGGACCCTCTTTCTGGGGCATCCCAGAATAAGACATTCCCCCCACGTAGGCAGTGTTGCCGTACAGCCATAAATCACGGGAACCCGTCCTCGCAGACGCATAACATTCCTCTTTGTTTGCTTTGAGGAGAAATCCAAACAGCTTCGAGCACATCTGCTGCGGCGCTAACGGCTCCTGATCGTCTATTATTGAGTGTTCGACACATTTACAGTCCAAGCCATTGCTTTACGCAGGGAAAGGAGACATTTTTAATTTAGGACCCCACTGGTTCCTTTCCTGGCTGCTGGTTTTACAGCTGTCTCAGAAATCGGCTGTTTTTCTAGATAGTTTTTCTAAAAATATCATCCCCCCCATCCCCTGGAGCAGCGCGACCCCACTTTATGAGCTCCTGGAATTGTATAAATCAAGGCTAAATTCCGTCCCAATAAATCATTGACCAAAACCCCCCATCGACTTTGCCGTGCTGAAATTTCTTCTTCCAGCCTCTGCAATGCCTGAAAGTTTGAAATTCGGTCCCCGCTGAGCAGCCTCCCTGCCTTTGGGGTATTTTGGGGATATGCTGCTTGTTACTGATGTGCCACAAAACCGCTTCCCTCGAGGGCTGCCCTGGTTATGAAAACGGACCTGGCCCCCGGAGGCAGCTGCCGTGGCTGTGTCTGCACCTCAACCGCAGCAGTATTTTTAAAACCAGCCCTATTCCACCAGCTGGGGAGGCACCTCCCCATCGGGTTTCGCCCTCAGCATCCAAGAGGTGTGGACCAGGCTCCAGACTTCTCTGCTGCATCGGAGGTTTCAAGGTGAAAACTCGGGGGAGCTCACTACAGGGGGGAAAGGCAGATGGGGACGGGCTGGGGTCGGTCAGAAAGAACCACCAGCAAATGCTCGAGCTTGGTGGTTGAGGTTGGTCTAAGGCTCAACTACATCCTCGGCAAACTCCAGAAAAAGGCATGACCTCACTCTGGAAAAACGTTCTTTATCTGATGAGAGACAGAAGCTGCCTGGCCCTGCTCAGGTCTCCAACGTAAAATGGATCTCTCTTTAATAGAAATTCAATTAAGCTAGGACGAGCCACAATGCAATCAGCCTTTTCCCTGTACTTTGTTATCATAATGCTTCCGAGTCTCCGCCTTCTCATTAGCAGAAGATGGACCAGCCCTTTGGTCCTGTGTCCCTACACAGGGAACACAAACGTGCACAGGATAAAAACACCGAGAAACACCGGGAGATCCGGGACACCGAGAACTACTATCAGAAACAGAAAGGGATGGCCTCCTATTCTTTCCCCAAATGTTTGTCAAAACCATGGAGAACCAGCCTGATGCTTCTCCTCAGCTCTCTCCAATTAGTATGGATCCATTTATTGACTGCAAAATCCCAAGGTTACAGGAACAGGCAGCCTGAGCAATATCAAAATACAGCATCTCAAGTTGGTTGACCTCAAATAGAGAAAGCTCAAGGACAGGAGCGACTCATGCTAATTATAATCGAGGTGTTTCACACACTTATTGATCCTACAGCCCACACTCAGCGGGGGGACTGACCCTCCCAGGGGCACCGACAGCTCAGGGCCCCTCCAGGGACCACCCGGAGCATCCGAGCACATCCCAAAAACAGGCAGTGCATTCAGACACCAAGGGCACCCCGGGGCAGGAGGGGCTCAGGCCATCTCACCCAGGAGAAGCTGTAGGAGTTCAGTAAATACCACTGACCTCACATCGACCACAAACGAAACACTGGAGTTGACAAATGCAAATATTTCTGTTAAGGACGATGCAAAATGAAACAACGTTTTTTAGGTGTGCTTTTTCGAGAGGGGGGGAAAAAAACCACCTAACCAAACACTCTGCACGAAGTGCTTAGATGGAGACAAAAAAAGACTAACCCCAAATTATTTAAAATTTCCCGGGCCAGCCCTTTCCCCTCTCAGCGGGGCTCGCTCCCCTGCCACGCTGCTTCCCCCGCACCCAGCATCGCCGCCACTGCTTTAACTTTCGCATGAGAGTTGCTGCTCTTTGGCTAATTATAGAAGCTTGGATCAGAGCTGGGCTGAAGGCAGCTTGACAGAACCAGCTGTTAAAACTACAGCTGGATCCTAACCTAGCTGTCGACATCCCGCTTTAGCTCATGGTGGTGCTACCCCCCTCCCCGGAGCCGGCTGCCCGGCTTGGCTTCCTCCTCCTCCTCCTCCTCCACCGCTCCAGCTCGGACCCACAGGTTCTCATCTGCGATTTTTGGCTGCCTAAATGCTTTTCTGCTCTAGGGGAGCTGAAGATGTCAGTGTATTTCTTCTCGCTAGATGTTGTTCTTCCTCCAGCCACTATCTGTAAGATCCATCAGCCCCCCATCACTTCATCAGCGCAACGGCCACGAATTTCCTGGAGAGCCCAACAGCGGCCGCTGGCCTCTCGCCACGGCTCAGACAGGTAGGGAAAAAAAATAAAAATGCACCAAAGTTATCTCTAAAAAAAGCATTTGGAGCCTTTTCCTTTGTCTTCTGGTGGTCATTTTGTGCGGTGTCTCCGTAGCAAGGCTGGGAAACGGCGCAGCATCTCCCTTTAATTTTAAGGGAGCCTCGGGAGGTGGTGGCACTCTTTGGGGGGCTGCACCGAGCCTGAATCAGCCCTTCCCAACGCTACTGGGAGGCCCTGAAAGGCTGCTCGGGTTCCTGGCCGTACGATGCCTGCCCTGTCAGAACATCAGGGCTTCCTGGCACGGGAACGGTGCCACGTGCAGGTCCCTGACACAGGCCTGTTCCCCGTCAGGAGAAAACATCATAACAAGGCAAACACACCGTGATCTCCTCTTGCATCCTCCTCCCCGGTTGCGTTCGTTAAACAGCTCTTTGATGTGCCTTGTCTTTACTGCAGTAAGGTCTGTGTTTGAGGTTTAAATCGTTTTGTCTTGCAAAGTTGGCAGAGGGAGCGAGGGCTGAGCGGGACCCGGCACCGGCGGCTCCAGGAGGACCCGTTTTCTCCACCACCTCGGCTGGACCCACGGCTGATGCTGCAGCAGATGGTGCGAGTCCGGCTGGGGTTTATATCTGCTGCCGGTTTCTTGAGAGGATATTTTTTTCAAACGGATCCCTCTCCTTCCATGGCAATTTGGCTCAATATTTATTCACCCTGGAGACGGGCTGTTGTGTGTTTCCACTCTGCTCCGGACGAGGCTGCGGAGAGCAGGAGAGGTGACCTGCACAGCATCACCCCCCGCCTGCCTCCCGCGCCAGCGGGGTCGGGCACGCCGAGGAAGAAATAGTCGTTTGTTTTAAAGCAACGACTACATTTCCCTCAAACCTCCAAGGAGAAGACGGGGAAAGGTGTCTTGGAGCAAGTCCGGGCAGGGAGTTGTGTAACGTTAAATGCAGGATTAGACTGGAAAGACAGGAGGAGGAGGTTGAGCATCAGCAAACGCTGTCCCGGCTGCTTCGGCTGAACATGCTTTTCTGAAGGGTTTCCTGCTTCCTCCATTTCATTTTTTTCCAGAGCCTTTAATCCTCCTCATTAGACAATTTTTGGGGGAAAAAAAGAGAACCCATAGTCCCTCCTTTCTGCACCCAAAATCCACGACACAATTACCAGCGTATGGGTGCAGACGCCAGCCCTCGCTGGGGCATCGTACCCTGCCCCCCTTCTGGGGCTACAAACGCCACCCCGATGCAAGCCATGGGGCTGTGCCAGTGAGGATGGAGCCACGGGGGCTCGGACCCGCCGAGGGAGAGCTGAGCAGCCTGGGAGCACCTTCCCCACGGTAGGTGAGATATCTAACAGCTCTCTGTGGCCACTGGCGAGCTTGTCCAGGGGTGTGGGGAGACAGCGCCCGTGGACCAGTGCCCGCCGAGCCTGGCTCCCAGCGTGACTCACGTCCCGGCCAGTGGCTGATGTCAGTGCCTGCAGAACAGAAGCTCTCTCTGTGGTCCCAGCAGCAGGAGAAGGAGGTTTCTGTGCCCAGCAAGGTTGTTCGCTGGAGGGATGCTTGTGCTTTAACCCCCTCCTGACAACGGCACACCAGCCTCCAGGAACCTTGACACTGGGCTGGGAGAACCGCTGGGTTTGCAGCTTCCATCCGGACACGCACGTACCCAGCTCTCTGCTAAATGCTCTTTGATTATAGCACCTCCAGATAAATATTCTTCAATCACAACCTCTCCGGACCAGGGCTGCTCCTTCAGTGCATCTGTACAGCACCCACTGCTCCGGCTGCCATCTGCGCATAGCGCTCTTATGCAGCCTTGAAACGCAAAAATGCTCTTACACACCCTTGAAAAGCAAACAGCGATGAGGTTTGCATCCTTTTTGGAGATGTCTCTTAGCCTGCCCTCCCGCATCCCTCCCTGCCATGCTCCCCGCTGCTCCAATGGCCAGGGGAGACGCACCGGCAGAGCTCGCCCGGCACCAAGCTCTCAGCCAGCTGCAAAACTCAGCCAGGAAGGTGAATTCCCCAGTAGGGCCGTGGTGCCAAATCATTTTATACTTTGGGACACTGACACGGGGCAGGGCTTCGCGCCAAAAAGGTGCAGCATCCCTGCGCCGTGGGCTCCTTGTCTCCATCTCCTCACGGCCAGCTCCCCCCGGGCACACACACAAACTGCAAGGGGGTGTCGATGCCAAGGAGAGGAATCGCTCGCGGTTTCAGGCTGGGGAGAGTGAAAACGCAGCCAGAGTTTGGGACCGAGCAGCCCAGATCTGACAGACGAGGGCGGGATGGAGCGCGGGGATTGGTGACACAATTTCGCTGAAATCCACTCAGAGTCGAAGCTGCCGCTTTGGTTCAGCCAAATACCGGAACCGGCTGCCGGGAATTTACTGGAAACGGTGATTTACCAGAAGGCACCAGTGATGCAATCCCAGTGCACACACTGAGCACCAGCACACGCTGCAGGGAACTGGTGCTGTGACTTCCTACCACAAACCATCTCCTCCCTCACGTCCAAATCTCTGCTTTGCCGAAGTCTACACGAATTTTCAACAAAACACCAACCAGGCTACCTTGATTTTTGCTGCTTTTTAGCCACACTAATGTTATTTTTATTTTATTCCCATCTCTAGGTCTACAAGGGATCTGCTGCCAGGGATGGGAGAGAGGAGCTGAGACGGCGGTACCAAACTGGGAGGGATGCTCCGCAGATCTTGCGTCCGCTGCATCTTCCCGACACGCGCTGCAGCCCCGCGTCGCGGAAACAAGCCCTTCCCATCAAAGAGCGACCACAGCAGAAAATGCCGGAGCTTCTCTCAAAGCCCAGCCCTAATACTCGAGCCGTTCAGGCATCAGAAGAGAATTTAATCCATTTTCCAACTAGCATCAGATAACAGCAACATTAAAAAGCAGTCGGAGCAAAGCAGCAACTCCTCTTTGAGGCTAGTAAGTAGAAATAAATTAACTGATTTCTCTATATTGGAAATTCCTCTCCACGGACAAAGATCAAGGCCCGTTAAAGCTTTTGACAGATCCCTTTGCCCATCAGCCACGTGCGCATTGAGGTTAAATCAAGATTTACACCAAAAGAAACTCCTGAAAACACTCAGACCTTTGGCTCAAGATTACCGATGCAGCCAGCCTTTTCAGAAGTTCAACTCAAAAAATGTCAGAAGAGCCAGTTATAATTAGGCTTTTTCTAAATTTCTATATATGGTGTAAATCAAGAGGCAAGTCGCTGGCATCGTGGGAAACGTGCCAGCAAAAGGCCAGAATGAGGGGAAAATAAACTCTTTATTTGTATGGTACTATGCACTTTACAGACACATAACGCAGGCTGGGCTTTAAAGGCGACTTACAATTTTGCAGTATTATGTGGCTCTAAAACTTTTACTCCGGTACTCAGAGTAATTTGGCGTTTATAAAGTGACACTTCAGATCTCGCTGCTGTCACCAGAAATGTCTCCACGGCCGTCACCGGGTTTTGGGGGAAGGCTTTGGGTGCATTAATACAAACCACCGCAACTGCTCTGCGGAGATTTCCCCACGGCTTAGAACACCCATCAGGTGGCAGAGATTATAAACCGATTTTTCTTAACGAAGTGCTTATGGCCTAATTACAAACCACCCCGAGCTGCTGCTGCAAAGCCAGTGACATTAATCAGCAGATCTGCCCCGGGACCCAGCCATCGTGGGAACTGCCCCCGGGTTTGTGCCGCAGCCCCCGGGACAAAGGGCAGGCGGAGCGACGGCGGCTCCGCTCAGCCCCGCGTTGGCACCAAAGGGTATTTTTATCACGAGGAGATGCTGTAATCCCACGGGGGACTGGGGGAAGGGAGAGGAGGTGGAAAGGGAAAAAAAAAAAAAAAAAACCAAAAAAACCCAGATGCTAAAGTATTTATATACCTTCTCAGGTCATATAAGAGAGGCGACGCGTTGCCTCGCACCGGGGCCAGGTACAGCCGCGCCAGCAGCCACGCTGGCATTCAGGCATGGCGTGGAAATGATGGTAGGTTATTTCAGACACACACCAATCCCCACACACCAAACCCAAACCAGCCAGCCCCCCCAACAAGGAAGGCATCGGGGTGCTCCTGCAGACACTGGTGCACCCCGCGCCCCTCCAGGCTCTGCTGTGCCCCTCGCCTTGTTCTGCTCCCCCGCGGCACGCACCCGTCAAAGCCTGGCGAGATGCTGCTGCTAAGCCTAGAAACGGCTGCTGGTATGGCAGGGTTTCTCTTATTGTTCTCGTGAGCTCGGTTTCCCAAGGAACCAACACTTACACGAGCACCGTCCGTTCATCTCCCCCTCTGGCTTTTCAGCATCTTGGACAATTTCAGCCAGATGTAGCTCCTCGGAGCTGCTAAACGCTCCAATCTTTCTTGCTTATAAAGCAATGGAACATTTTACAGGCTTAAAAGTCAGCCTCGTCCCTGCTTTCTGCAGAACCACCCCTGCAGCGGGGCACGGCTTGGTTTTTCTCCAAGGGGCCGGCACCTGCCTGCTCTGACCTTCCCCTCACCCGCGCCGCCATCCCGCTCTGCGTTTGTGCCGCGCTCGGCACAGCATCACCGTGACCACCTGCAGACCTTCACCTAGGAAAAGCCGGGAGAACTCCCCGGGAGTCGGTGGAAATAGAGACAGCAACATCTGCCAAGGATGTGGGTTGCATTTGGGGAAAAAAAAAAATGGTGATGAAGTAATCTTCACACCGGTCTGTATGAAAGAAGCTGAGAGGGCAGCTGGCTACCATCCTGACCACACGCAGTAGCTGGCTCAAATCACATCCAGCGCTAAAAGCAGCTCTTGATTTAGCCGATAAAGCCTCTGCAAGAATAGAGTTTCGATTCGATTATTTTATTTAAGGGGCTGGTCTCATCAGCAGGATGCTACAGGAAGCACCCACAGCACTTCTCCACCCTTGCAAGGAGGTGGTTTCACACAAGGGCTTTGTATTGCCCTTATCAAGAGGCTCCCACAGTAGCATTTCATCAGATGTTGCCAGGGTTTGCGTGAGGAAGGGCATTTCACCACCCACAGCGCGATGCTCCCAGCAGGGAGCAGGTCCAGCAGGAGGGAGCAGTCACCCACGGCCAGGGTTTCAGGCAGCACAAACCAGCACAAGCATCGACGGAGCACATTCACACCAGCCAAGGCAGAGGTAGGGCAGGAAAAAACCAAAAACCCACCCTCGCCTCTCTTGCACCTCTCACGGAAGCCCAAATCCCAGAACAACCTGCTGCCATGACCTCGCTACCACTGAGACCCTGCAGATGTCTCTTCCTTTCAGCCTTTCCACCAGCAACAACTTCTGTTTCGCTTCAACGGCCCTTCCCCTCCAGGGAGCTGGAGCCAAGCCCGAGAAGGCTGTATTGCCGGGCAGCGATTCACTGGCACAGGCAAGGACGCGCACGAGAAAGGAGCTGGAGAAAACGCCTCTCCTTGGAGCAGCGTGCCCTCCTTCCCCGCTCGGTCCCCAGCAGCCTGCAGCAGAGACATCCCCCTGAGCGCCCGGCAGACGCCCCGTTCCCCTCAGCTCCTCCGGCAGGGCCAGGGGGCGCGACCCCGCACCAGACACACGGCAGGCTCTGCCACCCCCGACGCACAGCGTTTCACCAGATTCTTTTAGGCTGCTCCGAAGAGCTGTAATGCCAAATATATCGAGTGAAAGTCCTAGTCTTCCTAAGGCAGAGAGCCACCATCCCCAAGGACGGCGATGGGAGATGTCCTCCCAGTTTTTCCCAAGACAGACCCTCCCAGCATGGCAGCGCTGCCCTCTCCCCTTCCCAGACCCCCAGGCTCTGCTAACAGCTGGGATGAGGGAGTGTTACCGGCCAGAGAAGAGGGGGTGTTTTTTCTGAGAGGTTAAAGAATATAACAGAAATAAATCAACCTCTCAGAAGCTCTCAACATACCACGATTCAAAAATAAAACCATCAGACCGGACACTTCTTGTGTCAGCAACGTGACCGTCTGACATTCTCTATGCATTTTTTCCCCTCACCCACAAAGGAAAAGCGAGTGAACAGTAAGTTTGTTAATTCTCTAATTGCATTTTGAAGTTGTGAATTCACTGAAGTTGGCCATTTCCTGCAAAAATTCTTGATGAAAAAGGACAAAAAGCATTTTGCAGGGAAATTCCTGATCACCTTCCCTTTGCCGCAGCTCAGAGCGGCTGCGACCCCGGGGTCTCCCACCTCCTTCCTTCCCTCTGCTCCCTCGTCCTCCCTCTTTGCCAACAGCCACAGCTCAGAAGACACTGCCTGTCCCCAGACACCCACCACGGGACCAAACCTCCTCCCCCCGTCAGGCACGGCAAAGGGGATGGGGACAGCTCACGGGTGGCTTCACACTCCCTTCTCCATGAGCATCCCCTCAAAGACCACGTCCAGCAGCATCTCAGCAAACGACCCCAGGAGCTCTCAAGGATTTCTTTCTTTGCTCTGGCTGCCTGGCAGACTCCCCCCGGTGCTACAGGCTGTCTGCTGGGCAATACAACCCCTGCCCCTTCAGGCTGCCATGAGGTTTGTTCTCCGGGTGCTGCTCATCCCTGTAATCCCTCGTCAGAGAGAGGAGCTTTGCTTGGGAGGCTGTGACACAACCCGTACGGTGGAGCCGGTGTCGCTCTGACACTCGTAGCTCCCCACGAACCGGCTGAAACGGGGTGAGAGACGGCAGAGGATGAGGTCTGGCAGCTACAATAATTGGGTTTTAACTGCAACGCTGCTCCCCGCTTTGTCTGATCAGGCCCAAAATAAACTGCATGACATCAGTGCAGGTCAGACTGAACTAATAAGGGTGTCGTTCTCACACTGAGAGGGAGCGTATTTATGGCCCGTGCGTTTTCTCCAGTGCTTTGCAGCCAGAGCTCCTTCCAACTGTGCAAGCGCCGGGGAAAATTAATTCAGACTGCTGCCCAAATTATGCAAGAGCCACATGGAACGGAAAGTGCGTATTAACAGATTTTACTATTTTAGGGTATTCTTTCATGTCTCATAATTTATTTTGCCGTCACATTTGCAGACAAATACAAAATAACATACAAGCCAAGTAATCTTTAGGGTGTTGACAGAAAGGAATACAAGCAAATAAACACCTTCAGACAAATGCTACCCTTTGTCATTAAAAGATAAACCTGCAGCTCACCTGAATGACGACAGCAAGACCGAGTCCATAGTGCTATAAATACAGGAATACAGGCCAACAGAGGCTTTGACTTTGCTAATTAGACCAAAATGTTACCTATATCTTCTGGCTTTCTCGGTTGCTCCAAAGAAAGCTCTCAGGCCATCGAAGGTTGCAGTAGCACCCTATTATCTCACTCCACACTCCAACAGGCCATCGCACCCACCTACACAACTGCCAATCAGATAATCAAAGACTCATCCAATTTCCACCCCATAGGACAGGGTTTAGATTTGTAAATCTGTAACGTAAATCCAATTTCCTCCGCCGTTTTTATGGGACCTATGACAATTTACATCAGCTGAGGAGCTCCAACCTCCCATGACTAAAGAATGAAAGCAGTGATGCTTGTTGGCATTTATTACCCTCCCCCTTTGCAAACGATGCATTCCCATCCCGAATGCCTCTGGGAACCAAGGGCTCTCGCCACGAAAGATGCACAACAGCATCTGCCGTGAGCGAGGGAACCCACTGCTCCCTGGTCCTGCTGCGAGGGAACCGTACCGCCATGGAGAGCTGGCAGCAGCGCTTGTTATCAGCTGTACCCTCCTGTGAACCCTCTCCTGCCCCTGACTGCTCTTCCACCATCCGACAAATTAACAGCAATAGGATTTACCGGCCTATTTATAGGAAACACAAGAAGGGAACGCTCGCAGCGAAGTTGCGGAAAGCTGCGCTTGACGATGATGCTGTTTGTGCCCGGTTTACCCCCAGAAAGCACCTACACCCTGGTCTGAGAGCACATAAATCACTGCTGCACTATCTCGGGTGATGTCTTC
Source organism: Xenus cinereus (assembly GCA_025774025.1). Lineage (NCBI taxonomy): Eukaryota > Metazoa > Chordata > Aves > Charadriiformes > Scolopacidae > Xenus > Xenus cinereus. The sequence continues at coordinate 1,835,773 of JAOXJK010000069.1, forward strand.
AAGGGTGGCAACTCCTTCTGTTGCTGGAGATCCCATCATCCCTCCCCGACTGCACCAGCCACCTCCATCCCATGGACAGGTGCTTTCATGGTCCTAACAGCGAAGTTAAGCCATTTTTCCTGACAAGCATTAAGAGATTAAACGCCTGGTTGTGAAGAGCTCTCCCACCTCATTTGCTAATGTTTAAAGCAAAGACCCCAAGACGTGTAGTCCCTGCCCCCAACCCCTCCCAGGCTGGGCTTCAGCTCATCCCAGGGCCCCAACTGCTCCTGGCACCCCGGAGGCAACAAGATGGGTCCATCAGGAGCCAAAGCCAAGTTCAAGGAGCAAACCATTCCCTTTTGCCCTCTCTTGGCCACAGGCTTGTCCATTTCTCCCCTCTGTGGCCTGAGATGCATTAGAGCAGCTGCACCTCAACCAGTTTATAATATTATGGTCCTCCAACACTTTTGCCTCCTCCACGTCTCCCTTGGTTAAAAGAAATCCATTTGATTAAGAGGAATCAAAAGCACCCAAAGGAATTAACTTCCAGCAGGAGTTCTGGGAAGCCGTTACTGCTGCCTATCAGCAGCGGGGGGGAAATGTCCGAGCTTTTTAAAAAGGATCAAAATCTCTTTTAAAATTATCAAACCTTTCAATTGCCTTGAGATCCAGATCCAGCCTTTGACGGCAATTACCCCCATCCTCCCTTTCTAGGAGAATTCAGCAGCCAAGCCCCATTAAACTCCATTAAAAGGGATAATTAGCTGGAGACTGACAGTAATTTAGCCAGTTCGTTTATCAGAGAGGATAAAGCCAAACTGAAACACGTTATTGTAAGGGTCTTAAAACTGGTATTATTCTGTGCTGTTGTGCAACAAACGTATCCCTTGCGGAAGGGACGTGGATCACGGTGTTAATTGGGATTGCTGGGGTGTAAATAATGTTTTGCTTCATAAAGTCTGGCTGGGGCGAACAAATTACTTAGCTCTCACACTACAGCTGAATTAAGAGCTCAAATGTATAAAAGGGTGTATCTAAGAATCGATAGTGGATCACCGGAGCATTTAATCACTGTTTTACTAATCTGCCTGCACTATCTGAACTCAAACTGACTCCTCACACTAAAATCAATGGCACTAATATACTCATTAACGATGGCGCTTTCGGAGGGATGAAACCATCAGAGTTTGAAAAACTAACGGGGTGGGGGGGAGGCAGAGGGGCCAAAAGCTGTGGACAGCACGTGGGCTGCTGCTCCAGGGCTTCCCGGGGGAGCAAGAAACTCTCCGACACTTCCCTCACAGGAATTTCCACCGCGATCTCCTGCCGAGGGGAAGCGGCTGGGACAGCACGTCCCAAGAGGGGACACCAGAAGCAGGGAGTGAACCAAGGCCCGTGGACCTGCAGCCGCGGCTCCTCTATGGGTCGAGGCTCAAGAGCTGGCTTCAACCCTCAGCGCTGCCCACACCGCGGGTTTCCCCACGTGCAAAGGGTCTTTTTTTTCCCCCCAATTCTGGTTCTGCTCCCTCGCATCGCTCTGTATCTCCCGAGGCAGACACTTCCCACCGGTTCGGGGGCTCTGCAAGACCTTTTGGGGCAGCTCTTGCCTTTGCATCCCCCACTGCCTCTTATTTATACCCTTCCCCAGCCGCTGAAGAGTTTGCCGCATCCCCCTGCCGGGTTTCCCCGCACGACTGCCTCAGCCCGGACCCGCACCCCTCACACCCCTCTCCCGAGACCCATTTCTCCCCAGCCTGTCAGTTCGGCTGCGATAGCTCCTGCTTGGCATCTACCGGCTCCAGACAGCCTCTCCCCAAAGGATTTTCTGAAATACGTTGGATTTCTGACCAGGGTTTCGTCAGGCTGCCTGGAAAAGGATGTTGCTCAAACCTACTCAAAGACAGCATTTTCTTATATATATATATATTTTTATGCAATTATTGAACAAATATCAGAATGCAAAATTGCCCCTGGGATTGGAAAATGGAATTAAATCTTCCAACAAACATGAGAAAATGGGTACCGATGTCTCTGTTAGCAACAAAACGTTTCATGCTTAGAAACTGGTAATCTAACACCCCTCGGGGGAATTCAGAATGGTGAGGAGAAACGTTCTAAGGAGCATCAGAAATAAAAAGAAATATTCAGGTGGGACACAAACTGGATGTGGGGTGGGCAGGAGAGCATCCCTGTGCTGGTCCTACCTCGGTGTCTTCACAGGCAGTTTGAGAGGTGAAAAGCAATGGACCAGATCCTCTGGGGTTCCCAGCCACACTGAGCCCAGCATCACCAGGCACAGTAGGTCCACCCCATGCAGGGTGGCCACTCCAAGCCACTGTTGTGGCCACTAAGCTGTATCAACACCAACAAGCAGGGCAGAGCCAGGATACGTGGTGGGGCTGAGCTGCTTCTGCAAGGACCCAGCTCCAGCCTGTTTTGGAGGGCTCACAGACAGCGTGGTTCAGACCAGGTGGGCAAACTGGTGGTCCAGCACCACACACAACACAACGATGAAACACCCTCATTTCATCTTAGCAATACAAGGACTGTCTCAATGCACATGAGACCTCTGTTTGAGGTCAAGGTCTCACATGGCTTAGTGGTGGATTTGGTATGTGAGGTTAATGGTTGGACTTGATGATCTTAAGGGTCTTTTTCAACCTAAATGCTGCTTTTTCACAGGACACAAGATTTTCTCTGGGCTTTCTTCTCAAGCCACGTCCTGGGAAACAACCAACTCCCACCAGAATAGCCCAAAAGCTGAAAACAGCATCATCAACCGAGTTACATCACGCAGCCCAGAAGAAAGAGCACCATATGGCAGAGGGTGAAGTATGAGCGTCCAACCACACCTGGAGGCAGTTATGGCCCAGCAGAAGGGAAAAGTTGGCACTGGAAGTTTGGTGTGTTTTGTTGTAACGGCAACCTAAGGAGGTTCCACCCTAAGGAGGAACCACCGGCCAAAGCTCCGCTTTGAATTTACTGTCCGGAAGAATCAACAAATAACACCCCAGTTGCACAATGCATTTGCACGGCTCCTACGCTGGATTTTAATGATGATACAACTTCCAAAGACAATATCCAAGCCCAAAGCACTCATACACAACCGAGAAGACGCCCACCAGCCTGCACGCCCTTCTCCTCCTCCTCCCAAGAGCACTGTTCATTTCAAATGGCTTACCTCGTTCTCGTCTATTCCGCATTTAATGGCTTTTGAACTTCAAAGAGAGGGGAGAAAACCCTCTCTCCTCACCATGCAGTTAAATATTATGCAGCCACGTTACGGAAGAACACCTACAAAATACGCTGCTAAAAAAACTCCTATTTGAACTCTTCCTATGATATTTTTCCGAGAGCTCAGAACACGCTGCCCTTCTCCCCACACAGCACTGAGGCACCTACTTCACTTTCACCAGGTGAACACTCTACTCGGAGTCAAAAGGACTAATCATGTGCTTAAAACTATGCATTTACCTGGAGCACCTAGTTGAATCTGAGCTTTTGTACCTAGAAGTTGCATGGCATTAATTTGGAAACATTCCTAGGTCAACATCATACACACATTGGCAGGTATATTCCAAAATTACTTAAGAAATTAAACTTTTTATTGTTAATAGAATGTGTCCAACACCGGCAAACCACTTTGAAAATCCAAAATAAAAATGTGCACAATGTACTAAATACGAATGTGGATGCACACTATGTGTATGCCTCATGTATACAAAACAGCAGAGCGCAAGTGTTCTAAACATAAATTGAGAATACATGAGATAAGATTTTAATTGTGGTTTTAATAACAGCAAACTGCTGGAGCTACTTGCTTATTATTAGTCTTGAAAAGCAGCATGAAAATAATATTTTAACCTTTCATCTGTAACATGGTCTTTGCTAATAAAATTGTCCCAGAGTCACCCAAGCACACAGCTGATGTCAACTACTTAATATGCAGAATAAATTAAATGCTACTTACATATAGCAAAGAAATACCCACTCATTTCATGCTCGTCCTTATGCTGGTGCAGCCACACAACGAACACAGTCGAGCCTCGTGTCTCCTCTCCAAATCCTGCCTTTCTGCAAAAAACTCCTCCGGCCCACTGCTCCTCTAAACCACCCCTTTGCAGGACCACCGTCCCCTGCCCGTTGTCCTGGGAGCGCAGACACCAGCCCTGTCACACGTCTGGGGTCTCTGCACGTGCAAAACACTCTGTATTTATTGTACTACACAGAGACCAGCTCCCACTGACACCACCTGAAGTATTGTGGAAAGACAGTAAACAAGGATTTGGGAAGAGTGGGGGACCTGGCACCCTTATCTACCACTAACCAAGCCATGCTAATAGTTCTACTTCACCTTTCCAAAGCAAAAGCCACCTTGATGAGACAAACACCCCCATCTCCATCTCAGTCCATCGTGCCCACCACCAGAAACAAACTCACTGGTGCTTTATCTGACCTGCTGTTGGCCAACAGCCCACGGAAGTCAACAGAAAGACTCTTGGTAACTGAGTTATTTCCATCAGGTATTAAAATTCCCAAAGAGAGGGGAGAAAACCCTCTCGTTTCACCATGCAGTTAAACCTTACACAGCCACGTTACTGAAGAACACCTACAAAATACGCTGCTAAAATAACTCCCTTTCGAACTCTTCCTATGATAATTTTTCCAAGAGCTCAGAACACATTGCCCTTCTCCTCACCATCAGGTGGGATTTATTTCCATCAGGTATTAAAATTCCCAGTATTCCCCAATCAAATACAGGGAATGCCAGGAGGGATCTTTCCCAAAAGACCACACTTTCTCCTCCTACCTAGTGACACATGAGCAATAATCAATATAAAGAACATACAAACAGAGACCAAAAAACGGAAGGTGCCAGACATCCAGAAACTTATCTGCCAAAAGTGTCTTTCTCTACCTGCAGAATAAGGCTCCTGCTTCTCGCTGTGAATGAACTCTTTTCGTTCGTATTTGGCTCTGATCCACTGTTCCCGCAGCAGTCTGGAAAAAAAAGAAAAAACAGAGAAAAGGAAACGTGGTCCAAGATACTGTGAGGAACAATCCAGAATCATTAATTCTTCAATAAAAATACAAATGCGATTTAAAAGTTCTTCCAAGAATTGCATTGTACAGCCTGGAGTCAAGGGTTTCTTCTGTTTACTGTTGGACAACAATAAATTGTTTCCTTGCACACCCAATTTTATTGGAAACTTATTTAATAAAATTTACAGATTTAGCATAATAGTCCTGTCCCAGCCGCCCCACCGGCCTCTCTACAAAATTCCCTCAGTATATGAATGATTTTAAACCAAATTTCCTCAGATTACACTCTTCAGTAATTTGGATGAGTAAATGAAAAAAACCCAAACCACATTCAAGAGAAAAAACCTTTTCCCTGAATCTATCAATGTGGAAGCAGAAATTGGCTGTGCCGTGTGCGATCCATGTACATGATGGTCTTTTGCCCGTCAAAGCTGCAGAGATACCGTCTCCTTGTCACACATGGACGGCTATTCAAACAAATGGGACACTTTAAGGTTAAAGTGACACTTGTGACAACGAGGGGAAGCCCAGCCCAAGGACGGGTGACACTTGTGACATAGTGAACATGGAGCAGGGTGTCACACACCTCCCAGACTAACACCAAGAGGAATTCAAGTGAGAAGTGACCTCTTCAAAATGAGAGGGATGTAGGACAGTCAATTCCAAAGCCCCAGTCAACCTCCTGGAAGGTGTGAAAAGTGAAAAAGCCTCAAAAAGATGAGGAGAAGTTGTCTGGGTAAGGACGTGAATGGGACCCAAACACCGGAGGGTAGTGAGAACCCACCTGGCAGAGCTCTCCCAAACTCCCAGCTTCTACTGCCAAGTCTAAGAAAGAAATCCATGATGCATGGCAGGAAACAAGCCTAGCGTGAGGTTTATTTACTATTTACTTCTCATGTTGAAAATGATACCAATGATTTATACACTGAGACCTTAACTTCCAAAAAGGGAAAAAAATACCCCAAAGATTATAAATACATTTTTGCAATTTTATTTTAGAATGAGTGCTGGAATTAATGAAGTAGTTTAGATCTATAATACGGTAGAAATTGCTTCAAACCATTTTTAGCTGCACTTAGTTCTTAACTGCCCTAGAACCTGAAATAGCCCAAGCAGGCAGAAACCACGTGCAGAAATAACGGCACGTGTCATCCCAGCTCCGCAGCAAACATTTCAGAGTGTCCTACACTGGTGACAGTAAAAGATCCCCCACCATCGGGTGTGCTCTGAAAAACCCATCACCTTTCAACACATCAACCCCTCCGCCAATGAAAATTGTTGGTATGCTTAATTACCTTTTCTCTTTCTGCTGACTATGCAGATTTAACGCTATCTTTTCAGCAGACACATTCCAAAAATGCTCAAAGAAGATAAGCGTACTAATATGGTTTATGAAAATCCATCTGCAGGTACAGCAAACACATTCATCCAATCTGCATGAAGCTATTCAATCAGAATTGTGGTTGTAATCAGTTTCCTGGCAGTAAAGGAGAAAATAATTACATATATTTTGTTCCACCCATTGTTTCAACCCCTTGGTTGGGCACCAGCCTTCTCCCACAAGGCTGAGGGAGCACCACAGCTTCCCTGCACCCAAAACTCAACTGTGAGCTTCTGCTGTCACAGAAATAACGCAAACTCTGCCTTTCCCCCTTCTGTTCCTGTTTCTGTGGCTGATCTTCAGTTGTCACACACACATCTGCAAGTTTGACTGCGAACTCTGAAGAAGAACACCCATCTCCCTTCTGCTGTCACCCGGTGCCGGGCTCCGGTGTGGGTACAACCCATCTCCAGTGCATCTCAGGAGGTTTCGGATGCGTTTTGTACAAGGGTGCAAGGGGGCTCTTCTGGGTTGAGCAGGATGCTCTCTCTGGATCCAATATCCACAGCTTGGTAGCCCGCAAATGCAGAAGACTGATGACCCAAAAGGCAGTACTTAATCGCCTTGTTCAACAAAGCTACCAAAATTTAATCATGAAATCAACACAGATACTTAAATTTGTTACTCTTCTTGCAGTTTTTCCAGCCTGGCTGCTGCAGACAGCTTGCTATCACCGCAGCCAAACTTGGACCTTTTCAACGAGATGACCAGGGACTGAACTAAAAGGAAGAAAACTCACACCACCCTGGGCTCCAGCTGATGTCAGTGGATTCAGCAGGAGCTGCAGCTGTTCTGAGTCTCCCAAAGTCAGCCTTCCAGTGCGGATGTTTAAATACAGTATAAATTAAGGTTCATGTGCAGCAGTGGGAGAACACTCTTGCTGCACAGTGCAAATACTACAAGAGACACACTCTGCTGGTCTTGTGCCTTTGGGAACGCTGCTCCTCAGTGACTTATTTCCCATGACGCTGTCAGCAGCGGTGGTTCCACATCTCCACAGCTTTCATGCGAGAGGCACCTCGCCTAAAGGGGTATCCCTGAGGAGCTGCAAACTGCTCTCGATAACCTCTCCCAGCGTTTGGGACAGACCACAAGTCGCTCTGATGACAGGACACCAGCTGTGCCACTTTCCCAGCTCATGGGTTCTTCCCCTTTCCTCATTCATCACAAACCCAGGCTCTTTCAGCAATAATTTTCCCAAAAACAAGATACACCAAGAGCAGCCCACGGTTAAGAACAACTCAGTGCAAGGCCAGTAGCTGCAGCTTCTGCTCTGGGGGTTATTTATAGAAAGGAGAACAACTCCAGCAAAAGAAACTGAAACAAAAACCCAAGGAGGACGACGAGGAGTCCAGCATCTCCTTTCAGTGCAACAGAGGAGTTGAGCAGAAGTTGACCACGCTCACTCTCATGGACTGGAGGCAACCCAGCCAGGAGCCATCCAGCTTTTTAAGCTGCTTTTGAGTCTGGCGTTGAGCCCTAGTTTCACTGGCACAGCATGGATGAATTTAAACAGGAACAGAAATTTGTACTGGTATCTATGGGATCTGAGAGAAACCAGAGGGCAGGGGCTATCCAGAGGTCCCTCAAGCCACACAGTCTCCTCCACCATTTTCAGTGGGCTTCAGACCTGATCTCCATTTCATTTCAAGTATGCCTTCAGGGGCATTTTAAATATCTGTTGCTGGGCTTTAGTTGAAATGTATTTTTCCTGAGGTGCATATGTATGTAAATAACTCAGGGTGGACATCACATGCCCAACACGGGACCCTCCATCCAACCCCCAGCCTTGATTTCGACAGGAGTTCTGTGAACAGAGAGGACAGTAGCAACAGCCTCATGGCATTTTATTGCATTTCTGGTGAGGGGATAATGTAGCAAATATATTTTTCTAACAAAAATGAACGGCGTAAGTGCATCATTCCTAAACTGCAGAGATGCACAGCTTTCGGGATCAACTCCAAAAGCTTTAACAGCCCACCTAAAGTCTGGCAGGCTGCTGGTTGCTGGAAGTGTGTCATTTTTTTGGCAATTAGAACAGAAAGGTCTTTGTAATTATCAAGACAAAAACCTGGGAACAAAAAAAAAAAAAAACAACAAACAAAAAATCCAACCCACCAGAACCCAAAACCCAAAGGAAAAACCACATTTCCAACAGAACGAGGGAAAATTCATCCCCCGCATGGAACAGGACTGGGGAGGTGGCAGGTCCAGAGGCCGACAAAGCATCGCCAACACCACGAGCTCCAAATCTTGTTTTAGGTACTTGTTTGCTTGCCTGGCCACCCACAGGAGAACAAGTGCTCTCTGTCAAAGGGCCAGCAAGGGGGGCTTCAGAAGAAGCCAGAGGAGCCGTTTTATCTCGGTCCCACATATTCACCACCTTTCGCTCGCAGCAAAAAAACCAAACACCACGGGAAAAGCTCTTCAAGCAGTTTAATATCAACCTGTGGTTGTGTGGCTTCGCTGCGCTCTATGGAGGAGTGCTGGGCAACCAAATTTATGGCCTCCAATTTTCTGTTGGAGCTGGGCTGGCTTTCCTCAGCTTTGTGGAGATGTAGGACAGACAAGAAGCCCCAGCCAGAGGTGAAACTGGCCCAAAAGAGATCAAACACCATCCGCTGCCACCCCCTGGTTGCATCTTTGTGAGCCACCATCACGTCCAACACAGACAGAAGAAATGAACGTTATCCAGGAATGCCATTTCCAAACCCCAAATTTGCAGCTTCTGGAATTTGTTAGAGGTTTTTCCAGCAAAAACCAATCTGCTTTCCGCAGGCAGCTCTGTGGATGCGGCCGCGCCAAGTTTCTGTCAAACAACTGTTTTAATGAAATTTTAAGTCCAAGTCCAAATTTTTGCTCAGACGGCAAAGAGGGACCCTGCAGCGCAGACCAAAAGCCTGTGGAGCTTCACGCCCTGCCTCCACATCTTTCCCTATCTGGTAAGTCCTCGCTGTGAGGACTCTGAAACGGCTTTGTGGAGGCATGAGACAGCTGGGGGGCTTCTTCCAGGCGCTCCGTGCATCACCCTGGCTTGCAGAGCCCCGGGGGCGATGCGTCGTCCACCCCTCCAAGAGCAGTGGCCAGCAGCAGCCTTCCCGAGGGCAGCAAAAAGACAGGGTTTTGGGCTACCAAGGCATAAAAATCTTGCCTTATGGATGCAAAGAAGTTAAAGCTAAATTTGAGTATGCAAAACCCTAACATGTTCAATTAAAATGCTAACTGGTTCCTTTTCTGTTCGGCTGTTTTACATGCACAGACCAGTTCACCACAACGTTATTTTTCAGAATGGTTAAACACAGATTGAAAACATGTAGGAAACAGCCTGTGTCGGTACTACCTCAACCTTGTAGCAATTTCCTCTGGAAATTAAAGGAATCAATATGAATTAACAGGCTTACAAGCTAACAACAAAGAGGACAGGAATGACAACCGTGGCTGGTCGGGGCTGAAGGAGAGGGCAGATCTCCGGCGCTCGGCTGACGGCAGAGCGATGCTCAGGAAGAGACTTCCCGAGGGCAAGTGCCCAGTTTGAGCCATCACAGGAGGCTCCACCAGCTGGGAACAGAGGAGCAGCCACTCCCGAGAGGCCACGCTGCGGCTCCTCCAGCTTTGCACCCAAGACAGCTGGCACTTTTGAAAGCCATAGATGTAAAATCTGAAGACCCTTCTTAATAAAAGTAGGAGCCTGCGCAAAACGCTCAACTTTACCCCTCTGGACATTAAGCTTTAAAGAAGTCTGTCTACAAAGTACCAGCAAAAGGAGGTGACAGAGCAAGACGAGACCAGGTAAGAAGTCCCATCCCTGGAGGTTGGATGGGATGGGGCTTTGAGCAACCTGGTCTGGTGGGAGGTGTCCCTGCCCAGGGCAGGGGTGGGTGGAACTCAATGATCTTTAAGGTCCCTTCCAACTCTAACCATTCTATGATTCTGTAGTAAGTCTGCAGCCTTGGCCATCATTATGCCCCATGCACAGGAGGGGAAGGGACCAGACTGACCTTCAGACACCACACTGAGGTGATGGGCTTGGTAGTTCCACTACCAAATGAACCAAACTTTCAAGGGTAAAGTAAGAAAAAAAAAATTCCAGGGATTTACTAGGCAATTTTCTCTCTGCACATTTCAACAGCACCATAATGCAATAAGCCACATAACTGTTCTTCTTCAGATGACTATATAGATGACTCCTCAAGATGTGAGCCTCCCCGGGATACATCCCTCTCTCTGAGTGATGTCTCATCGCGTTCCAGATAAGACAACCACCCAGTACCACTCACGCCACTTCATTCTGCCCCATTTTCCCTACCAGGGTACTCAAATGTGCTGGCAGTCAGCGTATTTAAGCGCTCTGCATAAGGAGCAGATGCAGCTCCCACTTGTCCAGGCGCGGCGAGGGGAGCGGAGCCATGCACTGCCGCTCACCCGCAGTTCCACAGAACGATGCGCTGTGTTCCCCGATGAAGCAAAAAGGCGACAGAAAATGACGTTAAGCATCGGGCGGGGACACGGATGTGCTTCCAGAACTGCAGAAGCCCAGTAAGAGCTTGTCTCCATCTTCTCCTACCAGTTTCCAGCCAAACATATGGCTGAACAAAGCCTCTTTCCTTTGCTTTTCTTCAAACGCGATGCTAGCCCTGCTGCTCACTCAGACCTCAGCCGTGTGCTTGCAGTGTACCTGCCCCAGAAAGGGCTGTTTCACAACTCTCCGTCTGCTGCCGTGGTGCACAAAGCTGGGCCACGACCGCTTGTGACCGCCCCAAGGAAGGATTTCGTGGTTTAAGTTCTTCACCCAAGGCTCCTTGGGCCAATTCCGCGGTGGTGTGGGGACACCCCAGAGCCCGGGAATCACTGTGGCCTCGGGGACTGCCCGGTGGTGCAGGAGTTGGCTGCTCTGCCCCCTGCTCCCCGTGCACGGGCCAAGCTGCTGGTGGGGAGAAGATGAGAGGAGAGGACAGAAGGGGAATTTTTCTTTGGTTGGGCGTTTTTTCTGCCTATGCACAGCTGGTAAACTTTCCCCGGGCAATTCCAGAGCACTGCTCCAACTTCTCTACCTTTTGCCAAGTGTCTGACAGAGCCAGGAAGCCACTAGGGGGTTTCTGGAGGATGCAGGAGCCAGATGCTGCAGCCAAACACCGCGTATTTCCCAAGGAGACAAACACAACATCTCGGGCAAGAAGGAAAAAGGAGAAGCTGGCACTGCAGCACTCGGAACGTTGCAAGTCTTCAAGCAACCAAAGTAGAGGGATTCCAGAAGTAGCGATATAAAATTAAGAAGCTTCAAATGAACCAACGGCCTGTCCTTATTGTGGCTTGTGTGTTCGCATCCTGCTGTGCCGAGCCTGGGCTCCCACAAAGCCTGCCCAGCTCCACGGGCTCTCGGAATGGGAAGCACGAAAGGTTCCTGGTGCTGCAGGAGGCAGGTGGGCACCCAACCCAACGATGCCAGCGCTGGATGGAGGTGTCATCCATCCCAGTGCTGCCCCGGGCTGGGAGCTGGGAACAACTCATGGGATTGCAGTGACCATTCCGCAGCCAGGCGGGGATAAAGCTAAATATATCCCCCTTTAAAAAGCAGCACTCCCCTGCTCTCCTTTAGCATGTATTTGTTGAAAGGCACAGAGAGCCTCTAACTAGAGGGAGAAAAAAGGCAACCTGGCACAGCATCCTCAAAACATTCCCAAATATGCAATGTACCCACAGCTGCCTACACCACGGTGTCAGAAGGAGATCTGTCACTGCAAGAGGTCACATCTGCCCCCACGCACCCTGCTGTGACCCGGAGAACACCTACGTGAGCAGAGCCCCAGGCTCAGTTCAAGAAATCAGGACATCTGGGCTGAAAACCGCCCCAGGGCAGAACATGCACGAGTTGGGAGCACAAAAGGGCCAGAAATTGGTTTTCCAGCCACTTGCAGGAAGGAAGACTGGCCTCACCTCATCCTCCCAATCCATCAATCAATAACCAAAAAGAAATAACAGCAGCAAAAAAACCCTCCCCTTAACCCTCCTGCTCCTCACAGGTTATAAGCCCAGTGAGTGGGACCTGGACCTGCGGGATTCTTCCTCCTGGAAGCACCTTCCCGGCGGCTTCTCCTTGAGCTCCCTCCCACAGAGGTAAAGGTATTCCAGAAATAGCAAACGTAAGAGGTTGGGGCTTTTTTGCCCCTCAAGAAAAATAATCACAACGCACTCAGAGTGTTCCCCTCCACAACACACAGTGGCTTTGCCAACCCTCAAATAATTTCTGCAGTTGTAGGAACTGCTGCCAGAAGCCATTTTAGATCAAAACCAAGATCTGGGAACACGGCATAAATGGATGGTTTTTCCATTTTCAGGCCGGAAGGCACCACTCACACCTGGACCTTCCCAGATTTAGTGTTTGGGCATCATCAAATAGCGGGTAATGGATGTATCACCGAGGACCTTCATAGGCATGACAGGTCTTGCTCTCTTGTCTTTTGTAGAAAGACTTTTTGTACGATGTAGGAAGGCAATAACTCTTCCTAATAGCTATTACAAGGAGATTAAAAATATAGATAAAGTCACACCAAGGTCAAGCACAGGTCCTTTGGCCCACCTTCAGCATCATTTCAGGTCTGGGGAACACAGCAGAGCCGTCCTGTTCCAAGGTTTGTGTCTCACGTGGGAGCCCTACGAACCCTTCCAGTACTTCTGCTCTGGGCATCTCTCACGATGCCTGGATACAAGGCTCAGAGCCTCTGACACTGCTTTCACACCACTGCAGCATCACCAAACGCCACCTCCATCTATCAACCAGTGACCCCCAGTCAAAGCAGCAACACTGGGAGGGATCTCAGGGACCAGTACCCACCAGTTCGCTAATACTAAAGTACTGGCTCTGGAAATCATTGCCTCCAGACCTTCTGTGAAGACTGGTTTTACAAAGATATAATCTCCCCTGGGTACTCAGCAGGACTGGACCCTAAAAACCAATTTCAGGTCATTTTCTTGCTCCCTGGATGGCACAGCACGTTCTGGCCGCTCAACCCTCTTGGTCTACAACGTCCACCCCAGTTTATAGGGAGGTTCACCCTACACCGTATGGGAGACAGTATCTTTTAAATATCTTCAAAAAGGAGACAAAAATAAAGTAAAATCCAGCACCCTGGCACTAAATCCCAGCATTTTTGCATTATAAGTAAGCCAGCATCTTATCTACCAGATAAGCAAGTTAACGTTTTGATGCAGAAAGGCAGAGGAAATCGATGGGTAGAAATTGGCATTTCTGTAGCTTCAGAAGTTTGGAGGAGTCTGGGGAACAGGCAAACTATTGACTTCCCTGCCTCATCTCAACTCGACTTATTAAATAAGATCCCACACGTGGTATAAACTCTACCATATGCGCGTAGAAGAACAAAGACTTTCAGGGCCTTTTATAAATGAAACCTCCTTTGTGACTAAATAAAAAGAGTTTCATGCTAAAACTAAAATATTACAGAGGCTGCAGCTGCACAAACAAATAAATGGTTTTTACCAGCAAAGGTATTTACTTACTGACAGTCAAGAAACGTTGGCTTGTAATAAAACGGTGGCATTTTAGATTCGTATTTTGCTTTTGCTACATTGTTTCCATTCGAGGCCATAAACTGTAAAAAAAAAAAAAAGAGAAATCCAGAAAGAATTAAAAAACGTTAACGGTGTTTTCCCTTGTCCTCTTTTGTTTCTCCAGAATGATGAAATGATTGGGATGAGGGCTCTGTTCAGTAGCTGAGAGGCTTCCCCGGGACCGTGCCCACAAGGGAGGCAGTAAAGGCTGTGCCTACAAATCCGGGCTCAGAAATTAATATTGATTATTATTGCCAGGGCTCCCACAGCTTAATACGACACCAGGGACAGGTCCATGTCCCGGTCACACGTGCACGATCCCCACGGGAGCAGAAGGCAGCATGTGGTGGCATTTCCATGCACTCATGGACACGGGAACGAGACAGCTCCCAGGGAACCCATCACAGAAACGGGGCAACCACTGGGCAAAACCTGACGCTGACTTTAAAACTCCAGGTGTTACGGCTCCAGCAAGGCAATAATCTCCGACAATGCGCCCTTTGCCTTGGATCACATCACTTGTTCCGAAAGGATAATTTAATTTTTGCAAAGCCAGGCCAGCAGCCTCAGAAAGGAGCTTGAAGTATTAAAAATAAACAAACACATAAACAAACAAATACATTCCCCTCTGCCCTGACAGCCCTCCTTTCCTTCTGATCTCATATAAAACCAGCTAGTTGAGAACACTGCAAACAAAACCACCTATTTCCCTATTCATACATTTTATATAATGAAAATCACTTTATAGGTGTAGAAAGCCCATCCATTTCCAGGCAGCCACGCTAAATATGTTCTGTATCAAATGCCAAGAATACAAATAAAACAAGCAGCTCAGCTTTTTCTTCCCTCCTGCCCCAAGATTTTTTTTTTTTTCATTATTTACATGTTTTTGAGCTTCTCGTGTTTGCATATTCAATCCATTCTCAAAAAAAAAAAATCAGGGAAGGGAAAGCCCATGCAACACAAAGGCCTATTTTCCTCATAGAACACATGACTCCTTGAGCTGTGGCTTTCAGAAAAATCCCAAATGTACAACTTCCAAGATAAAGATCAGTGACTGGGAGGGTTCCCGGTGCCTTTAAAGACACCAAGAGTCGCAGCAGACAGGTTTCATTCAGCAGCATCACCCAGATCTGGGCAGGTGTGTGGCAGAAAGAGGGAGAATTCACACTGTGAGGGTTCAGCTCTTCAAAATGTGAATTTTAGAGTCTTCGAGGGTACGTGGAACAAAGCCAGGAACAGCTGAGCTGGGCAGAGGTGGCAGAGCAGAAGCCCAGCCCACCGTCTAGGCCAGAGGTAACGCGAGAAGCAGGAGGTGATTCATTTAAAATTAGTAATTTCTACCCACTCTATTTAACTGATATTTCTATAGGTGTGGGGGAAACCCTCCCAACTCCGTCATGAAATGGCTACTCCCTTTTTCCATCAGCATCACAGACCTCATCCCCGCAGTCAGGAATTATCTAGATGTGCTTTCCAAAATCACGTTTTTTGGGGCATCTTTAGAGAGGACTCAGTTTTACGGCTTTGCTGGTAAAATGCAGTGACCCAAACTCCCTGGGTGCACCTACCTCCACTTGAGCATCGTCCCAGTCATCCAGACGGACCGACTTCACTTTGCTGACCTGGGGAATATTGCGATGGATTCCTGAACAATTCAAGCAGATGAAGATCCCAAGGCTGTGGGATGCCCAGTCCGGGTCTGAAAGCAAGAAATAAGAGAGAATGGCACCAGATTGGTCATGGATTCCACACAGGAGGAAGGAGACGGGGCAGGACAGGGCAGTTCAGGAGTCACCGGGTCCAAGTTCCCTGATTTTAAGGGCATCAAACAAACGCACGAGCAAAATACAGACGTGCGTTCATTTATATTGATAGTTATACCAATTACACAAAGAATTAACAGGTTTGCAATCTCCACCACAGTAGTTATTCACAAAAAACCCAATACACAGACAACTGTGTGTGCCCAAGACCTCCAAAACTCACGCGAAGAGAGATGAATGTCCACCTTTCATCAGCAAATCCCACCAAAGCATCGGGTGAAACAGAAATTCCACAATTAAAACAAACATATGTTGTGCTGCTCTTTTGTTTTGCTATTTTTTCCTATTTTTAAATTTTTTTTTTTTTTTTTAAACAATGGGAGTGCTGCACAGAGGGACTTCCCTCCCTGGGGCAGGGCTGCCCAGCAGCACAGCCCTCCGTGCCAGGAGGTTTCCAGCCTTTTCCCTTCATGGAAAAACGCTGCCGGCGGCAGCTCCGCGCCGTGTCTGAGCAAAACCCCGCGCTGTTCACAGCCCCCAGCCCACCTCTCACACACAGCACCCCCAACACCAGCCCTTCTCCTCCCGATTCCACCCGGGATAGGCATTGCCCCGAGCGTTGGGGGGCCGGAGAGGAACGGGAGGAGGGCAGGGGCAGGACACATCCACCAGTGTCCCCGGCGCTGCCCCGCTAATAAAGCCCATACAGGGATCTTTGTTTGAACTCCGACCGGCAAAATGTCAGCGTCGGCTCCTCCAGCTGAGCCCCAGCAGAAAGAGCATCCCCAGGAGCCACCGAGTCGGCCGCTAAATCCCCCTCCTGCTCCCGACGCAGGTCCCCTCGCCCCGTCCTCCCCCAGACCCTCCCAGTCCCATCGCACGGGGCTGTCGAGGGGTAAGGGGCAGGTCCCCCCTTCGCGCAAGCCACCCTAATTTGTTTATTCCCCCGCAGTAATTACACTAAACGCTCGCTCCTCACAGCGCAGCAATTATTTATAGAAGGCGAGGGAAGGTGTTTTCTCCTCCTTATCCACGTTTCATGGCCGGGCTGTGTCGGAGCAGCAGGAACAGGCTGGTGCGGGGCAGCGTGGCTCCGTGCATGGCTATCGGGGTCTGCTACTGGGGGAGGACGGCCACCACCACCCCCCAGCACACCCTAGAGAGGATGAATTCGGCTCCCGGAGGTGGTTGTGGTCAGATATAAACCCCTGGGGGAACTGAGCAGCCCCATGGGACGCAGCCAGGTACCCCCCCTCTGAGGAAAAGGGAGCAGATTCCCAAGCTGTTGCAGGTCCCATCGGCCCCAGGGCCCTTGGCGCAGGGCTGGGACCAGCAGCCTGAAATAAAGGTGGGGTTTTTTTCTGTTTCCCATGTTCTCCCATCCTCATGCGACACCCCAACGATGACAGCTTAGGCCTGGCAACTATAAAACCAGGCAAGTCGATCTGAGCACCCCACAGCAGCCACCAAGCGCCGCCCATGTCCAGCCGTGCCAGTGAGGAGACGGGGTCCTCTGCCCCGATCCCCCCACCGTGACCCAGTGACTTGGCTCCACACCGTGCCCGAGGGCTGGTACCCCCACTCATTCCGGGGCTGTAGGGTTGGGTTATAAATTGGCAACAAGAATCAAGCGTTTTGCAAGCTCGTGCACGTTTCCGTGCTTTAACCCCTCCTGTGGTCCTCTCCCATCTCCAAACACCTGGCTGTAAAGTCTGGGACCTGCCAAACTTCCTACCACGAAAATGGCCCAAGGTGCAGCACTGCTGCCCCGTGGTAGCCCGGGACCATGGGACCAAACGATGCGAGTTGGGCAAGGTGAAAGCATCGGAGGACTTTGTTAAAAAAACCCATCTATGACTTCCACGCAGAGGATCAGGATCAAGAGGGTCCAGAGGACAGGGTGCCCACAGAGCAGCGGTGAGGAAGATGAAGCCACAGCAGCTGGGAGCTGGTGGTGTTTCAAGCCATCCTGGAGTAATGGGATCTGATCAAAGCGGTGCCCACTCAGGGAAAGGGGTACCAAAGTATGGATGGGTCGCCACAGGATTTATCGGGAGCCCCAACACTGGCTTGATGTTATCAGATTTATCTTGGGCACACAGGCAGATTTCTTCATACTGTCTGCAACTTCCTAGACTCAGGTTTGCCAAGTCCTCTCGAAGCAGTAACCCCTCCACTGCCTGCACTGTGTGCAACAGGACCAGGAGACATCACACCTTCCGGTGGAAGAACATCCAGCAGGAAGATCCTCAGGCTGAGATGAAGGAGATTCCAGCCCCAGTGGTCACTGAGGCAACTCATACCCAAGCTGTCTCTTCCTGATGTGGGCAAACAGCACCTCAAGCAATGTTCTTCAATCACAACTGGGGCTTTGAAGCATTCTCCTCACACCAGCAGTATTTTCTTAAACATGCTTCCCCCCTGCTCCACACCATGTCAAGCCACATCTAATTAAGAGAGAAAAAGCTGGGCTACAGGCAGGAGCATAAGCACATGGTTTCCAGAAGATGGTAGTACTTCAGAGGAGCAGATGGAGATGACAGGGTCAGTGGTGACCCAACCCTTGGAAGAGATGCTCTCAGCTTGGCCCATAAAACCACATCTGCCAGCTCTCTCCTCCTGGTCACCTTCCTTTCAGTGTTTCTTCTCTTGCCTACACCCAAGCTCCATGTCCATCCAACACCAAGAGCATCCTGCACCACAAACGTCGAGGAGCACCGTGATGGAGCTGCACCCTTCGCTCGATGCACCAGACCCGATACCAGCACTTCGCGTTGCTGCCGTGTATTAATAGCAACTTCCTCTTCGTTGCTCTTCTGGTTTTAAAAATACATCTCTCTCAAATCCAAAATCATGCGACAAAGGGGGATGTAAGGGTTGTAGATCCTCGGCTGGTCGGGTGCTGCTTTCCTGTGATGGCCACAGCCCGGAACTACACAAATTTATCAACTGTTTTTAGTGCCAAAGGGAACACCAGGCAGGAGGAGAGTTCAAAAAGCCTCAGGAGTTGAGTGAGCCCCATCCAAAAAAATCACTAAGTACTGAAATCCCCCCAGAATCGACTGATCTACCAGGGAAAGTCTCTCTGAAATGTCACTGTTACAATAATTTATTAGAGCTCTCTCATGGCTCTTGCTCTCCTGGCTGAAGACATCCGACTGGGAAAAGAAGCCAGCCCAGGCCTTTCCTGGACTTCAGTTGAAAGCCAAAGGCAATTCCTAAGCATTGTCTGAACAAGGCAGAGGGTTATGGACCCACACAAGCCCCGGGGCTGGTGCCTCCCAAGGAGGAGGGTGGAGGATTCCCTGACTCCATCTTCTGGAGGGCTCTGCCAACGCCGCTTCCCCTTCTCTCCCCTTCCCTGCTCTTGTGACACCATTTTCAAAGAAACCCAGCCATGAAACTTCTACACCCACACATCTTCTGCAGGAACTGGTTGCAGACGCCCAGGGAGATGGCTGCCAGCTGGGGCGAGCACCCACTTCTTCAGGGATGCTTTTCCCCAAGCCCTTTGTAAGGCTTGGGGCTGTCGGTGGCCATGGAGCTCCCCAAACACATCACAGTCCTCTCTCTTCACTTCTGCTCTCCAGCACAAAGGAGGTGAAAAAGTCTCAGCTCAGGAACATGGCAGATAATTCTTAATTTATTTTTTTTTAATAGTTTGGGTTGGAAGGGACCTTAAAGATCACCCAGTTCCAACCCCCCTGCCATAAGCAGGTGCATCTTCAACTTGATCAGGTTGCTCCAAGCCCCCTCCAACCTGGCCTTGAACCCCTCCAGGGATGGGGCAGCCACAGCTTCTCTGGGCAACC
>JAOXJK010000069.1:1877870-1897242 GCA_025774025.1 Xenus cinereus
CCCCCAACTCTCTCAGCCCCCCCTCCCAGCAGAGGGGCTCCAGCCCTCCCAGCATCTCCGGGGCCTCCTCTGGTCCCTCTTCAACAGCTCCGTGTCCTTCTGCTGTTGGTGGCCCCAGAGCTGGAGGCAGCACTGGGGGGGGGTCTCCCCAGCGCGCAGTAGAGGGGCAGAATCCCCCCCCTCGCCCTGCTGGCCACGCTGCTGGGCCGGCAGCCCAGGGTGCGGGGGCTTTCTGGGCTGCCAGCGCATGTTGCAAGCTCGTGGGGAGCTCCTCATCCACCAACAACCCCAAGTCCTGCTCCTCAGGGCTGCTCTCCAGCCATTCTCTGCCCAGCCTGGAATTGTGCTCGGGATCACCCCGACTCACGTGCAGGAGGCTGGTAAAACCAAGCGGTCATCGGCAGATGCTCAAAGAACAGTGAATTCCCAGATCCTCCAGACAGATAACCAAGGCAAACAGCCCTCCTGCCCGCAGGTTTCCAGCACGCTCTCTGCAGAGCCTCAGATCTCATCCCGAAAGGAGGATGAGAAATGGTGTTAATTTAACCCACCCGATTGTTAGCCCTGGATTACACCATTAGAGTCTTTTTTCTTCTTTGCCCATAGCTGCAGTTGGTTTCAGATGGTCTTTCATCTTTTTAAAGTTGATTTTCTTTTAATTAAATGACTGAGATAAGTAGAA
Organism: Xenus cinereus; assembly: GCA_025774025.1. Taxonomy (NCBI): domain Eukaryota; kingdom Metazoa; phylum Chordata; class Aves; order Charadriiformes; family Scolopacidae; genus Xenus; species Xenus cinereus. The sequence goes on from JAOXJK010000069.1 coordinate 1,878,553, forward strand.
GGAATTCAAGGCTGGGGAAAAAAACAAAACAAAACAAAACAAAAGAAACAGCTGCAATTGTTAAGGACAGCCATTATGGAAATACTACCTGCAGCCCCCTTTAAAGAGCATTTTGTTTATGCTTTGATTGCTTTCTTATTACGGTATAGAAATTGTAAATGGAAAATTACACCATGTTCTATTACACAAGCAACTGGCTTACACAGCTTGAAATATAAGGTTTTATTTATTATTATGTTTTCAGGGCTACAAACAATAGATGTTTTTTATTATACGGTAAATAGCACTTTTCCACTTGACTTCATTATAACACTTAACAGTAAAAGGGAGATAACTCCTCTTTCATAAATACACGCAGCAAACTCTCTCCCAGATCTCAGAGGGCTGAGCAGCCGCGAAGGAGCTGGGGCTTATCTGGACAAGTTTAACTGAAGTGTCAAGGCACTTGATTTTAGCAAACTGCCCAAATTATGCCCCTTAGTTTCTGACTCAGTCGTTGACTTGCTGATTCCCCGTGTGATGAAGCAAGAAATCAAAGGAAAAAGATAGGCAGGGACCCACAGTGGAATTATTCCCAGACAGCGACAATCCTATGCAAAGGCTATTATCCTCTTGCTGTATTATACTATATCCAAATGTTTTGATTACCTATTCATTAACTCAGTGTCTTTCTTTGGAGTATGAAATTTTGTAGTTACCTAAATTCAGGCCAGGTATAGTAGCAGGTGTTGGGTTATGCTTACTTAAAGTTTTTATTGCGAATGTCAGTTGTATCTTCTAGAGTTTCCCTCAAAGGTACAGTTTGTCTCAGAATCTAATACATGTGCTTTAGCAGTTTAGTATGTATTTTTCCCAAGGAGATCAAATTAAACCCCCATTAGATAATCAGTGTGAAGGAAAAAAAAAATAAATCTCATTTGCAGATTAAGCCAACCAGTTCCAAAAGAATTCAATAAAAACAGAGCCACAAAGAGCAGTGCCACAAACAGAGAATTAAATGCTTTTCACATATTATCTTTCAAAGAAGTGAGAGACTTTCGCAGCACCAGGGAAATCTGAAATAGCTGTTTCAGTAAAAAGGTGCTCATTGTACAAGAGAGATCAGATAATTTGTAAAGCAGCCAGTGTTTTACAGTATCTCTAGTCCTGGAGTCCTGAGCCCTTTCCAAAAATTAGAAAGCTCAAATTCGAAGGGTCCCCAAAGCAGGAAAACCTCGGATCTTCCCCTTTCACGTTACACAACTTGATAGATTAAAAAAACTTAATCCTTTGCTTGAATTGGGGCTGTTAGTCATTAATTATGGACTGAAGTAACACTTAAAAAATGTTTGCTCTTTTACAATGTTGTCAGGTCACACTGAAAACTTACTCCACTATTGGTGCTTATCCAACAGTCATACAAACGTACCTTCAGACAGAGTTTTTACATACTTAAGAGTTACTTTTGGAAGCACCAAATTGAACAGTACAGCAGAGCAGAACCTTTATTCCTTTTTATGGGCAGAGTAAAGTCCAGGACTTGCATTATTTTCTCTCTCTCACCACGCTGCATCTTTTAAGAGCCTACAAATTCAAATTATTAGGTAGTTAATTTGAAAATAATTTATTGACGAGCCCTGAAAGGCTTTGAGTAAAGTCCTAGGGGTTTTTGTAGCTCAGCTTGGGCTAGCTGTAAGAAATTAATCAGTTGAACAAGACCAAGCACATTCAGGCACTGGAATTTGTGCCCTTGAGACTGCTGTTCCCAGCCCAGGCACAGAACACACCTCAGAGAAACATCCTTCCAGGATCACTCATTCCTTCGCCTCTCCCTCGCCCGGCGAGCACGCCGCCAGCTCTTACAGAAGGTCTCTTGCTACATCGCTGCCACGGGCTGTTGTAAACCATTTTTCTCCCCTTTAATTCAGGTTCCTAGACAAGCAAAAATGCAGAATATTGCCAGAATAGTCTGAGGAACGGGGATTTCTGTTGTGGATGATTAATGAAATATTATTGTTTTGCACTTATAGGGAAATCGTAGTTTCATGCCAGTAAGGTCAGGGCCTTAATATGTCATGTGCTCTACAGAGATGTAGAGAATGATAGCTCATTTTGCTGTTATGACTAAGCCAAAGCCTCATCAGGTTAGAGGGGAATGTGGTAGCAATAGTAACGCCGCGCTGAAAGCCAAACAAACCTTTTTCTGACATTGCTACTTGTCGTTCTGGTATTTCTAAATCCACATCTCCACCTGCACCAAGACAGGGGGGCCCAAAAGTAAGATGCTGGGACCCTGGTTCTGTAGATACCTACCAACTAATCATCCTTGGCGATACTCCCCAAACTGCCCTTGCATTAATATAATTCCTGCCATTCGGTGTCAAGGTAGATTGAACCTAGAGACCCAAAACAGAAAGATCCTTGGAGCTACGCTGAGGCATTTGATTTGTTCAGTTGTATTTTGAAAATAAATCCTTCATAGCCTGACCTCCTCAGCACTAACTTCCCAGGTGAGGCTGCCGTGGCTTGTTGGCCAAAGCATGGGGTCTGGAAGATCACGCTTCTGGCCATGGTCACAATGGATTTTTCTGCAAATATTTTTATAGATATTCACATCATAACATACATTACCAGCACCAAATCCTAGGATCTCCCATGTATTTTGTGACTGAGTGAGACTCATGAAGGAATGACATCTATTCAGCCCAAGAACAAGGTTTTTAAAAGCAACAAAGTTCCTGAGAGTGGTTTGTTGCTAAAAAGGGTAAATCTTAACATGAGTGGGAAACACCGTCACCTTCGGCTCCGCACAGAGACAATGACTCATCCCATGCACAGATTTTTTTATTTTCTCCCCCCAGTGACCAGACCCATCATGTACAATCCCTTCAGCTCAGAGTATAGAAAAAAAAAACCCCATGAATCTTTCATTGAAAATTTGCAGAAAGTTTTTTAAAGTCTTTTTCAGGAGTCTTTCTTCCCAGAGCAGATGTGCAGCACACACTGATTTGGAAGATAACTGACAGAAATTCAGTACAAGTTGTTTATATCAAAGTGGGCATAGTGAACACCTGAGATACTGCTCACCTCCCCGTAGTCATCCTACAGAGAGACCGATGTGCAGGATGGGAAGAAGTGGGTGTAATCCAATAAAACAATGCAATAATTATGAAAAATGGAGAGAGGTCAAAGTCGGAAAGCTCTGGATTTCTTTTTGCACTGTCGTTCGTCAAGGTGAGCAAAACCCATTAGCGAGGAGCAGCCTGAGCTTTAACACATCTGAGTCTTTAAAAATGTTAATGTTTAATAGGGTGTGCTCATGCTTTCTATACCCCTGCTAACAGCACGCGGGCTGATAGGCATCTCTCCAGGTTGTAAATCAGTTGCAGCGCCTTGCAAGGCACACAAGCCCTTGGTGTTCACTCTCATGGTTTATTATGTTATCAGAACTCATTGGCTGAATTATGGCCTTATAACAGCTCTTTCTCTGCATTATCCTACTGTTACTGCAGCGTTAGTAACCTCTGTCCCATTAGAAGATGATCTGTCCTTCTCCAGATGAGCACACAGACGTTAGACGACTGTGGCTGTTTAATGTACAGGCTCATTTTCTAGGAGGAACCGATGATTTCCCTGAGCTGTACCCACAACATCTGCTTACCTGAAGGTGGTGTCGGTCCTGGCTTGGGTTGATGGAAAGACAGAGACACATGAGCAGGGAACAATGTCTTCTCCCTGGTCCGATGTAGGATTCCTCACCTCGTGCCAAAAACCCATCTATGGGCTGTGTTCAGGGTTGCGTACTGGAAGCCAAGGTATGGGAAGAAGAAACGGAGGTGAGGACATCACGTTAGTTGTGAGGACATCACGTTAGTTGTATTTTAACACTGTGATGATTCCCTCCCATGGGAGAACTCACCCATCATTTCCCTCAGTCCAGCATCAGTCCAGCAGGTTGAGACCACGGTCTCACTGCTTGAGACGGGATTTCACCCTGTGTTATCACCAGCTACAACCTGAAGCTTTAAACAGCCTGAAAGCCCTGGAGAAGGCATTCCTGCTGTCTATGGCAGTAGCCAGCTCCACTCCAACAGAGCGGCAGTGGCTGTATGTAAACACAAACAGTAAATTTCCTCCATCAGTACCCAACTGCACCCACGTAGGATTTTTTTCTCACTCTTAATGTATCTTATAAAGTCTCAAGAGTCCCAGTGGCCACACCATTTGCTCGGCAAAGAGTCTGCAAAACAGGATACTCTCGGAAATGTCTGAGAGAAGAGGGCTCAGACTGAGACGTTCACAGGTGTAAGGCAAGTCTTGAGATGGACATCACCATCCATTGCCCTCCTTCCATTGCCCACCCTGCCTTGCCCTCTTCTGCAGGGGGTAATTCCCCCTTATGAACAACTCCACTCTTGATAACAAGCCTTGGAGAACAGGCAGACGTGCAGGCACCTTTTTCATGCCAATCTAGTTAGAGTTTATTGATTCCCCTTGCCTTCGGCTAATGTACTTTTATTATTATTAATAAATAATCATCATTTTTTTCCCATCAGTGGAGTCTGCACCCGTGAGCCTGGGAGGATTCTAGCAAAAATATTATTAAAACTAAAGATTTCCAAAGGGTTGAGCAGCGGCCCAGTAATCTGATAGAACCTACAACTGGGGAGCAAAATATCCCCGCTTGAGAATATGGGATAGAGCATCAAATTGTCTCCTTCCCCTAGAGCCACCATTTAAAACTGTGGTTGTTCAGGATCACTTTGTCATCCTCCCCCGAGGATGCGGAGGGCGCGGGTGGCTCCCGGGGAGCTGTGGCCCGGGCAGGCGGGCTCTTGCGGGCCCCTGCCCTGGCACGGGGCAGTGACTCAGTGCTCCTCCCGGCTGGCACCCTGGCAGCATCCCTCCTCCATCCTCTGCCGGCGGCACAGCAGGATCCCGGCTCCTCCCAGGTGACAAGGATCCAGGATCTCTTTCCCAATCTAGGCAGGAGGATTGCCTGGAGGGGACGGTTTCTCCAGGAGGATTGCATGCATCTGCTCACGAACAGGCAGGACAGCCGGGGAAGAGTCATCACCACCCTCAGAGACAGAGATGGACATCTGGGCACACAGTCCCCTGGAGAGCAAACTGCAAAATAGTGACTTACGTGGTTTCAGGAGAATTTTGGGATTGCCAGTAGAGGATTTTTGGGACAAAGATCAATAGCAGTGTCAGCAATAAAAATACTGGGTTTCTCAAGGAGGTTGAACAGGCTGTTTTCTGAAATGGCTGCCCAGGGAGGTGGTGGAGTTTCCGTCTCTGGAGACATTTAAAACCAGCCTGGACATGTTCCTGTCCAACCTGCTCTGGGTGGACCTGCTCTGGCAGGGGATTGGACCAGATGATCTCCAGAGGTCCCTTCCAACCCCATATCATTCTGTGATTCTGTGATTTTACTGGGGTGGCAGGAAAGCAAAGAGAATCAGAGCAGTCACCTGTCCTAGAGATCCACCTATTCCCGGCTGCAGTCCTGAATGAGCACATCTTCATGCCACCACCATTCCAACTCCACCATGGTCAGCCTTCTCTTCCCTGAGGATTTCCTTGCCAGCTGCACCCAGGGCCACGCATTACTGTGGCCTTTCCCACCTGCGTCCCGCTTCCTCCATTGCACCACCGGTGGTCCAGCTGAGTCCTGTGACCTGGCACCCTGACAACAGGCCAGCGTGGGTCCCGTCCCTTAATTCTGCCCCTGAAATCACGTAGACCACAACGTGTTCGTAACACAGATTGTCACTGGGAAACAAATACCATGCCCCAGTGTTGTAGGTGAAACAGGAGCTCCAGATTAAGGTAATCCATGTTGCAGAATGAAATAGGGTGTTTTATTTGGCAGGGGAAAAAAAAGTACATCTGGTCTAAGCAGAGGTAAACAAGACCTCGGAGTCCTTTTCTCTGGGTAAAGCCACTTCCCCAAGAAGGTGTGTTTGGGCAAGGACAGAAGGGCTATAAAAGGACCCCAAGATGCTCATACCCACAGGTGAATCTGGAGATGGCCGTGCAGAGTTTGCTGCAGTTCCTGGGCTCCAGCTCACTGCTGTGCTTGGCAGCAGGGCTGCTGGCTCTGCTTTACTTTCTTACCAGCTCCAAGAAGCCAGTTTGCAGTTTGCCTCCTGGGCCACGACCTCTTCCTCTCATCGGCAACTTGAATGTGGTGGACCTGAAAAAGCCGTTCCAGTCGCTGACAGAGGTAGGGCCTGAGCGAGCAGGCAGGAGAAAAACGTGCAATTCCTGGGCTGCCAAAGTGTGGAATTCCTGTGGCAGTCACACAGGGGTCATCTGCCCTGATATATGGTGCAGAGGATTGTGCAGAGCCCAGTTTTGATGGGTCCTGAGCTCCCATCTCATCATGGGTGTGTTTGAGGGGGCCGGGGTGGAAGAGCAACTATTTTGGGGGGCATTGGGGGGGTTTTATGATACAAATGTCATGCAAAGGAACTAGACTCATTTCCTATAATCACATAGAATTGCCTGGGTTGGGAGGGACCTTTCAAATCATCGAGTCCAACCATCAACCCCCCACTGACAAACCCACCACTGAGCCATGTTCCTCAGCACCACGTCTGCCCGGCTTTTAAATCCCTCCAGGGATGGGGACTCCACCACTGCCCTGGGCAGCCTGCCCCGATCTGCCAAGCAGTTTTCGTCGGGCTTTTAGGGCTGCCACATCCAATCCTTCTGTTGCTGAGAAACCCCAGGGCTGATGCCAAGAAGTGCTAATGCAAAGAAATGACCGAAGGAAGGCTGGGAGGGGCTGTGATTCCTCCCCCCAGCTCTGCCAGGCACCCCGTGCGCTGCCGGGGATGAAGGAACCAGCGCTAATGTTATCTCCCAAGCCGTCAAACCACCGTTTGATGAAAACAAATTCAATTTGTCTGGTGCAATAACAGGAGCTGCTCCTAATCTGAAATTCAATTTTCGGTATGTATCTAATGCATAGCAAATGGTAACCCAGGCACATCGGAAGCAAGAAGCCATTTGGAGCGGATGGCTCACAGTGTGCTTAAACAAAGTCTAAAATACCCGGTGAATGATTAGATTGTCAAAGCCACCCTTCTGGGTAACAGATGATTCATACTTAATTCTCTGTAAAAGCCTAGAGCTCGTGTGGCATTATCTACAAGAACACGCTTCCTACTTGGCTTCATGTTTCTGGTGGCCAGCAAGTAATTTCGCCATGACTGCAACACTACCCACCTTGCCATAATTAGAGACAAGTGCCGTCCTGAAAGAAAGAGTTATTGTCTGGCTTTGTTTTTGTAGTGTTTGTGGCTTCCAGCTTTAAAGACGTGTGCACGCCCGCTTGCCTCGGGTCAACGGCATTAAAATAAACAGGCCTGCCTGTTTCTAACCTTTTCTAACCGCCTGCCAGGGGCAGGATCGCTCCCCCGGCCTGTTGCTGCAGAGCACCGCAGGAATGCGATGGCATTTCATTGACTTCTCCGATAGCAGCAGCGATAGCAGACACCTTGTTGTGCAAACAGGGCGCAAGCAGAGATGCCGGCGATTGATAGCTCTTGCTCATTAGCTGCCTTACAGCAGCACCTGGAGACTTGGGGCAGGGCTGGGAGGCTCCTTTCGGGCTAGAAACCACCTAGGGTGGCTAGTGCTAGCGTTTGGGTCCAAGATCTGGTTTTGAGTGAAGGTATTTATTCACCTTGACAGCTCTCCAAGGTATACGGCAACGTCTTCACTGTGCATTTCGGACCCAGGAGAGCCGTGGTACTGGCTGGATACGAAACCATCAAAGATGCCCTTTTGAATCACGCTGAAGAGTTTGGAGAGAGGGCAGAAATACCCATATTTAGGAAAATGACAGAAGGAAATGGTAAGTGGCCTTTGGGTTGGTTAGTTTTTGTAGATTGCCTGGGTTCATCATACTCTTAAAGCAGAGCGTATCATCCTCTTACAGGTGGTTTTTTGTTCATACAGCTGTGTATCAGGTAGCTTTGGTACCCGCGCGTAAGAGGCCTAACAAATGTTTATTAACCACATAAAGATGTTACACCTTTATTTTAGGCATAGCATTCAGCCATGGAGAGCTTTGGAAAACCATGAGAAGGTTCACCTTGTCCACACTGCGAGATTTCGGAATGGGGAAGAGAACCCTGGAGATCCGAATCCTGGAGGAAGTGAATTCCCTTATCAAATATTTCGAATCCTACCACGGTGAGTGCCAAGACTTTCATCCAGAGACAGAAGACATGCCTAGCAGAACAATAAAGATTAATGAAAGTTTAACTCTGAGCAAATGGTTGAAGTTCAGCATAGGCTGAAGCAGGTTGTTAAACTCGGGCCTTAAAAAAACTGAAACTGAGCTCCCTGCTGTGCATCCAGTGGTGAGTGATTTTTACCTCTGGGAGCTCAGGACTGCATTTCCATAGGGAACCAGACTGAAACAAGCATAATCACATCACATTGGTTTTCATTCCTTGAAATACAGGGAAACCATTCGATACGAAGATGATACTCAACAATGCTGTGTCCAATGTCATCTGCTCTATACTGTTTGGAGAGAGGTTTGAGTATGACGATCCTGTATTTCTAACTTTGCTGAAGCTGATCAATGAAAATACTAAGCTGTTGGGCTCCCCGATGGTGCTGGTAAGAGCTTGATTTTACATTTTAGCTTTTAGGGTTTTTGGGGGGGATATCCGGTTGCCCATGTTTGTCCTGCTGGCCTCCCACACCTTACTTCTTGAGAACAAGAACATTACCAGCCAGCCTGTACGGAACACATCTGCGGTTCCATATCTACCATACACAGATTCCCAGGCCCCTGCGCTTAGTCTGTGAAGCTCATTAGTAAAAGAAAAAAAAAAACACGAAGTCTTCACAAAAGGAACTGTTTTACCCTTTTTGCAGAGCGGAAGCACAATACGTCTCATATCAGAGACTGGCCCTGAAATGCCATCTCAAATCTGCCTCCTTGTATTACACCTTCAGTAACTCAGTTCTGCCTCCCCTAGAACTAGGTTTGACAAAGCACTTTTTCTTTTATTTTGGCCACTGAAACTCAAATCTTAGCAAACTAACAGCTGATATAAGCTGCAACAGTTCATAGCTACTTGGTCTGTACAAGCAAATGTGGGGGAATTACGGCCTGAGATGTCAGGGCATGGGACAAGGGACCAGCCTTGGTGTCATGTGAGGTACGAGTATGTGTTCAAAATGCCAATTAACAGTAAGACTTCTCTTGCTCCACAGCTGTATAATTTCTACCCATCCCTTGGATTTCTCTCTGGAGCTTCCAAGACCGTGCTACAAAATGTCAGTGAGCTGAACGCTTTTCTCCAGAAGCTCTTCCAGGAGCATAAAGAAGAGTTTAACGAAAATAACTTAACAGGCTTTGTTGATGCCTTCCTGATGAAGCAACAACAGGTACCTTAAAGCTAAGTCTCAGCATCCTTCTATTCTCTTAGCTCTGACTATTCTTAGGACTGACCATCTGTCAGGGGCTGGGAGTGAGTGGAAGGAGAATAAATCAAAGCTGATGCTCACAGGGAGCTGTGCCGTACACTCTCCGTCGCTCCACTGAAACTGCTGGTTTAAAGGGGTCTGGTCAAGATGTCCCATGTGGGTGAAATACGTTTCCGCTCAGCACACATAAGGAGGAGATCATCCCAAACCTTCCTGCAAGAATGGTACAGCGATAAACTTCATTGCAGTAACTAAATTCCAACTAACCTCATATCTGGACGTGGGGATTGCACATGTGCTTGGGACCAGACAAATTCCACACAGCGTAGGCCCTAATGCTAAAATACTAAACATTTAGTTTCCCAGAGCATATAAAGTCACAAAAAGTTAAAGTGCAGATGAAAATGGTGGCAACACAGTCACATGATGGTATCACTTGCTGTAGAACTTACAGCCATTACTTGTCTGTTTTGAAGGAATCAAAGAAACCCCACACCATGTTCAACAACAAAAGCCTGACGTTTTCAACTCTGGACCTCTTTGCCGCTGGGACTGAGACTACCTCCACAACCGTGCGCTGGGGTCTTCTTCTGATGATGAAATACCCAGAAATTCAAAGTAAGGAGGAGAAGTCCTCTGGTACAATATACTGTTGCATGCTTAAGGCTTTGGTTGTGGGAGTGGAACTCATTCAGCGTTGTCTAGAGTAATTATTCTGAGTACTCCGAGAGAGATAACAACCAACCGTTGACTTTACAAAGGAATTTTATTCAGCTGGATTGCAATAAAGCAGCCCAGCCAAGGGGGAGAGGCGAAGGGCCAGTCCACAGTTACAGTAAAGCTCCCCCATCGTGATTCCCCTGCAGGCGATGGGCTTACATCACTAAAGGTCTCCTCAGGAGCTGATTCTGATCTGGTTTCTGTTGAAGGCTCTGGGGTAACAAAGGTGTGTGATCAGAACCAGGCATGGGGTGTACTGGAGTGACTCCATTCAAGCTCCCTGGGCTCAACAGCCCTGAAAGAACCACGCTGTCCCCTGACTTACCCACTCCTGCTCTTCACAAATACCCCTCCAAGTTTTCTCTTTTATTCCTCTTGGCCGAACTGGAGGCCATTTCAGTTGCAAGATAAGAGGCTTATCAGCTTCCTAATACTTTCCTCCCTCCAAGGAAAAATTCAGGAAGAAATGAACCACGTCATTGAACCAGGAAAGCTGCCGAAGTTGGAGGACCGGAAAAAAATGCCTTACACAGAAGCAGTGATACATGAAATACAAAGGTTTGCCAATATTGTCCCAATGGGTGTATCACGATCAACTCCTACCGACGTGAATTTCCAAGGCTACGTGATTCCTAAGGTGAGCAGCTTACACTGCACGGATTCCCCACAGTTTTATTTAAAGCAGAGAAGAAGGAAAAAATATAAAAATCTAAAGATACCATGATGGGTGGTTTAATCTGTGATGTGATCCTTTGTCTTGGATCCAGGGTAGTCGTTATAAACACTGGAGTGTGTTTTAACAGTGCACAGGAGTGTGCTCTGTTACAGCTGTTTGAATCCAGACTAACCAGAGAGCTTAATTAAACCCCACTCGTTTGAATCTCTTATGCCAGATGGGGAGCCTCTACTTCAGCTCTTTCAAGAATGATGCTGACTCTGTGAGAAGGGAACGTTTTGTGGTCCACAAAGAGACCAGCAGCTCCTGATGCCCGGCAGAGCCACAGCGGGCAGGGAAGCAGCCCCCAGTTCTGTTTGCCGTGGCTCAGTCTTATGTGCCTCTTCACATTAGAAAAAAGAAAGCAGCCTGGCTGGGCTGGGAAGGTGATCTGCTCTAAACAGCTACCGTGGGCTTCTTTGATCCCTTTCAGGGTACAGAGATCATTCCGCTGCTGACCTCCGCTCTAAATGACGAGTTGCACTGGAAAACCCCGGATCGGTTCAACCCTTCCCACTTCCTGGATGCCGATGGGAACTTCATTAGGAGAGAGGCATTTATTCCATTCTCCATAGGTGAGAGGGGAAACGCGTGCACGTCTGGGGTCGGGCTAATGGCATGGTTCCCACTGATTCCAGGGAAGAATGAAAACTGGGGACACAGAACATAGGACAAGGGACCTCTGGTCATTGCCTTTGTCCACTATTGCTGTAGGTGGCCACCTCCTCCTTGGAAGATCTGGGAGACACTGATTTACCCATAGTCACTAAATGGTCTCACATAGCTACAGGCTTCTCTCTGGTTTGCGACAGAGTCAGAAGCACCTCTAATACGGAGAGAGAAGGAAGGAAAAGCTTCCTACCTCAGCAGCCTGCTCTTAGGGACCGTACCTCCAGTTTAGAAGGTCTCAGACGTCTATCAACACTAACAGTTACGGTGCTGATCATCTACTTCTCTCCTGGTTGTTTTCAGGACGAAGGGCTTGCCTTGGAGAAGGACTGGCCAAAATGGAGCTGTTCCTCTTCTTCACGGGCTTGCTCCGCAAATTTGTTTTCCAGCCCCCTCCAGGAGTGGATAAGTCAGAGCTAGATCTCACCGCCGATGTCGGCTTCACCTTGAACCCCATGCCCCACCTGGTTTGTGCTGTGCCCTGTGAATGATCAAATGACAGGGAGTTAGAGTAGTGAACACCTCCAGCTTGAAAGTCTAATTACAGGGGAAAAAAGCTGTCTGTACCCGAGCTTTAGGGGAAGGAAGACACCGGGCACTGCTATTTTTCTCTCATTCATGCCATTCTTTCCAACAGCTCTTGTGGTGTCTGTGTAACGCAACCCCTTCAGACACCCCTGAGTGCTGCTCTCAGGAACAGTGTGATTCATTCCTGGAACAGCACATCGGAGATGCAGTTTTCAGGGTTGTTTGAAAGAATGAAATGGCTTCAAGCCTTCTCTATAGATGTAACCCATCAGGGGCTCTCCTCTGAGAGCCTCCACAGGGAATTTCTCAGCCCAAAGTCCAAGCTCTATAGCAGAGCTGATTATCGATGGCCCAGCTGGAGACAACAGACACTTAATGGATCTAGAAATCTCCCCAGGACGATTGTTCAGCTGAGCCCCAGACTGAGCTCCCATTGTGCGATACGACCTGCCTTATCTTTATTACAGAGTCCCAGACATGAGGGTGTAACGTGGGCTGATGCCAAGAGCCAGGCACAGGACAGTTATCAGAGAACATCTAAGGGGTTTGGGAAGTGGGTTCGTTCCAACTCACAGCAGGTACTTTATGCTGAAGAGCCCGTTCATGATGGGGCCAGTCGAGCAGCTTCCTGCTTCCAAGGAAGGCACTTCTACCACTCCCTCACCTCTCCTGGCTACGTGCTGGCTCTGGCACTTGTCCCATCCCTTCCTGGGCCATCTTAGATCCCTAAACTGGTGGAAAATGAGCAGCCACCGAAATTGAAGAGTCTGTGAATCAGCGTGGCTAAAGCTGGAGACAAGGCTGAGGCAGCGGGAGGGCGATGCAGGCTGAGGATGGGCAGCAGGACTGTCCCACTCCCATCAGAGAGCTGGGGGAGGCTCAGCCCTTGGCTCTGCTCACACCGTAGAAGCTGTAGTCACCCTCTAGATCCTCTCTGCCCTCCATGGAGAGACTCTTTCATGGCATGGAGAGACTCTTTCATGGCATGGTTCAACTGCCATAAGGTCTGACTTGCTCACTCCCACCATTGACTGCAGGTGAACCATCATCCACAGGCTCCTCATTCAAACTTCGGTCTCATGTATCAGGTGTGTTGGGGTGAATAGGGACAGGGTTCTCCATGTGACTGAAAATGGGGCTTCAACTCTTTAGAAAATGTTGCTTAAACACTTTAGAAAACATTGCTGTCTGTCTGCAGCCCCACACCAGACACACAACCCCTGGCATTTCAAGCGAGGTCCCTCTCCTTGTGTCAGGGACAGGCAGCAAGGTCTCTGGGCAGAGCAGCAGATGGTGCTGAGCAAACACCACGGGCTCCCACGAGTGTTACACATGCTCAGTGCACAGCAGGAGCGGGGCCATCACAACAGGAACTGCAACCAAAACTCTGGTGCTTGCAGAATTATAGAATCATAAAATCATAGAATTGTCCAGGTTGGAAGGGACCTTTAAGATTATCGAGTCCAACCATCAACCTAACTCTGATAGAAACCATCACTAAACCGTGTCTCTAAGCACTGTGTCAACCTGGCTTTTGAATACCTCCAGGGATGGTGCCTCAACCACTGCCCTGGGCTCTGGAGAAGTGCTTTGGCCGCTGAAGTAGGAGCTGACATTACACATTCGGAGCTGACTACGCTCACGCTCTGCCAGCAGAGACCCTCCATCACTGTCAAGACTAATAGCATTTTGTATGTAGTCCCTGTGAAAATAGATGTAAAACTGGTAACAGAGTCTGGGAGGAGAAGCAGGTTAGACCTTGTTACCAAGTCGCTCACCTGCACCATTGACTTGTCGTACGGGGTCTCTGCAGAAAGCTGGTGGCACCCCAGAGACTGCGGCTCTCCTCCAGCAGCCGGTTGATTACTAAAATTAATGATTTATTTCCAGTAGCAGGCATTAGGAGTAGGAATAGGTAGCTGTACCTGCAAGGCTACACGCGCTGGGGGAAGCGGGATGAAATCTGAATTTCAGATTTCACTGAAATCTGCTGCGGGTCCAAGAGAGAAGGCTTCTTCACGTGCTGTGACACGGGTGGGAAACCACGCGTGGGGTAGGGAGCAGGGAGTCTGGAGACGCTGTTGGGTCGGTTCGGAGGCAGGAAAGGCAGGTGAGGAGGGAAAGGAAAAAAGGGAGAAACAGAAAGGTACGGAAACTGAGGGGGTGGTTACGGTAAATCTATAACGTAAACCCGAAGTTGCTGGCATCTAGAGCTGCAAATGGAAGGAAAGCAAGCAGGAGGGATGACAAAGTAGGGTGCTCTTTGGCCAAGGCACCGACTCTTCACACCAGCTTTACTTCACACAGCTGAAGGCAGCACTAATAGTTGTACTATATGTGCCTTGTGCCTTGCACGCGCATCGTGCCTTGCACACGCATCGTACATCCAGCTGCTGGGTACCTCTCAAGAGCCTGCTTAGCAAGATGTCTAACAAAAAAAGCCTTCTCTGCTCTGTTTGCTTACCTGTGTTTTGCTGTTGCTCTATTTGCAGTCTGACTGCTGCAAGCCTGACCTTATCTCCAGCTTAAGAAATAAACATTTTTGCTGTGTTGATCTACCTGGTGTTGCAGGATGAAACCGATTTCGGGTCAAAATGCTGTAGTTGGGCTGCCCCCCCTTTAACACGCCCAGGCAGAGGAGAGCAGAGGGGTCCCGGGGCAGCACGCAGCCGGGACACGTTTAGCAGCGCCGAGAGTGAGCAACGCTCGTAGCCACAAACACCTCAAAGGCCATAATAGGATTTCTAACTCCAGAAAGTCCCAGCTGCCGCCTGAGACAGGACGTGGCTCTGGACACCTCTCTGATGTGGCCTCTTACAGCAATTCCCAGGGCTCCTGCCCTTGCTTAGAAGGAACTTGTCACAGTAAAAAGCCAGCAGGAGTTATCGCAGGAGTTACCTGGAGGCACCGCTGGTAAAGAACGGGACTCACAGGGAAGGCACAGAGATTTGGGGGGATTTGAGTCAATTTAAAGGATGCAGAGCTGGTGCTTTCCTGGCTGGCTCTCCCCAGGGTGGCTAACGGGCAGGTCAGTGGGTGATGCCCACGGTCCAGGTCCTCACCAGCACCACCCGGCTCACAGGCCACGGCAAGGGGACCGCTGGGTGGGCAGGAGGGATGGGGGACACCCCGTCTGCCGTCCCCCCGCGGGGCCCGGCTGCCCCGGGAATGCTCCCGGAGCGGTGTCAGCGCTTGGCAGGTGATTTGTGCTGGGCTCCGTGTGTGCTCGGGCAGGGGAGCACGTAGCAGCCCGGCTCCGGAGCGAAACACGCACCAGACACATTATTGAGACAGGAATTTCTTGTCATCGCCAGAGCTTTACTTACCTTTGTCATTTTTAATGCATTGCACTCAGAGCCTGGTTTAAAAAAACCCCAATGCACTCCCCCCGCCCCCCCGCTGTCTTTTCAGAGATAATTTAAGTCTCTTTCTGAAGGAAACTTTTTATGATTTCAGCGGCTCCCAGGGCAAGGATGAAATACCAGGAGAGCGGTAGCAACACGTAAATTTTCCACCCCAGGGTTCTGCTGGTCAAACAGGACCCTCCAGGGACAAACATCTGCCGTGGGATGCAGAGCATGGGCCAAGGTGGGTTCTCATCGTGATGCCCATGTTCTGGCCCCCGCACCAGCCCCCGTCCTTCTTCTGTCCTGTCCTTACCTCTGCCTCCTCCCTCCCTTGAGCAGGCGGGGTTGAGTCATCCTAGGCATGCTCTAGGGGAAACCGTTGCCTCCAGCCCATTTCTTGGAAGCTAATAAAAAGGAAAAAAAAAATAATAAAAGAAAGTCCCAGAAATATTGCGACACACGCGTTTCTTCTGCTGCTGGGTGGCTGCTGCCCTGTCACATCCCCACAGCTCGCGGGCAGGTCCGGGACCACGCAGGGTTTGCTCCGGGACCGTGTTACCCGTAGCCACGGCCCCTTCCCATCAGGTCCCACTTCCTTCTCTTCTCCACACTGGCAAGGCTGAGGACACACATCTGCTGAACAATTAGCCTTTATATCATCTAACCTTTGGATAAATGTACCCTTAGCCTTGTGCTTCCTGATCATGTAAGACAGCTCGCTCTTCCCTGAACAATCTTATTCCGTTGGCTCTTGATTCCCAATATCCTCCTGAAAGCCACTATTCAACCAAGGAGATCTCGATTCCTTCTGTAGGAGTTTTAAACCTTTCTGAGGGATGCAAGCTCCAGGCGGTTTGTATCTTTGAGTTAAAATAATCCCATTCTCCTGTCCTCTTCCCCTTCTCAAGCCTGCCAGGTCAGTTAACTTCATTAACTTCTTCCCTCTATCCTTTAGAAGCAGCTCTTGCAACATGAAGAATCCTCCCAGAATTTTCAACTCTAATTTTGTCTTTCCATTCCACTCATGACTCCACACGCGATCACTTGATCCAAGCTAATTTTCCCTGGCTAGCTATTACATGTCCTATACTTCAGACACAAAGTCTGAACTCACAGCCCTTCTGGGCAGCTCGGAGACGACTTTATGAAGCAGTTTATGGGCTACAACCCCCCGGGAAACACGGGCTTTACCCAAATTAACAACCTTTGATCTCCACTTGACATCAAGAGGGCTAAAGGCTCCCAGAGCTAGTTGTCTTTCTAGAAACACGGAGATCTCAAACCCTCCCCAAACCCGAGTCTAGAGGTTTCTCACAGGATTCAAAGAAACCCGCCGATTTCCCCGCGTCGGCAGGGTGTGGGGAGGGTCATCGTTCCTGGGAAGGAAGGACCTCGAGGTCCCGGGGGGAGGCGGAGGTGACAGAGGAATGCCAAGCACCTTTTCCCATGTGTATGTTCTTGCACACACATGCACGGGTTTGTAACCCGAAACTCTCTTTACTTCTGGACAGGCTTTGCAAACTGCTTAGACCACATTCTCTGAGGTGTTTAAAGAGGGTGGAGTATGCACTATTTATTTAGGTACTCTACAAACCTTAATAAGAATCGAGTGCTTGTAGCAATCGCAGAGAGCAAACAGCGAGCCAGCTGGCACAAACCGAACAGTGCCACTGCATTTTTATTGCTACTAACCCCCCAAAACCAGATTACTACTAAAAAAATGTCTTTTTTTATTTCGTTTATCTCTGATCCTGCATTAATTTGTCTGCTGTGCGCAGCAGTATTATTAGCTGTACTCTATTTTTCAACGGGCTATAAAAATTCAGCTTTTAAATTTCCTCCTGGTCCAACTCCTCTTCCGATCATTGGTAACCTGCACTTGGTGGATCTTAGAAGGCAAGATAAATCACTAATGAAGGTAGGACAAAAACCCCCGAACAAGACCCTCATAGATTTTAAAGCTGCCTGGTTTTTAAAGTTCTCAGTGAGAACATTTTGGTCTTTTTTTAATTCAAACTAAATTGCAAGGGTGCGAAAATTGCTTTATAATATTTTTCTGGGCTTCTTCTAGCCAACGTCTGTGTTGGTGCAATGTCATTTATGAGCCATCAACCATTTAAAAAAAAAAAAAAAGACCTCTGGGTAATATGGGAATTCTTCATGTAATTGTGATGATGTACATGAAGTATATAATGCTTGTGGGATTTGAAATGTTAATTTGACAGCTCGGACACCCAGGAATCTTTTAAAGCATTAGGGCATAACTAACACAAAATGAAATCGCTTCCCTCCCGTCTGCCCCGGAGAGCTGGCAAGGGGAATTCCACAACGTGGTGACCCCAAAACTCCTTCGGGGAGGGCCAAAATCCAGATGCCCCCGCTGCAAAGTCCACATCCCTCTCGATGGATTGGATACGCGTTACAACCCAGACGGCAGGACGGGAGAGGGATGGAAAAGCCGCGCTGAGGAACCGGAATGAATAGCCTGGAAGCGCTTCTATTAACCTGTAATTAAGACAACTTACCCCAGTTAGGGTGGTGAGCGGTTCCCCGGGGCAGGAGGGGGCTGGCAGAGCCGGGGGTGTCCGTGCCAGGGTGCCGAGGCTCCCCCCTTCGCCGCGGCAGACGCTCCCCGGGGATGGACCCGGGTCAGGGCGAGAGCGAACAAACAGGCGGTGGCTGCCGAGGAGGTGCCGACACGGCTCCCGTCACCGGCGGGTCCCCGGTGTCCCCGGGCGGGTGTGGGTCAGTGCAGCCGTGGGGTGAGGCTCCCGGTGGCACTGGGGACAGCGTCAGGGCTGGGGACGGTTCACCCAGACGCTGCTGCAGCCCCTGGATGGCAGTTTGGAATGGTCTTCCTCGCCTGTATCGCCTGTGTTTGCCTTCACTGGGGGATTACTCCAGAGGGGTTATCCCTCCGTCCCACCCCCCCAGAGCAGAAAGGGGTGACTGCACTCAGCAGCAGCACCCCTGGCTGTTGGCTGGGCGCCCCGGCAGGGGGATTTGGGGGGATCCCCCCCCTCTCCCCTGGGAAAGCGGACACTGTGTGTTTGCCGAGGCAGGGATTTGAGCTGTGGCTTCCCATCACCTTGCTCCAGCCCAAACCCTTCCTGGCTGTCCCCAGCTGCTGGTCTCGAGCTGCCGGGGCCACGGAGATGCTGGGAGGGCTGGAGCCCCTCTGCTGGGAGGGGGCGCTGAGAGAGTTGGGGGGGTTCAGCCTGGAGAAGAGAAGGCTCCAGGGAGACCTTGGAGCCCCTTCCAGTCCCTCAA
>JAOXJK010000069.1:1898751-1921234 GCA_025774025.1 Xenus cinereus
GGTGGGCGGGAGGGACGACGCCGTCAC
Organism: Xenus cinereus; assembly: GCA_025774025.1. NCBI lineage: Eukaryota > Metazoa > Chordata > Aves > Charadriiformes > Scolopacidae > Xenus > Xenus cinereus. The sequence goes on from JAOXJK010000069.1 coordinate 1,898,779, forward strand.
TTGGTGCCAGCCTAACTCTGCTTCCCCGGAGCCCGGCTTTTAAACATCCCCCTTGGACCCTTCCCAAGCCAAGCCGACAGAAAAGAGTCGGCTTTCCGAAAAGCCTCCTGGCTTTTTGCTGCCATCGTTTTGCCTAATGCACTTGCAGCTGATCCATATCCTAAACGTTCAAGGGTGAGGAGTGGGATTTTTAAAGGCACCGTGGTAATTCTGGGCTTAATTTCTTTAAGATGTCCCCTGAGAGTGGCTCTCCTCCACGACCACCACATTTACAAACCTCCCCCAGGGTTCCGGGGGGATTTGGATTGACTGGTTTGAAGGGTTTTTCCCTTTCTCCCACAGCCAGGTGCCAGAACTTTGGCCACCATCAGCCCCCCCTGTGCCTTGCCTCCCCACAAAAGCCCTTGGGTGGACCACAGGAAACAGGTTCAGGCAGAAGCAATAGGCTGAGGCTGGGAATTTGCCCCCACAACCAATCTCAGGGTTTTTCCAGGGCAACCGAGTATTTCAGAGGCCTTTTTGCCTCATTTTCCATCCTCTGGGGCTTTAGCTTTGAGCATTCAAAAGGTAGCTTTTTATGCTGGTCACAGGCTGAAGTTGGTCTTACAATTAGAAATTAAATTACCCAGCCATAACATCAACATATGAATTTATCGCTACATAAGGGAAAGGAATCGATGGGGAGAAAAGCATTTTTCAGAGCTAATTTACATGTAAAATATCCCTGTGGGAGACTGTCAGTATTGCAATATAAGTCCTTTCACACTTACCTCCTCAGCCCAAGTCTGAGCCACTTAGAGATGACCCAAAGCTGTAAATTCACAGGAACTAAGTCACAATGGTCACAAATTTTTCTGTGAAACACTTTTTCTTCAGAGAATGCCAATTTGTTGACTCCAGAGCTGTTTGCAGAAAAGGAATGACCCAGATGAAATTGCCTGAATTAAAAAAAAAATAAAAATGAAGTTTAGAAATTTGCTTTGACATTTTTAGAGCAAGAAGATTGGCTTTCCAAACTAAAACTGCGCTGCTTTGAAATAGTGTATATTCTAGAAAAAAAAACCAAACACATTTAAAAACCTTGCAGCCAAGATGAAGATGTGAAGTGCTGGAACCCAGCTTTTCAATTGACATAATTTGAGATAGTCTTTGACTTACTGATAAAATTTTTTTCTTTCACTATTTCCAGCCCCCTGACAGGATGAAATACCCATCCCTGCTTGGTGGTGTTAGTGGTCATCAAGGCGTGAGCTGAGTGACCTCTACAAAATGATAGTATTTTTGTCACTGCTGAAAATACAGCATTGCTGGGAATCTCCATAAAACAGTTCAGCACTGACCAGGGTTGAGGAGACTGAATTATCCCACCCCACATAGATAAAATACCTTTATGACTGGAATGGGATGAAGGGAGAAGCTTCAAAGACACAAGGTTGTTGCTTGAGGCCTTAGACTTGCAACCAAACGGGGTCAGAAAGTTGCGTGATTGAGTTAGACTGACATCTCTCCCGAACTTTACAGCCAACCAGTACTGGTTTGAAACCATTTCTGCATAAATTCCACTCAGGAGAGGGCTGGGACAGACCGGGTTGGGTGGGAGCTTGTTCTTCCCAAACTACAGGCTCAGTGAGACTGGGCGAATGTTGCCGAGAGGATACGGGGATGGGGCACACAGAAATGGGAGACCCTTTACTCCCCAAATCCATGGGAAACTGGGCAGCAGGAACGCTTGTGGAGATCCCTCCTCATCCAGTCCCCTGTTCTGTTCCGTGCGGTGGGGCTCCTCCGTGCGTGAGCCCAGCGGCGATGCCTCACGGCCTCCCCAGGTTTGTTCTTCTCCATCGGGGAGCTGTGGAGAACAACTCGGAGGTTCACAGTCTCCAGCATGCGCAACCTCGGCATGGGGAAAAAAATGATAGAAGGGAAAATTTTCGAGGAGCTCCACTTCCTCATCGAGATGATCAAATCCTTCAAAGGTGAGCTGGAGACCACCCGGTGCTGCACAAACCCACACGCGTCGCTGCTGCTGCAACATCTCACTAACGTCCCCATCCTCCTCCCCTCACAGGGGAACCTTTTAGCCTGACGTCCTTCAACTGTGCTCCCATCAACATCACCTTCATCATGCTGTTCGGGGACAGGTTTGACTACAAGGACCCAACGTTTCTCACTCTCTTAAGACTCATAGATGAAGTTATGATCCTTCTGGGATCTCCGTATTTGAACGTAAGTAACCTGTCCCACAGACTAATGTTGGTTTTTTTTTAACGCTGGCCCATTACATTTGGGAGCCCCACAAACCATAGGATTTAGTGCAGCAGTTTTCAAACGTTCAGAACCAGCAATTACACCTAAACCATGACAGTTCTCCTGTCACACCACCTCACTCACCACACGTGTGCAGCCAGATCCCAGATTTTTAGCCAGATTTTAGCTACTCTCCTTTTGAACCACCCTGCGCATCTGTGTGGAACTAAAATAAGAACCGAACTATGGTTATTTTAGCTCCACAGATATTTTTGGGGGGCACTTTCAACATAATTGCTCCACACAGGAGCCCCAACTCTGTTGAGAAGCTGACCAGGCTGTTACCGGTTCCCACAGAACAGCATAAATGCTAATTTTAGGTAATTCTAAATAAAGACTCAAAGGTTGCAAAGCACTCCCCTATGAAAATCTGCCCAGGAAGTCCCCGAGATGCCAAGATGATACGACTACAAGACAAAACTCACCTGGTATCTCTTGCCTTAGGAAGAAGCTGTTTCAACATGCTGATGTTTCTGCAGAGTTAATGCTTCTCTCTTTTTAATTCCTCACTAGTATTTCAATTTCTACCCATTCCTTGGATTTCTTTTCAAAACCCACAAGATTATGCTTGGGAAAATAGAAGATGTGCGCGTCATTTTAAGGCAATACATCAAGGCAAGCAGGGAGGACATCAACGAGAACAGCGTGAGGAGCTACATTGATGCACTGATTTTCAAGCAACAAGAGGTATTTGACTGTTTAGCTCTGTTGACTGTTTGCAATGTCTCCTTCAGATTTTTCTCGCTAAAACAGTTGCTGAATCTTGATTTCAGTCTTGTCATTTAAACCTATTGAAATCCATGCTGTTGTTCTAGTGGCATGGAAACCAGACGCCACTCTCTTACGGCTGGTAATTTACTGCAGGGATTTTTCTATCAAAATTAAGATATAAGAGCCACTGTCTCAGTCTACTCCTGGAATAGCAGCGCTAATAACCTAAGATCTACTCCTTGTTCCTAGTAGAAATTGCATGAATTCACATGAAAGCTGACTCTGCCTTTCTTGTTTCAACAACAAATCAATTAATCATCGATACTGTTGTTCCAAGATGAATGATATGCTTAAAGCACTTGGATAATAAATCATCTGTACAAGTGCTAGCCCTGCCCTGCATCTTACTTTAGTAGAGACTTGGCAGTTTCACACATCAGTTGAGTTCATTCAACACAAAATATTTGGGATCCGAGTTTTTAATTCTTTCTGGATCTGGGCCAACTTTAGGCACAAAGTCTTCTACCCAGCTACGTGAAAGCAGGGTCAGTAGAGTCCTAAAGCCCAGCAGAAATGGCCTGAAGGGTCATTTTGAATGTTTTTGGGGATTCAACCCTGCCCTTGGGCAGGAGGAGCTGCTCAGACCTAAGAATAGCTGAATCTCCTTCCGTACAGGGGAGAGACCGGGCTCTTTCCAAACCTGTGAAGGTCCATGAACAGCATTTGGCGCTGGGCTTCAGCCTGCTTCTGGGTGGAGGTGGAACAAACCAAAACTCCACTCCAAACCTCCCATCTTTGGTGCTCCCACCTTTGGTGAACACTTTGCATTCAAGATCAGGTCTATTTTAACACCCCGTTCACAAACACAAGACGATGGTCAGCAGTGTTGCAGGCCATGCAATATTTCCCAAGCGTGGAGAATACTAAGACTGACGGTTTTCAGACCTTTCTTACCACTTGTGTTTTTCAAGGAGAAAAACAAGAAGGACAGCCTCTTCCATGATGACAACTTAATAGCATCCATACTGGACCTGGTCATGGCAGGAACAGAGACCATTGCCACGACGCTCCAGTGGGCCATCCTGCTGATGATGAAATACCCAGAGATTCAAAGTGAGCTCCTTTCCCTCCGTCCGTGGCACAGCAGATAAGTGGGGTGGAGAACCTGGGACGGAGATCCACAGGAGCTCTTTCACCTTAAGAACTGAATCCCATCTCTCTGTTATTATGAACTCCTGATGTAATCAGATGATGGTCAAAGTCACAACCAAATAGTCCCTGTGCCTTGCTGGGAGAGAGGATGAGTGGAGATTGAAGTATGACGCCGGGGAAACAACCCATCCATATGTCTGAAGTAGAAATAGAGCAGAGAAACCCTGGGTGGCATTTTAAGAATCCTCTCCCTCCAGACCCTGGAAAAATATCACAGAATCATAGAATTACTGAGGTTGGAAGGGACCTTTCAGATCATTTAGTCCAGCAATCAACCTAACACTGACAAAAACCATCACCAAACCATATCACTAACATGTTTTTACCAAAACTGAATCAGGAACTGGCTTTCTTGCTGGAACCCAACTGTGTTTGTTCCTTCCAGAAAAGGTGCAGGAGGAGATTGGGAGAACTGTCAAAGCTGGAAGCTGGGCCACATACGAGGATCGGAAGAACATGCCCTTTACCAACGCGGTGCTACACGAAGTGCAGAGGTTTATCACCCTCCTGCCCCACGTTCCCCGCTGCACTGCTGTTGACACCCACTTCAGGGGCTACTTCCTTCCCAAGGTAGGTTCCAGCCCAGGAACACATCACCTTCCTTGTTTTAGCTAGTGCCACTAGAGACTGGTTTCTTTAGAGGGAGTTATAGGACAGAAACCCAAAGTAGGTATCCAAAATCACTTCCAGAAGAGTTTCTATGTTGAGTCTATGAGATCGGTATTGTAGAACTATTGTGTCCTAGTTGAGCCTGTTCAACCATATTGAGTCCAGACAGGCTGATCTTGTAGGACTCAATCCAGTCCCTCTCATGCTCACGATTTTACCTCCCCACGAGTGACCCTGGTTTGCCTCCTCGATGCCATCTGCACGGCAAAGTATCTGCCAGGAAATTTACAGGATCTGACCCTCTGCTTGAAGCTTTCACAGCCCCCATGTAGGGTTTGGCTTCAGTCCTTGGCACTGCTGGGAAAATCTCACTTCTCTCTCTCCTGGCTACGGGGATAAAACCCTGAGGGTCTCCACCTGCTCCAGGTGGAGCAAAATCTCCTGGGATACCAAAGTCTGTGTCACAAAATGAACCAAAACAGGGTGCTTTTGCTGTCTTTTGTGCCTTCAAATACTTTTCTTCCAGGGTATAATTGTAATCCCATCGCTTACCTCAGTGCTGCTGGATAAGACGCAATGGGAGACACCGCATCAGTTCAACCCCAACCACTTCCTTGATGCTGAAGGGAATTTTGTAAAGAGAGAGGCTTTCCTGCCCTTCTCCACAGGTAACTAAAGGGCTGATCTGCACAGAGCTGTGGCAGGACCACCATTTTATTGCAATATACATTAACGTGGTCTTCACGGCTAAGTACTGCCTTTAAGTCGGTCAGCAAGCACCCAGGTAACTGAATGGAGTCAATTATTCGGCATCCAGGCAAATGGCTGCCCTCAGAGTACACCTCTCCCACCACTGAAGGGGTTGGTTCCCAAAGGTTCAACAGGAGAGAAGACAAAGAGATATACTGCCTCCAAAAGAAGGTGGAAAAATGCCTTAAAGCTGTCAGGAGTGGGTGGATAATCCGACAGGGCTGGTGGGGCTGCCAGCACAGTTACACACGGGGTTTTGTGAGCTCTTTCCATCAAGTAAACACGCTGCTTCCCTCCACAGGGCGACGGAACTGCATTGGAGAAAGCCTCGCCAAGATGGAGCTGTTTGTCTTCTTTGTAGGGTTGCTGCAGACATTTACTTTTCAACCCCGGCCAGGAGTTTCGGAGGCCGACTTGGACCTTACCGTCCCCCAAACGACTTTCACATTAAGGCCTCAGCCTCAGGCAACCTGTGCTGTCCTGCATGAATAACCACGGCCTGGCTGGAGAGCAACCCAACAAGCACAGAAGCTGCTTAGACCCAACTTAGCCATGCTAGGACTCACCAACCCTCCTTCACATCCCCTTCCCACTGTCTCCACCCACTCCCACTCCATTGCTCTCCACCACTACATCTGCCCCATAGGCTGATGACCCTCTCTTTGCTCCTGTGCTAGCATTGATTAGAAACCATGATCATGGTTGACAAACACAGGCTTCTTCTCAGGACACACTGTCCATGGAGCCAATGGAAGGACCATGGAGATGGTCTGGTGAAGGGGATGCAGCCTATCAATAGTAGGGGTGACACCCAGGCTCCCACGGGAAAGCAGTGAGGCTTAAAACGTCAGAGAAACCTGCCCAAAATCCTGAGAAAAGACACTCCACTGTTTGCTAAAAGCCACAGAAATACACTCTAGGTCACACACCTGAACCCTCTGTAGGTACTTCCTGAACTTTTCCAAGCTCCCTAGTTATCCATAGCTTCTAGCGAAATCCTCCCAGGCTGGGCCAAGTCAAACACCCAGAGTGAAAAACAGATCGATTCATGTGATTTGAGAATAAAGGTATTTCTGCCCTGGAACAGTGTCCCGAGAGATGCCCCAGAGTCTGCAAACTCATTTAGATAAGCAAATGCTGTCACCACCAAGTTGAACACGGCTTCACGGTCTGAACAAAAGAAGATCTACGTTTCTAAGTTTGCAGTCTGAATCATGAGGCCATGTGAGATTTGTACCAGCAACCGATCGCAAAAGGCTAATGATACAGACCAGTTTCTAGTTTTTCTGTCTTTCTTTCTGTTAAATAGGAGCAAACACTGTTCCTCTCTCAGACCTCCTGGGCCATGCTAAGAGCCACCACCAGCAGCCAGTCTGGTCTTTGGGATGGCCTGGCCATTGGAACCAGCCATGCAATTTCCTTGCAAATGGTGTCTCATTTCTCAGTGCTGGTATTTCACGCTCATACACATGGAGAATTGGGATCAGGGATTAGACGAGACCTGGTTTGGGTTGTTTTCCTTCCCTCTGTAGCACTGTCTGGCTGTTTTCCCTGCCTGTAGCACTCTTATCTGCCATCATATTCCGCAATCTTATTCCGGTTGATGTATAGCTCAGGCAATTTTTCATCCACTAATCTGCCTGTGAATTGCCACTTCTCCATATGCATTTTCTTATCGTGTGCTTTATCATATTGTTTGTTTCCCCCATCATGGGAACCAAATAAAGTTTTAATCCCGATGTCTTCATTATATTTCATATGTCTGATACCCAACTTTGCTAACACAGAAACGAAAACGCCAGGAAAGGTTGATCCCGTGCCCAGAGTGACAAAGAATACTTTAAGTTTTACTTTTATCTCACGGGTGAGAGGTTCTGCATACACTTATCTACTAAAAACCAGCTCAACAGGAGACCCTCCATATCTGCAGAGTGGTTTCTCCAGGGCAAAGAGCTTTTTCTTTGTGCTCAGCTTTGGGCTACTAGTCCACGCTGGGGAGAGCCTCAGCTTTTCACTTTTAGGTCTTCAACTCTTGGTTTCAGAGGCTCAATGAAAGGTTCCCACCACAGCTTCACTGCTGTTGGTGTTGTCCCTCTGCTTAGTGCCTTGGACCCTCAGCCTCCCACCTCCTGTCCTCCCAAAGCATCACCTGCTGGCAATGTCACTCCTGAGGAGCGGTGGCAGCAGGATGGGGTCGTCTTCAGGGAAGACGGGGAGAGACAGGTAAAGCAACGGTGGAGCAAGCCACGTTATCAACTCAATGAAGGAAGTCTTGGCTCTGTTGAAGTCTTTGTCCTGCTCTAGCCCCCTCCAAAAGTAATATGAACTCAAAAGAGATACAGCAACAATCTTGAGCTTTGGGGGACAAACCTACCTGGGCTGGCTTCAAATCTGCACGAACCCACTGGTGCAACCTCAGGCCTGACCCCTTCCCATGGGCTCTCAGGGTCCTGGCTTTGAAGGAGAGAGATGGATCCCTTCCTACATGGCACAGCAGCCTTTGGACATCACCTTCTGCCCCAGCACTCGCTGTCGGGCAGAGCAGAGCTCGGGGCGGTGCTGGCCATGGACAGAAACCCATCAGCCCCAGCAGGAGCCCTGAGCTGCCAGGTTCAAACACTGAAAGAAAACAGGTTTCTTTGATTCCTTTGAAAAGTGCAGCTGGATGGAGGTGATCACTCCCCAGCACGCTGAATCAGACACCTGAATACATCTCCCCAAAAGAAAGTGCCTGCCTCCCATTTATTTGTTCAGCCAAACGATGGCAGAACATTGATTATGACTCAGCTACGTAATTATCCAGCAGAAAACATTGGCTCTCGGGGGTGGAAATACCATTTCCACATTCCTCAGTGGCCCCCAGGGTCTTCTCTCGAGCTGCAAAACATGTTGGTGCCTTGCAACACGCTGACCTGAATTGAAGGCAAACATCTCGGGGCAGGGCAGGTGGCTGGATTTTTAAAGTAAGATCTGAACAAATCCAGCCCACGCTGTGCCTGTGGCTCGTGCCACCCGGAGCTGGCAGGGCACGTCCCACAGCCCAGCCTGCCACCCCTTCCCGGGACCAGGGGCTTCTGCGCTCATCAAGGACTGAAGCGAATGTATAGATTTGCAAAACCAGGGCTGTCTTGTACCCGCAGCCCCTCTGGGCGCTGGCCAGAGCAATTAAGCGGTGTGCAGAATATAATTTCTATTTTCTTCTTGCCACGAGATGGCACCACGATCCCTCGGAGTCGCAGCCAGCCCAGCCCTGTGGTCCTTACTGGGGTAAAGCGACCTGCCTACCACAAATTGGGGGTGTTTGAGGAGGGCAGAGCTCAGCCATGAGGCTTTATGCACCCCCAGTCCAACAGCACCCATCTGAGAGGAGAGCTGGGACCAAAGACATATGCACTATTTATTTACCATTAACCTGGGACAATTGGGCAGTACGCAGGGAACAGGAGGGCTCTTCTCCTCCCCATGCTACAGCAGACGAGGGGAACCTAGAAAGTCCAGCATTTGGCATCTGGGATTCAAAACCAGAAGTCTGGAAAGTGTGGAAGAGCATCCATCAGACATAGAAAGTGCAGGTGTCTGGGAATAATTTATCCCGTGTGCAGAAGGGAAAAGAGCAGGGATTAGAAGACAACATAATATTCGTATCTAATATCGCTCTCCAAGTGAAGAAACGATCCACTCTTGAGAATCATCCTCTCCCAGAAGCTCAGAGCCAGAATAACTTTCTTACGTTGTATATTGGATGTGTAAAGTTGTGGCTGTCCTGTCATTTCCAGTCACGTATCTGGCTGGAATTTTCCAGGTAACCTCACCCACCAGCCCTCCTCTGCTTCTCTGAAAAATACTTGTTCAAGAGGTATTTTAATCATGTAGCCAGCACTTGCAAGGCTTTGAGTGAGAAGACACTTGTGGCTACTGCACAGGGACCTGACTTCTCCTCTGTGCATCTACTGGGCCCTGCACATAACAACCAAGTGGGTTTTTCCTCAGTTGAGGGCCTGTTGGCGTAGCACAGCGCAGGCGCACTGTGGATGGGGCCTCATGGTGAACCCAGCCTCTACAGTCATGTCCAGCTCTGATTCTTTCACCCCAGGTGGGGGCTTAAAAGTAAACTTCTGGATCAGGCCCGTGAAGAAGATGAAGAGCTCCATCGTGGCAAGACTTTCTCCAATGCAGTTTCTCCGCCCTGCAATGCCAAAAGTTGGTGGAGAGACTGGGTAAGCAGTGGCTCAACCTGACTTCTCTTCCTTACCACTTGGTAACAACAGCGTGAGGGACAGTATAGACTTCAGAAACACAAAATATCACGGCATGACATTCAGCAGCCATTCCCATTCATCTCCTTCAGGCATTGGAAGGAGGCTGTTTTACTCTCAGCCTGCAAGGAATTGGTGTGGGACACCCTGGACACCAGCCTTCCCAAGGCAGAGGGAAGGCTGAACACTTGCTTGAAGGCGTTGAGTCTTCTGTAGGTCCCAGTGGTGTCTTTAAACACCAGGACCTGGCGTGTGCCTCCCAGCATGGCTGTTTGCAAGCCATCAGAACCCAGGGTGGGTATTTCTAGACCATCCCCACCACTGATGTCCGTGCTGTTCCTCACAGAGGCTTGGATCCTGCCTCTTGGCTAGTACCTTTTGAGGGGCACACTGCGGGATCAAACGTTTTCGTTACCTGTGGAGAAGGGCAGGAACGCCTTCTTCTTTACGAAGTTCCCATCCGCATCGAGGAAATGGTTGGGGTTGAACTCATCTGGTGTCTCCCACTGCGTTTTATCCAGCAGCACAGAGGTGAGCAGAGGAATCACCATCGTTCCCTACAGCACAACCACACTCTGCTTTAGCACGTGAGGACGTAGCAAACTTCTGGCTTTGCCCATTCAGCCACATCCCTCCCTTTGGGCTGTGTCTGGGAGCAAACTTCTACCTCTGAAGAACTAATTTCTGGGCTTGTGCATGACCGTATGACCCTTAGTTAGTGGGGATACACACTTTGCTGGAATTACTGACTAATATGTGATGAAACAACAATGGTTGTTGGCCATTCCTGAGTTCTGAAGAAGAAGACAGATGTGGACCAGGCTTCCTTCCTGCCCAGCTCCTCTCTACTTGCCTCATGCAGGCAATGAGACGATGCCGTGGTACTCCAGGGCATGCTCTACAGGGCAGGAATGGCAATGGAGAGTGAAGAGAATACGGAAGAGGCTCCAGGTTACGAGTTACGGGAAACGGGAAGTTTTGTGTGTAACCCTGAAGTCACACTGCCCTCCATCTGGGCACGGAGGGGACAGGGAACTGGCTCTTCCCCCCAAAAAGCCCTGTGACGTTTTGCCCTGCAGGTCACTGGTGTGCTGTACCCCCCCCTTACCTCTGGAGAGCAGCAAGTACCTTGGGGATGAAGTAGCCTTTGAAGTGGGTGTCAACAGAGGTGCAGCGGGGAACGTGTGGCAGGAGGGTGACAAACCTCTGCACCTCGTGGATCACCGCGTTGGTAAATGGCATTTTTTTCCGGTCCTCAAAGGTAGGCAAGCGGTCAGGGCCAAGAACTCGCTCGATCTCTGCGTGCACCTTTTCTGGAGGGCAAGGGAAAGGCACAAAGTGAGCTTTCTTTGGTGGCAAAGCACCTCCAAATCCCAGCTCACGATGACTGTTGGCTGGACTTCCCCAGGCAGGGGGTTGCCCAGCCCCTGGGAGCAGAGAGAGGACAACCCCTCAGATCCTTTGGTCCTGAAGGGCAGCACGGAACACTAGGACAGGTTCCAGCTGCTCAGATTTTGGATGCATGAGAGGCTACGAGGTGAGCAGCGCTTAGGGGGTCACTGCACCCCACATAAGAAGGGCAAACCCATAAAGGTGCCTTACTTTGGACCTCAGGGTGCTTCATCAGCAGCAGGATGGCCCACTGCAATGTCGTGGACGTCGTCTCAGTGCCAGCCACGAGCAGGTCGAGCGCAGAGGCCAATACATTCGCGTCGTGAAAAAGCGTATTGCTTTCATTTTGCTCCTTTAGGGAAATAAAAAGAAAAAAAAAAATCCAAACCACTGCTGTTAGCACGGAAGGAGTGAACTGGGACAGGTAACCTTGTCTTCAGAGACACCACAGTGGGATGCACGTGAATTACAAGTGCCAAGACGTACTGTGTTGACATGCCATTACAGAAATGCTTCAGTTTACAGCAGGAATATTTTCACACTTGAGATTTCCCCCCCCCAAAATGAACTAATTGGAGTGATTCATTGGTTTTCCAACATCACATGAGGTGTCTCTGCTCTGGGCAGCAGTTATCTGATCGACTCAGCACTTCCATCCCCTGCCTGTGGGTCCCAAGAAGGTGAGAAATTGATGGGAGCTGGAGGACCATGACAGAGTGTGTTCATTAGACAAGCAACACAGAGCATCTCGGTACGAGAGACCGCGCTAGGAATCGTCACATCATTAAAATACCTCTTGTTTGAATACCAAAGCATCGATGTAGCTCTTCAGGTTGTCTTTATTAAGACTTTCTTTGCTTTCCTGGATGCACTTCTTTAAGACCACACACATCTCTTCTACATTTTTCAGTATCGTCTTGTGAGGTTTGAGGAGAAATCCAAGGAATGGGTAGAAATTAAATAACTAAAAAGAAAAAAAAAAGGTAAGAAAAATCACAGAAGAAAAATTAAATTCACCCATTACCTTGTAAATTGCAAGTATCATAGTGGAGAAATCATTATGTCAGGGACCAAATGACATGTGATTGGAATCCCCCTTTTTTGGTAACTAAAAAATTTTAATGTATAAAAATGCTTCCTCTTATTAAAAGTTCTCTACAGAAATGAATGGAGCCTATCAGACTTGTCTAGACAGAGCCTATAAACACAAATTTAAAAAAAATACAATTAAGGGAAAGTGATAGTAAACTCACGAAACAATGAAATTACATTTTAAAAGAGGTAATAAAGTAAAAAGATAAAGCAGTACGCAAAGAAAACCCCAAATGTTTAGCAAGCCAAAATACTTATGTTTTAAGATTGTTAGATCATCATTTTTAACTTTCACGTGAATTATAAATCAATTACACTGAGTTCTCAGCATCGTTAAATTTCACAGCACAATAAACAGTTGCATTTTATGCGTGGGGGGGTTACTCACTCCATCTCTCAATGTTATAAATAAACTGGCTGCAGAATAAGCCTCACAAATCTCTTGCTCTTGCTAACTGGTTATAATTTCTGTTCTTTTCTGCAAAACCTAAACCTGCCACGGAGATTAAAATAAAAGGGATGTTGTACTATTGTCAATTGTAAGTCTAGTAAATACTTCTCATCCAGGTAATAAATCCATCAGCCTTTTTTTTTTTTTTTTTTACCAGCTGTTGGGATTACTTTCAATATTACCTGAAGTAACTAATACTCTACTCCTGGTGATGGAGGATTGAGTTTAACAGGAGCTTTTGGCTCAGGTGAGAGCCTTGTGGTTGGAACACTCCTTTTATGCAGCTCCGTTGAGCAGGTATTGATTTAATGCCACAACAGGTATGAAAGGTCCATATATAATGTCTGCAGCTCCGTACTTTGTACCACTACTCTGTAGCTTCGCTAATTTCTTAAACTCTTGCAAGAAACCAAAGCCTGGTAACCCTCAAATACACGTGCAATTGTCCCTAAGACAAGAGGCTACTTTTTGGATGTCCACACAGCACTCAGCAGAAAATAACTGGAATCACCCTGGCTATTTTTCTTTGTACATGCACAAAGTCATTATTTCATTAATTTTGTCACCGGTGTGATAAAAACAGCAGCTCAGCCCAGTGCCACCACGTGATGTTGGGCCTCCATTCTAAGACAATTTAATGAAGAAAGACCCAAAACAATCTTGTCCCTGCACGGGGCTTGGACTACATAATCATTAAAGGTCCCTTCCAACCCAAACCATTCTACGACTCCTACGTTTCTGTACCCTAAAGATTCTCCAAAACCATTCAGTAACAGTGTCAGCTTGACCTACCAACTCCGGTGAGATACCAAAGCACCGAGGGGAACTTACATGCAAGAATGGAGAGCCGAGAAGGCGTATAACTTCATCTATGAGTCTCAACAGAGTGAGAAATGTCAGGTCTTCATAATCAAACCTTTTCCCAAAGAGAATAGCACAGGTGATGTTGGTGGGGGCCATATTCAAAAATCGTAATTTGAAAGGTCCACCTAGAAATGAACAAAATCTTAGCTCCATCAGTCATTTCTGGAGCAACCCAGAGGTGCTCCCGGTGGCTTTGTAAAGTAGCATGAAACACTGGATGCCATCTCCAGCTCACCTTTGAAGGATTTGATCGCCTCGGTGAAAAAGTGAAGCTCCTCAAGCATCCTTTCTTCTCCAAGATGCTTCCCCATGCCGAGATCCCGCATGGTGGCTATGGTGAACCGCCGTGTTGTCTTCCAGAGTTCTTGAGAAGAAAAGAACACACCTACGGAGGGATTGCATGCTCTGTTTGCTGAGGCGGTACAGGATTTTCTCAGAAACACTGAAAAGCACAGCCGGGGAGCGCAGGAGGTTTTCAACCTGGTGGAGCCCATTTGGGAGAGGACTCGGGGGGGGCTCTGCAGGGGGCTGGCTTGGGAAAACACCACCCCAGGCAGGTTCAGGAGGGCAGGAGGCAATATTTCAAACAGTTGGGGGTTGTTCACACCAAAGCTGTGGGTTTGGCTCATGTATAGCTTTGTCCCTTTGCAGCCGCACACAGTAAAAAGCTCTCTGCGTGGTATTTGTCTCAGGCTGATTTGTTTTTCCTCAGAAAAATGACCCAGCTGTTTCAGAGAGCAAAGCTGAGAGCAGATGACACCACTCTGTCCCTGTCATGAACGGGACAAACGATTTCACTGAACAACATGCGTTTTAGAGGATGAGGAGGGGGGGACGGGAGGCACCTCTGCTTACGCTGGAGATTCCCCCCCGGCTGGATAACCCACCCCCCCAAATAAATGCTTGGCCGAGAGGGCATGGAGGTGTTTGGGTACAACTCACAAGTCCTCCCCTCCCAGGAGGGCTTCCAGGGCTGAACATAGTCTACACCTTCATGGGGTGGTTGGGAAAGTAGCACAGAGCACCCTTCCTCACACGGGGCCTCACTCTTAAAAAAAGATATTAAAAAAAAAACCCCACACGCTGTATGCATTATATACATATTAGGTCATCAGATCTTTTCCTTTCAGCCCTGGATTATTCCCTTCATTGTTTTTCAATGTCTAGTCTTGGGCAATGTATTACTTTTTAACATGCAACTCAGAAACAGGCCAAAAATCTGTTTACAGAAGTAATTGTTTGAGGTACAAATAGCCCATGCTATTGCACTCTTGCCAGTTCTTGCAGTCTTTATCATGAGTCATGCGTGATCCACACTTTGTCTGAACTCCCAGTAACTGTAGAAAAGAGATTGCATAAGGACCTCAGCCTTCATGTTGTGAAAAATAATTTCCTTCCCTCTGCGCTGAAAAAAAACCCGCTCTTGAAACGTGACCCAAGTGCCACTAAAAGCAAAAAAACCTGATAAGGCAAACAAGAAAACCCCCGAAATATTTTTCTTAAGCAAATCAACAGCTGCCCCCAAGCCGCACAAAATGCAGCCCTCGACGATGAGGACACAGATCGAGACTCTTAAATATTGTCGCAGTTGAAACAACACATGTGAGAAAGGGCAGAGCAAGCACGTCCTGGTGTGCTCAACCTGCCGGTACCGTTCCCGTGCTGGATGTGGTAGAATATGGGTATCGCTGGTCTGTCCACAAACACATCCGCCGTGTTCAGAAGGGCATCCTTTACCGCCTCGTAGCCGGTCAACACCACCACCCTTTGGAAGCCCAGATGGACGGTGAACACGGGGCCATATTTCTCTGAAATCTAGAAGGAGAGAAAAATCAGAGCACAGAAGTCGTCGGTGGGAGCAGCACGTCCTGCTGGGGTGGCTGAAGAGTTGCCTTCCCTCCTCCTTCTGTGGCCAGAGGGATGCCAGAGATAAAGCCCTGAGACACTGAAATGAAAGAGGGATCAAAGCAAATAAACACTGGGGCGTTTGACCCAACAGCTTCCATAAAACTGCTGTTCTTCTGAGCTGGTTGGGTTCAGGTTGGCCCAGTGGGATAAAGAGGCAGAAGGTAACAAGGCACTTTGGACACCACCAGCAACATAAAAGCATCGCCGAGATCTTTGACTTCTCTGCCCTGACTGCAATGGACAGAGGATGACAAGAGGGTCCACCAGGCTGCAACCACAGACCCCTTTCCCAGTTGGTTTCAGCAGAAGACCCCTTCCCAGTTGGCCTCTTCATGCTACGGGGGGAAGAAGGCACTGGTAGGGACAATGTGCCCAATGCCTTCCCCCAAGTCTGTGCTTCACCAAGATGCTGCTGGGTCCCCATGTCATCCTGCTTTGCTTATTCTTCCCAGCATGTCCATAAACCACCCCAAAACCCTCTTCTCCCCTCCTCTGGTCTTACCAGAAACAGGACCCACAGGCTAAATCCCCACCTCCCAGGCTGTCCTGGGTTGAGCGACACGGGACTATTCTTGCTTTCCTTGATTCCCCTTTCTGGGTGGGGAGGGCTCATGGGGTGAGAGAATAATTGTCTAAACGACAATAAGTTGTTATGGGTTTGCTCAAACCATAACACAAGCTCCGGGTGTTGAGCGCCCAGGGAGCTGGCGGGAGTGAGATGAAGATGCATCTCCACAGGCATCTTGGAGGCCCCTCACATGGCACGGTGACAGGAAGGAGACCGGGAAAGCCACCTCCTCCTCCCTACCTCATGCTCAGCTGATCAGAGGGCTCGGTGTAAGGTGCAGGATATTCCCACCCCTCATGTCCCGACGTGGGGAATTGCCCGCTGGGCCACATTTTGGCCCTCAGAGACTAAATACATTGAAATTCTCCCCCCACACACACACTTTTCTTTTCTGGCAGACAGATGCGAAGCAACTGCGATTCCTGCAGAGAACCTTGTCTTGCGTAAATCCAAGTCATTCACTGTTTCAGTTTCTCCTCCATCTCTTCTTGGGGCTGTGCTGTATTAATTCCCACTCTCATGAAAAACTGGCAACGCGAATAAGAAATACAAGCTATTTTGGCAATGACGATTAAGCATCCATCATTCTATTTGGCTACGTGGACACTCAAATATTTTAACATATTTCACAACATGAGGAAGGTGCCAAAATTCAGGCCCATCGGTCTGATCTGGTGCAGATACTTGTAGTTTTCGACGTGTGAGTAGTTCTCGTGTAAGCACTGCTCGCATTTATCCTTGGGATTTAACAGTTTCCTTGGCCATTCTGAAAGCTTTAAAACATTACAGTTGTTTAAAAATGCATTTGGCTCCAAAAATCACTGCAAAACTGCCACTGGAGGAGGATTTTAAATAGGCACATGCTGACATTCAATATCCTAGAAGAAAAAAAACGATGTTTGTTCTTACCTTCATGAGAGACTTGTCCTGTCTCCTGATGTCCAGCAGATGCAGGTTGCCGATGATCGGAAGAGGAAACGGACCGGGAGGCAAATTTAAAGCTGGTTGCTGGAAAACTTTTAAAACATAGCGGGCGGCTGATAAAAGCAAGGCACCCGCCCCACAGATGAAGAGGATGGTGAAGGCAGCCATGTCCCGGTGGAGCTTGCCCTTCTGGAAAGCCACTGAGACACCTTTATGAGAACACTCGCATTAGCGCATTGTATTTATTCAGAGTTAATGATGTCAGGGGTTTTTTCTGCACTTTGCACAATCTTCCCCTCCACCCCCAGCTCTCCAGAAAAATTGGAATTTTTGTCTGCAAAAGGCAAAGTCCAAGCCCCACTGGTGGAGGTGCAGGCGTGAGGGCTCTCTGCTGAGCGCTTCATTTCCAGAGCCCAGCTCAGATTCTTCTGCCTGTGACAACTTCACAGAATGTCTCCAGGGATGAGGCATCTACCACCTCTCTTTTTCCTGGGAGTCATGTATCTGCTTTATTATTAGGCACCAATCATGAATTTCTCTTAAGATTTCCTCTTCATCCTTGTCTTCTATCCTCTTCTCCGAGTACAGAGAGCTCTTTCTGCCTTCTCCCTTTTTACCTTACAAATGCTGATCCCAAAATAATCAGTGGACGAGCGTTGCTCATCCCATGGTGGATGAGCAACCAGAATAATTCAGGTGGACAAACGTTGCTCATCCCATGGTGCAGTGAAGGAGAAGCAGGTCCTGCAGGTGAAGGGACCTTCTCCAGGCCACGTGTCACCTGGGTGGAGGGCTGATGGGCAGCATCTTCCCGCCTCTTCCACCTTCTTGCATCATTGCATTGAAGCATTTTCTCCCCGTGAAGAGAAACAGAACTGGGAAATCTTCATTTGCAAAACAACCAGGACCCGTTTGTTGGGACTGGGAGCTCTGCTGCTTATCTCTGCGCTCTTCCTATTCACTGACACTTTGAGTCTGGACTGTCCTAAAGACCCATAGGGTGTGCAGAGAGAAAGCTGCTGCTCCTTATGTCAGGGCAGCCCTGGAGCCTGGCTTGAACGACCCACCAGCCCCCTGTGAAACACATAACAAGGCACTTCTACAGTTCTTACTCTTCCTTACTGCGGGCTACGATACAGAAAGCTCAATAAACTGTAGAGTTGCTGATCCTCCTCTTGGTTTTCTCCCTGTCAAAGGCTGGTGAAAAACTAATTCACTGCTACAAAGTCCAAAGCTGTAATTCGGTGTCATGCCTCCCTCTTCCACGAGTGGGGCTTTCAGTGAGGGGTATTTCTTCCCGCTCCCCAGCCAGCGTTAGCTGGTACCACTTTCACTCTACGTGCAACAAAAGGGACATGAAACCCGTGTCTTGGAGAGCTGGATTGTTGAATCAATACGAATGTGGAAGACTTTGTAAAAGATCTGCTGTTCCCACTGGTTTCTGGCAGTGTCTAACAGAGCGAGACCAGCCGGAGACTTTAGTGGAAACAGACACCAATTTTGCAAAACTTTTTTGTAAAATCACAGACAATGCATTGGTCCCGTCAGTAGGAAAAGAGCATGTGACATCTTTTCCTTGAGCCGTCTTAGATCACAAGGATTTCACACTGCTCCATACTGTGATACGAGATGGTATTGGCCTTGCGGACGCTTTGGGACCGTTCCAAGGTGCAACAAGGTTCACACTTACACCGGACAAGGTGTGCACTCAAACCTGGACTCTCCCATCCATCTCAGGCCACGCTGGACTGGAGAGGACGTGACCTCAACTCAAACTATCCATCCATCCCAAACCCTCTTGTGTTACACCAGCACCTGTGGTGAGAGCAGGAGACAGGGAGTCTGGATACACGTGTTGGGTCCTTGCTTGGACAATGACTGACTTGTCTACGTGGCTTTGAGGAGTGTGTTCCACTCCAGAAGCCTGTGTCAGGGCTGGGCTGTGAACCCAGCCTTGTGCCGGGAGCATCCCTGGGGCTGACTCGCTCCTGCCCTTTCACCGTAGCCATTTCTGGGAGGGCTTGGGGCTCCCCGCAGAAAGGAGATAAGCGGGACACGGTGTAGGAACGGCATCATCTCACACCGTAAGAATTATGAAAGCAAGAGGCAGAGAGATGTCACTCTGGCACTAAAAATGTCTTTATGATTCCCAAAGGGAAGGGAACAAGGAAGCAATCAGTGCCCGGCCTGCCCAGCGGGAGGAAAGGTTACTCATTACCCGTGGGGTGAAAGAGGCAAAGCTGGGCAAGATAACAGCATCTCAGATGGCCTACAAAAACATTTTCACCCAAGAGATGCAAGTTAAAAATTAAAGTGAAAATTAATCTTTATCTAGGAGTAAATGATCTCCCTGAAAAAAAAAATCAAACCCTCCCTGGTCAGGGCAGGGTCATGTCACAAGTCACAGGAGAAATGACAGAAAGGGAGGCACAGAGAGAAAAGCCCTTACGCAGAGCGCCCCGGGACCCAGCCACCCACGGATCTGTAGTTGGGAAAGAAAGTCCTTGGGCCGTGTGTAATTATTTGGAGGTCGGGCCCTTCCAAATAAACCGCGATCTCCTTCCCTGCATCTGCTCTCGGAGCCAGCGACGGGCAGGTGGGGTTAAAAATGCAGAGTGTGATAAATGGCATTGCTGGAGGTGTAACTCAGCGTAGCACGGGGCCGGCACGTTGCTCGAGCCCTGCTCCTGCGGGAACGGGAATGTTGAAGGCGGGAGAGGGAGCCTTCGACATCCGGCACTGCGGTGTTCGGGGCTGTGTTGCTCAGGAGGATAAACCTGTGCCCCAGAGCATCACCATCTCCTGGCAGCCCTGGGAAGCATGGTGTGGTTCCCCAGCACGTGCAGCACAGGGAGGTCGCTGGGATGTGCAGCCAAGTCCCCGTCACAGCCAGCCGTGTCCCCGGCACTCACGGATCACTGTCCCTCCCGGGGATCTGGTGGTGGGAAAGAATTCAATGGCTGCGTTAGAGAGAACGGCCTCAGTCCCAAGCCAGGTTGCCCATTTCTTTGATTCTGGAATATTTCTCAGGACGAGTACAATGAAATAACCTCGCAGCGGAGGCAAATGCCCTGTGCCCCCCCCCAGCACGCTTGGCACCTCCAGTTTGAAGCTGGTTTACCTGGTGAGCACTGGGCTGAGACATTAAGTCTCCTTGGGGGCCAGCCTGGCAGAACCTTCGCTCTCAGACCTTCTACTCTTTTCTGAGGCTTCAGGGTTTGCTCTGCATCATCGCCCCGGGTTCCTCCTTCCCCAGCACCGCCGACAAACCCAGCTGTGGCACATTTTAAAGCAGGATTTGCTGTGCTTTTTAAATTCTCCTTCCCTGGCACTCTCATCCCATCTGCCCGGTCTCTGATCCTTCAAGTTTCAATCCCAGGTTTTAGCTGGTGCTTAATTGTGCACAAACGTGACATATTTAAGATAAATACTTTCTTGTTCCTCTCTTGCTGCCTGGAGATTTCAGCTTCTCCCCCTCCCTTTTCTGAGAAAATCTTTCCTCCCCTCCCTGCTCTGCCCCCGCGGGCAGCCCTGTCCTGCCTGCACATCCCAGCCTGTGCCCGAGTGACAAAGCCACCTTGGTGTCCCCAGCACTGCAGGGACAGCAGGACCAGCCTGGGACACGTCCTCACACCACCGCCACCTTCCTGGCACCAACAGAGCCCAGGGCCGGCACTTCTTCCAACGCAAACTCGAAATCACGGGCTGGTGAAGCCTCCCACCTCCACGGCCCCCACGTTGCTACACACCAAACAGAAGCTAAAATCTCCAAGACACAGAGGTCAGGTCTGCAGGTTGTTTTTTGCAGGTTGCTACCTTGAAAACACATTTCCCTCCCACTCTCTGCGAGTGGGCTTTTCCTCCCCATCCCCACGCACCCCCGGGGGCCTGGGATGGCTGGTGGGACCAGGGGATGCTGCAGGACCCGCAGGTCACCTGGGAAGGAGCCCGTAGCCCAACGGCGTGGGTGGCCTCGGCAGCACTTTCCCTGCTCCACAGGCGCAGGAACAAACTAAACCCTTCTCCATTTATTTTTCTTGCACACTGTGTTTTAAATGTTACCCTGAAGGGCCCTTTGAAGCAGCACGAGCCGCCTTGGACTTTTCTCTTCAGCTAATTAACACGTGCCGACAGCCGTGAGAGCCTGGGGTGCAGCCCGAGCCCAAACCCCGCCGCCCAAAGCCCTCGGCGCCGGGCACAGCCAACTCGCCGTGACCCTGGGACCAGCGCCTTTGAGCCATTAATCCACACACAGACGTCGTCTCCCAGGTTGGAGCTGCCTGTCGCGATCTTCTGTCTCGTAACAGAGCTGGGGGCACCGGCTCTTACTGGGGTTGGAGTGGTTTGGGGTTTTCTCTTCAGAGGAAGGGTGAAGTGCTTAAATGGTGTTAAGTGGGATAAAAGCATCTACAGTTCTCTGTAAATTGTCTTTTAAAAAGCCCCATCCTATTTCTCAGCTCCTGGGGTCCACCCCTCATCTCAGCTGCTCTCCAGCAGCAGCACTTCACCCTTCACTTGAACGTGAAGTGCACTCCAGCTAGAGAAATGCCATTATCCCCGGTTTATAGAAGGCAAATCCAGATGGAAAAGGGAAAAGATTCGTTCAAAGGCCACGTGAGGCAGTGACAGAAACAAGAGCAGAACCGCAGCCGTCACTAAGAGGTGTACCGAAGTAAACGTGCCCCCAGCAGACAGTAAAGTAACTCAATCTATCACAATCCGGATATTTTCTCGCTCCTGGAGCACGTGAAACACGACTTGCAGTTGCCAAATCCAGCCCCTGGTTTTAAACCTGTCGCCTCAGCAGGGGCAACGCTGCGCAACGAGCCCATCTCCGTTCCAGAAAGGAACCCAGACCTCCCCTGGAAGCGTTTTGGGGGTTTGCAAATCGTGGGGTTCCAAAATGCTACCGTTTCACTGCATCACCAGCCAAAGGGGCACCACAATCCTTTTCAGGTTACGGATTAATATTTAATCCGATCAGTGATTTTAAGTTAAAATGTAGGGGTATTATCTGCCCAGGTTAGCAGCACGGACAGTTATCAACCTGCAAATGAGGCGCTCGCCCGTTCTGAGGAGGGATCACAGCACCTGCTTCATTTCCCTCTCGGGAGTGATTCTTCAGGAACCAGGCAAAAAATCCGCAGAGGTTTGCTCCACAAACCATTAGCCCAGAAAATTCTAATGGGGTCAGAGACATACGGTCTTAAACCAGCAAAGAGTTCGGTGGCTGCAATGGTATCAACCCGACAAAATGGGGGTGCATTTCCAAACCTGCTGGCTGAGCACTGGAAATTGTGTTAAACTGAAAGAGGGGAGATGGAACTGAGATGTGGGGAAGAACTTCTTTGCTGTGAGGGTGGTGAGACCCTGGCCCAGGTTGCCCAGAGAAGCTGTGGCTGCCCCATCCCT
>JAOXJK010000069.1:1925022-1948601 GCA_025774025.1 Xenus cinereus
GTCCCTGCCCAGGGCAGGGGGTGGCACTGGGGGGGCTTTAAGGTCCCTTCCAACCCAAACCATTCTGTGATTCTATGACTCGGTTCCCGGTGCCAGAACCAGCGCTGGAGTTCCAGAGCATCCTCATTCCTAGAGAGTACCAAACACCTTGCAGCCAGACAGCAGGTCAAGAGTTTAATTTGACCATTAAAGCAATTTTATGAGTTACACAAGACCCGCAGCCACAGCAATGATGCAGACAAGGGTTGGCTGGTGCCTTCTGCCGGCTGAGACGCCGCTCCGGTGAGGAGGAAGGAAGGGGACAGGGGCACAAGCGGAGCAGAAAAGCAAGTGGGACACGCTGTTTGCAGAAGGAAGGCGTTTGTCACATTCCCTTTGTTCCTCTCTCGCAGCAGCACCCATCTGGGACACTCCAGCAGGGAACAGCATAAACCCAGACTCAGCTCCTGCGCTCTCATCTGCTACTGGGACACCCCCAAAAACACCCAGACAAAAATCACCCGAGACACTCTGTCTGCTCAGCATTAAGGGGGTAATTCAACGAGAGCCAGTGTTTTCTCATTAAACAAGGTCAAAGATGTACTCTTGATCTCTCAAGATCAAGAGGGTTTTTTCTCCCCTTTGTCCAAAGACAGCTGAAATAATAAAAGAAGGATTTAGAAAACAAAAGGGGAAGTCCTGGGTTTTTTTAGAGAGCCAATGACTATTTTCTCGGACTGAACTATCCTCTGGAAATAATTGGGAAGTTCACTGTAGTTTTCCTTCCACATCCTGCATTCTGCAGTTGGCAATCTTGGCTGTTCAAAAGAAAACTAATAGGATATAATAAAGCGCAGAGAATTATTTCATGCTATATTGCTGTGCAGGTGATCAGTTTTGAATGAGTTTTATTAAAAATATCACAGACTCAGAATCCAAGCAGCTATAACTGGCCTATTTCGAAATAAAAGTTAAACTTCTGCATTTCGTCACTTTGGTGAGCTGTTTCCCTCCTCCTCTCCTTTGCTAACTCGGTCGGATGAATGTTTCCCGGTTAAAGGGAGGTATAATCTGCTCAGGAGCCTGTGCGGGAAGGGAAGGAGGATGCCGGGGCGATATCCATCATGCAACTGTCTGCTCAGTGCAGATTTCCCATCTCTGAGATTAAACAGCGTATTAAAACCACTGGAAATTAAAATTATCTACAGGTTTTTCTTCTTTTTGACAATAAAAATACCTGGCAAATGGCTGAGTTCAAGCTGTACGAGGAGACCATAGTCTCCAGGAGCCGCGTCTCACCGTGCCTCTGCCTCCACCCTCTTCACACCACAGGAGCCACCTGTCCAAGGGGAGGAGCGGCCTCATTAGCAGCTCAGTAATTAGGGCAGTGAGTGCTGGTGTGTAGGAAGGGACAGCCAAGACAACAACCCTCCTGGAGGTGACACTGGCTGCAAACCCGAGGTAAATGCCTGGGCTCAACGCTGGGAAGCACCGACGTGTCTCGCTACCCACACGAGAGGCAGATGCTCCCAGGGGTTTGAGTCATCTCAGGCAGTTTTTAAAGTGCTTAAATAATCCCTGCCATCTCTCCCCAGTTTCTGCAAGTCACACACGGGCTGGGACCAGGCTCAGGCTGGCATCACCTCACCCAAGCAGAAACATTTTACACATCCAGGTGTCAGGTCTGGATTTGATTGATGGGACATAACCCCAGGTGGAAATCCACAGCCATCTTGAAGGAATTTGGGTGAATCTTAAGGATAACCCACTTGTTATGACTATGATATCTCAGGAGCTTTGAATCCCCAATGCCTTCTGCTATCCCAGCTGAAGTGGCAAGCACCAGGAAGCACTTTTTCACACAAAAAGATGGAGAGTGGGAGCAGATCCTTGGGTGCGTGGAGATGGTGTGGGTAGAGCTGAGGGCCTAGAAGTGTGAGGACCATCTGCTGATGATGCTCCTGCTTGCGACAGGCACTGGAAAAGCTTCCTGAAAGGCATCGGAGCCTCCAAAGAGATGAGGGCACAGGCAGAGCTGTGCATGAAATAAGTGTTGCCTTGGATAGTCCTCAAAGCTGCCTCTGAAACGGGAGAGTCTGGCTTGGACAGAGGCTCATCACAAGCATCTCACCTTGAGCATGACCAGGAGGAGAAGGAGGACTCAAGGGCAAACTGCAGCATTACTGTCATTGCCAATTAATTCTTGACCTGAACCCAAAGCCAGGGGTTCCTTCGTGGAACTGAAGTGACCCACAGGCAGGTGAGGTGGGTGAAAAGAGTTCGCTCTTCTGGGGTGAGCATCAATTCATCCACAGTAACTTCAGCAGCTTCTCCAGCACCTATTTTATTGCAATGGGCAGCAGAAGGTGGCCAAAGGACAGCAGAGAGTCTACAGGCTGCTTTGAATACACAGACACTCTCTACTTATGTTATGGTACACGAGCATCACAAAAAGGGGACTAGAAGCCCTTCCCGGGGCTGAGATGTCACCCGGGCAGTGAACGGGTTTAATGCTGCTGATGGGCGCACTTAGACTCTGAAATTTCACCCAAATTCCACCAGTTTAACGCCAGCAGCTTGTACCCAGGGCCTGGCTTCCAATCACCCCTGGTACCTTCAGCTGGTCTGGCCCCAAACACTAACCACAAGTAAGACTTCAGAGAAGCTCCATATTTATTCTCTCTGGCCCATCCTAGCGCCCCGTTAAACAAGGACAAAAGATTTCCTTATGTAATGGGGAGGCTATTTGTTATTTTTAACCTTATGGCAGCCGGGATTTGTGCCAGGTGGCGTTTTGCCTTAACCAGGCAGCGTGGGGAGGTTCTGTTCCCCGCTGTCATCCCTGCCCGCCGCTGCCCGGGATGCCCATACATGGGTTCCTGGCTGGCTGGCGCCGCGGGGATCTGCTGGCCGGCCTTTGGGGCAGGAAACACCAGTCTCATTTAACAAGGTGAATCTGGGTGCTGGTCAATCATTTCCAGCACCCTGCAGGAGCTTCTGCTTCCAATAAATCTTTGTGAAATCCGTAAAGTCTATTTACGCCTATCTGCGCTACCAGGGAAACACCATCGCTGTAGCTTAAGCTTTCAATATGCTTTCAAAGTCAGTTTGTTTAGTCCAATTAAGAGCGGGGAAAGTAGAGAAATAAAATGGCTGTGACTCTTAGCAAGAGACCCCACAGCTCTGTGTCTCAGTGCTCCCTGGGCACATCCCATAAACAGCGTCCCCGTACCGGATCCAGGCAATTTCATGGAGCTTAGGAAAGCCTGGCCGATACAAAGGATGCTGCCAGAGCTTGTTTTACCTCCAGACCAGTGGAGAAACCTGGTGTCAACGCTCTTCTTGGGGTCCAGAGGAGCTCAGCAGCCAGGGAAGATTGTCACAGTGCCGGAGCAAGGGCTGGCTATTTATAAGGAAATGAGAGTGACGGATCCTGTGTCCCGCAGCTTAAAACTGTGTAAAACACACGTGGGCCCCTGAGGAGAACAGATGTAAGTTGTCACAGCAAAAGGCTATGTGATATTTCAATTAGCAGCAGGCCTACTTTAAAAAATCTGAATAATTAAAGCTAATAGGAAATGTAATTCCACCTTCCTATGAAAAGAAGGGGATCTGGTAATCTTTAACGATGCACTCGCATAATTTAGGGGTTTTTGCTTGTTTGCTTCTAACACAATCCCCCTTCATTCCGTCTCCAGGCCGGAGGCACAGCGAGGTAGAATTTGAATTCTTCTGGCCGTTTATATACATGTGGTATTTCTTGACCTTTAAGTATTTGATTTTGAAACCTATTTAACTTTTTGACGTAGGTGTTTTCGTGGGTTTTCTTGGGGAATGCCAAAAATTTTCTGCATGTAGTGGTGGTGGGGGGGGAAAATCAGTAAGAGCAACTCTATGACTGTTCTTCTGTTTTTAACCCAAGGGCCCTCCCCCTGTGTCTTTAACACTAGCCAAACTTTCTGAGCAGCACAAGCTTCTTATTCAGCTTTGTTTTGACAAAGAAAGATAAACCACTGTTTTGCCTTCCCCCTCCCCCATCATTTACTCATTAGTGTTATTTAGTTTGGTATTCCCTGCTCCTCATAGGGGAAAAAAAAACCCATATCTAAAAAAAAAAATAATTATTTTTGACCATATTAAGTTGTTGACTATGTCTGTTCTTATGAAGAATTAAAATAGAATGTAAGTATAAATCACTGCTAAAATGAGCTTGTCCTGCAAAGGCAAGGACATTTAATTGTGTCCTTGTACGGCTGGAATCACTGTAAACAACTAATATTCCTATTTGCAGGGACAGAAATAACCAGCTCATTCAGCCGTACAGAAAGGAAGACATAAAAGGAAACCAAAGGCTAAACCAGAATAAGCCACTGGAAAGATTTATGTCAACAAAACTGGATTTAAATTAAATAACATCAATTCAGTATTTTGACTGTAAATGAATCAGAATATTAAAGCACATTTTAAAAGGAACATTTGTGATGAAACATCTACGACTCATTCCTGTACCAAAGGAACAGGAAAGTTCCTACTTACTTCTCCTCCGCAGGATCACGTCCTCCCAGCAGAGTCAGTTCTTCAGCTTTAATCCCGCTCTGTAGCCCTGATTTTTGAAAACGAGAACAGCAGCAGAACTGCAAGTTACACACAATGGGAAATACAGCCCTGATGACATAATTAGAGGTTGCATCACACCACATACCCGTAAAGGAGTAAAATTAAAATTGCACAGACAGCTTCCATTCTCATCTTTTCTAATTTTCTGAGCGCTTGACTTTGCAACTTAAATCTCTTTTATGATTGTTTTTTCTGAGTCTGATTTGCAGAAATGCTAGTAGATTTTAACATTCATTATTTTGCCTCGCTCAGTGGCAAAAGTAAAAGATCAAAAAAAAACCCCAAACGAATAAAGCAAGCTCAAACCAAAGAAGTGCATTTCTCAGCTATTTGAAATGATGGGAGATGAGTCAAGAGTCACCTTGTTTTAAAATCAACAGAAACAGGGCACAGCCATTCTCCAGTGCGAGGAAATAAGGAAATAAACTACGCGTTCAACAGCTACAATACACCCTTTTGAAGAATTCATTTACCCAATAATTTTACAATTTGAGAATAACAGATGAAAATTGCGGGTGGGCAGCGGAGAACCCTCCATCCACAGCAAGGAGCAGCCAAATTAAAGGGAACTTTTAACATTGTCAAATTTTGAGTAATTAGTACTTCCATTAGAGGCACGGTTCCAGCTTGAAGCAATTTTGAGTAATTAATGTTCCTTTATTTTGCCTGGAAGTCCTGACTTCAGCATTCTCTGAGGGGACGAATTCTTCCAGCCAGAGCCACACAATAGAGATTGGCCCAACGAGAAGACAATTAGAGGTGGCAGATGAAGATGTAATTTGTCGGTCTGGACACACCGTCACTTCTCGCCTCAGATGCCGTTTCCATTAACCCAACAGACCGATCTGAAGGGAGCAACAGACACCATCCTTTTCCACCTCTGTCCACAATCGCCTGAGCCACAGCAATGTTGAGATTTGAAAATTCTACACGACCAAACGACAAACCAAAGCCAACAAAGTGCCAGATTATATCTCTCTCTGCAGCCCTGAGCAGCTACAGGAATCCAATAACTGCTAATACCCTTAATAATTGCAAATCATTTAAAATACTTGATGGAGGAAACCTTGCTATACTTATTCACCCCACAAAGTAAATCCCTGGATGAAAATGCCGAGCTGAGCGGGAAGCAGAAGCCGTCCCTGTGGCCAGCAAAGGGAAAAGACAGAATTCGGTTGCCAGAGATGTCCTTACATTCACACTCTATGTTGGGTAAACTGTCCAGGTCTTCACATTCTTGTCTTTAAAATGGGCCTATCAATGTATGTCTCCCAAAAAAGTGTGGTTTTGCATTTTGGGGGTGTTTTGAAGATGACTTGTTCATCAAACAATTGAAGATTCTTTAGGAAAAGGGGCAAAGTCAAAAATGAAACGCACTTGTGTCCTATGCTGTTTGCACTACAGCAACAAGACAACACTTAAAATATTTCACATTG
The DNA here is from genome assembly GCA_025774025.1 of Xenus cinereus. Classification (NCBI taxonomy): domain Eukaryota; kingdom Metazoa; phylum Chordata; class Aves; order Charadriiformes; family Scolopacidae; genus Xenus; species Xenus cinereus. The sequence continues at coordinate 1,931,055 of JAOXJK010000069.1, forward strand.
AGCTTTGAAACCCCAAACATACACAGCAACAATGCAAAGCAGAAGTTTTACAAGTCTTTTACCCAATTTCCAGACACTGCTGACCATTGAGCACACCCCAAGAGACACGTAGCAGAAAACACCACCCTGCTTTCTCCACCGAACACAACCCCAGCAACAATTACCTTAGTTTTTACCCTCTGAATCTTCCACGACTGCAAGAAGTGGAGGCTGAAGACCCCGTCCTTCACCCGGTAATGGGAATAGCTGGAACTGCAGCAGAGGAGGAGGAGGAGGAGGAGGAAGAGGACCTTGCGTAGGGTCCGTCACTGCCCCGGTGAGAGGCTGCAGCTCTTCTTCTCCAAACCTCAGCATTCACATGGACTCCAGACTGGCAGGCCCCACGTGCCTTCCATATTAACTGATTTAAAAAGAAATAGGACATTCTTGATCTACAAAGCCTCCCTTCTCACAGATCTCGCAATATTTTCACCTGGTCAGAACCAAGGTCCAAGAAAGGCGAATCTTGCCAAATCTGTCAAAATCACTAATGGTTCACATTTTTTTGCCTGGACCTTACCTTCACAATCCTTTCCACAAGTCTCTTCCAAAATACGGTTGCAAAGTGCTTGTGCTTTTAAGCTAGAAGGTTTATTAACTGCACAGTGAGGACCTATGTCTTTGTGTGCTAGAGAAACCAAAAGCGGCAATTTTCAAAAACCTAAGAGAGATCACCAAGTCTTCTCTGACACCTAAAAATCAAAACAAACTCACAAAGACAATTTGAAAAGCTCATCCCTAAGAAATTCCTTTTTTTTCCATAATGGAAAGAAAAAGTCTCAGCTTCTGCTTGGAGCAATAGTGGTTTTTCTCAAACATAAAATGCAAGACCTGACGATCTCTTACTAGTTCACTTAATGTCAGCATCACTTCTTATTATTACAGACCCTTTTTACCAACTTTTGCTCAGTTTTATATAGCTCTGGGACTCAGAAAGGCTTCGACACAGACGCATCCCCTGAAGCCCCCCCCAAGGGTTGCCCCACGGCACGGGAACAGCACCGGAGCTGCCGCTGAACCACCGGCAGCTCAACCAGGAGCCTGGCCACCACCACCGAATCCTGCCCACCCCTGCGTTAAACCCCCCCTTTGGGGGCTGAAAACATCATCTTCAAGAAGTCAGGAAGCCTAAGTTATTTGTTACTAGTAATATATTTCATATTTTTAAAGATTTGCAGTAATCCACGCCTGCGAAGGCTGTCAAATCCACCCAAATGCTTCTTATTGAAAAACGAGGCCTCCATACCCATAGATCCTGCCCCCCCCATCCCTCCAAATTAATGCCATAATTCCCAAAGACAGCCACTCTTCTAAAACACTACACAGTTCATATCGTGGTTATTAATAAAGTATGAAGGATGTTTGCAGAAACATTAAAGAATCAGGTCAAGAACGCTGCCTGAATACAAGTGTTATTAAATAAGTCAATCATCCAACTTTTGAGTAATTAACGTCCTTGCTTTTTACTTGAAAGCCTCATTTTCAGCACATTCATAGGAGACAAATGGCCCACGTCAAAGCGAATGAACACAAATTAACTCTTTTGGCCACCAATTACAGGAGAAAGAGGAAAAAGCCGCGTTGGGGGGGCGGGCACAGCACTCCTCCTGGCAGCCCAGTTTAGGTCAAATCAGATGATTTCACTAGAAACAGTCAAAAGATTAGATCCCTTCCCAGCTGGGCATTATCCGAGAATCTAAACAACTGCCACGACACCTTTGGAAACCTTAAAATATAAATTAGAACTATCAAAGCTGATGGTATTGCCTTGCAAAGTGCTTACTAATAAGCAACTGTGTTACAGAGCCCGGGTCCAACAGAGCACCCACGATGGATCCCAAATCCCAGCGACCCACGGAGAGGGATTGATTCCAGCTGCCACTGGAAAAGGGCTTTTTGTTGGTTGCTTTGTTCTTCTTACTAAGAACTGCAAAGCTCCTCTTGTTTAACAGTAACTACGGGGAGAAGTGGAGAAAAACGTAACAAGAAAGAGAGGTTTATTTTCCTAAAGATAGGCAGGAATTTTACCTTTAATAGCACGTCTATGGACCAAATACGTTATTCTCATTTCGTCACTTCAAAACATGATAAATATTTGCAATTGGAAAAAATTACGAGTATGAAATCTGAAAATTTAGTATTAGGATTCCTATTAGAAAATACATTTTTACAACTAATGTATAGTCCCCGTGGACGACACCCTCTCCTCCTCTCCACCAGACAGCCGGTAAGACACAAAATGTCCCTCAGGACAGCAGCTGCAGAACTTGTCGTATGCGCTCGCACTTCTCCAGCAGCTTTGGGTCTTCTACATCGGAACCATCAAATTCCTTCATAAAAGCTTCAGCTTTCTGCACAGTTATGTCTCGCGCGCCGCCTTGAAGCCCTTGCAGATAATCCAGTAAAATGGTGAAATACTTGTCTGGAACCTTTAAAGAAAAAAAAAAAATACGGAAGATAAAAAACCCTGCTTTATTTTCTTCTCTCTCAATCCTCATTCACAATCGTGTCAAACCATCACCTGACAGATAATTAGGAGAAGTGGAGGAGTTTCTTGCCCAGGTTGGAGCTGCCGGGAGGGAGGAACGTACTGTGGTGGAGGACCGTCATGTGCCGAGATGGGCAAAGCATCCCAGAGGAAATTCTAAGCAGATGTGGAAACGCTGCTCCGCAAATGCAAACACCCCCTGGGAGCGAGCTCAGGGCTGCGAGGGTTGCCGGGGAGAAAAAAACCCACTAGCCAAATTTTTCTCTTGGAAACACATCTGCAAACCCTGGTAAATTCAGGGAGAATTGCATGCACGTGTCTGGGGAAAGGAATTTGCAGGAATTACCCTTACCCCCACCCAAAATTATTTGTTTGCGAAGATGGGATCCCACCCACCATCAAGCACGTTGACAGAATGCTTATACAGAGGAACAGAATTCAATTTGAAAAACAAATTGAATTCAGACATATGGAAATAATTTTTAAATCATGCTGACTAAAACCAATAGGCTCTACCAACACGTGTAGTCATCTACGGTGGCGTCACCCCCGCTTCACTCCCTTTCTCATTAACTACTCACAGGTTGAATTCTAGCTTTTCTGGTACAACATACAACGTAAATGATCATTACGTTAAATAATCTCGGCAATAACCGAGCAAAGACTTTTGAATGATTTATTCAGTATTTCAAGGCAATGTATTTTCAGACAGATTAGGTGAGCAGGTCTACCTTGAAGTGTATCTTATCTTTACGTTGTGTATCTGTGGAACAGGTTCCAGCCAATAAGAGAATATTTTTGCTGTGAATCAGGAGATGTGAAAATGACCTAATCCTGCAAATATTTTTCCCCATGTTTGACTTTACACATCTAGCTTTAAAAGGCATGCTCGACATGAGTCAAGTTAAACACATACGTAAGTATTTAAAGGACTGGAGACTAATTATTCGAGGGCTGTTTCAATTCTGCAAAGTATCAACATTTCAGAGAAGACAGAGCTTCAACAGATACTTAATTTACAACTTATTCCTCCATCGACATTTGGCAGCGTAACTTTGATCACTGAAACTTCTATCACTCCAAAAGAAGAGGAAGAAAGAATATTCCAACGCTGCCTTCATCAATCAGGGATATTACAAAGCAATAAATCAAACCTAAAGTCTGCATCCAGCCTCATCACTTATGTGCTACAGAAAACCTTCTAATTCTTCTCACAAACACTCTTGTGTTAAAGAAACAATACAAATACCAAAAAAATATACTAATTTTACAGTGACTAACACTACATGCTTAATATACAAATCAAACACTTTTAAACATAATGAAAAATATCTATATTTTTGAAAACTTTTTATTCACAGTAAACTGTGATTTTATTTCGACATGGAAGTGCTCCTTTAATGCAGATGCTCAGCACCGGGTTTTTAAAGCTCAGCAACTTTTCTCTGTTTCAAACCTCAGCCAAATTATCTACATAATTTACACCTCTTGTTCTCAGACCCCGTGGCACAGTCATACCTCACTCTGCGGAATTACAGTTATTATTATAGCGTTTAAGCAAAGTGCTTGAAGGGGCAATTAAAAGCCTACTCTAAATTTAGAAATACAAAGTGTGCAGACAGACATGTGGCTGCCTGAAGCCTAGAAAACATTTAGCATTTGGCCCTAAGGATAAGTGCTCAAGTGTGCAAAAAGTCTGATTTTTTTCTTTCACACAGCTATTAGGTTTATTCCAGCAAGAGCTTACAATCCAGTACCGTGTAGGCAAGATAATATCCTATTTCCTCCTAATTTACCCCTACGATAGAGCCACAGCAAGGACTGGAACATGGAAAGTGCCAGCAAAAACTTAATGAAATCCAAATTTTAATTCTTCAAATACAGTAGTAGAAGAGCTGGAATTGCAGGGACTCCTGGCGAGGTTTCACAAGAAGGAACACGATCCTCCTTCTAAGATCAGCTTTTGGCCTGGCCTGAAATTGGATATCGAGATCTCCCACCACGGCGCTGGCAAGTGGAAGAGATGCTTATGGGATTTTTATTATTATTCTTTTGTTAAACTGCTTTCACCTTTTCCTTGTTTCTTCTTCTCCCTTACGCGCGACCCTCGCCTCTGTTCTAACGGCCTAATGTGGAAATATCCCAAGGTGAAATAATTACCATCATTGGGAAAAGGGGGGGGGAAACACTACGAAATAGTAGCAGGAAAAGAGCAGCTGGCACTTTTAAATTACACTGTGTAACTCTAGAGTTTTCTGGCTTTTTAGACTTGCAGATGCCCACAGATTTTGCAAAGCAAATCGAGATCTCTGCATGGAGAACTTGAGACATGAAGCTGGATTTGTCAGCTACTTCTGAGGGAGCTTGAGGAACCCCCCCAGGTGGAGACAGCACATGGAGTCACCTTCTAAAAATGCTGCGCCAGATGACAAAGATCAACAAATGACCTAGTGTTTATTTTATACTGGATCCCAAAGACGTATATACACTGTAGGGGCACAGCCTTGGCTTGGGAGCTGTCGGCCAACCACCAGATGGGTCTCAAAGGGACTTAAAAAGACCCTCATGTTGCAAAGAACTTTAAAACCTTCAATTTATTTCTTACAGAAAAAGGCCAACCAGTAGAGGAAACTCAATCCCCTCCTTTGCATGGCTTTTCAGTAGGCATCCAAGTGACACCAGGAGATCAAAGATGTGGCTTAGGAAGGAAAGAAACTCATGTCTCCTTTTGTATTTCAGTCATGCCTGGATATCCAACAGATTTTATTCTGTAACGGGCAGGAAGTTGGATTTGGGTATAAAAAAATATTCAAAAGAAGCTGATCTGCCCTGCCTACAGTCCTGATGAAGAAAGAGCCTTCATCATATGATTAATTATAAGCACTTGAGCAGTTCTACTGACTTTACTGAATCTCGATGCAGATGTTAGTCATTATCTACAGCTCATATTCAATGCATCTCTGATTATAAACCTACAAAATGTGTGAGTTTAAATAAATCATAGCACTTTCATCAGATTTTAAAAAAAATAGAAGAGAAGTTTCACGTCGGTGTTGAGAAATAAGGCGAAAAAATGCTACTTACAGTTAATTATTTCCCACTATATTTCAACACAAACCCCAAAGTCAACAGGTAAAAAAGTAAAAACATCATTCTGCCCGTAACACAATTTCTAGGTAGCTCTAAAGAGCATACACTGATTTGGAAAGGCTGATAAAGACTCTTAAAGGAGAAATTTAAAAATAAAAGACACTGCAAACAACCTAAATACCTACAATCAGATTCTGCCACCAAGCTTTTTGAAAAATTACACTGTGTGAACATCTTTGCCTTCAAGAAACTCTGCTTTTTAATTATCTGGTTCTTTAAAAGTATTTTTAATCATCAAGGTGACACCCTGCGTCAGGTGATGGGCGTAAGAGCTGCTGAGTAACGCGGGTCAGGAAGATTGGTGTGGTTAAATGGCTGAGTGCACACAAAATATCAGCAAAAACTAACTGAATGAATCAATAAGGAAGGGGCTGCGCAAACGGATCGATGTTTGTTCTGTTACACAACAAACCGAGTGCCCTGAAACCCCCATTCGATCCCGCGATGGGCAGACGCTTATTGGAAATTCAATTTATATTGGTTTTTAAGTTATGAAATGAATGGGTTTCAGTGAGGATGGAAGCCGAGCTTCTGGTTATGCTTTACGCTTCCTACAATCAACATCAGGTTTCACTTATATTTTAATCAGAAAGCTATTTTAACATCTTGGCAACGTGGCTGTACATCTTCCATGGAGCCCGAGGTATCTGAAGCAATATGAGACCGGTAGCTTACGGCACTGAGTTCCACATTCAGAAATTCAAATGAAGGATATGACCGAAATTCTCAGTAAGCTCCAGGTTTATATAAAACATGAATCTGCTCTATTTATTTGTGACATATATCACGTATAAAAATATAGCATACACAGGAGAATGATCAACAAAATAAATAGATTAATTAAAAGAAATTAAAGCAATTAAAATGATTCAGGATTTTGGTTAAAAAAACAGTAATTGATTTCTAAATTATTAAAAAATTATTGGAAAAGTGCATGGCTAGCACTAGCAACTTTCGTTAATAAAGAATAGCTACAACTAAGGTATAAAACTTTCTATCATGTTTGTTCTGAGAAAAAGCAGTGTTAATACTAACCTTCTCTTTATCATACATGTGCAAGAGGAGCCAGGTTTGTCTTGTCTTTTGGAACTTCCATTCTTCTGGGGTTTCAGACCAGCTGTAGTAAATTTAGAAAGAAAAAAAAAATTGCTTAAATGAAATACTGCGGGATCAAAACATCCATTATTCATAAAATATTTCCCGCAGTGACTCCAGGTGACTTTGAGGTTCATGACGTTGTGTGAAACGGACACTAACACACATTGTGTGCGAGTGGCACAACAGAACCCAAGGGTTGGCCACCTGGTCGACCCACAACAACCAAGTGCCCCAAATCCCTCCCCCAGCTGCAGGGCTACCTCCAGGAAGGTGGAGTAGAGGAGAAATCACATTTGAGTTTCAGAAAGGTGATATTTCACAATAAAATGAAAGTCCTATGAAATTAAGCAGCCTCTCAAGGACTGGAAGGAGCGATTGGTTCTAGAACAGACCCCTCCGCAATGGCCAAAGCCCATCACGGGTGAAGTCCGCACTGTCCAGAGGCGAGAAAATTCATCTTTCAGCAGCAGATGTTTTAAGGTTTGGGTTTGCTTAAAGGTGTGACTTAAATCTTGACGTTTACAGGATAGAAAAATGCTTTTTATGTCTTGCTCCCACCAGAAATTCATATACCAATATTCAGCTGGAAACTTCAGGTTTAGGAGTGAGCGGGTAGAACAAATTATTAACATCTACAAATGTTCTCGAGCTGTTTAGCCAACATTGCCAACATTTTAGCCAACATATTTTAAATACACAATATTTTAGCTGGGTTAAAAAGGTACATTCACGTACACCTTGAACGTGATTTTCAAGATGGTATATTCTGCTTTAGAGGAAGAACGAGACATTAATTTCTACAAACAAATGAGCAAAGTAGCAAATCACGCTATAAAATTAAGACTGCTTTTTAAAAAATGTGCTTGAAAATTAGCATCTTAATGTGTACAAAATCTGTCAGTACACTGAAATACCATTTCAATATTCAGAAGCAAATATGTGAGGAGAAAAAAACCAGAAAATTTCACACTTATTTGATTTTTCTCTAAAGAAAAACAAGTTTCCAGAGGGTAGCATGCAAGATGCCTTTTATGTTCTGGCTTGTTTTACGCAGCAACAGAGAGCACAGAAATCAACTGAAAGGCGGCTGGGTATGAGAATTAGTATTGTTTAAACACTGTCAAGTCTAATAAAGCAAAAGAGCCCTCATATTCGGTGAATGCTGCACCAGCAAATACATTGTTCCATCAATTCAATGAAGAGAGAAAGAAACCAAGAGCACAAATTTGCACAGAAGAGTTTCATGGAATTCTCTGCAGAAAACCCAAAGGAAAAAAATTATTGTCTTGACTTTTAAATTTAGGATAAAAAAATAGCAGCAACAACTCACTGGGGTCATTGCTGCCTAAACTCCATAAAAACATCTGTAACCGACCTGTAAGGTAAAAATCAGACAAATAATAGTAAACCAGGAAGGGCAGACAAACACTAACAACCACAATGTATCATATTTTGCATGTTCAAATTAAACCCACAAATGAACTGATTTAGAGGTCTCTTTCGGGACACTGTGAATAAACAGGCAAAAGTTTACAAAACAAATACTGCACAAAAGCAGGAGCCCAAAAGGTGACTGCCAAAAGTTACAGAATCAAATAAAAAAAATTATGGGAAAATCACCCTTCTCCCATCACCACCAACCTAGAAACCAAAGTACTTGCACAATGAAGGTCACTAAACTGTGTATTTATACATTTGTGATTATATTCACTGGTTCGACACACCACACAGTACTCTGAAGAGTTTATTCTCTGCTAATTTTATGTTTCTCTCATTTATGCTACCACCCGAGTACTCTCAGGCATTAACTTGAACAACACAGCCTGATTTCACTAATCTCCTATAAAGCTATAGGATGTTAAAATACCTTTATTACCCAGTTTATAAACAACTGAGACCAACAAATGAGTGCACGATAAGGTTAATTGCTCTTATTAGCCTATTACCAAAACCATATGCTCTCTTCTGCACGTTAAGGCAAGTCATTACGCTCCTGCATCCAAGATCCCACGTCGCCTCTCCCTCTGGGGAATTCTCTTCTAGGAACAAAGTTCCTCTTCCTGAAAAGTTTTGCTCTTTATACGCTGTAATAATTCATATAAACAACAAATAGTTTAACTTAATCAACCGCATAAAGTACTTTTGTGCCCATTATAGCACTGGAGCCCCACAAACTGGTTTTTTTTCTGTTTGTGCTCTGTCCTGTCAGAAACAAATGCTAAATGAGAATCATAAAAAGAGGAGGAAATTCCTTAACAGACTATGGGTGTGCTCATATTTTCAGAAAACGCTCCCAAGTTTTCAGCTGGCACTTTATCCATGGTTCTATCAATTCCTGTTTCTCCTTCTCCAGGAAAACGGTCCTTCTCTTGACCCCAATTCCTATCAAATTGTGGGCAAAACACTCACGATAAGGGATGCACAATCTTTAAGACAGATAACGTGGCAGTCGCTTCCCGAAACTGAAACCCCCAATAGTTATTAAAATAGAAGTTTTCCACTGAATCCTATGACCATGACAGCTTTTTTCCTACTCCTGTGACAGCTTTAAGCCCTATGGAAAGTATCACTCCATGACGAAGGGAGAGGGGGTATCTCCTTTTATCAGAATGACACAACCAGTACATTTTTAGCAATGCTCAACTTTGAAACGACAAAAGTTAAAGCTTTGTAACACAAGGGAGGTCCCATTTTGCTGTTTATATGCAGATAAGCTTCCTTGACATACTACAGCAGTAGAAAAGGCTGTTCCTTTGAGTGATTAAATATACAGAGTATATTACGGCTTAAAAAAACCTTTTAAAAGACAATCACAACCTCTTTCACAGTTTGAATTACTTTGGTAGCCTTTAAAAGTATCTATGTCCAGATCTAATATAAACTATGGAATTGGATGAAAAAAATACACATGTATAAAACATGTATTTTTCTACTATGCCTCGAGCTAATTTTCACTATATTGTACAAACACTAATTGCCTTCTTTACACAGTTCTTGTTTGAATCTCTCTTACGAGCTCATTGAAAAAACACATTGGTTGACTTTAGTTAAAGAGAACTTTTATGTTTGTAGAAATGATCTTCCTCAACGGCTTTGAAACTGAAGATACAGAGGAAATGAATGAAATTAATCAAGTGCCGTAGGGAATTTTACATTTGGGCTTTGGGTTTCTAGTGTGAGAGTCTCATGTGAAAATGCCGCCCCAGATTCTCACTGGTCCATCTCCTAAATGACTTTTAGTCTCTGCAGTCGAGTAATCTCACACAAGTCTACTCCCAAACCATGGGAATTAGGGCAGCAGGAGGAGGCGAAGAGAAGACAAGCGGTAGCGTGTGGGGCAAGAGCTCTCTGGGATGCCCCAGTAGAAAGAGAATGGGAAGGGAAAGTGGTCAAATTGGTTCCAGAAACACAGTAAGAGAAAACCATTATTGTTACAAATTGGATTCTGGAAGACGACACAATGCATCTGCTCAGAGAACTGGCCGGGACAACATGCTACGAAGCTGTCCCAATTAGTAAATAATCCCCCTCGTGTAGAAAAGCACTACTCTGGGAACCATTTTATTCATTCAACTGACAAGATCATTGGGTAGGAGACAAGCCTTAAAAAACTAGGAAGAAATAAAGACATGTGGCTGCTGAGAACCTTCCAGAAGCCAGGAGAGCACTGCCGCAAGGGCATCTGCGTGTAATTTTGGGCCACCGACTGTCCAACCCACCTGGGATGCACCTTCCAGCCTGGATATCTGTCCACGGGAAAGCAGACTGGCACCAAATCTGGATTTCTCCAGCAGACAGCCCAGGCTGAGTATCAGGGAATTGATCTGAAAGGTTTCTCCAGCCCTGAGGTCAGCGTGAAGCCTCCCCTTGCTCTCCTGTGATTTACCCTTAGGTCTCGTTCTCCCAAGCTCCACTCAATCTCCAAGTTGTGCCAGAGCAAGCGATCTGGTGGATTACACCATGTCCAAGGCTACAATGAAAAGGTCTATTGAAAAAGTTAAACGCAGTGTCCTACCAACACTATATAGAAATTACCACATTCTTCTCACCCTGCTTATCTGGGTACTTTTCTGTTTTGACACACTTGAATATTCATCACCCTGAAACCTGCCCTTAGGGATGACCCGTGTTCTTCTACACAGAAGGCTGAACAGAAGTTACGGCACACGACCAAGGCTTAAAGGAATCCAACGAAGCCCTTTATTCCCCAAGAGCTCTGCAAACAGTGCAAAAGGTGCCATTTTGGCACTCACTGCCCTACCCGTGAAACGTGGATAAGAGGTGCTTCCTCAACAAAAAACAACCCCACTCTACAAAATTCCCTTGAAGACATTTAAAGCCTTGCTGGAACACTTGGCACTCGAGTGGCTTGCTGTAATAGTTCACGATGCAATAGATAAAATAGCAGTGACTTTAAAATATGATGCACTTGGGTTTAAGGCGCATTCACTGCCCTTATGTGCCCTGAATTCCGAAGCTCTGGATCCGGTTATCAGGTCATTCCCGCGGTGGCTGTAACCAAGAGGGGAGTGTGGGAACCTGGCACCTCACCCAGGCTGCTGGAACCCCTAGAAGGAGCAGAAATTCAGCATAAACACATTCTTGTGGGAGAAGAGCTGTTTTATGAATGGAGGTTATATACGGATATATAAAAAATATATGGATGTGGATGGAAGTTTTATATATGCCTTATAGTGCATATAGTGAAGGAGGAATCATAATTTTTTTGTCTAGTTAAAACACATACAATTATTTAAAAGGTAATGTCAAAGTCTTTATTTTTATTGGGGGTATTCACAATTTCTTCTAGTTCTCTCAGGGGCATTTAAAATTAATTTAATTTTTAAAAGACAGTTTTTGAACGTCTTTGTCAACACCCGCATGCCCAGAACACCGCCTTGCGCTGCGCTTCGGTGCTCAATGCAAGATAAGAGGAAACCTCATTTCAAGTGTATGTGATGCTGATGTTCCTCATTTGGAAAAAAAAATATCCAAAATTTAAATTCTAAATAGATTTTCAAAGATGTGACCAGAACGGCTGTAGTTAAGATCTTAGACACGCTAACCTGTGCCAGGACTCAAGATATAGATGTAAGAGAGAGTCACGGCCTTTATTTTTAACTTTTTCTCGCATTATGGATGACCCTGTTTATCTCTCAGCTCCAGTTCCTGGAGAAAGTTAATGCATTTATACTGATATTCTTAAATCCAACTTGGAAGCTAATTAAATTATGACTCAGATAAAGGTTTTCCTTATTTTCCTGGAAGAGAAGAGACACTAATTGAGCTCTTTTGCCAGAAGAAAACTTTCTAAAATTGTCAACAGATTTTAGAATCAGTGCCACATTTTTGGTTGAAAATCCTGGCACCATTTCTCAATCTGTGGTTTAAAAACAATTTTTAATATATTCTTCCATCTGGTTTAGACACAGCGTAATGACTAAAGACTTGTGAAAAGGCAAAGGGAGGAAGCTTTTTTTCCTTCTTTTTTTTTTTAATTTAGGAATCACACATGCAGGAAGAAATAAATGTGCTTTTTAGTGTCCCATTTTTGTCCTGGTGTCCAATATAAGGGCAGATTGTAGCTGATCGCTTCTGCACAGCGAACCACACAGCTCACAGGATTTTCTGAGAAAGTATTTATAAAGCAAAAGGAAAGGGCCTTTGTGCCTTAAAGCAAAGCTTTGATTAAATCTACATAAAACGTTTATCACGGCATATTATTTATTATATGTACTTTTATCACTTGCCATTGTTAGTACCGTTTTATATTATGTTTGCATCCTGAAGCTGCAGCCAAGCCAGAAACCCCCTTCCTCCCCCCGACAGACACCGCTCAAACGCGACGCGAGACCTTCCCTTGAGGAGCCTGGAGTATAAACAGATGAGACAGACGATAAGTGGAAAGGAAAGTTGACCCAGAAAACTCTCACAACGCCTCAAAATCCTCCAGCAGGTCACGGGCAGAGCCCCTACACCTTCTCTATTGTACCATACACGTAGAGTATCTTACTGCCATTTCACTTCTCAACTTTCCATAGACACCAACCGACCTGCAAATGGCAAGACCATTCCACTGGGGGAAAAAAACACCTTTACAATTAGATTTTTTAAAATTCTTTTCCTATTTAGTGGCTGATATCCATATTAGCCTGCCTGCAGCAAAATCACATTTTGATCTGAAAATATATATAGCAGCAATAATACGCTGAGAACTTTCTGTTGTTTTCAATAATAACAGAAAGGTCAGCAGTAGGCTTGGAAGACGACAGCTAAAATTACTATATTACTAAGCTGAACGTGGCTTTTATTTTACATATGTTCATAGAAAGAAGACAAAGCAGGAGCTGAATTTTCACAGAAGAAGAATAAAAAAAAAAGAATTTGAGCCCTTTGTAGCAAATCTGTTCTGCTCCTGCAAGGAATACACAAGAAAGCTCTACCCCAAGGCCATGCTGGTCCCATCTCCTCTCCAGATGTCCAGCTTTTCTTGCACTTCATTCTGGTCACACCGATGCCCAGACCAGAAACAAGGGAAAGGAAAAATGAAAACAACTGTTTTGCCTCCCTCCCATGAAGAACGTGCTGGGGGGTACGAGGAGATAAAGAGGGCCCCCACGGTCTCTATGAAAACTGTGTTAAGAAGCCCAGCTGCAAGGAAAACCATTTTCAAAAGCTGGCAACAATCCATTCATATAAACGCTTTCTGATGATCAGATGAGGGATATGCTCCCAGGCCCAGAGAAAACAAACACGGTCACTTGTCTTCTGTCTTACCATTACACCAGACACCATCCAACCGGGGCGCAGAACACCCCGGCCAAGGCACGGATTCAAGCTTGGTTGCAACCAGTAGCTCGTTTGCATTGCTTTTTACATTTTAAATGAGCTTTTCAAACTTTTAAAGATCCTCCCTCCCCACATCTCAAAGAAGAAAAAAATCACAGAAGAGATTAAACAATTAAGGGCAAATGAAAAAGTTACTTTTTAAGCCTAAACTAATTGTTCATTCCCAAAGAGGGATGGGAAGAGCATGTGGATTGAAATTAGGCTGAAATCCCTGTTTGTGACTCTAATCCCACGCTGGGAGATGACCAGGTCCCGGGGTGGTTCTCAGCTGGAGCAGATAATCACTGCATTTTACTGCTCCCCGGGGTAAGCAACGCGAGCCCTTTCTAGGCAGATCTAGAAGATCCAACTCGATGGTTCACTGCCACAAAACTACCACAGTAACACCTCCTCATGGGGAACGGGGCGTTAATATACCCATCCAGCATCTCTTGTTGGTTTTTATACCCCGATTTGGACACCCCCCCCCCTACAAGCTGCGTTCGTTCGACCTGTGGCAGAGAGATGAGGAGAGCCTCGAATCCCCAAAGGTGTGAGCAGCCCCTTATAGCAGGATCCACTCCTCTTTTTGTGGAAGAGCTGTAAAAAGGGACAAGCCAACGAAAACACCACAGCGGCTGACAGCCCGCTCCTGTTTTCTGGATTTAGCTGGTCTGGGCTCCTCCTCTAACGCCCCGTGATGTCCATTCACTACGAAGGTTTTAAGTCACCTACGCTTAAAGAAACTCATCTGCCAAGTACTGCTTCCTGCAGATGGCTTTCATTCCAATCCAATTTTATTCACATAAAAGCAATTACTAATACCTTTTTGGGCATCACCATATTAAGAAATGTGTGAAGCAGTTTTATTAAGGATCCAGTTTTATTATTTCAAAAATATTGCTTGTTATTCTAACTCTGGCTAGGAAGCCTTGACGGCTCCCTGGAGCTAATTGATTAATAACCATTGCCAACTGCATTTTAAATTTTAATTTTGGTTTTGGCGGACTAGACTAAATGATTCCCTAGAGCTACAAAACTACTCTCCACTATTTTGAGTATTTGGGCATTGGATGAATAGTTTAAATGTGTTTGAGGAAGTGAGCAGCAGCGTTAATTCTCCTAGATTGACATTTTATGACACAGAGAAAACATAAAACCTTCTTTTTTCTGCCGTGTCAACATGGCCTGAATGGAAGAAGATGGGTGAGTAGAAAATGCCTTTTCTGGAATCCTGAAGAGGGTTAAGGGGGGGGGATACCGGGATCGGGGGCATCTGAGGGCACCCATCTCCCTCCTCCTCCTGAGGCTGGGAGGAAAGAGCCACGCTCCACACTCACCGCCAACTCTATTTTATCCAAATAAAGTAAATAATCCCTGCGATCTGCTTTTAGTTTAAAAATATCAGCAGGTAGTTTGCTGTAATACCTATATTGCAGGTCATTTTAATTCCTTTGGTTTTATTTGACCTGAATGGTGCATGAGATTTACCCAAGGCAAATGGGAAAGGCCAAAGCGATGGTGTGAAGTGGAGACCGGAGGTGTCAGGACACGGCCCTGGAGCCTTCTGGCCTGTAATTCCACACTCCTGCTTCTGAACCTCCCGAACGAATCTCACAAGGGTTCCAAAAGTCATTTCAGAAGAAATAATATATTAAAGCTGCTTAACTATTTGATGAGATGCAACCTCGTTTGTATAATACCATGGACAGATGAAAGCTGGAGCTCAACGAGAAATATCTAATGACTACATTTAATAAACTCTTAAGAAAATTCATTTATACTAAATTTTATTTTACTGGAAATGGGAGTCATTAAGAAAGGATGCATTAAATTTTCTTAACTAGGTTTGGAAATAAAGATGTTATTTTACAGGAAAGAAAATCAGGCAAAGAAACTTTAACTATTTTTACCCCAATGTTTATGGATCTAACACATGTAATCTAGTTTGCCCCATCTGAGGAAGCGCTTGACAGCACTACGGTTAATTACTGCTAATACAATTTATAGCTGCAACAACATATATGCAAAAAATCATGAGGAATTTTAAAAATCCTACTGAAAAAATTAGAAATAAATAAAAGCAAACTAAACTTTGGAAAAAAAAAATCAATTCACCACAAATACCTAGGAAGCCTCCTCAAGCACATGAGAACGAGTCATCTCAAGAGCCACCAACCTCATCTGATACAGGATCATACACAGGAGAAAAATCTTATATATGACTGAGAATAGAAGTGCTGTCTGTAACCTCCAGCTGGCTAACTCAGGAGGTTTTGTTCCTAGTTTTATCAGCAGCAATAACGTGGAATAAAGCTGCCCTGGTCACTTGCAGCAAGACCACAAAGGACCTCAAGTGAAAGAAGACCTCAACCATGGAAGACAGAGACCTCTCCCAAAGCAGCTGGAAGGGTTTGGAACATTAAGCCATCCATTGCATGAACTCCTTCAAAATAAGGCATGGAGAAAAATCCTACAGGTCTGCTGGGACCAGACGTTGGGATGGGGCCAAAGAAAGCAGAGCCTGTGTTCAGATAGGAAGAAAGTTATGTCTAGTTCCCCTCCCGTCACTTGCTTGAAAGGAGACCTTTGGATAGTACAAGGACTTTGGTGAGTCACAAACTTCATCACTGTTTAATTTATCCATCTGAAAAATGGGGTAATATAACAATTTCTCAAAAGCTGTCATAACAAGAGTGAATAAATCAGTGTCAAAATATTTTTCATTTATTTTGTCAAAATACAGTCATGGTATGCTATCAGGAAAGGTAGTCTGGAAAAGCAAATTACCATTACTATGACGGGGAGAAGATAGGGAAAATATTTAAAAAAAAAACCCAAAAAAAACCCCCAAAATCCCTTAAAAGATGGGGATGGTCAGTCGATAACGTATTTTTCAGCTGCTCCTGTAAGTAATAGACATCAGATGAAAGGATCTGTGAATTCATGCTAATGATGCTATTAAATACAGTATTTCCCTATGAGAATGTTTGAACCAAATGCCCAAGTAAATATTTTGACAGCTTTGTTTCACGCTGAAAAAATGGTAGAAGCGCGAAGAGACAGAAGGTCTCAAAGTAAATCACTCCGCAGCTTTTACTGAAATATGCCCTGAGATGTGAACTTGTGACCTTCCATAAAATTAATTCGAAGATTTAGAAAGACGAATTATTTGATTTGGAGCCATACAGCAGGATTAGATTTTCCTAATCTATTTCTCCCTTTTTGTTAAATTTAGTGGCCATTTACGGTTATGGAAATTACAAGGAGAAATCTCTTCCCTCTGCCACGAGCGGAGCAGGACGATGGGCAGATTTAAAGAGACGGAAGAGCCACTGACTCCGACTGAGAAAGGTTTAGCATGAGCTTCCCTCGCTTTCTCCTCCTAAGCCGTACCCCCCAGCAAAGGGGGTAAGAAAGCTACTCCAAAAGCGCTTTCTATAAAAAGGAGTTTATCCAGAATAATAGGAAAAGCTAAACCGTACGAGGTTTGGTTCAGGGGTGTTAGTCCGGCTGCTTTTCCGAAGCTCAACTGAATGAGCGCTCACCGGTACGGCTGGAAAATCACACAATTCCTGACGGTTCTACAACTTCCTACTTCTGAATGAGCTGAAAATACCGCAGAGATATCTGCAGCATCGGAGAACTTCTACTTATAAATACACTTAAAAGTCTCAAACCCCAACATTTCAGAACCTTCAAAGCTCCTGTTTTGTCCCTAGAGACCGGAGTTGCTTACCCAGAAACTAGAAATGAGAAAAAAAATATCCAAAAAATGGATATTAGGAAAAATTTTGGCACTGAGAAGGTTATTGCACCTTGGAATGGGCTGCCCAGGGCAGTGGTGGAGGCACCATCCCTGGAGGTATTCAAAAGCCGGGTTAACATAGTGCTTAGAGACATGGGTTAGTGATGGGTTTTATCAGAGTTAGGTTGATGGTTGG
>JAOXJK010000069.1:1969685-1992675 GCA_025774025.1 Xenus cinereus
TGGTGGCCCCAGAGCTGGAGGCAGCACTGGGGGGGGGTCTCCCCAGAGCGGAGCAGAGGGGCAGAATCCCCCCCCTCATCCTGCTGCCCATGCTGCTGGGGATGCAGATGATGCAAATGTTGCTCAGAGATCAACAACAGCAAATAATCAAAGAATCTTAAAGAGTTAGCCGTGATGCTGTTCAGTCCCCAAAGGTGACATGGCTCCTCTCTCGTTCTCGATTTGTCACATCAACATTTATATAATTTGATTAAGTACTTGATATCTTAAGTGCACCATACCTTATGAACAGTAGGAATAGAAAATCTGAAATAAATACATGAAACCACCCGGACAATATTCCAGCGTTTTCTGCAGAGAGAAAATCCAATGTTTGGCTGCACGATCCAATTCCAGCTGGAGTCAGACCTTTCTGCACCTCAGGTGCTTTTAAGCATCAGCAGAGCCTTCTCTAACTCCCCTGCTTGGCCAAGGGCGAGATATCGTGAGCAGATCTTACACATTCATTTACCTAATGATTAATCTGAGGTGCAATTTCATAAATACTTTGAAGATTCCCGCTGCTCTACAGGCGGCCACGGGACCTATTCTGATGAGCAGCCCCAAGAAGACCAGTGATAGATCCTGGGGAATTCACACGGCACCCAAAACAGAGAGAAAGATATAAACTCTGCACACACGAGGCAAAATACATGGAATGTTCCCAAGCTGACAGCTTTATAACTCTAGATGGTTTTGCAAATGAAATCTGAACAAAAGAGCAGAGATGTTCTCGAAATCACTCAGCAATTGCTGCCTCGAAAAACCAGCAACCACCCCCTCCAGAGCTTAAGGAACGGGGAAAAAAACACCTGGATATTTTTTTTTTTTTGCTGTCGCTCTTTCAGCTTTATTTTCCTGTATTCTTGAATCTAACGATTGGGTTCACCCTGACGAACGCTGTGTAACCAGCTCTCAATCACATCAACTTCTCATACGTGGAGTGGAGTCGGAGAGCGGGTGACAAAGCGGGTTCAGGCAGAGGGCACAGGGTAAGCAGCTGCGAGGCCGTTTGAGCTGTCTATTGGCCTAAAAGCTTAATGTCGTTACCCAGAGCTCTGATTTCTTCCTCTCCCGCCCTCACACTGGAATATCCACATTATATGTAATAGAAATGATTAACTTACTGGAAGAAATACAGCCGCACGGTGACTGCGGCAGTGCAAGCAATGCGCTTATAAATGAGATGCTGTATATTTAGCTTGCAGTGAAAGATGACGCGACCCAAATACCTCTGTTTAGGCTCTAAAGAAAGCTTTCCTTATGAATAAAAGTCTCAGGTAATAGCTTCAGGAACAATTTAAAGCCACATAAGTTAGTACAGCCGCCAAAAGACACATTCTCCATTTTCTCCCACCTCTTCCTCGGGTTGGCACAAGCGTCTGCACAGTCTCGTGAACTCAGTTGGGTTAAAACCCACCTCCCTATCCCTCCCCCCCCAGGTTACTGTAAAACCAAACCAGCTCCTTAATTCCATTCACTGTGAATATTTCCACCGGTGAAAAGCGGAGGTGATGGAAAGGTGGAAGCGAGCGGCTGGGCAGCCTGTGAGATCCCGCTTTCTGCAGCCTCCGGCTGAAGATACTGTTCCTTAAAATAAATATAAGTGTTACAGACGCAATGTAATAAACATAAGTGTTACATACGTAATGTTGCTACGCGTATCCTGCCTTTTCAGTGCCGGGGTGACGAACTCCATCTCCCCAACTCTCAAATTATCCCAGATCTCTTGGGATTTGCTGTTTTTTAGGAGTGCCGTGCATTTCACGGGCTTGGGCTTTCAATTCTTTCCTTCTAATCTCAAAATGAGAGTAGAGGCCTGGGAGAGGCAGAAAACATGCTTTTTGCTTCCCAGGGCCTGACCTCGGGCTGCTCCCCCCGAAGGTCTCAGTAAAAAGGAAGAAGGACCCGCAGTGACTCAGGAGAATCATGTTTATGGGCAGGAGGGAGCGGAAGGAGAAGTGAAAGCACCAGAGCAGGAGGATGTGGTGGGTGCACGGGAGGACACCGCGGGGCAGGGGGGGACCCTGGGGCATAGATGGGGTAACACCAGGGGCAAAACAGGGCTGATGGACGTGTTAAACCACGTGAAATATCACACAGGGAGGGTGCAGTGGAAGAAAGGGAAACAAAGGCAGAAGGGGGACAAGTGGAGGACACAAAACCCTTGAGGACATAAGTAACAGGACTGGAACAGCTGTTCTTCCCCTACGGTTAGAGAGATGGTCAAGATCTTCCCAGACAAAGCCCAGGGCAGAGCAGGCAGAGAGAAACACCTCCAGATGAAGAGGGGGCAGCTCTCCCCGCTCGGTCCTTAACACCGAGGACAGACCCTGAGAAGGTCACCCAGAAGGCAGAGACTCTTCCTCAAAGTTAGGCAAACCCCAAAGCAGACAACAACAGGGCAGTATTTTTAAATGTATGATTTCCAATTTGTGATTTACCCCAAGACTGGCAATATTTTATACTTCATATTTTTAGTATTCAAACCAGGTCAGGCAACACTCAGTCAATCAGGAACCTGAGAGAATCCAACCGGAGCTGTCAGGTTTTCCACCTTCCCAAGTTCTATTCGCAGGGAGAAGATGCTTCGTAGCTTCCCGCATTTTAGAACGAGTGAGAAAATCTCCTTCACTTACTGTCAGTGGTCAACCAACACAGGAGAAGCAATTTTTCTTGCTTTTCTTGCAAAAATTCATGGGTTTGCTTTGCTAATTCTGGGATGGGCAACGGTAGCGGTCGATTATTAAACTGCGGTAGTTTGACAGATGATGACTGAGTTCAAAATAATATTTCACTTTTATTATTTAGCTGATTAAATAAACAAATGCTACCATCTAACAATAACCCATACCCGTAACTTCATTAAGATATCTGATCTGATAAAGAAGATCAGTTATCCTCAGGTATTATACGAATGCAAAGCTATGACAAGATGTGGTCGGGGCAGTTAGAGACAGAGGAGAAGACACGCTGCCACCCTCTGTCCTACCCCTTTGTGTTGCCCCTGGGAGTCACGCCGTACCTGAAAGCATCATCAACTGCAGGAATTACTCAAAGCAAGTGGCAGCTCCCTGTTAAAAGTTAAACTTTTTCAAAGGGCTGATGGTTATGTCAACAGAGCAGAGAACACCCGCCGGGGTCTGTAACCCAGCAGGGATACACCCTGCGATGCCCTGTACAGCCACAACAGAGCAGAGCCTAAGTACCCATCAAAAACTTAGCACAAAACCTATAATTTGGTCTGCTTAAAAACTTAGTCGTAGGGAACGTGCAAAAAGGTATTTTACATGCCTGTGTGTCTGAGCACACTCCCGTTTTTAGCTACCCAGCAGAAAACAGTGCGGAAAGGGAGTTCCCAGCCTCAAGAGCAGGAGGAGGGATGGGATCGAAGAGTCAGGATTTAAACACCAGCCACTGAGACCGAGGGTGATCAGGCATCTAATCCAAACACCCCACTACAAAATACAGAGAATTTCCACCTGGGACTGTTTTTATCTAGCGTCGGGACAGAAGAGTGCTCTGCCTTCTGCACCCACCCGCTGAGAAATGCGCTTATCTCCAAATTGAACTGATGTCCCACCGTCAAAAACATAGAGCTCATAGAAAAGTAACCCAGCAGAACAGTGTGTCTGCAGCAGAAGGAACCACTCACGTCTGACACACTGCTGTGCCCTTCTACAGGGGAAAAGAAAATGAGCAAGAACTCCCATGGTTCGGCTGCTTTATGCAGAACTAAAATTAAAAATATTGAAAAATCAGTAAGCTAAGCTTTATTCAACTTTGCCGTGAAATTGCTCCATCTTTCAACCTTATTTCCTCATTTAAATGTTACGTAAAGGTATACTGATTTCACTCAATACCGACAGACTAACAATACACTGTAATTTTAACTATTCTTTATATTTTCAGTTCCTTCAGAAAAAAAAAAAAATCCACATTACCAGCATTAGACAGCTCCACAATTTGACTGGTCCTTTCCTAGTGAATTATTACACTTTTAATCATTTAAAATAATTTAAACATACAAGTGCGCTATTTTAACGTGAATGCACACAGCAGGAAGAATTATCCACATTGCAAAAATGTTCGTCTGACTAATTTTCATTTTATTTGACCAAAGTCCTTGGGGTCATCGGTACAGAAGTAACAACACAGAAAAGTGTTCTGGTACAAAATGTCTAATTCTTCAAACATTAGGTTAATTTGTTTTCAAAATCTAGACCAATATTTGATGAGTTGAACAAATATTTGGAATGCAGTTGGTTGGTTATCTACTTAGAAAGAGAACAAATTTATTTAAAAGGACTTTTTCCCCCTTTGGTCACCACAGAGCAAAATTCACAAGATTTTTAGATTTTTTCTGCCTGGTTTGGAATCAGACCTTTCCTGAAAGGTTATCGCTGGAAGGACACTGGTGGGAACTGGGAAATGCTTTAGGAATGGGAGCGCTTCAATGGGAAAGAACAAATACACTGTAAGGGCTAACATGGCAAAACACTTCATCTCCTACTTAAATGAGCAGAGTTAGTTCAGGTACTAATTGTTGCAACTAATTAAATGCCGCTCAGGTACGTCAGGAGCTTTATTAAAGCGCAGGTATTTCTGTGGGATAAATTTTCAACGGGATAACACCTATTCTTACAGCAGCGGGACGTGTCACTGTAGGTGAGAGGAATAAACGCTTGACAGCAGAAATATTCCTATTAAAATCTGTGCAAAATTTATGCCAGGCTGAAAAAGACAAAGTCTAAAGAAGCGAAAAGCGTAACCATCTCAAGGTTTATCTTCAGTTTAAAACTGGCAGTATGATCAAAAGACTGGAAAAGAGTTGTTATTAGCAAATGAGTAATTAACCTGGCATGGCTCCTAAACGGCTCACCCTATAAATTTATTAGAAATAAAAGCCAAAAAATAACTTTCTAATACAGTTCCTCTTGCAAGTGATTGTCATGGTCTTTTAAGCATTTTTATCTATTCAAAGAGTAGATCTACTGCCAAACTGTTTATCTTTCCTTTTAAATAAAATTAAAAAAAATGCTTTAAATCCCACATGGAGAGGTGTCAGAAACAGAACCCACAGAAGAGAGCACAAAAGAGACTTCTGAAATCCTTCCCCCCCAATAAAAGCCTTAAAACTTTCATTACTCTCTTTTTAGACTAAGGTTTGGTTTTGGAATCCCATCCAATTAGGCTTAATGTTCCTGGTACCGTAATGACTTAAAATATGAATTATTTTTGTAATTCTGTCCAAACACCTTTAAACAGTCACTCTTCTTTACAAAGTGAGGCAGCTCCAACACAGACACCAACAGCACTTCCAAAGTCCCTCTGAGGGACTCGCCGTTTGTGAGTTCTGCTTTAGCACGTGTTCAGTACAGAAAGCTATTTAAGTGCTGCACAATAAAAAACCCAGAAACACATGGTTTCAGCACGTTTGGAAGCAAAGTCATAAAAACGGTCTTGTTTCGGCCAAAGTGCAAAAATTTACACCCAACAAATGTTGCAAATAGGAAGCTGCAAAATCCACTACAAAGATAGAAAGTTTTGTCGCGTTTTTGTGGCTCTTTCTGCAGACCGATAATCAGAATTTAAAAAAAAAAAAAAACCAACCTAGAGGATAAAATCCCTCACTTTTGCTTGGTCGGCGGGGTTTTGCGGAGCTGTTTGTCTCCACGAGAGACAAGCACCACCGGGAATGAGCCCCAGCAACACCTCGGTACCTTCGTTAGCACCAAGCCCGGAACACGAAGGGCTGCTCAAGAAGTGGAGGGAAGGGGATTGATGGTATCGGTACAGGCAACTCGTTTAAAAAGCTGTAGTGGTTCCACAGTAATTAATAACTTCTTGGGATAATTGTTCACAGAGCATTTGGCTTGTGGTGATCTTGCAGAAATGAGTAATTAGAAACTATTACAATAAAACTCAGATGGCTTTGCCAGAAGAAGTGTTGGGCAAAGCATCATCCTTTGGGAAGAAATGGTGGGCGAAGGTGTAAAGCTGCACTCCCACCAGTTCTTCTGGAAACTCTGAGGTGGGGACACTGGTCTACACACACGCGCCCGGGTGGTTCTGCAGTTGCGTGGTTGTTCAATGTCCGTGTCCAGCAGGGCAGGTACCACTGAGGGTTGGAAGTTCTCCATGGTTAGGACCAGGATCACCATGATGTAGGATTGGGCTTCTTGGTGCCTCTCGCTAAGGGCAGAACGGTTCGGTTTTGGCAGAGCTGAGTATCGCCGTACTGGTTGGTTTGATGCTGGTGTCTGGTGACAGGACAAGGGGCAACGGGGACAAACTGGAACATGGGAAATTCTGTCTCAACAAGAGGAAAAGCTTCTTTCCTGTGAGGGTGGCAGAGCCCTGGAAGAGCCTGCCCAGAGAGGTGGTGGAGTCTCCTTCTCTGGAGATACTCAAAGCCACCTGGACGCGTCCCTGTGCAACCTGCTGTGGGTGGACCTGCTCTGGCAGGGGGTTGGAGTGGATGGTCTCCAGGGATCCCTTCCAACCCCCACCATTCTGTCATTTTGTACGATGCCTGGATGGTCTGGGGAGCTGTTGGCACAAGATGTCAGTAGGATGGGCTGGTTTAGGCTCTCCAGCTTTGTCTACTCAAGACCAGCGCTCCTTCCTTCCCAGCTTTTGAGTGAAGGGAACAGAGGAGGGGAAAGCTGTAAAAATACATCTAGGGAAAACTTGTCCTAATAATTCAGTTTTGAAGGCTCATACAGCTCCCATGGCTGACACAAAATCACTCACAGTTGGTAATTAAAAACTGTAACTCAACAGATAAAAAGTGTTTGTAGGCAAAAACCACAATCAGCTCCTCCCTCCCAGTTTGTAAAACCATCTGGGAAGGTCTGAACTTCTACATTGGCTCATATTCTATCTGAAGGCATCTCGGTTCGAATGGCTTCCTCCTTGCTCCTTGATTAAAGATAACGTATGGGACTTCACAAAGAAATGAGTCTCTCCAGAGAATCGCTGCACGTTGAGCACTGAATCGCTACAGAAACCTTTATCGGGGTCGTTAGTGAAATGCTTCGTCTAAGGCAGACGCCGAAGGAACCCAACAACCACCACAAGTGGGAAAGAAGAATTCAGACTCCCTGGGATCCAGTTTATCAAACACTGTTCTAATCTGAGAGTTCAAGAATGAAAGGAAACATTAGCATTTTTCTACTTTAAGAAAGAGGGGGAAAACAAAAATCTCTGAATCCAACTCTGTTGTTTTTTTTTTCCTCAGCACCGGATCCGTTACACCAAGTCGCCATAAACCTGTATATTCCTGGTTACTGAAACACTGGAGGTTAATACAGGGGGAAAAATGCACCTAGAAAATCAGAGTTTATCTGTACTTTTCTTACAATGCAGATGACATAATGCAATAAATTGCATTTTTTTCATTTTCAGTATTTTCTCTGATATAGTTTCTTCCTCCTGCTTTGATTTACAGGATAAAACCCCCAAAATGATAAAAATACGTTTCTATTTTAGTCTTTTTGGGTTTGCTCTACTTTTTTTAATTACCTTATTGGGCCTTAAATCCTAGGAATTGCCTTGCTCTGTCCAAAAGAAAAAACTAAAACGCTGTTACGTACACACGCAAAAAGAACTTTTAGTATTTAAACCTTTTAGCTCCAAAATCAAATGTGCCCAACGGAACACAGAAAGGCACCAGCACCAGGCACACATTTCAAACACTTTACACGAATGATCAAAGGAAAAAGGGCAGAAATCTAAAGTAAAGCTACTTGCCTGACAGACCCTTTTGGGGTCTGTCTTTTGGGTGGGATAAACACGTTTCAGACTGTGCCTCTAACGTGACATTTTAATGGCGTGAGAACTACAAACAAAACTTCTCAAAGATAGATAATAAACTCTGAAGTCTGCTATAACATGTAAAGGACCAAAGAAACAGATACACGTCTTGGTGGACACCACACAGCAGTCCTGGTGATGGATGCTACGGAGCTGGGAACGTTGACGCTTCTTCTGGACAATGAAACAAACCCCCAGAGAGCAGCAGGGGGGAAGCAGCCAAGTTTAACCGCCCTCTTCGGGCATCGGGATCCTATAAATACACCCGCAGCATCCAAACAAGCTGCGACTGTCATTCCCCTTGTCAGAAAATGATTAGTTGCACTACGCTAATAATACACTCCGAAACCCCGCGGAATCAAGAATCCAGTTTCATGTAATAATTCCAGAATGTGATTCCACATTTCGGTAATAACGTTTTGCTGTAAATGTGCAAGAAAGATGTGTGCTGGGTAACGCCGAGCCAGAGAATGACATCCAACCCAGTTAGCAGCAAGGGCAGGGGAGGAGGACACGGGAGGACACGGATGGAGGTGCCGTGGCTTGCGCCGATAAAGGAGCTGCTGGAACCACCCCTGGCATGAGCTCATGATGTTCTGGGAACACAACGCCAGTGCAGAAGTGCTTAAAAAAAGAACCAACAACAGAGATTCCAGTTGTTCTGCTTGACTCAGAAAAAAATATATATATATATTATCATTTACACTAAAATCTTTGTCTTCATTTGTATCATGAAGAGTACAATATACAATATGTTATCAGAAGAAAATCACGTCACAAGAAAAATCTCTTAGAATCATAGAACTGTCCAGGATGGAAGGGACCTTTAAATCATCTAGTCCAACCATCAACCTAACTGATAAAAGCCATCACTAAACCGTGTCACTAAGTGCTATGTCAACCCAGCTTTTAAATACCTCCAGGGATGGTGCCTCCACCACTGCCCTGGGCAGCCCATTTTCATTTAATTTAAAAAGAGACAGAACTGGGCCAGTTTGATATACCATCACGACTCTGCTCTGTTTATCAACAAATACCACGTACTACAGCCTATAACTCAATTTTAGGAGTATATTATCTAGCAGTCTCATAATTAAGATCATTTTTGCTACTGGAAATGATATAAACTTGGACAAGGATAGCATTCAGCGTTATCAAACGGGAGGCATCAGAGTTGTGATTTCTAGGCACAAGTGGTAATTGGCTTGGAAGGCAAAGTTCAAGAAAACAGTAATACTCTTGTGTATTAACAGAAGGGCTGTTCTGCTCCGCAGCGCGCTACCCAAGACCGTTTCCTTCCTTAATATTAAAATTCTAATCAGCCTTCATTTCATCTACAGAAATTTATGACCTAGTCCAAGTCCTGTGTGGAGCCTTAGAAACAAACAGCCTTGGAATATGAGACCCAGCATGTTATAAATTCTTCATTCAACTATTAAAAAAAAAAAAATAAAAATCCATACAGGCACAAGTAGAGAATGTTTAAAACACGCCGAGTTCCACACTGTGCAACAAGGAGAAGTACCACAAGAAACACTGCAAACGCCTCCGACCCTAAACGCAGCTGCATTAATCACAGGTTGGATGTTCAGACCCTAGATATCGGGCGCTGAGGAAACTGGGCCCACTGTAGGTGGAAGGAGAATGGATAACCGTAACCACAAAAAGGGATTTTTTTACCAATTTTGAGTTAAGCCTTCCGCGGGGCATTTGCTAAGAGCAACGTGTGCCAGAAAAGCTGAGCACCTTCCCCCCAGCTAAAGCCGGTGCCTTGGGCGGGAGCTGTGGTTGAGGGCTTGCAGAATACTGAAAAATAAGCTGTTGCTTCTAAACAGAAGAAAGCCGTTAGCTCGCTCAAACCCTGAGCCGGTTTTCTCTTTCGCTCCCCAAGAGACGCTTAGCTCTGACTGGAGTATCAGATCTCAAAATTGAGCCAACAGCAAAGGAAAGGGAAGTCTGGAAAAGGGAACGAAAGCGTGTTTACTCTGCAAGGTAAATTGGGGAAACGGCCAGAAGGGCACAATTATAAATCTAAACGCTTCGGCCTCCAAGCAAAACATTAAAACATCGAGCTCGAGCTTCCAAGAGCCCTAACAAAGCCTGAGGAGCACAGCTCTGCCAGGCCGCGTCCAGCCTGCCTGCCTCCACGCGGCTGGGAAGGAGGTACTTACGGCAAAACGAATGGGTGGGCTACCAAGGACTGTGATGTGGCAACGACAATCTCACCACTTCCTCCGCCTTGCAAAATCCCTTCCCTCAGACCAACAGCCTCAGCCCACCTCCAGCTTCTCCTTTCGTGGGCTCATCATCCTTCCTCCTGTCTCCGCTCGACACCCCTCACCTCTGCGATGCCGATTTAACTACTAAAAGATGGAAAAACGGCTTCTCCTGTTCCACCTGCCAACGCCCCTGGGCCGCAGCGTTGCCTCCAGACACCAAAAATCAACTTGTAAACGCGGAAGAGCTGCGCTGTCTCCCACCACGCTCCGAACCAGCTCAGTGCATTGCGCTGGGAGAGAGGGGAAATGGGAGGAGGAAGAGAAACCTCGCTGGGTCCACGCACTTCGGCAGCGAGCAGAATCGCATCAATCCATCAAGCCAAACTGCATCTTCGCCGTAAGGTCATTTTCAGTGTTTGAATGCAATTTCCTCGATGCTTTTCCAGCCTGTAAGATACACCCGGCAATGAGAAGTGACTCCACAAATGCCCTAAGACCAATCCACCTGCCTTTTATCCAAACAAAAATGTTGATTTTCCAAGCCCAGCGCCCCGCAAACGCCGCACCGAGGTGCTGCAGGGGCTGCCTGGATTCCCCGCTGCACCCATCGAGCAACAGCCCCAAAATATACCAGGGAAAGGATCCCAGCCCTCCGACCTTCCGTCATGTGTCTCTCTGAGCATCTATGAATAAATAAATAAGAAAATTAACAAAATGCCACCGCAAACTGTCAACTCCAAAAACCGAAAGAATGTAATTAGATCATGAAGTTTGTAAGCTTCATTGCAAAAGATTTTACAAATTAGCACTTGTAAGATCTTCATTTATGGAACGAGTAACAACAAACACCTCACGGGACACACACCGGGGATTTAGAGGGACTGTTGGTGATGGGGTAAACATGCAGGACACCCCCCCCATGGTGATTTTCCATTTTTTCTGATATGTCTTAATTATTTGTTTTTTGTAACAGTCCACAGCCACGGCAAAGACTGTTTTTCATGGGTTTGGTTTTTTTTTTTAATTTTACATTTTTAAAAGCATGCCATCAAATAGATGAAAGGATGGGGCACAGCGTTTATTCTGCCTACTTGCTCTGGATTAAGTCACTCTTAAAGAAATAATTTTTAAAAACCAACAAATAATCCCCTGCTCAACTGATAAAAAGAGCAGGGAGTTGACAGGAGCGGAACATATGAACCTTGAATTGAAAAGTTTAGTGCTATATTAAAGTTGTGTTATAAAAACCTTAATTTCCCTGACAAGACAACAAGTTACGTGCAAAGGCACTAAACTCCGACACTAATATTTGCGGTGATTTTTTCTGCGGTGAGCAGACACATTGGCTACAAGACAGCAGGGAGGCAGCAAGAACGTGCCACCACAAACGCTGCCCGAGCGACCGAAATCTCGCATTTGGGCAGATCTACTGTGATTTATGCATCAAACCATTAACTGGGAAGCACATCGAGCCAGGCCTGTCAGTCCTGAGATTTTCTGGTGATTCGAACAAGGCCAGAGAATAAGATAAGCATCTTTACAAATCCCCTTGGCTTTACTTCAAATGCAGGAGCTGGTTTCTCAGCTGCGCAGGGGCCAGGAGTCCCCGTAAAATCCCATTTTCAATGCAAAAACCAACCCAGTTCTGCTCATCATCCTCCCCGCCCCAGCCCGGCTGCAGCAGCAGGTTTTTGGGAGCTCGCTGTACAACGTGCTGTTATTTTTCTAAGAAATTATATTTTGCCTCAGAGCTAGGCTTATCTTAGGAACAACCTATCATTTTTTATTTTGTAAAAAATTGTGTGTTTTTAAAGTTTACGCTAACAGAGTATTTTCATTGGCACTCACGAGTTAAAAATTACTCCAGCTTTTTTTGCAGGTTGGTTTTTTTTTTTTTTCCTTTTTAAATCAAGCTGGTAAGCACTCCCAGTTTACCAGTGCAAATCAGCTTAATTTGCTGAGGAGCTGGAACTCGGAGCCAACAACGATATTTTTCCAAACAAATACATCAAGTTAAAGCCAGGGCAGTTGTGAATCAGAGGGCTCCAGATTTCCAACCTAAGCGGAGGAAGCAGAGGTTATGACATCCCACAGCTGGGACAAGTCCTGCTCATAAAGCAGCATGAAATCAAGACCATTTGGCCCGTTTCAGGCAGTTGCTTGTGTGGAAGGGAAAGATCCCACGAGAGCACTGAAAAAATAAAAAATAAAGAGAAGGTTTTGGTGTCCCAGCCAAAGCCCCTTCCTTCTCCAAGTGCTACCAGGGACCCCGTTCCCCCAGAGCAAAGGGCTGGGGAAGGCGCTGCCAAGTGATCGCTCCTGATTTATTTCCATCCCCTCGCAGAGAACAGGAATTAAACACTTTGCAGAAATACGCGGGCGAGTTAATTACGAAAGCTCTTCCCGTGCTACGCAAGGGCCAAGCGACTGAGCCCGGATCCTTTTCTGACACATCAATTTGCTGAGCCCATCAGCCGAGCCCTGTCCCCACCCCGGGGGACACGGCGGAGGGGACACGGGGCTGGGAGCCTCGGCGGGCAGCGGAACGGAGCGGGGAGCAGGGCACGGGCAGATAAAAGTCATCATTCAGTCCGGGAAGCTCGGGACAGAAAAAGAACTGGGTCTGGAAATGTTATTTCCCAGTCTCCCGCTCAGTAGGATTTTAAGATCAATTCATTGATACAATAAGCACTGATAAAATACCTGAGAGCTGATATTTTCATTTATAACAGATGGAAAAAGTTTGTTTTCTAAGTTTTGTGAGACAATACTGGTGGCTGAAGTAGAGTGGCCGTTCACTGCTTCCCCAAACACCCGAATAATTGAGCCTGTAGCTTTTTTTCTATTTTTTTCCCCCTGTTTTAAGTAGGGAGGAAGCACAGAACAGTAGTACTGATCGGAGCCTTTGCCGACACTCTCCGCATGCCAATGTCACGCTGTGTAAACATGTGGATCCATTAGACAATTGTTGGAAGCAGCGAATTCTAAATTTGATCTAGTGATAGGACTCATGCTGTTTGGAAAAAAAAAAAATATGGGGTTGCGAAACCACACAAGGAAAACGTTTCAGACTTGTTAAAAAAAAAAAACCAACCAAAGTACAATGTGAAGACTGATGTATGGGGCGGCTGCAGAGCTTGGTCTCGGGAGAGCCCCGACACACAGGAGAGACCTGAACTTGTGGCTCTCAAACTGTTAAATAAGTTTATAAAGCCTATTCTGACCTGAAAGGATAAAAACATTTTCAGAGAGAAAAATTAATATTCACATGTGGAATAGAAACTATTTTCCTTGCTAAAAGACAGTCTGCAGCACTGATTTATCTCTTCTTCCACGTGAACTTGTAGGGCAGCCCGAGCTGTGCGGTCCCCAGCGACGGTGCGGGGCAGGAGCGGGGGCTCCACAACCGGCCCCGGGCTTGTGCTTTATAATACTTTGGCTTTATAGTACTTTGCTGTCTAAAAAACCCACCGAAATTCACTCCTTCCTTGGCTCCTTATCGCTGCCATTTTTCTTAAACAGAGCACTGCAAAACTTTATGTTGTGATCCAGGGTTGTATACGGTTAATACAATACGTGATTTATATTTGTCAGAATATAAAACACAGGGCTCAAAAATAAAATTACACATTACATACGATGCCTAAAAACGCACTCCCTTCTTTCAACTATCTAGAAACACCAGGATCGTCCCGTCCATGCCACAACTTGGTTTCAGACTGATTAAGCAGCTCATTCAGCCCAAGTTGCTGACATTAAAGGTCCAAACCCGCGGGTGCAGCTCCCAGCGGAACGGAATTCCTGCTCCGGGGCTGTCGCTGCCAAACGGGTTGGTGGTGGCCGGGCTGAGAGAGGGGCAGAGCAGCGCGTGGAGCTCAGCACTTCAGTTCTGATTCACCTTGGGATTCAATCATTCCTCAAACGGCGTTGACTACATAAAAGAAGTTGTATTCCAACAACAAGGATGGGAAAGCAAGAAAATCAGATCAATCCAGAAGAGCAACTGAGTCACTTGGGAGGGAGGAAGACCACGAGATACTGGGAATGCAAAGCTTCTCCTTGGTGGCTGCCGGGTGACCACTGTGGGCAGGACCTTTCTCCAGCCCACCCCAAGGGCTCTGTGAGCCCTCAACAGCAGTCCTTGGCATGGAGATCTCCATATTGCACCTTGCCATGGGTATAAATAAGTTTGTGCGACTTAATGAGCTGAGTTCAACGAGAATTCATGTGCCTAGTTCTAGTCACGTCCATACACGTGTGGGTATGAGGCCACAGCCACAACCTGCATTGGTTAGGAGAAGCCATCTCCTATGGCCTGTCCCTCCAGGGTTGGAGCTCCTGGATGTACTCCAGATGCTCCACAGGAGAGGTGTCAGCCAGGACCTTTTCGTATCCACCAGTTAAAAGACTGAAATCCTCCTTCCCACCTAACACACACCGAGGAAAAGACCTCTCCGCATCCATTCTCTGCTGTAACGCAGGGGACAGCTGCCTTACCAGGTCCTTGAATACGACTTAAATACGTATGAAAGTATAAGCAGAAAATCTGATGTTTCTTTGCGTGAATTTGCGGCACATTCATTTTTGTGTTTGAGAAGAGGGGCCGGGCAGGGACTGCGGCCACCAGCCACCCGCCACGGCGTGGTCTGCAGAGCCCTAGAGCCGGTGGTGGGTGATCCCCACCTGCCTGACACATCGCACATCGCTTTCTCTTCCGATCAAGACCACATCATAAGAGCAGTTTGTGCTTCTATTTACCAGTCTTCGTCAAATTATGAAACTGAAATTGCAAGGAAAATACAGGTTGAGCTGTTTATTTTTGGTGGGTGCCCCCACACTAGCCACAGGACAGGGAGAGACCACGCGGAGCCGGGGGCTCAAACACCTGGGAGCAGGGACCAGAACGAGAGAAAAGGGGGGGAAAAACCAAGCCCCAGAAAGAGATCAGATCTTTTACAGGCCATTATTGCACCTCGCAATAAAACTTTAAGAAGGAAATGGCACAGGCTGCTGTCTTAAACCAGTTTTTTCCCCAATAAAGTATTCTGCTCACTTCAAAATTCAGTCATAATTAAGTATCCTTGAACTAGCTAATCTTTCTTTTTAGGGGAAAACTCATCTATTCTTAAAAGTTATTTTGCTCTCCAAATATTACTGTTCAATCATTTATCTAAGCAAAACACTTAAATCTATTTACTGCCGATATATATGTGTGTATATATATTTATTCTTTCCTTTTATTGCAGCACATAGGGAAATTAGTGCTTTACTTCTTTTTCCTTCTCCTTTAGATAAGTTACATCTGCATATTGAAATACTGATTACAACTTTTGAGCGGTCAAATACATCACACTTTTTCTAATTTAATAAAATAGACTCGTTCTCTGTATTTTGTTCCCCGCAGCGTACGAGGGAGCAGATCTATCCCCAGCAACCCCAGCGAATCGGCGTAACGCAGGATGCCAAAACCACTGCTTTTCACAATAGCAAACCAAACTGACATTTATCATAGTATCCTATTACACGACAAATATTTCATTCCGGGACAGCTACGTGTCAGTTCGAACCCACCAAACATGACATTTTCAATGAGGAGAAGGAAGTTAACATTTCTATTTTTAGATCGATCTACAGCTTTTCCTCAAGATCCCCAGCTCACCTTGCAAATGTAAATAAAGCCGTCGCCACCCGTGATAGGGTCATTCCATCAGCTCAGCGCACGCAGCCAAAATCACAAACAATTACATTATACATTTTCTAATCACGGGATGGAAATATTTTATGTTGTAAATGTGACACAGAGCGTGGCACAGTGAGACAAAATAAATGACAGTGACCTGTATTTATCAGAATTGATTACGTTTCGATTTCTTTCAACCACCTACAAACAACTGTTTCACCTTCTCTTTCTTTTCTTTTCTCCTCCCAGTGGCTCAAGCTCAGACTGACCTTCTCCTGGGCAGCACCTCACGTAAGTACACCCACAGAACGCACCGGGACTGTTGCTGCGTGTGTTTGTTTCGCCAATGTACGACAGTGAAAAGATTTACCAAAATTGGGAATTCTAGACCCACTATTTTCTGTGAAAAGGCACTGGGTTACCGAGTCCTCGCTGAGGAGTTAGGTAAGGCAGTAGGTACTCCCAGATTGTCCTTCTGCTCAAAGATCACAAAGCAGCCACCAGAGAAGTCCCATACAAAGATGCAGCCAATTTACTACGTAGGTTTGTAGTAAATTGTAGTAAATTATAGTCTGGACTTCATGGAAGTGTCTCATGATGTTGAGGGCACTCCAGGGCTCCTTGCCAGGCAGGGCAACCTCTGTCATCCAGCAGAACTGCAGAAACAGTTGGAGGAACATC
Organism: Xenus cinereus; assembly: GCA_025774025.1. Classification (NCBI taxonomy): domain Eukaryota; kingdom Metazoa; phylum Chordata; class Aves; order Charadriiformes; family Scolopacidae; genus Xenus; species Xenus cinereus. The sequence goes on from JAOXJK010000069.1 coordinate 1,986,123, forward strand.
AGCTCTCAGAAGGTTTTAACTGGCATTACTCCTGCACACTGCTTGCCAGCCCACGTGAAGAAGCAACAGAGGCTTCAACGCTCTCCCACCACCTCCACCACTGGCCCATCAGGAAGGTTAAAACAGCCTGAAAGGCCACATTAATGATTTTCATACACTGACCAAGGAGGAGAATGGCAAAGCCAACACCTTCTCACAGAATGGTTTGGGTTGGAAGGGACCTTTACAGGCCATCGAGTCCAACCCCCCTGCCCTGGGCAGGGACATCTTCAACTAGACTCAGCTGCTCAGAGCCCCATCCAACCTGACCTGGAAGGTCTCCAGGGATGGGGCATCCACCACCTCTCTAGGCAACCTGGGCCAGGGGTTCACCACCCTACGTGTAACAAATTTCTTCCTTCCATCTAGTCTAAATCTCCCCTTTTTTAGTTTAAAACCATTACCCCTTGTCCTGTCACAACAGGTCCTGATAAAAGCTTCGCCCCCATCTTTCTCCTAAGCCCCCAGTCAGTCTTGGGCTATCTCTACAGGGAAGACACACCTTTAAGAAAGCCAAGGAGATTAAAAGGAAAGAGGCACAAAACTCAGTTTTCTCTAAGTGTCCAACACTGTTCATCTGAGCATTGATGGTGCAAATACCATCGATACTCGAGGGAGCAGCCTGGAGAACATGCTGGAGCGCGAGGCCTGGCACCTGCTCAGCCCGGTGGGGAGCAGCTCAGTTCTTCACCCTGGTCTAATTAACGAGCAAAGCACTAGAAGCCAGGAATTACTTAGTGTTAACAGCAGCTCTGCCAGTACCGAGCGCTGCTCTGCTGCTCTCAGCAAGTCACTTCATCTTTTTCACGTTCTCCTCTGGACCATGAAGGGAGCGTTTTTTGTGCCCAGCGCCCACCTCCCCAGTGCTTAATTCCCAATTTAATATTCCAGTCATAAATGCACCACCTCCCTTTTACTTTGATAAAGTACAGTCAGTATCAATAGGTAACGCTTTTTAAAAAACTTATTTCCAACTATTGTGAAACAGGAGCTGAATGTTTATGGCGCAGTTATTTTTTATGTCAGTTTACCATCGGGCCTCTTCAGCCACAAGCTCAGCTCGGAGCCGGAGGCCCCAAGGCATTTTCGGGAATGGAAACTTTTTGAGTTCAGCTCTTAACAAATTTCCAGCCTGCAGTATGTTTTTCATTAGTCTACATGGTGTTATAATAAATGATGCACTTCCTCTTTCATTTTATGATTTTTTTTTTTTTAAACATACAACAATTTTTCTGCGTCTGTTTTTTATTACTTTCAATATACTCAACCACACTAATCCCAGGGTCTCTGTATAAAAACAGAAAGGATATATTTGAGCAAGGTATCAGCTACAGAAAGACAATCTTTAAGCCCATCATCTGTACACGGCTCATGGACATCCTTTTAGGGGCCACTGTAGTAAAATACAAAGTCTGTTATCCCAAAACCTAGAGTTGGCCTAGAAAAGACTCCTCTATGGTCTCACTAAAAACATCTGATCCCATTGGCTGGATACAAAACATACAAAAACCTCCCAAAACCTCCACGTAACAGAATTATAGAAAGGTCTTTTTTTTTGGAAAAAGACCAACCTGACATTTCTCTGTATAGCTCTGGACCCCCCAATACAAGAAAGCTGTCAATGAACTAGAGTACGTTGAACGGAGGGACACCATGAGAGCCAGGGGCAGGAACACGGGCCCGGTGATGAAGCTGAGGGAACGGGGCTTGCTCAGGCTGGAGAAGAGAAGGGTTTGGGTGGACTTTAGGACCACCATGTTGCACCCACAGGAGCCTTATGGAGAACACTGATTGAGACTCTACAATGACGCATGGTGGGATGGACAAAGGGCATAAGTTGAAAAACAGCTGGATTCCAACATTGGCTTGTGCCAAGAGGGGAACTCAGACGTATTGTTATGCTGGAAACCAGTAGAGATGCCACCAACAGGATCTGGGATAACTGAAATTAGTGATCTTCAAAAACTGAAGAGGCTGCTTTTCTTCCTTTTTCTCCTTGATAATTAAAATCTTGCTATCGCTTACTGCCATTTACCATCACCAGCTGCCACCAAAAAAAAAAGAAAAGGAAAAGACAAGATTGTCTATAGATTTGTTTCAAGAACACTGGGAAGGTCTTTTGGAGGAGGACTGAGAGATATGAGAAAGAGAATATGAACTAACATTAATGAAAACTAACTGAACTAAGATCAGTCTTTAAGACATATTATCCCAGCAAAATTCACACAGTTGGGAAAAAAACAGACAATATATCTCTTCCTGTAGGGTACGTATGTCTGGAAATACAAAGAGTATTCCCTCTGCTGACCCTCCCAAGGAGGAGCAATTCACCACTACACGGCCCACTGTGTATATTCGCCTATTTAAAATATGTTTTATATATAGTTGATACACATACTTCTTTAAAGACAGCCTTCTTTTTAGATTTCCCCTCTATACATAATGAGAAGGAGTCCCCAGGGGCTGGCAGCAGCAGCACTAGGCTACGCCAACAAGAAGGGATTCCAGTCAAACATCACCCTGCCTCACGCTCTGCCTTTCATTTCCAAATCTTTGATTCCTAAATGAACGGCAGTTCAAAGTACACATTAAACACAGCTACTTTTGCTTATGTACGTAGAGATTGTTAGAGATTAAGCCGCTTTTTAATTAAAGACTTAAGCAGGTGTCAGTTGGTGATACTCTTTGAATGGGGTTTACACAGATAGACGCTCCGTGATTTCGCAGCAGCGCACGTGAAATACGGGCAGAATCAAAGGGATCTTCCCAAACAAAGCGAAGGAAAGCTCCTTTGTCAGATGGTTTGAAGTTTGGTACTTCTCAGCTCTCATATATGGAAAAAAATCATATATTTCATTGGAAAACAGCACCACAAACAGCCCTACGAGACAGAACCCCAGGCCACACCAGACCTATTAATTTCAGTGGGGTTTTGCTCTGCCTCTGTAGGTGCATCTACCTTCCCAAAGTTAATTTGCAGTATCAAGGCCTAGAGCAGATAATTTAAAAGCATTTTGGACTCAAATAACCAGAGCTTTAAACACGGAAATGGAATTATTTCCAAGTAATTTTTCTCTCAGTGTCATACCTTAGAGCGATAGCGCTACGAAGAGCACCCTGTTTCTCCATTACTCAAAGGTTCCTTATTTTCTTTTCTAAAAGGAAATCCAAAGATTAATTTAAAGCCATCTGATGAAAATACCTTAATATTTACCTTCGTATTTTGTTGTAATATATACTGAATTCGAGTGACGTGATTTCAAAAATTATCCTGGATGCTTCTCATTTCAAGACGTTAAATATTGGCTCTTACAAATTTCCATTAGACATTGTCTGACAGTATTTGCTGCTCAGCACTACATCAACTGAGTTTTAATTCTTACAGAGGTAATAATAATAAAGTTTGTAGAAGTTGGGCACAGGGGATGTTGTAGAATTTCAGAATTATTACAAGGCCTTCCTTTCCGGGTCTAATTTCACATAAAGTAAGTGTAAAAAATTCTTTCAATCTTTTTTACCTATTATATTATCCGTGCAAAAGCTAAGGATGCTGCCCAGGAGCAAGTACCAGCCTCCAGCTCAGATGCTGGGTCATGGAAACTACAAAAGGTTAAAAAGAGCAGAACGTGATTAACATGAAAACACCTTTTTTGGGGCTTCAGCTGGTCCTAAAGGAAAGACTAAACACTCTTGTAAAAATCAGGTTTCCATTTTCAACCATTTTTTTTCTACTTCTTTAGTATTAACAACAGCAATATTGCATATGGAGAAAGCCCAAAAATAAAAAGTGGTAGAAACCAAGATCTGTCTGCCCGCTTCAGAGATAAGGTGTAAATTGGGAGGAACCGCGAAGGCTTGAATCTCCAAATACAGACCAGTGCAACCGAGAGCTACAACGGGCTCCTGAATTACATCAGGTTTTTGTTTGGAGACAGCAGGAGGAATCTCCCATAGCCGGGAAGGAAAAAAATATTCAAGTCAGGTAGGATTCCTTGAGCAGCCCTGGTCGGCAGAGGTTACTAAGAGGATCTTTGTGTGGCTGCTCCAGCTCCAGTTGGATTTGCTGGGAGCTGGTTGTGTAACTAACACAAAAGAAAATACCCATTTCTGGGCTGTTTTCCTGCCCGGGCTCAGAGGAACAGGCAGAATTCAAAAGCAGCTTTCCCTTCTGTGGCTCTTTTGGGCGACTCTCTTGGAAGGGCACCCTCCGCCGCTCACTCCCCAGTTGGGCAGCCTTTAGAGCTGCACTTCCCACCCTTCCAGCTGCAGCAGAGAAACGTACAATTAATTAAAGCGAGTTAGCGGTGGTGTTATTTCAGCCTTTTATTCCTCCTCGGTGTCAGCCTCCAAGAGGCAAGTTCTCTTTTGTAGCAGGGATTTCAGAGAGTGGAGAAAACGCTGAATTTGACAGACTGATCTGATCGTTCCTGTTACACAAACCCCATCTGAGAGAACTGTTTAGCGACCGCTTAAAGGCAAAATTCATTCTAAAATCTAGAAACAAGGAGTCAGACTCCCCTAGGGCTCTCACTACTTCGCTGTGTTACTGGGCTGCTTTCAACTGAGGGTTTAACCCTTTGTTCTGACATGCCCTTTTTTAAAATCACTTTTTTTTTTTCCCCAAAAAAGAAGAGTAAACCGAAAAGGAAATGTTATATGGAATGATTGTGAAGTAGACTGGCTGGGAAATCTGTTTGTTAACACAGAACGGGACCATTTACCTGCCAGATGGCCGTAATGCAACAAAAAATGCATCTGATGCTGCTTATAATAGTCCTGGCCAAACACCACATCACTGGCTTCCAAATATTTTCCTGGTGTGGAATGTTTGTAAACCATCCTCTCCTGCTGCTGCCAAACTCCAGGAACACTCTCCAGGACAGTTTTAGCCCTTAACTAAAAAAATATCCCCATGTTATTAAGAATTATTACAGAGAAAAGATTTCAGGGACTCTGTCCTAATGCAATGGCTCTCTCCCATTTCCACATAGCGTGTATGTTGTTTATTTTCATTCCCTGAGCACAGGATTTTATAGCTCTAATTATCTCATTTTCTCAGAGTACAAACAATTCAATTTTTATTCATTGAGGTCAACATTTTTGTTGCAGTCTTCCTCTGGGTTTTTCTCTTCCCTTTAAAATTTGCTATTAGCTACAAATACAATGGATTTATGCTATGAAAATACCTGTTGGGGTAGAGATTTATTAATAAGTTGTATTTTCAAATCAACATAGATCAAAAGTGGCAATAGGAAAATGGACAGCTGGAGGAAATGATGTTTTAGCTCCATTTCCATTCCCCATATCCCTGAAAACAAGTAGCTTTTCAACCGTGCAACCTCATCTTAAAAAGGTTTTTTGTGCAAGAATTTTCACCAAAATCTGGGAGGCTTCAAGAAGAAATGTTCAATCAAGCAGAACGTAGAAGCTGGAGCGCTTCATGGTCAGCTGGCCATGAAATCCTGCTGGCTGGCCACAGGCTTGAGCGTGCAATCTCGCTGCTTTGCATCTTCTTCAAAGGGCGGGAGGGTGGGAAGGCTGCGTCCGAGCATTTATTAAGGAAGAGAGTAAGGCCCTGGAACTTTTTCCCTTCTTAGACATCCCCTCCCCTGTGTCTCCTGTGCCTGGGAGCGAGCTGTAGTGCCTTCAGCCCGTCCTGTGCTCTTCACAAAATACAGGCAGAGGGTTAAAGCCCTTCCTCCGTCCCCAGAGCCGGGGTCTGCAAAGGAAGGAGCTGCTGAAAGGCTGGTGACAGGAAAAGGTCAGGAGCAGTGTATTATAGTCTGTATGTTTGGATTAGCCCACAATAGCTAAATAAACTGATTTAATGTCTAATGACATTTTCAAACAATGGCTAATAAAATCATCCCGAGGATGCAGGGACAAAAGACGCCCAGAGACACCAGAATAGGTCGCTCACACACATCCACACAAGCAGGGACCTCACTGAATTTCAGCAGTTTGGACATCCAAATTACAGGTCAAACATAAAGGAGCCCAAGTTTAAAAAAAAAAAAAAAAAAGAACTACTAACTAGAAAAGACACAAATACTCCTGCCTTGCCCATTATTATCACTCTCATTTGTATGCAACTGCCAGGTTTTGTCCTATGCGTTTAGCAGGGAACCATGTTTTTGGAACAGGATCATGGTCTTTTCAAACAGAATAAATAAAAGCCATGCTACTGACGTGAATCACAGGCTCCGAGCACTTTTGGAAAGCTCCTCTGAATTAGCTGGGTTAGCAGGTCTGAGGGATTTTCGCTAAAACCACACAAGGATCCCGAGTCACGTCAGCAGGGAAGGAGCTGGGATGGAGCCAGGTGTCACCACTCCCTCTCCCAGCCCTGGTTCCCACCATTCCCTCTCCCATCAGGATGGAAACAGAATCATAGAACGGTTTGAGTTGGAAGGGACCTTAAAGATCATCGAGTTCCAACCCCCTGCCCTGGGCAGGGACACCTCCCACCACACCAGGGTGCTCCAAGCCCCCTCCAACCTGGCCTTGAACCCCT
>JAOXJK010000069.1:2003736-2020233 GCA_025774025.1 Xenus cinereus
CCTGGTAAGCCCTACAAGCACCTGGGTGCTTCATAGTACAGAAATTTTTAAATACCGGAGGACATATAAAAAATGAAAAACATATAGGACATATAAAAAATGAAAAACATATAGGACATAGATAAAAATGAAACCTATAGGACATATAAAAAATGAAAAACATATAAACATAGATAAAAATGAAACCTGGGTGCTACACGTTCCCCTCCCGGGTTAAAAATAAACCCCGTGCTCTTGACCTAGAGCTGTCGACCGGGCTCGCAGGGAACGGGTGGCCCTCTCCGATGTCCCCGCAGGACCCCGGCGCAGGTGACACCACCAGAACAAACCCGCCTGCTCCCGGGATTTTCAGCCCTAAATCTGAAACCCAGCACCAGCCGAAGCGGCTGCGACCGGGGAAGGGAGGAGCCAGAAACTTGGGACTCTCTTGGAGAGGAAAAACAAGTGCCGTTGAGGGCAGGGCAGCGGAGAGGCTGCCCCGCAGCCCAGCACCATGTTCTCCAGCGGCAACCAGCCAGGCTCTGGGAGTGGGCTCGGTGGCCGGGAATCGCGGCTCAGCCAAGGCGAGGGGCTCCGGCAGCGCCCGGGAATGTAAAAACCCCAACTGCAGGTAGGAAGGAGGGTGGGCAGCAGGGCTGGGGAGGGGGGGAAAGGCAGGCTGGGGAGCCAGCGGCGAGAAAGCCCCGGCGGTTTGACTCCTGACTGTGATTTTTAAGCTGATAAAAAGCGTGAGAGCGGCCAAGAGCCCGGGAGGGCTGGGGAGGGTAAACGGGGAGCGCAGGCATCCCGGGGCCGAGAAACCGCGTCCGAGAGGGAAAGGGGGTGGTTTAGATCCACGGACTCAAAACTGCGGCATCCGAAACATCCTAGGGACGTACCTAGAACTGCCCTAAAAATGACAAAAGACGGGGCTGGGGAGGAAATGCTGATCAGGGCGCACACACGGGGCAGCGCCGCCGCAGGTGAGTGGCACCTAAAAGCCATGAGATTTCTACATTAGAGGCAAAAGTACCTCATCGGGTAGTTTAGGAGTCGTCAACAAATCTTCTTCAGGAAATATTTCTAATTTGGATTTTATTTTTGCTCCTGTCAGAGGTAAGTTTTGTCATTTCCCGAGATTTCACTGTGTTACACAGTATTGTCTCCCATTTCTAGCATTGGAATAGAATTGCTTTATTTAACTGCATTTAGAGGACGCAAAGGAAAAAAAAAAAAAAGGGGGGGGTGGGGTGGTAATTACTAAAAATACTTGTGAAACCAGTCATCCCCCCGCTCTATAAAATGTAAAGCGCGGTAGCAGAGACTGGGAGAATATCCAGGCAGGTATTCTGTGGCTGATGTAATTCACTCTGGAGCAATCAAAGGTACGTGCTCCAGGAGAAACCTCCCCAGTGGCGATGGGTGACGGCACCCCTGCCTGCCCTCACTCACCCCTGCGTGCGCTCTCTCTAATGCCTCGATTTGCAATACCCAGTTCCAGTCTGGTGCTCCGCTTCAATCGAGCCGTAGCAGCTCAATGAGATGGAATTTAGTTGCCTTCCGCCATGCAAAACAGCTTTTTTAAATAAACAAAAAACAACAAACCCAAACTCTCTTAAAAACTTAAAACCACAGATGCTTCCTGAGAATAAAAGGTGTTTTCAGCGCTTAAAAATGGGATGAGGGCTGAAAGACAAGCTAAAGCTATCATACTTTCTACACATATGCAATACTACAGGTAAAGAACTGACAGGAAACAAAAAAAAGTGGTTTTTTTTTTCCACAAAGATGAAAGAAAACTTTAAAAACAACAGAACTGTGTCTTGTACTGCTGCCACAGCAGTCACTTATCTGAGGAAACCCGGCACGTGACGGTGGAATAAAAATTTGTTTGCCCAGATAAAACGCCTGTATTTTTAGCTTGTTTCTGGCGCACAAAAGAAATGCTATGGGAAATTAAAAAAAAAATGGAAGTTGACACGATTCTGGACCAAATTTTTCCCCGTGGCTGAGGGGTGAAAGGGTTAGCGCTGGGGAGATGCAACCACAGACCCCCCCGCCCCCCCCGTGCGCTCACCAACCCCACGGCGTGTAACTTCCCCACGTGGCTCCTTCCCGCAGCGCAGCATGTTGTCGAGTAACATTCATTTCAGTTGCACAATGTTTGTTGGGGATGGGATTAAATCTCAGTGCTCCCTCTGGAAGGAACGCAGGTACGTGCACGGACGCCCGGGTGCCGGGAGGGGAGCACACAAAGGGTGTCGGGGACACGCGTGACGCGGGGAGGTCACCGGCAGAAAGTCCACGCCGTCCCAGGAAGGGGCTGGCAGGAATAAAAACCACGGTTCCCGTAAAGACGGGGATGTTTCCAGTTGTACCTCGGAGATTATCTCCTAGTTCTGCATTTTGGAAAGGGGCTCTTCACGACTGCTTTGAAGTTCACCGATTTCAGTTGAAACGTTATCTCTTTTCTGACGATAAGGCAAAGATAAAGCTGGACAAGGACTGCTGGTGCTAGCACGCTCTTCAAAGAATTCGAGCTATTTTGAGAGGAAACGATAGCTAATTCTTGCCTTTTTGGAAAGTCAGGCTGCCCTGATATTAGGTTCCCCTGACTACACAGGTCCATTGTTTTTTTCAGAACTAAATGGTTATAGGTTGGAGGTCTGAATACAAACTGATCTATAAAAAAACCCAAACCAACCCCTTCATCTCATTTCCCAGTTTCCTCTGGTCTTTGTCAATGTTACCAGTGATCCATGTACTCCCACCCCACCGCCTTGGACGTGCCTCTTAAGAAACTACCTACTCAAGAAGCTTATTGAGCACCTTGCAGAACTCTAGTCTCCATCTTATTGCTAAGATTTGTACTTCCTTCCATTCTTCAGCAACTACCCTTATATATTACTAGCTATATAAGAGGCACTGTTTAATAATTTAAAAAAACCCCACTGTACTAATCTTCATGTATACTACATTGGTACTTATTTTAAAGATACACAGTTTATGATTTACTTCTGTTGAGTGCCCTGTATCAACTCACTTGCCACTAATTTCATTTAAATTAAAGCTTCAGAACATTTACTAGTCTTGTGAAATTTTGCATCGCAGATGACTTTCTTTTGGACTAAGTAGATCAAAAGGCATTTCAGTCACTGACCTGAAGTCGATCGATTATGTGGTGTAACTTCTATCTTTAAAGTGTTTTCTTTGTACTACATTGCATTCCACTTACAATACAATATTTCAACAATATTTTCACTATTTCTCTCTCTCCAGAACAGCTGGTAACCAGCAGAGAAGAACCAACAGCTGAAATCACTATGTGGAGCTGTGAAACCTTGAACAACAGCACGGAGAACAGCGAGGAGCAGCGTCTCTGCCATGACTTCCACCTCGTGCTCTCCATCTTCTCCCTCCTCTACCTCATTATTTGTTTCCCGGTCGGGCTGTGCTACAATGGCTTGTTGGTCCTGGTGAACCTCTACAACAAAGCCACCATGACCATGCCAGACGTTTACTTCGTCAACATGGCCATCGCGGGTCTCATCATCAACGCTCTGGCCCCAATGTACCTCCTAGGCCTCGCCAACACGAAGTGGGCCATCTGGAACTCTAACAACGAAGTTTATATCACTTTGCTGATTTTATTCAACGTCTCCTCGCTGGTTACCATGTACTCCACCACCTTGCTCAGTCTGGACTACTACATAGAGCGCGCTCTGCCTAGGACTTACATGTCGAGCGTGTACAACACCAAGCACGTCTGCGGGTTCATCTGGGGGGGTGCCATGCTCACCAGTTTCTCATCTCTCCTCTTCTACGTCTGCAATCACGTGTCCACCAAAATCATCGAGTGCTCCAAGATGCAGAACAAGGAAGCAGCGGATGCCATTATGGTCTTTATCGGGTACGTGGTCCCAGCCATTGCTGTACTTTATGCACTTACATTAATTTTGCGGATACGCAAAGAGGCGACGCCACTGGATCAAGACACTGGACGATTAGATCCATCGGTGCACAGGCTTCTGATCGCCACGGTCTGTACACAGTTCACCTTGTGGACACCCTACTACGTTATTCTCTTGGTAAGCACGTTTACTAATGCACAGGGAAGGATTGCAGACGAGAATTACAGGCGAATATTACATTTTACCAAGATTTTGTCCAAATTCTTGGCTTTCTCAAGCAGCTTTGTAATGCCTCTGCTCTACAGATACATTAACAAAAACTTTCCCAACAAATTGCGACGTTTGCTTAAAAAGATACACTGTGGGAATCAGGGGTGTTCTCACGAACGCACGGTCGTACAGCAAGTGATGACGTAGGTGTGGAACCCCCTGGGGTGCCCCGTCCCCACAGAAGGGGGATGGTGACCGTGCTGGGACGGTGACAGTGCGGCGCTGGCACCCAGAGGCGTTACTGGGAGTCCCAACCCAGGGGCCGGAAGGAGCTTTCCATTACAGTGACATCAGACAGTCTTAATTTCCAACTAGTTAATTACTGAAATCTCGTGAGACTCCGGCTCCGCGCTGCCATACCCCTGACATCCAGTACTTCCACTGCACTGAACTGGTTTTAAAGCATAAACTCTGCCTTCGTCATTCCAATATTCCTGCCTGAAGAAATCACTGAGCGGTTTTATTGGAGCCTTGACTGAAGACACAGCACCTTGTATCTTGTATAGAAAAAGGTATCGCCTTATTTTCTGTCCAGGGAAGTAACAGTGCTATCCTTGATGAAGAAAATAGTATTTTTCAATGAAGACGATATAGATGATCTTTACTAGAGATCATATTATCTGATTATACATGTCTGAGTAGTAAGTGTTAATTATAAATTAAATTATTTAATTTCTTTCTCCATCACTGAGTCCCCCTCTAAAAGAAGTCTAATTTACCGTTTTCTGAAATTATTTTCTCGCACAAACTAACCTAAGTTCTAATGTTTATGGTAAAGTGATTATTTTTTTTTTTAGATATAACAATTAACAAAAAATGTGTTTTATTTTTCCAGTGCTTTGTTTGCATCCTAAAACATTTCAAGAATTCAGAAATATTTATTAACTAATTCTAAGGGAACTGAGAGATGTTTGCTCTGCGTATTAAAATGAAGGACACAGTGGTTTACAAAGTTAAATCAAAATTTAACTAGTACAGAATGTCTGGCTAAGTGTTATGGTCCACATATGTTCATGTATTGAGAGTAATTATCTTAAAAATAAATATGTTTATGATTAACATTTTGTATTTTCAAGAGATATGTTTGCAACAAACGAATTAAAGTCTCTTTAATCTAGGGAATCGCTAGAGGTTTGGAAACCATACAAAATCCTGCAATACATGTAAGATTTTGAACTGGGAATAATATACAGGCACCCCAGGCTTTTTGCCTCCCAGCGGGATCTTGAATACACAACAAAAGTGTAGTTTCTGGATTTCGCAGTGGGGATGAAGAAATCCAACCCGTTTTGCCAAATTTTACTGAGTATATGAAATCCGTAAGATTTCGTGCTGCAGGAAGCAAATCACCTTACCTCTAACAGCAAATTAGGAAACACCGACCCAAAACCCACCTGTTCCTGGGCTGCTGCTGCGTTATTCCTGCCAGAGGGGGGAGAAGTTAAACTGAGATTCTCCCACGGCTCTGGGGGCAGCAAGACACCTTTGCCACCCCCCCGCACCGCGGCAGAATCAGTTAATTGCTTTATCTGTCACAACACAACTCCAATTCCACAGGACTATTTAAAAAATGTGGCTTTTCCAGCCACTAGTACAGAAAAAACAAGGAGCAGAACCAGAATAGAACCTTTCCCATCGCTTACAGCACAATCTCATCTCGTAATTGGCCTCAATTTGTCAGCATGGAGACAGCCTAAGTTCTAAGTGGGAAGCAGGTGAGGAAGAGCCTTTTGAGATCTTTTCCCTTCTCTTTGACATTATTCAAGTCATCTCATCTCAGCCATCTCCCCTTTTTCTTTGTCATATGCAAGCACCTCTAAGTTACCAACATCCTGGTGGAAGACTCTCTGTTAATCTTTACTATTTTAATGGCTTTCCATATTTCATTGAATTTTTTAACCCTTAAATCCCTATACAGTAAATCTTCTATTTCTATGGCCTTTTCTCCACCCGAAAACTGTATCAATTTATTTCATAGTCTTAGCTTGTTGATGAAAACCATGTTAAGAAATTAAGCTTTTCTTTATCATCGTGCCCGATTCACACACTAATTTAAGGTGCCTCTGTGCTGACACGATACTGGCTGCTTTGGTAACCAGTGGGTTGGTTGGTTGGGTTTTTTCCCCTTAACTTGAGAGGTTTTCCATGAATTTCCACACATCTGGAGCGTTCAAGTCCCTTCCACACACAAGCGCTTAAGATGGGAATCTTTCCTTACAACTGTCAACCAACCAGGCTCCTCTTCCCATCCCGGGAAAATGAGGTTTCCTAATGCACCACATTAAATCTCCCATGTAAAATCTGTTAAAGAAATTCCGCCCCATTATGCAGGAAAAATTCCAGCAGGGAGGAACTGGCTTATCTGGTGTGAATGGAGGCTCTGCCAGAACGGTGGGGCTGAAGAGCAGCAGGAACCGCGATTTTAACTTCATCCCTGCTTCTTTACTTCTCCTTTCCTTTCTCCCAAGGAATCTGACTTTCTGCCTCCAACAGGACGGTCCCATTTAGTTCTGTTCCTTTCTCTCCATGGTAAATTCCTTCGTTCAGACCATGGCTCTTTTATCATTTATCTTTTTCTCTTAGCTTTTTGCTGTGCTATTTATTTAATTTTCATTTCTCTCCCCTGTTTCTATCCATGGAGCTTGTACGCTTGGTACTATTCCCCACTCACGTTTGCTTCATTAGACTGATTCCTTCACAATGACCCAAACCTTATTCAACCATTTACCATTACAAATGGATTTCTGTAGTAAAATAGAAGCTTCTATTTAAAAGACGGAGAAAGAACAAGTTTTTATATAATTTACCCTCAATTTTCATTTTTCCTGATCTTTTATATTGCAGCAGAGTTAAGTATGTTGGTGTATATCCTTGATAATACACTGAACGTGATGACAATCATGGAAAAAAAGAACTCTCATAATTTAATGAATAAGACTGACATCTGCTCAACTTTTTTTAAGAGTTAATTCGATATATTATTTGCCTCAAGGAAACTGTGCCACGGAGCTGCCCAACTCCTGTTGGAGGAAATTCTGAACTTAATTGCCAGGAATTGTCCAGGAAATTCTGAACTTAATTGCAGCACCCTCACATGGTGCCTCTTAAAAAACAGCATCCCAAAAAGCGAGAACTTTGCAATATTTATATATTTTTTTAAAAAGTAGATGAGCAAGTGCAGTAAAAAACTTAAGGAAGGAGAAATCTTTAAAATACAAAGTTCTCAAGAATGAGCCTTTCCATTTCACATACCTGAAGGTTTCTGATGACTGTAAATAGGGGCTTATCTATTTCACATTTAAATAAATATGAATAAAATAATGTATATATGCAAGATAAAAATCAGCCTACTGATGTAAAAAAGAATTTATTAAATTATTTCTCAAACTGTATCGTTTAAATGTAAACCTCGGAACAGTAAGGTATACTGTATGTTTCTGTATGTATATACTGTATTCTAGAGAGTAAGCACTCGTTAAGTGCCATTATTAACAGTGTTATTTTCTCAAAAAATTAAATTTAATATTTGAGTTGCTCTATGGCTTATAGCCCTCTTGCTTAACCGCCAATTAAGGCAAATCAATGAACTAATAAAAAATGTTGTGCTCTGCTTCTGCTTAAATTATTATCACAGGGAGCTGGAGACAGGGCCATGTCGACTCACCCAGCAGAGGTCCCAGCTTCAAAAGTTTTCATTTAGAGAATCGAATTGAGTTGTCTCAAGACACAATTTCAGTTAATGAAGTGATCAACCCCTAGAAAATTTCTGGTTCTACTAAAGTGAAGAAACACGGCCTTCAATATTATGTCAAAATACTCTAGAAATGGACTTTCTGCAAAGCTTCACAAAGCAACTACTGACTCGTAAATTCTCAGTAAAAAGTGTTAAAGCGCATCTGGTCAGGAAGATGCAAGTTTTGGGGTTTTTTTTTTGGCCTTCTTGATCAAAACCTATTGTAGACAAGGTTAAACCTGAATCAAAACATAACAAGTTACACGACTTGGATGTCAAATCAGAGATGTTAAATTCGATTTTCCAAGCCGTAATTTTGCCGTCATTTAAATCTCGTTATAGCGTGAAGTTAAGCTGGGAATGAGAGCAAAAAAGGACCAGACACACACACGTCTCCCCCCAGCTCTTTTCGGCAGAATCCCGCGGCTCACGGGCGAGCGTGACGCCGCGCCGCAGAAAGAGGAGGCGGTGACGGAGGCGTAGAGTCGCCGCGTCCCTGTCACTTCCTCTCCTTTGTGCTGCCACAAATGAGATCTCGGAAATCAGCTCCTGCAGAACCTCTCTTAGTTCCCAGAACACCACAATATAACAACCCCTACCTTTGGCATCCCCAGGAAAATTTAGCTTCAAAAATACAAGATGCCTCACAATACATTTATTGCAGTAACCACTGCCTATGAGCAAAAGATCGGTTAGTGCACCCCAATATTTTCCTGCTATACTTTCAAAATTAGTAATTTGTTCCCTTTAAATTTTCTGTAAAGTGGAGGAAGATAGCAAGCAAAAGCAAACTGTATTTAAAATGGTTATGGGGGAATTCTGTAAGGAAAAAAAAAAAACAAAACAAAAAACCACACAAACTTAGTCCAAGGCACTTCTGAGGTGAAGTCTCACAGAGAAATAAATGAAAGCGGCCACTGTGAGAGTGGAAGTTGCAATATTATATCATTTAGTCAAAGCCCAGTATCCGACAAGATGCCCTAATTTCCATATGATGCTTTAGAAAGTAGTTTCTGTTGCTGTCACTGGAGAGCCAGCACCTCTGAACAGAGCAGTGATTTTCTGATACTTCACTCCTCAGAGCTTTATGGTATGACCATTACACGTACAAAGACTGGATCAGTAAAACTCCTTTTATACAACATAGACCTGAAGGATCTTAAATTCTAGTTAATAAGCTGCAATTTAACAAGCCTGCAGGTTTGTAAAGGGTGAACTTCTACGCAAATGCATGTAAAGAGAGTTGATGGGATGCAACCACGTACAAAGCTGGGCAACGGGGCACCAGAACCTGCCCTCTTCTGTCAGACCACAGAGGTTTCACTGCAGACGACCACATTTTGGAGCAGCCGCAGAAAATACACATTTAACCATCATATAACGGTAAAACAGGCGCCGGGGCTGCCAAAAAAATACGCCGCCGCTACCAGAGAAGTCAAAGGGAAGTAACACCTTGGTTTTTTTAAACTAAAATTCAACTAAATGAGGTCTAGCTACATCCCTATCGTTGGTGATTAAAAACGACGGCAGCGCTCAGGCTGGGGATCTTCTCGTGAGCTTCCCCCGCGGCGGCACCGGGCTGGCGAGAGAGAAGCAGAGCAGAACCCGGGCAACGCGGTCCCGTGGTTTGTTGGGGGCTCGGAGAAGGACCCACCTCTGCCCGAGCTTCTGCAGCCCTGAAGAGCTCACCACACTGAGGGGTGAATCTGCAACATATGCTCGGAGATTAATTTTTTTGCCGTTTCTTAGTAAGCGAAACCTCGTGTACGTCTTGACCGTCTCGTGCAATGCTTTTTGCGAGCGAAAGGAACCTGAAGGCACAAACCCAGCCGCGGCAACAAACCTGAGTGAGAAACGGTTCCTCCGCTGCATCACCTTTAGCTTTCCACTGCACAGCAAAACACATGCAGAAAACACTTTTTTCCCCCCATCAGGAGAAAAAAAGGATTTATTATCTACTTTGCCATCTCACTTTCTTCCCACCAAGTCTTTCCCCTGCCTTGGGAGTCCATGTCATTTCCTTAAATTCCTTCCTTCTAAAGAACCGACAACTTATAGTTACATTTGCAAGAACAGTCAAAATTATTCAGAGTCTACAGCAGGCACAATTCTTGTATTTTTACAAATCATGACAGTAAGAGATTTTTAGAACACCAGATTCTTAGACTATTTATGAATTGAATATACTTTTTAAAAAAATACTTCCTTCCAAAAGTTCTTTGAAACAAACAAAATTTATAACTCCAGAAAGAGAAACCATTGTGTCTAGTTTAAAATTCGATGATGCATTATATGAAAAGATAAATAAGCAGCAGCATAAATACTCCCACCTTGGGGACTTGGAGAGGGGAGTAATAAGAAAAGAAACAGATTTCCAACAAGAGACACCTTGCAGGAACTGCACACAAAGGATCCTGCCCACCAGGAGGAATAGCTCTCGTATAAAAACTCTGGATAAAGTTAACCTTCAAAAACACAGAATTAATCTCCGAAATTGAAGCGGTTTTATCACAAATCTCACTGATATCGATAGGAAGTTCTTCTACTCATTCACTTGTATGTGACCCAATGCATTACTAATTACTAAATTAATTGAAAAGCCTAATTTTAGCAATAACATTTGCAAATTTAAGCTAAAATTTATCCTGAAGTTGGTAGAATTTCCACAACTGCTTCTTAACTCATCTCTAAAACCTTTAAAAGATCATTTTGAAACTGATTCTGAAGTTAGTTTATCAAAGCTGTTTTAGAAACTCCATCTGGTGGTCACCAGCAGAAATGCTCTTGCAGTTCCCAAAGGCAGAAAGATCAGTAAAACTAATTAAAGGATTTAAGTTAATCATTAGAAAAGAAAAAAAATAAGAATCGGTCCCAGTTTCTGGCTGAACACTGATTTGTAGGAGCTGGTGCTGTCTGCATAAAGGTGTCGCTGCAAGTATTTATAAGAAGAAACAAAATTAACCGTGACTTCTCCAACTATCGACTGCCGTGAGGATGGGGCAGGTAAGAGAAAATTCTGTTGCAAGAAAAAAAATGCTTAATTTTGGTCTTGAACCTAACAGAAGGATATTTAAACGGGTGATTAGGTCTGATTCTTCACAAGAAAGAAATATTTATAAAAAAGCCCGTGTTTCTTGTATTGGTCTATGAACCATCTGGTACCAGTCGTCGTGGTTGACAAGATGCTCAAAGATCAAAGGAAGTGCCGTTCCCATTCAGCTCCAGAGCACTGGAATTCTTTCTAATTAAGTTACGGTTTCATTAGTTTACAATGAAATAGAATTCATACTTAATTAATACAGAGGTTTCTGAAATTTTTCAGGTCAGGCTATGTGCAATGAAATAATCATTCTAGCACCTGCAGTGCTTGGCAGAGACCGGCTCTTGTGTAAAACCTGCCATTAGAAAATGCTTTTTTCTACCCTTTCATAAAAGTAGAGTATTATTTGGAAAGAAGGGCAATTTTTGAGCTCTCATTTTTGAGCTCTCGCAGCTGAGTTACATCGATGATCTACCCACACTGAGGAATTTATTTTGTGATTGATAGAAACATTACTGTATGGTAATAATAATAAAATACTGTTTATAAAACAACTTACATTACAAAGAATGCCCAAAGAAGCCAGTATAAAATCACTAATGGTGAATCATGGGCAAGCAACCCCGAGCTGTGAAGGCAGCAACCCCACGGCACAGAATGGGGCTGATTTACCACCAGCCTCTGAGGCACAGGTAATTATTAATACCAGTGCTTATGTGTACACATCTCCAACTTGTGCTTTTTTTAACCCTATCCAAGCAGAGGGTTTCAAGGAAAGCCAGTAAGACCATCAAATTTTACAAATTCACATAGATCCGCGTATCTTATACATCAGCGTAAGCATCTGAAATCCATTTTAAAAACACCCTAAAACCACACACTCAAAAAAACCTCCCAAAACCGACCATGCAGGGACTATAATACAAAAAAGATAAGCAAGCTTTTTACTATAAAATTCATCTGGAGCCGCTGCCAAAACCACACCGGGGAGCTGGAAAGGGACCTCAGACTGCCCCCGTCCCTCTCCACATTCCGAGCTATCGAGATGGGAATCTGCGTGGTGTAAACAGAACAAAGGATATGGAGTTGGGAAACCTTGATTTTCCACCCTCTACTTCTCTGGCTTTCAATTTATTCCATCCACTTGGAAGAAAGAATTTCTCAGGAGCCAATTTTTTCCACCTGTAAAATGGGGACACTTTCTGATGTGACTCTCTGAAGCTAGGTACACATTCTGAAATGGTAATGTGCAGTTTGCTCCCGATTCAAAGGATGATAAATGTTCTTGCCCTCTAAATACAACTGAATAATGAGGTTTAATACAGGTTTCAGTCAAATTATGAAATAATATTTGCAAATGTGAACGTAATTTTGAAGACAGGACCTTTCTCTAGGATTTTTTTTTTTTTTTTAAAGATGAAGGCATAAGAAACGGC
The DNA here is from genome assembly GCA_025774025.1 of Xenus cinereus. Lineage (NCBI taxonomy): Eukaryota > Metazoa > Chordata > Aves > Charadriiformes > Scolopacidae > Xenus > Xenus cinereus. The sequence continues at coordinate 2,016,106 of JAOXJK010000069.1, forward strand.
TTTTCTCTTTTTTTGCTTTCCTGGTTCTATTTATATAATTTTTCTCATTAGCGGATAAGCTGCTCGGAGCTCTGCTTTCCACCTTGCACCGTCAGGAAAGCGGTTTCTGAATAACAGGAAACGCGGCCTTAGCACTGCTGTGTCAGGGCTTATCTTCACTTGACTTACTCCCTGCTCACTGATTGCTAATTAACTCCGAATAACTTCAACCTTTCTAAGAGCGGTTTGAATATTCCTCAAACTTTCGGCGCAGCCGTTAATTTGCCTTTATTTTACTAATAATAATCACGAAGGGCACAGCTAGAGATCCTTGTGTGCATCCAGCCAACGCAGCTCCAACAGAAGCACCAACCCCAAAGAACTCAAGTCGGTCTCTTACAGTCAAGGAGATACTTTCGGAAATACTCCTGCAATGTCAAACCCAATCGTTTGAGGATGCTTAGATAGTTTAGCGGGCTCTCTGCACAGCCCTGAGTCCTAGGAATAATGAGGTGACACTTCAAGCCTGCATCTTGCATGGAAAAATCAATGTAAAAAAATAATTGCCTGACTCACACATGATTACACAGAATATTTTTTTCCTTTACCCTTCTTAAGTATGAGGAATTAACACAACAAAACTTGGATTTGGGCACACCCCAAAGGCAAACGCTATTTACAAAACACCTACACAGCCAGCTTTAACCAAGTTTTTCAGTAACAATTTGGAGGAATTACTGTAAATGGGAGGGAAACAGTCCACCCACTCCAACAAACTACTGTGCTGAGATGATCAAAACCGAAGTCAGTACGGGATATTCAGAATAACAAGCGTAAGATCATTGGAAAGCAGATTTCGAGCTGCTGTGGAGCTCAGCTACTGCCCAAAGAACAGCAACGTTCATCCAAGAGCTGAAATTCTTCAGTCTCTGCAGCATCCCTACGCCCTCCACACACATCCCTGGTTTCAGAGCAGCATTTGGAGCAGGAGTGCCCACCGTCAGGTGGAAATATAGATCTAGTAATGAAGTATTTTCTCCAGGTAACCCACAATTCCAATTTTGAAATCTAGATTCATAGACATTTGTCTCATTTCATTTCTTTAAGGTGTTTTGCCTCTTTCCATGTGTTTTTCAGCAAAGCTTGTTGAAGTGCAACGAGTTAAGAGGCCGTGAAAACAGAGAGCATCGGTCAAACACCGGTCACAAATGATCTTCTCAACCTCTGAAAGCCACTGCAGACTATTAAAAGATTACAATAAAAATGTTCTTTCCCATGTGCTGGTATGAGAAAACATGACGCTACCGATGCGCTCCAGCCAGCAAGGCTGCAGGCGCTAGAAAAATCACGAGCCAACCATTTCTTGCTCGTGTATATTTGAGGTTTTAAGAACACCATTAAACACAGTCACTAAGACGACTGATGCTGAGCCAGACCCCAAACATATTACAGACTCAAAATCCTGTCTTTTAACACCTCGTGGCCACTGCAGAGCATCTGGAAAAATAATTTATTGCATGTGTACAATACTGGGAGCGTGCCAAGAGCCGGGACCCACAGGAAAAGAGAAATACACCCTATTTTTAAGAAGGGATCTTAATATTTTTGTCAGGCACTGCTTCTGCGTCAAGTTTTTATCTTGTTAAGCGAGGGGCCTTGCTTGGTATTTATTCAACAGGCTTTTCCTTTTCTAGACCTCTAGCACTTCACAACAGCGCACGAGAAAAAAATGTAATTGGAAGGGCTGGCCAAGGCGCGAGGCATTACTTCATGGACAGGAAAAAAATAAATCCACTGGATGGCCTCACACACTTAGAAATAGCCGGGGACAAACACTCCTTTTCTGTTCTAAAATATCTGGCTGCAGAGGATAATTTGAACTTCTCGAGTCACATGATGAAACCATAGGTTTGCTAACCATGCAACGTGGATGGGCTGAATGACTTACCCCCAGTTCCTGTTTCCTTCACACAACTGGGTGGTTTTGCAGCGAACGAGCGGCTGGGTTTTTCATCGCCGGGTACAGCAGCTGGAGAAGTTATGGTAATATATACACCCTGCTTTCGACGTAAATAAAAAGGGCTATATCCTCCAGACAATAACTGTATTTCAGCTGAGCATCCACAGTGAGAGTCTCGGCCACTTGGGTCTGTGGAGCATTTTCTTGAAAAGGTAAGTGCTTTATATTACTTTGAATATGCAATGTTTTATTCATCACAAGAGGCTCAAACTGTGAGGCTGAGGTTATAATTTAACGTTTTTAGCTTTCCCTTCTTTAACCATATCTGAACTACCCTAAGTAAAATACTTTATCTGGGAAACATCCTCAGAAAGCTGAAGTTTATAATAAAGCTGAGCATTACACAGAGTAAATGTGAAGGCTGTTTTCCGGGAAATACTTAACTCCCATCAAACCACTGAGGGCCACAGGATGAAATGCCGGTCAGTGGTCGGGACAAAGACTCCGACCATCCCCTAAGAGCAGCCTTTTAAAGGAGGGAGGTTGTTGGATAATCCTGCGAGGATTTGTATAGGGCAGGAAACACGTCAGCGATGCTGCTGGAGATTGCGTTCGGGCACCGCTGATTCATTTACAGGCTGGAAAAGTAAAAATAAAAGCTTTTGGTTTCTCAGAAACTGATCTTTTTTCAGAGGTTAAGGGTGGGATTTCTTAAATCTTTACAACCTCAAATACTTGCCCAAGTGTAGGATTTTTGACATCGCAGGAAAAATAAATATGGTATTTCACATTTCAGCCTTTCATGCTTTCAGACCAGCTTTTAACTTCCAGACCTAGTATGAACAGACAGGACAAATTCACGTATATATTAGCCCCCCACCCCCCAAATTACATCCTGCATCAGCCCGTGACAACGCTGCACGTGCCCACCGAGAGCGGAGTTCCACAAGAAATATTAGGGAGTGGATGAAAGAATATTTTCCCTCCATCGGCCGGTGACAGAAGGCAGAAAGATTTAATAGAGGAAGAGTTCTGGCTGCCGGGGAGAAACTCCCCGCTTTAAGGAGCTCTTCTTCCTAGACTTTAAATAAACAAAAGTTTCCTTGAAACCAAGCTCTCCGTTTGCAAGAGTCAACCTTCAAAGCGGGGCCCAAAAACAATGAGATCTCAGAGACTGGGTCCTCTCCCTGCTCAAAGGCGGTTTTAAGCCGCTTCTGAACACTCTGCTCCTGTGCTCAGCTCCATCTGTTGGAAGCCAAGGATAATGTGTTCACTTCAGAAACTAAAAATCAGAGGTATTTGGTTTAACCGCTGAGCTGAAAGGGAGAGTGGGTGACGGTGGGGAAACAGGGCCACAAAGAGGAAAAAAGAAACCCCAAGCAAAAAGGCCATTTTTCAAAGAAGGATCCACAACACACGAATGATGGTCAGTTAAAGTGAGGGGGAGCAGAGGAAAGAAGGGACAAAACATTGGAGAGTGACAATGCAGGGGAAGACAATGCGAGCAGCATATTGCAAATTTCCCTCATTAATTACTCTTAAGAGAAACAGGCAAACTGGCGGGTACAGGAAGAGAAACCGAAATGATGCACTTTCTTGCACAGTGAGTCGCAGCGACTGGAATACACTGCACTGAGTCTAATGTTCCTGACTTTGTCTTAAAGACCCCAAGAGTAGCTAAATAAAATAAAAAACACCTTGTGGTCAAAGACGAGCACAGATCCTGAGCAAATTTAATCAACTTCTGGCATCTTTATCTTTTTTCCGTCATTTGATGTAAAGGCCACACGGTTTCCCGTGAAACCAAAACTATAGCTTTTGTCTCCTTCACAATTATGCCACCCTAAAAGCTGAACGTTGCTAAGCTGGTCTGAGATTCGCTGCAAGGACAGTGAGGGTGGTCAGTTGGCCCATGGTGTAAGAGTTGAGAAGATAATGGAGACCTTTACAGTGCCAGAACAAAATTCAAATGTTGAGCCCTGCAAAAGGCCTGACGGGACTAGAAGGTAACACTGGATTTCTTAAGATTGTTCACAGTTAAAAATTTATTTTTAAGCTTCAAAATTATATCATAGAATGGTTAGAGTTGGAAGGGACCTTGAAGATCATTGAGTCCCACCCCCTGCCCTGGGCAGGGACACCTCCCACCAGACCAGGTTGCTCAAAGCCCCCTCCAACCTGGCCTTGAA
>JAOXJK010000069.1:2058844-2077283 GCA_025774025.1 Xenus cinereus
GGATGGAATCAGATGGGATGGGGATGGGATGGGGACGGTGATGAGGATGGGATGGGATGTGATTGGGATGAGAATGGGGATGAGAACGGGGATCAGAATGGTGATGGGATGGGGATGGGATGGGGATGTGATTGGGATGAGAATGGGGATGAGAATGGGGATCAGAATGGTGATGGCATGGGGATGGGACGGGGATGGGATGGGACAGGGATGGGATGGGCATGGGGACAGGTCCTCGGGGGGGTGACACCACTCAGTTTGGGGGTCCCTCCCACTCCCTGACGTGTCCATCACCTGGACCTGTCCTACCTGCACCCCCGGGCACGGGGCAGGGAGTGTCGCTGGGGGGTCCGGTTCCTGTCCCCACGTCCCCGTGTTGCTCCGCAGAGGTCCTGAAAGATGCCGAGCCGGACATGATCATGGTGGTGTGTGTCCTCACCGCCGCCTTCACCACGGTGGCCATCGGGGTCGTCATCTGCTGCCGCTGCGGGAGGCGGTGCTGCGGGCACAGAGGTGGGTGCTGCTGGGGCAGGGGGGAGTCGGTCCCGTCACCCACCGGTTTGGGTTGGGGACGGGTTACCAGTTGGTCCTGGCTCCTTTGTGAAACTGGAGTTGGGATGGGAATGGGATGAGGGTGGGATGGGGATGGGATGGGATGGGATGGGGATGGAGGTGGGGTTGGGGATGGGGATGCAGATGGAGATGGGGATGGGGATAGGGAGGGTGGTAAGGGGGAAGTTGCCAGGTTGCCGTGATGTAGCCCTCCAGGGAGACGCCAGCTCAGGCCTGGGAGCAGTGTGAAAGGCAGAGCTGTGCCAAGCAGACCGAGTCCTGCCCAGCATGGCTACAGACACATAGACTTTGGAGACTGATGTGAGAAGAGACCTTCTGGGTCATTCAATTCAGGCTTCTATTAAACATTTAACTACTCCCCGTAATTCCCTTCATAAACAAACCAAACCTGATGTTAAAAGCCGTTTATTCCCATCAGAGGGCTGTCCCACCACCTCACCGCTCTCATGATGAAAAGACAGCTTAAAGCTTCAAGTTTAGAAGTTTCCCTGTCCATCTGCCCCCAAAGCAGTGTTGTCCTCTGATTTAGACAGTTTCTTCTCACCGCGTCTATGTAACCAGGAGCTGAAGGAACAGGGCTGGTGCTGCTCTGAATGTATAAGTTGGAGCCATCGTTGTCTGTCTGGGTCCTAGGAGAGCGTTCTGCTGTGGTGGTAGATGTTTCCATCAGACATTGCGCTGTTCATCTGCTGATGGTCACATTCTTGGGTTGCATCTTCCTTCTCCCTACCAGCAGAACCTGCCTTTTGGGTCACCCTTGATGCAAACCCTGGTGGTCTCGAGCCCAGGGAGAGCCTGAGCAGCGGGTGCTCCTTTTAGCACACAGATGATACAGCCACGTTGCATCTTCCACCGGGGTCCTTTGGCCGGTGGTGTGTGGTTGAAAGGATTTCCCTTGCCTGAGCTGAGCCACTTACCTGGTGTCTACCGGGGCGATGGGGGGCAGCCAGAGCATGGCACTCTCACCCCCTGTCTTCTTCTGACCTGGCTGGGTTTGAGAGCTGGGGACGAGGGAGAGTGTTAAAAAGAAGGAGAAAACAGCAATAAATATCCAGAAAGTGATGGTTACATGAGGTCCTTCACTCCATTACGCGTCTGTACATCAGCCCCACTCTACTATTTACACAAAACTCAAGAACTTGGGACTTGCCAAGAGAATCCCTTGCAGGATGGTTCTTCTCACATGAAGCACCCACCCGGTGCCCGGGAGGAGTTGGGACCCCGGTGACCGCCCCGGGAAGGCTTGTCAAATCCCGGCTGGGCAAGCCGGGAGGAGAGGAGGAGGATGGTGGCTTCCCTGGCCGATGCCGCCCTGCGGAGCGGAGAGCCGCTGGGAGAGGGATCATCCATTGTGGTGGGGAAGGGAGGAGCTTGCGTAGGGATAACAACAGAAGGGGCTCTGCGCAGATTAGACGCTCTTAAGGAAGACTGTAAATCCCAAGTCTAAAAAACCCCCATAGTACAGGCAGCCGTCTTAATAGAAACGAGGATTAGAAATTAGCCGAGGTCTTTAGTGGTATTTTTAGAAGGTTGCTCCTGACAGGTTAGGCTGCTGAGAACCGGAGGAAAAGTGCCGAACCCCCTATTACCGGGGAAAGGATCACCCAGTGCAGCGTGTGATTAGAGGCTGGCTAGCTTAGCGACAAGGGGGATAGGTGGGTTAGAACTGATTCGGGAGGAATTAGCAAGGGAAATTGCTTGAGAAGCAGAATTTGATCAGGGGCAGCCAACACGGATTTATGAAAGGAAAGCTACGTGTAACTAACTCACTGGAGTCTGGAGGAGGCACCGTTCCCCGGCAGCCCGGGGCTTCATACAACCTGATCTGCAAAGGGAAGGCCCAGCCTTTGCCACCAGAATGGTGACACCGGGTGGGATGGATGGGGGTCACCTGCCTCCCTTGTCCCTGCACCGTTTCTCCACCTCCTTTTTTTCCTTCCATCCATTTTACCCCTTTTCTAGTTTTTTTGGAGGAGGAGGGCTATTGCATTTTTTTCCTTTGTCCTGTGGTTCTGCTCTTTGTCCTTCCCTTCCTCTCCCATGGGACCTGGGATCGCCTCTTGGTGGCTCTATGGGGGGTCAAGCATCACCATCCACCCCACCTCACCAGCTTGGACTGCCTTAGGAGCCACACTGCATCCTAAAGGGGGAATAGAACACCCCTGAAGAGGATCGCAGCCTTCCTCAGCTTCACAGATGTTTGCTCCTTCAAACAGGGCCCCCAGGAGCTGCTCTTTTGGAGGAGGCTTGAACTGCTCTGCAGAAAACAGAAAATCCTCTGGCAGCCTCAGACCTGCACACCACTGTCCTCCAGTATGGCCAGTCCAGCCCAGTGGAGGCCAAGCACGGAGGAGCAATGGCCAAGGGAGACTTGACTCGACTGAAGGGACTGTCACACTGCCCTGACAGGAGAGAGAAGATCTTCAAAGGCCTTCCCTATCCCCTCTGTCATGGCGGGTCCAATTGCATGGCTGGAGAAAGCCCTTGCTGCTTTTGAATGCCATGGTAGACACAACGGAAAACCCAAATGGGACAGTGGCTTCGTTTCCAGCCTGCGAGGGCAGGGGGACATTGTGGGATACGAGGGGGACAGTGGTCCCAAATCACTGCCAGTGATGGACACAGCATGGACGGGGAGCCAGGGATGTGGCTGGCTCCATCCCACCTCTAGGGCGAGGCTGTCCCCTTCCCACCAAGGAGCTTCAGGACAGGACACACAGCACAGAGATGCCGGTGGCCGAGACAGCCAGGTCCAGCCACCTTCTCTCCACCTTGTGCACCCCAAACTCCTCCCAGCACCATCCAGCAGATGTTTCCCAGGGGTCCCCAGGGCCACCCCATCGCCTGTGGTCCTCCTGCTCCATCCAGGAGCGTCCCGCTCGCTGCTCCCACTGCGGAGCCACCGCTGCAGCGTTAACATCGGGGTGACTCCAGCTCACATTCACCTCCTCCGGGTCTCTGAACTCCGATCCCATCATCCCGCTTTCCAGCTCATAATTCCGCACCAGGCTTTTAAAACTGAATTTTATTTTTATTGCAGTGACCCTGTGGTGCTGCCAGATCCCTCTGTGGAGGAGAAGTGACATCTCCATTACACAGCCCAGATAAGTGTCTTAAAGAGACCACACACAAAGGAACCTAATGGTACCTATTTTTATTAGGTTTATTACAGGAGGGGAAGTAAAGCGGCGCGGTCTCCCCACAGGATACTCCGCTAACAGCAGCAGGCAGAGAGGAGAGATCTGTGGAGGCGGATCGGTTTTCCAAGAATATTAGCTACTGCTGCTCTAAAATTAGAGTCTAGGGAGAGCAGACAGGTTGACATAATTGAAAGGGCTGTCTTAGGGGATGACATAGTTAAACGAGCCCGTGATCAGCTTTAGAGTGACAGCTCAGCGACTTCTCCTAATCCCCAGAGGAGCACTGAGTTGCGAGGCTGTGATTTAACTAGTCCTGGATCTTATCTTGTGATGATGTCAATATTATCAGAACCCATTTTCCAAGGAGATGCCTCCAAAACCACTGTACATGAACCGACTGGTTTTACAGGCACGATCCTCCTGCAGCTTTGCCCTGTGAAGCCCATGGGTGATAGAAAGGCTCCTCTGACGCCCTTCGTACGGACCCCGTCCTGTCCCCGCGGGATGGGCTGCAGGGGCAGGGCCAGAAACAGGATTAAGAGCCTCATTTCGGGATGGAGCTGAAAAATGTCCTTGAGCTGCCCATTTTATTCAACATAATTTAATATCAAACACAAACTAACAAAGTTAGAGGTGAAATATAATAGCAAGAACCCCATAAAAAGTAACCTAATCTGTAAGATAAATAGACAACACTTTAGCCTGGGGAGATAGCAAATAAAAGAGAAATATGAGAGGAGCCATTCTCAATTCATAAGTAACTTTAAAGAGAAATAATGAAGATGAGTTCTCGAACTTTTAATGTCCTAAGATTCTTCTCAACGAAAAAAGGACATTTTTAATGTTTTTCTCACGCACTCTCACCAGGCAGGTGTCTCCAGCCAAGGGCCCTGGATCATTCCCACACAAGCAGACGCCCATCGGTCTGGAAATGGTTTGGAGGGACCATCCTGCCATTCCTGGTGGAGCAGGAGACGGTGGGGATGGAGTTTTTCTCCAGGCTCCTGGTGGAGCCTCTCGGTTGCCTTTGGTGGCCGCCTCCCGCTGCCTTGTTTCGGGTCCAAAACTCGGAGCACCCGCTGCCTCCACAGCAGCATCAGCCTGCCTTTTATTATATATATTTTTTTTTTAGTCGTTTTTTTGTTAGTGCCTACTTTAGCTTCAAAGTCTGGGATTTTCCAAGCAGCCTAACGCGTTTAGGCACCTAAATCCCATTGAGTTTCAAGGGTGTATCAGCCCTTCGGCTCCTTGGCAAATCCTTGCTAAGAGCCCGAGGGCTCAGCGCCGCAGCCGCTCTGACGCCGCCGGATTTCCACAGATACCGCGGTGCCAGCGTGAGCTCTCCTCTGCCACAGGAGAGCCTCTTGTTTAAAAAAAACCCCTCTTCCTAAATGATGAAGTAAACTGGAAAGAGTCCCCTCTGATGGTACTTTTTGGTAATACATACCTGTTGGAGAATGTTACATTCTCTCCTTGGGTTATACTTAAAAAAAATAAAAAGGGTTTTTTTTTTTTGCTTTGTAGACTGAACTTCTTCAATTAAAGAGACCGAGTGCTCCTACTCCCCAGCCCTTAGCCCTCCAGGGGAAACCTCAGATTTGGTGTTTTAAAGGTAAAGCCCACCCCACCTCCTGCTGCCTCTGGTACCCGTTATATCTCCAACCCCCTTTGAGAGGAGCATCCTTTTAGAAAGAAGAGGCTTTTTCTTCTTCAGTGTCACTGTGAACTGTAATGGAGGAACAAAAAGTCAGCAGAATCAAGCCATGTGCTTTGCTCTTTGGGAATGTCCCAACCCAAAAGGAAGGATTACAACCGGCAGATGAGCTGGCAGAGGGATGGGTGCAGAGGGCACAGAGCTCCAAAAAGGCTGTCTCAAAGGATGGGAAACCTTCAGCAGCCTTTCTAATAGTAGTGGAAAAATAAATCCCTTATCAGGCGATTTCTGGTCACGGATCAAACACTGATGTCTCACAACATCAGCTCCCGATACCTGGCAGAAAACAGATTAGGGGTCTCCGAGGCAGAATTCCCTGGGATAACAATTGGTTTTTTGTTGGGTCCATACTGCAAACAGCACAACAGGACCCAGTCCATGAGCACTGAACCCCAGATTTCCCAGGCACTAACATGATGTCATCGAACAGCAAGGGAAGTTAGACCCAAAGTCTCCTTATTCGTTGCATTGCGGGTTTTGAATTAAAGCTTTTCACTGAAAACTGAGACTCTCTCCTTAAGTACTTCAATTGATGGTGATTTAACAGCAGTGCCAAACCTCAGCATGCTCTTCATTTTTTTATTTTTTTTTTTAATGTAGATAAACAGAGCTATCCTTCTTTCCTGTTTTGTAGCACTAAGGAATAAACCTGCACCCTCGTAAGCGGGGTTTTGGTTTATGCTGTAGGTGCAGAATGGGATCAAACCCATCCCTGGAGTGGAGGAGTGGGTCTCCTGCAGGTTAGCAGGGCAGGGAGCTCAGGGGAGTCCTGGTGGAGCTTGGGAGCCAGAGGGAAAAGGATAGATCCAGGTGGGGGGAATAGCTGAGCCCCTCAATGCATGGATCCCATAGATCCCAGCCCTAAAGAAGTCGTCTCCAAAAGCGATGGCTCTGAGCCGGACAGCATGAGTTTGGGTCATACCCTGCTCTGCTGACACTACTCAGACTAGGGGGTAAGACAACAGTTTTAGCTATTATTTCCCTTATTTTCCAGGGAGCAGTCCCTCACCCGTCGGTCCCAACCACCCATTTACTGGTGGCCTTTACCAACCAACGGTGCAGCCACGTCCCTGGAGGCACCAGGCAGCCCTGGGAGGTGGTGGAGCACCCACAGGGTGGTGCTCCCCTTGGAGAGATGTCCATCCCACAAGGACAAGGACGCGTGACACTCGGAGCTGCGTGCCACGAGGTGGCACCATGTCACTGCTAACCTGCACGGCGGGGTCACCTCTGCGGCCAAGGAGCTTCTGCAGGACCCTGCTCTCCTGCCAGGACTTGGGCCTCCGAGCAGCCCCATCACTAAAATCCCCCCATTGAGCTTTTTTATTTTTAATTAACTGGGCAGCCCTCCCTGCTGTAAGACCCAGCCGAGGGAGGAGGTGATACCACTGCCCCATCCCATGGAGTACTGTGTCCCATTCTGGGCTCCCCAGTTGAAGACTGGAGAGTCCAACAGAGGCTACAAAGATGATGAAGGGACTGGAGCATCTCTCTGCTGAGGAAAGGCTGAGATACCTGGGGCTGTTTAGCCTGGAGAAGAGAAGTCTGAGAGGGGATCTCATCAATGCCTATCAGTATCTAAAGGGCGCTGGTGAGGATGGTGGGGACCTGGAGGAGGAAAAGAGCTGCCTGCTGTCTGCCAGGAGAGCAGGATCCTCGCAGACCAGTTTGTGCTTGGAGCAGGAGCTGGGCTCACATACCAGGCTAATAAACCTGGAGGTTACCAGATGTAGGGACTGCCAAGTGAGGACGATGGAGATAACACCTAAGTACAGTGAGAAAGCCTGAGAGATGAGCAACAAGGGCTGGAAAAATGAGTTTTGACCAAAATGCTTGTCCTACAATACAGCATTTGGCGTTTGGACCCTGCAATAGCAGCACTAATAGCAGAAGGGGCCCCAAGGAAACCCTGCCTGGACCCCACGGTGCAAGAAAGAACTGCAGTGAGTGACAGTCCCCAAACCGAAGAACTTGCCCAACACCCAGTTAGTGTCTTGATTAGGCTGCTGAGCTCCTGATCGCCGAGTTTCCACAGCCTGACCCAGAGCTTCAGGTCCTTCAGGAAAGCCCTGCAGCTGAATGTCCTGTTCTGCTCGGGAGGAACAACCCCAGGACCCGCCTGTCCCCACTGCCCTGTCCTGAGCTCTGCTGACACAGACCTAAGGTTGGCCTCAGTGGGACTGTTCAGATGCTCCATGGAAATCAAGGTGACTGCTGCACCCAAGTCCCACCCAGCGAAGGAAACACAAGTACAAGCCGCAGGAACCCACTAGCAGAAAATTCCCAGTGGAAGGAAAGGAAAATTCAGCGGAGGAAGAGTTCCTGTGCACACCGAGGAAGCTGCAAGAAGCTCCTTCTGCTCTCGCTTTAGAACATGGAGCAACCAGCCAAAAAACCAGAAGTGCACTTCTTTCTGCCGAGGGAAGGGAGGGAGCTGCTCCGAGGGAGCTCTTCTGCATCGGTTCTGGGTCCCTGGCAGCGCGCTCAGGGCTGCGACAGAGAGACCGGTAATACCTACATTATTCCTGACACAACGCTTTGCGGCTCAACAATACATTTGCCAATTCAATTTATTCAAACAAGTTCCTTGGGAAGACAGCAAAGCAAATCCAGGTGGCAATTACCGAATTCCGACTCGGCCCTGGACTCGGGGAAACAAAGGGGCGAGATATGAGAGAAATAGCGAGTTCTGCTGGAAATCCCACAACCGCAGAATCCTAAGAGCTTTTAATCACGTGCTTACTGGTATTCAGCTGAGAAAAAAAAACCCCAAACCCTGTGTCATTGGGCAAGGAGACAGAGCAGCGTTGCAATCGCTCTGCTGTGGCACTCGGCACTTTGGAATATCTTTACTACAAAAATTAAGTGCTTTTTTGTTTTCTTTTGAAAGCACAGCAGTATTTGGGCTCCACGGCCTATTGCAGTGACATGTAAATGAAGAATAAGTATATTCAATAGTTACCAAGACCGACGGAGTCACAAGTCCCGCTGTGTCCCATCCTGCCTAACGGTACTGCGGGCAGACGGGGTGGATGCTGCCAACAAGCTCAGATGAACTGTCTAATCAGTTCAAAGCCTGGTTAGATGCCTCCAGCCAAGGGCTGAGTCTCATCAGATCCCAGACCCTCTTTCCCAGCACATCAGCACGGACACAGGCCCACAGCCCAGGGCTGGTCCTGTGCTGGGACACAGCTCCGGGAACCTGGGTGGCTGGAGGGAGAGAAAAAGCAGCCGAGAATCTCCGACTTTGGCTCTGGATTCACAAGAAAGAAACTTCTGCTGCAGAAGCCCAGCTGTGGAAAATTCCCTCTTACTGGAGCCTGCAAACCCCACAGCATCAGCTTCCCACACCCCATTCGCAGCCTAGATCCTGCCCAGAGCCCCCCCAGATCCTGCTTCATCTCTCCATCCCCCAGGGCGGCTCTAGCTCCTCTCCCAGCAAAGCAATTAACACCCGGGTTGAATTTGGCCCCAGATGTAGAATTAGGTTAAGCCAAGAGGTGGCAGCATCTTATTCAGTATCGATTTTGCATGAATATTTCTCCTATTAGCCATTTTTCTTTCTAATCATAGAATGTAAGTTTATAAATTACAGAGGTGGAGAGGAAATGTATTGCAACCTCTGGCAAATTGATATTTTTGCAGCAATGGTAAACTTTTTCTGATGGCAGATAATTGAAGGGAGCAAGCGTCAGATAAAATTCATGAAGATTTGGACCTACTGGAATAAGACAAATTATATTTAATGTTCAGAGTTGTAAAGTAATTACCCTGGGCTCTGATATAATAAATACATGGACACGGTAAAATGGAGTTTGGCTGACCAGGTGCCTTTGGCGTGGTGCTGCGCAGGGCCCTGCGGAGGCCAGGGGATGGAGAGGGGACATCCCCTCGGTACAGGGGGACACCTCAGGTTGGTGTCACCCCCAGAAATGCCTTTCCTTGGGAGGGAAGGAAGGAGGTGCCGCCCATGTCTGCAGCGGAGCCCTGTGGCCCCGAGCCCTATTGCTGGGAGCCATCATCACCTACACCGCCAAAGGCACAAGAAGCCACACTTCATCCATCCCTCCCAGCGGTGATCGGCTGCTGCAGGTTCTCCAGCAAACCCACAGCCTCCTGTTCTCACCTTCCAGTCAATGGCCATCACCACCTCCCATCGAGGTCTTCCCACAGCACCCAAGAGAGCAGCCTGCAGCCAACAAAGAGGAGGGTGACCCACTCCCTAGGGTGGTCACTGCCCTTTACCTGGGGGGAGACTGGTCCCTGAAGGGTTGGGCACCCCAACCAGAGCTTGATACCACTGCCATGGAACAGCAGCAGACCTCCCACCTCAGAGGGAAGCTGCAGAGCAACTGTAACCCTCAAAACCAGAAGGTACCAGCCTCCACCCAGCTGCAACTCCACTCCCACCAGCTGGAAAAGATCAGGAGATGCTTCTCGTCAACTGAGGAACCACCTTGTCTCCCCTTTTAAAGCCCTGCCTCCATCAGCCCTGGGATGGACCTTTCACCTGCCAGGCCACCTTCATTGCATGTAGCATCTCACTGAGCTTCTAGGCACAGCCAGACCTCAGGAAAAAAAAAAAAAGTAGGGAAAAGAGGCTGGGACTTTTTAAAGCAGGATGTCAGTCCAAGTCCCCTGGTAAGATATGTGCAGCACTAAAATGCTTTCAGTGCAGGCACCCAACATCGGCAGCTGCTTGGCAAGTGCGTCCCACTGTCAGGGAGAAAATGGGCTCAAAACACACGTCGAGCTGGGAGGTCCCAACCCTCATCCAGGGCTCCTCAAGCACCATCTCGCAACCAGAAGCCAACCACAGGCCTTGTTCCTGCTCCACCACCAGTTCTCCCACCGCTAACCCGCCTCTGTCCCTTGGAAGAAGTGGCTTAGAAATTCAGCAGCAATTATGCAAGCTTTAGTATTAAAAAATGCACGTGGATCTGAAAGCAAATACGAAGCCGCTGCTGCTGCAACGCTAGCTTTGAGCTGTCTACAGTCCCTAGAAATTCTCAGTGGGATGTTTGAGAAGGATGTATATGTGTTGACAACATTAAATGATCCATGGCTCAAGGACAGAATTGAAACCATACATCTACTTCGTACCGGCGCTGATCACTGGGAGAGTGTTTTTCTCCAACTAACCACGGAAGGCCGGGCACCTCGTCCTCCCCAGGAAGGCAGGGAGGGCTGGGGGGACAGAAGGTGCACACACGCCCGCGCCACGCTGGAACAGAGCTCCAGTGAAAAGGGAGGGAGACACATGGACGCCATCAGTGGGGGAAGACAAAAAAAAAAAAAAAAAAAAGAAAAAAACCAAATGTTATTGTGGCTGCACCATCTCTGAGGGCAATTGAGCGTGTCGCTTGGGCGCATCACCCTCTTCTCGGCACCTCCCGGGGAGGCAGCGCCGCTGGCACGCAGCCGCCCGGCAGCCGGCGGGAGGGCGAGGAGGGGCAGGACGCTGAGGGCTTCACCGGGGGGAAAAAAATGGGTCCGTTCTGCCTTCCCTGTCCCCGAGTGCCACCGGGGACGCCCGTGTGCCTGGGTGCCACCCGTGCCACCGCAGCGGGCCGCCGGAGCCGCCGGCAGCGAGGCGCCTCGCACTCGGGAAGCCGCAGCCTTGTCCGTAGGCGAAAATTCCCAAGGACGAGGAAAAACCGGCAGACGGCAAGGGGGATTAAGCGGTTCCCCAAGGAAGGCGAGAGACGCTGCGAGACGTTGCCCGTTTCAGCGGGGTGATCGGCCGACGTTTGGTGCTGGGAGGATGGCTTCTGTTGGGTTATTTTGCCAGCGTTGGCCCAGCTATTAAGAGTAGGTGGTGGGAAGTCACGTTTCCCCGGATGCGGTAAAGCCGGGCTCCTTGTGACTGCCGTTTCCTTGCCCCAAAATCCAGTCCTGCCGTGGCCAGCACCCTGGAAGCCCTCTCCTCGCTCTCCCTCCCAGAGCTGGTGGCTGATGCTCTCTGGGCTGATACGTGGGGGAAACCTCCCTCCCTGGCCCTCCGACCCCGCTCCCTGACTCGGGCACTGGTTTCCATCATTTCCGCTATTACCCAACCAAAGGGTATTTCTTTGCTCCTTCGTTTAGGCCGAATGTTTATTTAATAGGCTGGCCAGCTTCAATTAGGTCTGTGATTACTCACAGATGACAGCTCCAGCATGACAATGTTTACTCTCAAACTCTATCTCCAAGTGTAGCCTGTGATATATTTAAGGAGAAGGTATAAAACCATTAATGTTGAAATAGCTCTACCTATGGGAGTGACATTTCTTTTTCAACCCAAAGACCTGACAACCAGGCAAAAATGTCCCAGGGATATCAACCCCCTTCACCTGGAGAATTAGTCACCCCGGTGAAAGCCTCATTGGGTTGAGTTCTCCAGATGCCTCTGCCTTATCACTGACACGTGGAACTCCTTGCTACGGGATTTGTATTCTCTAACAGCTGGTCTGTGTTTGGGTGAAGCTCCTGGATGATGTGTTTGTGAAGCACCATGGATGGATGGTGGCTGGAGGCGAAATGCGACATCTTTGGGTCAGGTGTGTCCCCCCACTGCACACCTAAGGTGCTTGGGGTGTCTTGGCAGGAGGACATACTGCAAAAGAAATATCCAAAGCCGTTACCCAGACATGATTTTACTTCTTGGGAAAAGAAAATGGCAATTCCTGGTCTCTGTGGCTCTGAAAATTGCATTTTTAGACGCTGGAGTGTATGCCCTTGTGGGGGACCCAGCCTGACAGCCCTTACAAGCCTGGGACCCAAACTGTTATCTGGGAAAGGAGCGAGGAGAGGTGGCGTTGGAGTGGCTCAGAGGCAGAGGATGGCTCTCCCCCATCCCACCACCCAGCAGCCCAAGGGGGCTGGACAGGCTGTGCAAAAGCACCCCGAGGAGAGAGATCTTGTAGTGAGAACAGCTTCTATACATCCCCAGCAGGTTAATCAGCTGCTTGGTGTCTCGTTAGTGCCAAACACTCTCATCGAGAGGAGGCGGCTGGGTGTGAAGCCAGGCTTGCCAACGGCTGGGTGACCCAGCCAGAGTGTCCAGCTCCTGCCCAGGACACAGCCTGCTCCTCTCCGAGCGCTCCAGACCCACCGGGATGGCCCCAGTCTGGCCATCGCCCCAGAGGGGGAATGGGAAGCGAAGGTTCGGGAGGGATAGGAAACTTCCCGGCTTTAATTCACTGAACTCTTTTGTTTCAACCGCATTTAATATCTCAGAAATTACGAGTGGCGGGGACCTGGGTGAGCCGAAGGAGAAGGCGTGATCTGTGAGGCCAATTAAGAGGCCGATGGCACATAGTGAAACGGGAGCCCCTCGGGGGAGGCCAAGGTTACATAAATAAGTGCGTGAAGGAGCTGCACTGAATCTGCAGACGCTCAGCCACTAGTGATGCCCCTTTGAGTCTGGGAAAATTAAATATAAATAATAAATGTTTAACCACACAGCAAATAAATACAATGAGGCACCTTTAAAAATTATACTAATAAACACCAAGCTGTTGTCCTTCTGCCCGGGGTGGCTGAGCATCTTCTGCACGGCGGAGACAAAGAGCACAACGGAGGGAGTTGTGTTTGGGGGGGCTGTGCTCAGCCGGGTTGTCTTCACCCCCACTCTGCCATCCTTGTGATGAACCCCAGGCCAGCACGGAATAAAACACCCAGCAAAACTGGAAATAATATAGTCCCAGCCTCACACAGTGGATGTCAGGGCCCCCAGACCAGATGCAGCTCACCTCTGCCTGCATCATCTCGGGTAGGCTTCTTCTGGGAACCTGGGAGCAGGATCCTGGCTCCCAGAGGAGAAGCCCAGAGCTTCCTTGTGATGATACAAACGTTCAAGGAGAGCTGCCGGGTCCCCAGAATTGCTCTGCGTCAGCGCTCGCTTTACACTAAGAGCTCTGCTTCTCGGCTTCCCCGTTTTTACTGCTTCCCTGGAAGAAGGGGAAAAATGAAATGGAGATATAAAAAATAAAGGGGTCATTTATAGTTAAGCACATTCGGATGGGAGCGAGAGAATAAAGCGGTGAGAATGGCTCAGCCGGGGGCCTTCGGGGACTTGTTCTCGGGTACCGGCACGGTCTTTACTAGGTCGCTTGAACCTTTTGTGCTCTGCTGCAGAGCTCAGACCTGGCCCATCTATCACCGGGCTGGCCGTGGTGTGCTGCGTCTGGGCGCCTTACTGCCCCGAAACCCGGGCTTCTCCCCCTCGCGCCGGGACGTACAGTTTGTGGGTGACTTCTATAGGTGGCCAAAGCACCCGGTTCAAAGCCGAGGGGGGGTGCAGCAGAGAGCGCTGGATTAAACGCCCGCCAAGTCCCTTTGCTATGATGTAATTTCATTTCTCCCCAAATTCTGCAGGGAAGGAGCAGGGCAAAAGGCCTTCCTTGCTGTGATTAGACATTCCCGGGCAGTTTAATTATAGTCTTCAGCTTCTTAACTGCTTGCACAATAAACCCGCAGAGAGCTGCCATCCCACTGTAGTTAGTTATCGCTTTCTTTTCTTCCCAGCCCCTGGGATTTGGTTCCACAATTTACTAGAGGACACTGGAGCCAAACTCTCCGTGGGGCTGCGCTGGCTGCTGGCGGGGAGCTTGTGCCAGAGCTAAATGTGTCCCTCTCGTTGGGTTGGCTCAGAGGCAGCTGAGGCTGGTGTTTGGGTTTCTTTAGACCCGTGGCTTCTGACCACCTCCGGTTTTGAGGAGCCCCCACATCTCCCCGGTCTCTAATGGCTTCAGATTCCCACCTCCGAGCAACCGTAACCCGCTCTTAGCAAAACCCCGGTCCTGGATACGCCACCAGGTGTAGGAAGCACCCGAGTCTGGTGACAAAGGTGGAACCCAGAGCTCAGTGCTGGTTTTGACACCCGAGCACGGCCACAAATATTCTCCAGCCTTTACATGCTTTCTCCGTGTTAACTCGTGGCTTCATTAGACTAATTTGTTTCCAGGTTGGAGGATGAATAATGAGCCTCAGCCTGTGGGTGCATAATTAAGTTTTGATAGCGAATGCTTTTATCTAACCTTGTTTTCGTTTTTATCCTCAGTGCCTGAATTATATGAGATTTAGGGCTGCAGGTTTGCCTTCGCATTAAGCCCAGACCCGCACGTCTCCACGAGGGGCAACAGTGCTCTGCGTCTCCCGGGGCAGCGCCCAACGGTGACACCGTGGGGTGTCGTTTCAGCCAGGTCTAGTCAGCAGGGATAATAAGGGAAAGAGAAATCGTTAATGACAAAATGGCTTTTCCCCTGCCTCAGTCTGTACAACACGTGGTCCCCGGTCCCCGATCTGTGTGGGGTCCGTACACCGATAACTCCTCCCCGGTGGGACGGCATAACCCAACGGCAAAGGTCACCTGGAGCATCTTGGTGGGGCCCACGATCCTGCTGCCTTTCCTCATGTGGTATCCAAACTCCATCTGGCTTTTTTCGGTCCTCTCAGATGCGGTTGCCTTTGTTTCTACAATTATAATACACGCCTGCAAACTCCCCAGGTTGTCCCCGTCCCCCTGAGCCCCTCGAGTGCCTCCTCGGCATTCCTTGGCCACCAAGATCTCCACGCCCTGGGTCTCTCCGCTTGCTGGGGATTCTCTCCAGCCTTCCCGTTGTTCTTTTCGGCGCCGCAGGGTTTCCATCAGCCTTTTCCGCTGATCTTTTTGGCCTCTCACCGCTCCTGCCGTTGTCAAGAGGGTTTTCCCTGATTCCCTGTCCACGGGGGTGGTTTTAGGGCTAAGAAACCAGAGCGGTTCCTGGGTACCTAACGGGTGCTCTCTGGGCTCAGGAGCGCCTCTCGCAGCCTCCGCTCCTGCTGGGGGTGGGAGCCGAAGCGCTGCGGTGGCAGGCGAGGAGCCCGAGCAGGTACTTAGTACAAATGTTAATAGCGTCATTGTTTATACTGTAGGATTGGAAAGGGTCTCCTGGGTCATCTGGGGCATTGCCCTTCAGTAACTCAGTCCGTGCTCAAACTATCCCAAGGGTATTTTTAGTCGATTCATGAATCCTTTTAGGAGTTCGGCCCGGCGACCTCCGTCAGCAAACGATTCTTTTGCCTAATTGACTTCACTTTCTGCATGCCCTGTTTTAATACCGCCTTTAAAGTTTGAGGCTTTTTCTTCCTCTCACAGTGTCACCCACTGCTCAGTTTCAGTAGCTTTTTTTTCCCCTGGTCTGACTTTTTTTATCTGCCTTACGGTTGGTTGCGTGGCGCTCGCTGAGGAAGCCCCCTCGGCTGCGGGGCTGAGCCCCTCTGCGCGTGGTGGGATGGGCTCCACCAGGAGATGCTCTGTGTGGACTAGACGAGGGGACAAGGGTGGGAGGTGACCCCAAGGGTCACCTTTACCCACCTCCGGCAGCAGAGCTGGGGACAGTCACCGGGGCAGGCTACCTCCTGGCTCCCATCGTGCTGGCCGCAGCCGAGCAGCAGTTTGGAGGGTCCCCGTTTGGAGGGTCCCCATTTGGAGGGTCCCCGTTTTCCTTGATATCTTCAATTTTACTATCAAAATAACAGCAGACGGTGAAGAAAAAGAAAAAGGATTAAAGAGTGGGGTTTGTTAATAATTTTTTCTCAATCGTTAGTTGTAGATCCACTGCTCCGTGCCATGTCATCACTGCATTATTATTTGCAACGGAGCCTGTTTTGAGCATGTCAAGGGGAAATTTTTCGGGGGGGAAAAAGGGTAAAGGCACTGAAGGCACAAGCCGGTTGCAGAGGTTGCGTGCCTACGCTCACCCGGGCCACCACGGTCCCTGCCAGACCTGCCTGCTGGTGGCTTGTGTGGTTGCTCCCTAATCAGCTTCATCAGAACGAGCTGAAGTTAAACATGAAGTTTTTGGTAATCTGGCTTGATCCGTTCGGTGTAGGCTCTGGAGAATCCTCAGCAGCTCACAGAGAGCTGTAGCCTCCAGCACGGGGTAGCACGGGGCAGTAGCGCTTCTCCTGGCATCAGCCCCTCATTGACCTCTTCTCCATTCATTTTCCTTTCCGTCTTCTCCGGTTTTGGCAAAAGGGCAACGATTCATGTCTCCTGGTGATGCACGGCTTTGATTCAGCTGCGAACTTAGGAGAGGATTTACCCGCACACGGCTTTGTGTGTGCAACTTTCCTGTACCAAGAGAGAAGGAGGGACGAAGCCTGGAGCAGGGAACCTGGGGCAGCTGCTCAGACGGGAGCCTGAATGACCTACACGAATCCTTGGGATCAGCCAAGCAGAATTTCTTTTAAATAAACTATGCAGAAGTGCAAGCTTCAGAAGAAAATTTCATTTTTTTTTTTTTCCCCAGGAATGCTACATTTTAGAGAAAAAAATAACTGTAGGATGAAGATGGTCCGATTTGACGAAGTCAGCAGAGCTGCGGGCAGGAGGAAGACCATGCTCTCCACATCAGTCTCCGACTCATCATCGCAGCCGGCTGGTAAATATTTGCTGCTTCTCGTGATCAGCTGAAAGGCTCTCCCATCCCCACAATACCATTATCTTTGCAAATTACTTTTATTCTAGTGAAAAAGCAAAAACCTAAATCCTGACTGTTTTTAATTGAAAACAAATGGGAAAAAAAAAAGGAAAAGGCTTTTACAATAATAAAAGCCGGGACTGTGGTTGAAATAAGTACTTTCTAATTTTCTCCCAAAGAGTTTGCTACTTAAAAAACTCTGCTAAGAGCGTATTTTTGGGTGACTGTATCTATCCTCTGCTTGGCAAACAGATCATACCAAGTGGACTCACAGGGCAGAGGCAAACAGGTCTTAACCCTTCCTTCTTCTCCAGCAGCAACCAAAGACTTTGCCGTGCCCCACGGTGCAGCCGTGATCTGGGCTGTTGGCGTGGGACTAGGCACCCCAGGGACCTAAGTGGTGCAAGCGACTCACAACATTTGGGAAAACAAACCAGGATGCACGTGGTGAGGCACCGGGACAGGGCTCAGAGAGGTCCTGGGGCCTCCATCCTCAGGGGAGGCTCAGCTCCACTGCCCGGTGCCATGGGCAGCCTGGTTTGACTTTGAACTTGGCCTTACCTGGAGCAGAGGTTTGGCCAGAGCCCTCCAGACCCTCCTTCCAGCCCCCGTGTTTCTGGGGTACCGTGATGCTTCGATACCTTTGTTCCATCTCAGGCTCCTTGTGGGCCACCAGCAGGTCTTTGCAGGTGGCCCCCGTGGCATTTGGTCTCCAAACAGGACTGGGGTCGGGCTCCCGTGAGGACACCTCTCCCCGTCCAGCGCCAGCTCCTTCCCCCAGCGCTCACTAATACCCGCTTCTCAAAGCGCCTCAAGTTTTTCTTGAGGAGGAAGGGAGTATTAAAAGCCTTTCCAAATTCTATAGAGGCCTTTGTTATTTTAAGAGACTTTCGCTCCCCCCTCCTCCGTTTGACTTTGTTACCTGATGCTCAAGGAATGCATTTTCCCCTCTATTAAATGTTTTAACCGCGTACGAGTTCCATCTTAATGTTAGCATCTTTAATAGTAGAATATTACCATATTAATTGCTATTGTGAACCAGAAGATACTTATATCATCCAGGCTTTCATTACCGTCATGGAGGGATTTTTCCTACTGAGCCAAAAGTGACCACTTTCCTTAATCCCCTATTTAAAAGCCCTGCGATTCCTCCCCACACGCCCAGGACGGGGGTGGGCGGCGGGTTTTTTTGGTTTGTTTTTTTTTTTTTTTTCCCAGGGACCGACTCCGGAATTAAAGGCATCGATTTCCCGGGGAGTGGGACCCCCCTCCCCCTTCCCCGACCTGCGGCGGGTTCCCCGGCCCTCGGGTGGTGGGACAGTCACTTTTAAAGCAATTAAGAGGCGGCCACCCCCCCCCCCCTCAGGCCTCCCCTGCCCGCGGCGGGGAAGGGAGGACGAGGGGGAATTATCCGGGAGAACAATAGGGATTCAATAAAACCGGGATCGGGTTGCGGCCCTTTTGTGGCCGGGACTCGTGCCGGGGGTTAATGGGGCAGAAGGAGATGGGGCCCTGCTTTTCACTTGACTAGCCCAAGGTTTTGTGCTTGACTCTAGCAGTGTCAT
>JAOXJK010000069.1:2100875-2121958 GCA_025774025.1 Xenus cinereus
CCCATCCCTGGAGGGGTTCAAGGCCAGGTTGGATGGGGCTTTGAGCAACCTGGTCTGGTGGGAGGTGTCCCTGTCCATAGCAGGGGGGTTGGAACTGGATGATCTTTAAGGTCCCTTCCAACCCAAACCATTCCATGATTCCATGAAGAGCCCTGGCTTTCCCGGACGGGGGGTCCTGGCAGCAGGGAGCATGGGGAAGGGGTGCAGGGAGCCCTTCCCGAGGGCTGTGCACCCCACGGAGCTCCCTCTCTGCTCGGGGATCCCTCCTCCCAAGTTGTGCTCGGAGTCAGCGCTGACACGTAAGTGATTTTGCCTTCCCAAGGATTCGCCTTCTTGGCTCTGCCCAGCGAGTGGCTGCCTCTCCCTGTATCGCACTAATTTTGTTTCTGCTTTTTTTCCGAAGTAAACAGTGCAGCTTGTCGAAAACATCCACCTCTCTTCATTAATTTACCCCTAATGACAGAGATGGCTCCGCAATCAGCAGGTAAATGGAGGGGGGGGGTGGAATCCTCCGGGTTGTCCCCGTTAGCGTGGCTGATGAGGGAGGGGGGGGCTGGCGCCGAGCCGAGGGGGGGGCGGTGCTGCTGCAGGGACTCGATCGATTCTATTTACCCGTCCAAGGTGTGATTGGATTTATTGTCAGCGTGAGGGAGACAAACTGATCACTTCTGCTGGGTGCGGTATTGGCAGCTCCAATATCTGCTGAAGGAAGGGAAACTTGGGAGAGTTCGGTTTTGTTCATGTTTTTTTGGTTTTTTTTTGTTTTTTTTTTTTTTTTAACCCTCTTCTGAAACGCTCGGGGGCCCCGTTTCGCCTGGAGCTCCCCCAGAGAAGCCTCGTCCCCCACGGGCACCAACGGGTGACGAAGCCTTTGTCACTCCACGCCGGGAAGGGAGGGCAGGGCTATCCTGCAGCCCCGGGTATCTCAGCGGTGCAAACCAGGAGCGCGCTGTGGGCCCGAAGGTGGGGTCACAGCGGCCACGGCACCCTTGGGGTGGCACCAGGCTGGGTGCTGAGGTGGTTGCCCCAGGAGACCTTTGGGAAGTCGCTGGAGATGTTGGAAGGTGGAAAGAGGGAGGAAAAGAGGTCTCCTCATCGAAGGAGGAAAAGCTCCCAGTGCCGGGCAGGCGCGTCTGGCTGAGGCGAGACGGTGGAAGGATGGACAAGGAGGTCTCTCTTCTCCCTCGCCAGTTCCCTGTGCCCCCATCGGGTTTTAAAAACATAAACCAAACCTTCCCCTCCATTTAAATTGCATACCTAATCCCCTCACTCTCTTAATTAAGCAGAGGGAAATTTAAATTGTTCTGACCATCTTTGGGAGGATTATGTATTTCAATCATCATTATGGTATGGCGATTTGTGATACCACGAGATAGATAGGTATATCCGTTGTATAATCAGGCATACAAATTATAATCCCCCCCAAGACATTTAATAACAATTTAAAATACTGACTACTGGACGTAGGGCATCGGCAGATTAGGAACGAGTGTGAAGAGGGGGTTCGTTCAAGGACTCTGCCTTCGCGCTTCGAGCCTCTGTCCTGCAGTTCTCCCTCCTGCCGTAGGACCAGTGCTGGGGAGGAGGAAGGGGCTCCCACCCCGGGGTCCTTCCCACCCAGCAGCAGCATCTCGCGTGGGTGCATCGCCCTGTCCGCAGAGGAGCCCGGGCTGAGCCGGACCTGCTGGGTCCCAGGAGCTTCTCCGTCCTCCCGAGCAGCTCCCATCCCTCGGGATGCGGCGAGGGTCTCATTACCTCCACTGGAAGCTGTGGACGTGCGTCTGAGGGGCAGGACGTGGTCCGATGCTGTCCAATTTTCCTGGAGCTGTACGCGGAGGTCCCCGCTGACATTAGCGGGAGCTGCTGGAGCATATCGAGAGGAGAGGAGAGGAGATGCCATGAGCGCTCGCTCCCGCAGCAAAACTGCTCAGGGGTGTCTCCGTAACTGTGAAATCGGGCTTTCTGAAAGCATGGATTATTGAGTGAGTAGATCTAGCCAGCTCCTTTAGGGCCATTAGTCCTCATATGCACTCGGTTATTTTACTCTGAAAACATACAGGGGAGATTATATCATTTTTAGGGGTTGGGGGGAGAAGAAGGAGCAATTTTTCTGTTTCTTGGGAGTAAATGAAAATAACTGCTCGAAACCAACTAAAACAGAGAGAGACAAAGATGTCTAAGGAAGAAAACCCCATTCTGACTAGACAGAGGTAACATTGCAGGCTAAAGTCTAACTCTGAATTTTTGCAGGCTGGATTTGGATGGCAAAGAACTTAAAACCTTATGCCTGAGGTAGCAGAACAGGACAGAAAAATCTTGAAATTTGTGCCGGGGAAATATTGTGAGTCCAAACAGAGGGCCTTGGCGGGCATCATGCCTTGCAGAAAGGGCAGTCTGGCTGAGAAACTGATTTCTCGTTCTGTTTTCGGTCAACGAGGTGGGGGCCGTGTTCTCTGCTTCATCGAATGAGCAGAAACATTACTGTTGTTTGGACTGGACGGACTTGGTACGGACTGGACGGACTTGGTACGGACTGGATAGACTTGGTATGGACTGGATAGACTTGGTACGGACTGGATAGACCTGGTATGGACTGGATAGATTTGGTACGGACTGGATAGACTTGCACGGACTGGATAGATTTGGTATGGACTGGAACGCTGCTGTGTAACAGCTGAGGAACATCCCTCTCCTGCCTTGCCCGAGGGGGTGCAGGGCTTCCACCCCCAGCTGGAAGAGGGGAGAACCTGGAGAGGGTTTGGGGCCGAATCAGAGCACCTGGAGGCGGCAGAGGGAGGTGGCTGCGGGAAAGGCCGGGGGCTGTGCTTGTTAGCAGCAGCACGGCAAACTTACACGCCTGTTCGATAATGCTACAGCCGTGCGGGAAACAGCCAAACAGTCGTCTGACACAGCAAGGGATCTCGCTGCCGACGAGCGCTGCAGGAGAAATCGTTCCCTCGATGCGTCCCCAGCTCCTTACCCAGCGCCCCGAATCGCGGTTTTCACAAGGTTTTTGGGGATGGTTTTTCTATCGCCCTATTGCAGCGTGTCCCCCTCGCCAGCGCCCGAGCTCTCCTCGGAAGGGCAGACACCCCCGGGGCTCCTGGTGATGGTGGGGTTTTGGGGGGCTGCTCTGTGCGGTCCCCAGCCCCAGAACCTGGGTCAAAGATGGGTCAAAGATGGGTCAGCCCTGGGAAACACTGAAAAGCCCAGATAAAGGAGATGATGGCTAAACACAGCCTTGGGGTGAATTCAGCAGGAACCTGTGGGTGGGAGGGAGTTGATCATCTTAATCCAACACAGCTTTTATCAGGGGCCACCCAGGCTCGGCTTTAATGGGAGGGAAAGGGCCGTGCTTGGACCCTTTATCAGGAAGGGAGACCAAGCCCAGTCCCTGCCGTTGTCCCAGGGGTCCCAGGTCTGTCCTCTCCATGACGTGAGCCTGGTCTTCATTTCTGAGGAGGAGGACCTCACACCAGGTCTTTCTCTCTGCGAGCAGGACATCGTGAAATCGCCGCCTTACAGCGCTCCTTGCCCTCAGAGGGAAAGCACCGGGAGCGGAGAAACCAGGTTAGTGCTTACGAGGGATCAAACGCCCCGGTGATGGGCACGTTACAGGCTGACCTCTCCAGCTTGGGGACGATTTGGGGCTTGTTGGTGTCAGCTAAGCTGGCTCAGACGCCGGGTCTCCGCCGCAGCCGTGCCCTCTCGCTCCCCGGCTTTAAATCACCTCCAGCTTTCCTCTTTCTGCGGGCTCATCTTCCCGCCTCAGGAACCTCCACATCAAAGCTCTGCCGGGGAAAATACGCCGCTAACTTCTTTAAACCATCCTCGGCGCTGTGATTACAGGATCCGGCAACTACTTTTCCAGAGCTTGTGAACTTCTTGAAGAATCTCCAGGGAGTTTCTCTCTGGGGGAACTTTATATTTTCTTGCTGATTTTTAAAAGTCTACTGTTAACAGCGTGAGAGATTTTTTTTTCTTTTTTTTTTTTTTTAAGCACCAAACTCTTGATGGATGCTGGGTTTGTAGGAGCTGTAAATGTAAATTGTTTTTCCTCTGGCCACTTGTGTTTTATTTGAAATGTACAAAATCTGAGTGTGTAGTTCCTGAGAGCTGGCCTAGAGAACAGCAGCACTCCCGAGTAGTTTGTCTCCTATCAAATGGCATTAATAATTTAGTCTCTAATTAAAAGTGAGGTCAAACAATGAAAAATGACTGAGCTAAATGGTTACGCTGTGATGTATTAAAGTGACTGGTGGGTTTTAATGGATGGAAGGAGCGTTGTTGTTTGTTTATGTACAAAACACTTTCAGTCAAAGACTGTAGGAGTCCCGAGGAAATGTATTTAACTAAAATCTTTTACAGGTTACTGAGTCAATGTCTTGAATAGACATTTTTTACACACCTTTTATTTCCTTCAAATTGCTCAGCTACCTGTAAAACAGCTTTTCTTAATGATGAGGGGAGAAAAAAAACAAAACAACAAAACACTTTGATGCCTCTCAGGCTTGTTCATCAGTTAACACTCAGAAATATCTAAGGGGATCTAAGACATCATGGGAAAGGCATTTTGAAGGGACCTTGGTTTTGTGTTCTGGGAGATGCTCTGGGTGTCTGTGCCCAGCGCGTTCGGGGGCTGCCGCTGCCCTGAGTCATTTTGGGAAGTGCCTGTCCTTAGTGTGATTACTTTGTTTGTCAGCAGCCTTTGCCCAGAAGCGAACCCTGTACTGAACCCCACAACGCTGCCCCAACAGCTGAATTTCCAAAGAAAAATGGAAAAAAAGAGTGAGATTGCAGCCCCCCATGCGCAGGGAGGGAACTGGAGAGAAGGAGGACTCTGACCCTCGTGGGAGCAGGCCCCAGGAATGAGACATGGGCAAGTCAGTGGGTTGTTGGACCCTCTGTCGTGGCTCTTGCCAAAACCAGGGGTGCCCAGAGTCTCCAGCAAGGGCCTTGTCCACCAGACCAGCCTTCCCACCACACTGGTGGGGTGCACAGGGTGCTGCACCATTCAAGGCAAATTGTGCAACATCGTGTCAGCGGGACAGACCAGACTTCATGGAAATGGGGGAAAGTTCCCCACCATGGACGTGAATATATAATTAATAGGTCCCCTGTGTCATTTAGGTGGAAGACCTGACTCCTGAAGCCAGGGCACTAAGGCACCTGGATGGCAGGACCATAGAAATGTATGTGATTGTGTGTCTGTGTGTCCTCCAGTGAGGACTTTGGCTTCCATTTCCAGGTCTCAGGCATTGGCTACCATCTAGACCTGTTCTTACAGTTACACAGATGCCTTTACAGGTGAAGGAGAGGGTGACAATTTATCTCGATTATGATAGGCAAACCCAGGGTCTTCCCTCCTAGATCTGGACCCAGAGGTGCTACGTGCTGTCCAAGCACAACAGAAGAAAAGCTGCTGCTCCTCAAGACTCTAACTGGAGGCAGGAATAGGTATAGACCTGAAAAGCCCACATTTCTCTACAGGTATGCAACCAAAAAAGTAAAATAGAAGTCCCTACTCCTAAGTATTTAGCCTTCATTTATTTACATTTTTAGCTGGCAATCTTTATATAAAAAAAGATAGGAAGTTGGAGTTTTGCACCTATTTCATTTAACACCACTTAACTCCTGGCACTGTCCCAATATGTCTCCATTAAGTGGAGACTTCGCAAAAATTGTCCCAATTAAGCAGCAGTGTTGCGATTTGCTGTTGTTAGGCTAAACTGGTTCCCTGGGAGATGTCCTAATGAGGTATCCATCTTGATTAAGTGCAGACCCGTGAAGTGCTTCCCAATTAAAGGACAGAGAATGTATGTGTGTTATCCAAAATTTTTTTTTAAAAATAGTCATTTGTGGTATCTCCTCTGGGGCTCAGCCCCCCATGGACAGTGAGAGTGTTTGCTTTGACATGGGAGGGTGCTGGCTGGATCCATCACAAGTGGTCATGGACGGCCACCACCAGCATTTGTACCCAGGTCTACACATTCGGAGCAGCTGAAGAAGATGGTCCAGTGCGTGAGAGCAGGAATCACTCCTACATGGCCATACAGCTTTTGTCCCACAGGCTGGTTGTGGGCTTACGTTGGGGTCTTGTCAACACCCCTTGTTCTCTTTGTGTTTCGGGTCACCTTGCTGAAACAGGCAGGAAAGCACTGGAACCGAGGAGATAAGTGTATTATTGCTGGAAGGACTCGGCTACCAGGTTTTTATATGGGCAAGGGGGGTTGTGTGGCCATGGTGGCCCATGGGGAGAGAGACTGGAAGGGGGACATACTCCTTCCCTTGCTCCATCTCCGTGCTGTAGCTACAGACAGCTCCAGAGGTGCCCAACGGGAGGCCAGGGGTGAGTTACAATGGGAAATTCCCCCAAACACCCAACCCTTGCCCATGAGAGCGGTGCAGCCCTGAGACAGCATCCCAGAGAGGCTGAGGGGTCTCCGTCCTTGGGATTTTGAGAAATCTGGTCTACGTTTGGGGCAGAAGGTTGGATGAAGGACCTCCAGAGATCCCTGCCAACACCATGACCTGAAACCGTGCTCGTGGGGCTGGGGCTAATGTGGGCTGTGGGGCTCCACCAACAGCTCCAGCCCTCCCAGGCTGCACAAATCAGTGCAGAAACCACCGGGTCTGCCCAGGGGGGTCACAGGACTTGGTGGGGTGGGAATTAGGGAGGGTGGGGGGAAAGGACATCGCTGTAAAACCCTGGCTGGGGTTTGGAGATGAGAGAAACTACAGGAGAGTGGGTTTCTTCTCAAGGAAATAAGAGCCTTGGTTTTTCCCCTCTCAATAACTTCCACTTTAGTTTAAACCAACAAACGTCCATTTGTCAAGTGTTAATATTCACCCAATGTCCAGAGGACATACCTTGAAAGTTATTTATAACAGGATTTTTTTTTTTTTTTCTTCCAAGGAAACAATGTTCTCATTCCATATTTCTTCTGTGCTACAGAATTACCAATCAACTGTTTTGGAGTAATTTTAAATACAATTATAAGGAATGTGATTAGCACAAATGCAAAAGAAGTTAAACATAATCAATTCCTCAGTGCTGCCTTGCGGTTTACATTTTAGTATCATTTAAGGGGATTTGCACCAACCTTTTGTAGTAGATTAAAGGCAGATATTTTGTTTGTTACAATCAAACCTATGATTTCGGTTTTATAAATTTTTAAAATATTAATTATAGTTTGAAAAGTACACGGAGGTGAATACATTAACTAGTTTCCTGCTTAGATAGCAACTATTTGGTGTTTGGCATTAGATTAGCAAGGAGCAGGTTGGGAATTTTAATCCACCTTGTTAAGTTATTAAATTTTCTTTATTTACATACAGATCTTACTTTCATTAACATTGTAACAGGTGCTCATTAACAATTTATCATTTGCAAGGCAGAAACAGAAAGAGCTTTTGCTACAAAGTTTTCTCTTCTGAGTGTCTCAATTATACTATGTAGCAAGTCTAAAACAATTATAAACATTGTTTTGCAACAACACTCAAAACTTGGGTCCATGTGGAAAAATCAGTAATCTCTGAATATTTCACATCTCGTCGTTTCACGCTGTGTAGTTACATAAATAAAGCTTCTTTTAATTTAAAAAAAAAAAAGGGTGTGTGTGTGCATTTTCATTCTAAAATGGCTGCTATGCTGGAAGCATTTGGGTTCCTGAACGTATGGACCCGTTACTCCATCCCACTTATTCACAACTTAAGTGAAGACTAATAGAATTTTAATATGATCTGTAATCACACTAAAAACTGTAGTTCAAAATTCCTGAGCATCACTTCAGTGGTATTGAATAGCCCTGGATCTAATTAGCACAATCATTTGCAGAGCCCTTGGAGTCCTATTTTCACAACCTTTTTATATTCTGAAAACAGGGGGTTTATAGTTTTCTTTCAGTTTTTTTTGTGTTTGGGATTTTTTTTTTTTTTTTTGGCATAAGAGGAGGACACGGCACAATTTCCTTCTCCTTCCCTGCTCCCTCCTCCTTCCCCTCTGCTCCTCCCCGACCGCTTGTGGGGCAGGGACCAGCCCCATGGACTCACGCTGCAAACCCTGCCTTGGCTGCAAAGCCCCAAGGCCTTGGAGACCACTGGAGGCTCCTAAAAATAATACCCTTAATGTGTCTATCTCTCTTTTTAACGTCGCCTCTTTCTTTCGGAAGGCGGGGAGCCTCCAGCAGCTCTTTCAGCACGGCCACCTCTTCCCCATCCCTGTATCTCCAGGAGCTGCTCCTCTTCTTGGCAGCCGAGGGCTCGCTCTCACAAGGTGGTTTGTCCTGGCAAGGCGTCGGAATAGCTGTGCTCTTGGCACCGCTCGTGATTTTGCAGGATAGAGCCCTCATTTGAGCCTCTGTTGCTTTGCAAGGCTTCCAGCCATGCTGGAGAAGATCACATTTGCGATGATCCGTAACACGTGGGTGATTTAGGAGCATTCCTCAGGCTTCCAGCTCTTGCTGCACCTAGGAATTCAAAACCCAGTTGGGGAATAATTTTCCCAGTGTTACTTGAATTGTCATCTGGGGTCTGCTGCGTAACTCAGGCTGCAAGAGGATCCCACAGGGTCATGGTTTTTTCCACATAAAATAGCTTTGATGTTCTCAGAGCACATGGTGTGCTCCAGGATGGCTCTTGCCTTGACTGATGCTGACTCCGTGTGTGGTCAAAATAACCTTAATGCTCCACTGGATATATTTTTGGTCAGTTTAGGTAAGAAAAGGTTATGGGGCCTTTGCAAGTCTTGAGCAGATCCAACTGCTGCTCCTCACTGTCCACGTCACCCCTGTTGCTTATGGGCTCTCCTGAGATGTGGATGGGGGGGATGTTTCAATACAACTGGCACAGTCCAGCTCAGGTTGATGAAACAGTCCCCTAACCCCCTTCATTGCCATTTCTACTTCGTTTCAAAGAGTTTACACCAGAAATGGGGGACCCTTGGTATCCTCCTCTGTCCTGCCAAGACTCCCATGGTGAACCTTATCTGCAAGAGCAAGAGGTAAGAAAAATCACCCTGGGAAAGACCGGTGCCACCAGGTTGGTTTGTGAGCAGTCACATCTAGTCACAACTATGATCAAACTATTTGGCTTCTCCTTCAAAATACATTTCGTGTGCATCCAGAGATCTTGGTTTTAATGCTATTTTGCCACTGGCCTTTTGTCTGTGCTTCTCACTGAAGCCGGTGACTGGTTTTCAGTGTATTTCTGGGCTGTCAGTTTATTCCAAGCTGCAAAGCGACTCCCCCTCTGTAATTTGAGGACTTCTGTGGATTGAACATCAAAGAAGTCTGTGAGTCTCGCTCTGTCTCTCAAGACTGATTCCTGCAATTAGAGTTTTCCTAAATCCTTTTAAATTTATCATTGCTTTCACAAATCCAAGCCACAAAGTGCTGGAGTCCTGATCTGTTTTATTTCCTTGCTCTGCACGTCGTGGCTGGTGTCAAGGGTTGGGGTGGTTGTTTCTGGCTTTATTGCTGCCTTCCACATCTGGATTAACATGGTAGCGATTAGAGCAAGTCTGGGGTTGGTATATCTTGAAGGATATTTGCTTTTATAGACCTAAACCTGCACCTTGGTTGCGTTTGTCTTCAGGTGCTTATGGGGCAGGTAAGCGTTGAATGATGTCTCAGCAAATTTTCATGCCTTGTGCTCAACAAAGACCAGAAGAACGTGGGGAAAGGCCAACTCCTGGCAGCTTTTCCCTGACCCTGAGTGGGACTTTGTGTGGAGAGTGTCCCCAGCCCTGATCTGGGGTGTACCAGAGGCATCCCAGAGGGATCCCCAGCTGGTATCAGTGTATGGATATCACCTGGGCTCTGGCTTGAGGGATTTGTCCTGCTGGGTTTGTAGAGCGCAGTAATGCCACCCTGCAGGCTTAGCCCTGCCCTTGCTTCCTCCACACCTTCCTCACCCTCACCTGCTCTGCCTGCAGCACTGGCATCCCTTGCCTGCACACAGATCCTATGCCACAGGACAGTAAATCTGCAAGAGTATTTTTTTTTTTAATAGACGTGGAAAATTAATGCCTAGAAATGACAGTAAAAAAGGACACGGGCAGAATACCTCCCTGCTTCTGCCACTGTTCCCTTCCTGCCATCCCTTTTGTAGAAGCTTTTGAATTGCTTCATTCGAACAAAATCTTTGCACAGCAAAGATGTCCTTGATTGTGTTATTTTAAAAGTAATTTTCCCCACCCCTGAAAGTTTTTATCTGCAGCATTTTATATTTTCTCACTGACTTAAATAGCCTGGTCTCTCCCTTTCTCAAAGTAAAATAGACAGTGCCTTTATTTATCCTGTTGGTACTTTAAACTACAATAAGATAAATGGGCACAATTATAGATGTGTACCAGAATAGGAACATGTGTTCCAGCATATGTGATACTAACCTAAGCAGACATCTAAATGTACTTCTCAGATAACAAACATCACACACACACATATTTATTAAACTCAGCAACAGCCTTTGCCATCCTTTTTAGCTACTTTTAAACAGCTGGTGAACTGTCAAAATCACGTTAAATATTTTAACAAACAAGTTAAATATTTTTAGTTGTTTCTGCGGTGGTAGTAAAAATCCAGGATGGAATAATCCAACTGTTTTTGTAAAATGCTCGAGGAAAAGCAGAGGATGATTTATTTATTTTTTTTTTATTTGGCTATAAGTTTTGAGCCAACTTTTCTTTTAAAGCTCCGTGCCTGGACCCAGCGAGCTGCGCCGCGCCGCCGCCATTCGCAGGAGGGAAGCCTCCTTGGACTCCCTCCCGCGGGATTTACCGCAGGTTAACACGGTGGATTAGATCATGGAAAGCTGGTAAATGTTTATTTACGGTGCCGGGGTGTTTATGATGCTCTCCTGCTCCGCCCCTGAGTTCCCTCTCGGTAGACCTGGTCCCGAAAGCCCGGAGAGCGTCACAAGCCTGACTCGAGCTGCACAGACGAGCGTAGCAGCGGGGCCTTTCGGTGCTTCAAGGCAAGCTGGGAGCTCCGAATAGCGACGATTTATATCACTAAAAGTCAGAAAGGATTTGCAAACCATCCGTTCTATTGCTATTTAAGTGCAACAGAGAAAATCCACAGTGAAAAGGCACAGGGCAAGAGCCTTTTTTATTTTTAATATACATAAAAAAGGTGAGTATTATAACATGTGAGCGGGAGATAATGACAGGTGAATAAAAAGAAAGACAGCGACGTATCTAGCAAAGTGTCAGATTGATAAATAAATGAACAAAGACAGGAGAATAAAAGGCTGTTATGAAATATATCAAATCTGATGTGATATGGATCGTGTTGCGGGAAGTTCAGTCTTCCTTTGCCGAGACAGGAGTCAAGGACAAACAGTTTGTCTGCGATTACGAGCTGTCCAGGCTGGTGAAATAAATACACCTGGAAGAAGGCTCCGTCCTTCCCTCCGTCTGGCTCTCGGTGCAGTGAGCACCCGGGAAGTTACCAAGACACGGTATATTTTGGGTGGCATTTCCTATGCAGAATTATTCCAGGCTGCTTCCGAGTGGATTATGGGCTCTCACGCAAAACTAAGAAAGAAAGAAAGAAAGAAGGAAGGCACAGTTTCAGGCTGCATCCTTGCCCCCAGGGTGGGAGGAAGCGGAGCTGAAAGCTGAAGGGGTGGGATGGTATTTTGCTTCGTTGGAGGAACGATTGACCGAGCGGAGAGGGGGCGATTTGAGGAGGAGCACATGGTGTCTTGCTGGAGACACCCCCCATTCCATGGGGGTGTGATGGATCTTGAAAATGGATCTCAGCATCATGGAGAAGCTTGCTAGAGAGTGGTGGAAGCCCCGAAGATGTGACTGCCAGACCCACTTTGTCACACCAAGCGATGCTAGCACAGAGAGAGCAGGGGTGGGAGAGGGACAATGCCCAGTTCCCTGGGCAGCAATGACCCTCTGGGGAAAGGCCTTGATTTGGAAGATGGTGATGGAGGCTGTCAGCAGGTCAAGAGCTCTTGCTGTAAACGGGGAATTGGTTTGAAGAGACCAGACTCAAGTCCTGACTTTCCTCCTATGGAAAAAGCCATCATCTCAGGCGGTTAGCATGAGCAGTGGCCAGGCTGGGGCATCTCCTGCCCAGGCGGAAAAGAGAGCTGGTAGAACTCAGCAGCAGGGCAACAGGAGAGAAAAATTCAACCTGGGATGTGCAACACTGCAATATTGAAGTGACTGAGGGGTACAGAGCTACCTGGAGAAGCAGGAATGAAGGATATCAAGTGGGATAGAGGAGACAGCCTTTGAGGGTGTCCTCAAGTCAGCCATGGCAGGGGCTGTGTTTGCAGAAGATGGGCAGATATCCTAGTGGGAACATCTGTGAGCAAAGCCTCTCTTCAGGGCACACGGAGGAGAATGGCTCAACAAACAGGAAAAGACATTTTTGTTATAGTGTTTTTGAAGGCAAGATGAATTTTTTTTTTCTTTTCCCAGCATTGGAAATAATGAATCTGCAGAAAATTGTCCCAGCAGGACTTGGTGCAAGACTTTTGAAGAACCACTCACGGGACACCACTCTGTCTCAGCAGTGATGGAAACATAGCCTAGAAAAACTCAGAAAGGCTGTGAGCTTACAAGGCTTGGCAGGAGCTACGGGCAAGGAAGTTTTAAAATTTCCAAACCTGAATTCAAAGGAGGATTTTCCTGTGTTGAACCAGACCCACAGCATCACAAGCCGGTATAGTTGTATTAATTGTATTAGTGTTCCATCAGTCAGCATTACTAAAACTCTTGTCCTTATTTTAATTTTTTTTTTATTTTATTTTATTTTTGTTAAAAGGAAGAGTTACAACAAACGCTGGCAGCGTTACAAACGCGGGTCTGATCTGCCGAGTGCTTCTGACAACAGGATTCCCATTCAGAGCTCACGGTTCCCAGGTCTGAGAAGGAGATTTCAGTACGAGGAGACTCGGTAGAAAAATGTTTCTTTGTCTCTGTCAGCTCTATGTGCCAGCAATCACCGGGCAAGCAGCCTTCTCTATTAGGATTGCTTTCTGTGTCAAACACCTCATCATTAGAAAGTGAGGCTTGAATGTTATTCTTTAAGCCTTAGATCAACTGTGGAAGCTGAGATGTAATGGAAAAACCTGACGCTGGAAATTCTTGAGTCGTTATCACAATTTATACTTAAAAGAGCTCCAGTTTTATAGCAAAAAGAAAAAAAATCCATTCATTTTAATCATTGCAAAGCTTATTAAAAGGTTTCAAATATTATTTATTGCAATTCTGTACCAGTTCTAATTCACTCATTAATTCTATTCATCTTGAAACTAATTTTAAACTTCCAAAATTTACCATAGCATTTTGAAAAGTTAAAGCAACTTTCACGATGAATAGAATTAATGTTTTCTTTCCCTCTTTACAAACTAGTTTCACCTTCAAATACAAACCATGACCACACCGTGCTAATAGCTGCAAATGTATTCTCTGTTTAAGGTTTCAAAACCGTTACTTGACAGCTGATGTGGAACACAATTTCACCGACACCAGCCCTGCTTTCGACGCGGGACGGTGCAGTCTCCTCCAGGAGCTGCAGCCTTCAACGCTTACTCCAAATACATTTCTACAGCTGAGGATGTGGAGTGAAGCTTTTTTTTTTTCCTCTTGTATACGTTCTGTTTTCCCTCTGACCAAAGACCATTCTGGCTCTGCAGAGTCTGACATCGCTGTTACAAATTTCGAGCATTTTCTGTGCGGGAACATCTGGTTCCTGAGAAAACGAAGCGTTATTTTTCTGATGGCTGCAGGAGAATGTCTGGGTTTAATCCACCTGTGAGAGCTGTTTATTTTTTAAGCTTCATACCAACACGCAGGAGGTGGATGCTTCCTGGATCCCATAGCATAACTGTGGCCGCAGCATTGCCAGAACTGGCTCTAATTTCCTAAATTCTTCAGGTTTACAAAAAGCTTCTCTCTTCCTTCCTAAGTTTCTGAAGGCCCCGAAGGAGCAGGCACGGTTCTTTCCTTCATGGAGTGATCCCAAATTCCTTCCTGAGACAGGGAAAGGCTCGACAGAAAAAGAACCCATTGGAAATTTTGTGAACAGGCTGGTTTTGGTTTGGCATCGCCGAGCAGCCTGCGGGGGCCAGCCCAGCCAGGGCAGTGCCGTGGCAAAGGCAAATACCTTCTCACACCGAAGGCTTGATGTTCTCTGTGAAGTGATTGCTTTCATCTGAAGACGTTAAAGGTCCTACATCTGAACCCAGTTTGCTGATAAACATCATGCCGCCTTTCTTCTGGCTGCGAGATTATTTGCAATAAGAGTTGCTGGAGCTTTGGGTGCTTTATTTTTATGTTCTGAAGTGATGATGTGTCTGTAGCAAAACGGCAGCGAGAGCTTATTTCTGAGCAGCTTCAGGTGTGTACATGAGTGGTCTAAGATGTATCAGTTATTGGGAAAGGTCTGTTGGTGAAACATAACTGAGAAACTGTTCTCATTTTGAATTCTGTAAGGTCATCACTGTGTTCAAGCTCGGCTCTCATCCTTTGCTACAGCTACAGAGTGAAGAGGGGACATATATTGTGAACACAGAACTGGAGAAAGGTCCTTGGTGGGTGCATTTATCATTTGAAACCAACAGAGGAGTTTCGTTTGGTTTTTTTTGGTCTTAGTTTTTTGAGAGTGAGTTTGAATTCCCACAAAACCCTTCTAGTTTTCCAGAGGTTGACAGATACTGATGGGGAAGCGTCCCTTGGATGGTTGGAAACACCAAGGAGACCCCTTTGCCACCCATAAACCACAAAGGTCAAGCTTAATTTGGCCAAGTTTCCTCTCACATCCTAGGAAACACCCCTAGTCTTGGTGGGAAGCCAGGAAGAAAACCTGGGAGAAGCAGCGGATAAGAGTGCAATTAGAAAGTCCAGGGCAAACATGGATGGGGTTCCCCAACACCCAAACCCTCCAGAGATTTGAGACACAGTGTGCCCACAACTGGAGAGCGAGGTGACCCATCCTGGGCAAGGGTCTGCAACTGGTGAAGGAAGAGCTCTCCTGGAAGCCCTGCCTCTGCAGAAGGTCCCCTGGGCTCCTCTCGTTGTGCAGTGGCCACTTCTGCCATGGGTAGTTGTTGGTTGAAACCTCTTCCTGAAGGAAAGAGGGAGAAACCCTGTTCCTCCTCGCGGTGCTGGCCCGTCGGAGCGCTCGGAATGCGTCGCAGCAAATCATAGAATCATAGCATAACTCTTTTTTATGCTTGTGGTCACTTGCCTCGATTTTATATGTGGCGAGCCTGGCAGCGTGGGATATCGTGCAGGGGCCCAGGGTGTCAGGGAAGGTGTCTGAGTGAAGCGTTTTATGGCTTGGCTGGATTTATTTCCCGGCTGGAACATTTCCACCGGCTTCCTTTGGCCATGCCCGAGGCTCCAGCTTGTGGTTTCCTTATTTTTCTTTCCCTCAAGACTACCATCTCCGCTCGGAGGACAGTGGGAGCGCAGG
Organism: Xenus cinereus; assembly: GCA_025774025.1. NCBI lineage: Eukaryota > Metazoa > Chordata > Aves > Charadriiformes > Scolopacidae > Xenus > Xenus cinereus. The sequence goes on from JAOXJK010000069.1 coordinate 2,116,316, forward strand.
GAAGGATGCTGCTTTTGTGCGTTCTGCACGTTCGAGATGAAAGTTCCCGCTGTTCCTCTCTGCTCCGTGTACCATCCTCATCCAGGGGAGAAGCGGATGGGACAGATTGCCTTTAGCACCAAGATTAAGCGGATCCCGCTCAGCAGCTGCCACAAAATTTATTCCCAGGAAAGGAAATACAGGTCTAGAGCAAGCGAGGGCACCTGAGCGAGCTGAATCTCACTGGCGCAGAGAGATGGGCTGGGAAGAGGCTGCAGAAGGGTTTCAGCAGGATGGAGGCACCAGGTGGTATCTCGGCTCCCAGGTGGGTTTCCCCTCCAGGTGCAGCCCGTGATGACCATCAGGTGGAGAATGAACTCTCAGTGTCTCAGATGGGGCTCAGCAGCCCAGCTAAGGGGATAAAGACATTTTCCCTGCACCAGAAGGGTTTTGGAGCTGGTGGCTACGCTGACCTGTCTGGTTTTTCCCTCGCGCAGCGCTGCAGCAGACACGGAGGTGAGCACCCACGAGGAGGACTGATGCCACCTCTCCTGAATGTTGTAAGTTTAAATCTTGGTGTCGTACTCAAAGGTCGTGCTTTCACCCTAAAAGTTTCTGTCGTGAACCTGATTTTAAGCGCAGTGCTTGCAGCGGGGGTGCGGGAGCTGGCAGCCCGGGCAGCAGGGATGCTGCTGGGCTGAGAAATGGCTCTCCGGCTTTGTGCCTGATTGGGAAGTTTGGAAAAAAAAAAAGTAAATAAGGATTACGATGCTGTTTGTCGAGCCAAAAATGCGAGCAGCAATTCAGACAGGAAGAAAGCTGCTGTCGCTGGTGGCAGCGTAAGGAGACCGGCCAGAGAAAGGGAAGCGCCGTGTGTTCAAGGGAACCCAGGGAAGAGCCTCAGAGCGACTCTCGGGCACCTGCCAGGTCAAGAAAAGCCACCAACTGACTTCCAGAGGCCTTGGATGGGGTCCAGAGCTAAATCAGTGCCTGATCCCTAAGCGGCTGGGTGGCTGAGGAGGGCTTTGTGATTTGGGATGCCCTTTGCAGTTTAGAGTGTTGGCATTGAGTGGTGAATGTAGTTTAGACGGGTGATGCGTTTCTTATTTCAGTTTCTTATTTCAATTACAAACGCTGGCTTAATATAACCATTACCAAATGGGAAGGCTTTAAAATTCAAGGGGAAAAAAAAAATATGTGCAAAAGTGAATGAATTGATCTGTCACTCAGAGACTGACCGTCCAACATATCAGTACTCAGCCAAAAGGCAGAATAACCTGAACCTCCAGATCCGTATCTCCCAACGCACGGTAACAACAACTGCCTAATTCCCTTTAAAGAGCAGCAACAGAAAATAAGACTTGACTTTTGATGAGAAGTCAATGGGAGTTACTTGGATTGTACTGTGGGACAATGGGATTGAGAAGACAGAAACACAAGGTCTGGGAGACAGAACCGGCAGATAAACTGTTGTATTTGTGCTTCTTTCTGTTTAGGAAATGTGGCCCTTATCGTGCCACTGGTTTTTAAGCAAAGCTCTCCATTGATTCCAGAGGGTTATTCTGCCCAAAAATCAACAGCAGGAGGTGCCCCTGTGTATTTGCTTACTCGGATTTGGTTATTGATTATTAATAACTTTACAGATACTAATGAGGTAAAATGCCAGGACAGAGTTTCTGCAAATTTAAGTCAGGAATTTCCTGGAAAAACTCGCAAGGCCCTTCCTAAATACCTCATTTTGCAGTAACCAGCCCCCAAAATGCAAACTGTTCCTTTCTGCAGGTGAACAGGTACTTTTTTTTTTTTTTCCCCAAGTCATCATCCCTCCATCAGAAAATTGGGAGCGGGAGGGGTGCGGGGCTGGCTGATTTGGCAAAGCTGCCTGCTAAAGCCCTGATTACCGTTATCAAGCAAAGAAGCAGTCCAGTTTAAGCTGCTAAGGTTTCTGACGAGCAACAGGTTATAATGAAGGAAGGCAGAGGAACGCGTGGATGAGCGACTACAGACTCTGGTTAAAGAGCGGATTACACTGAAGGTACGTTCCAGGGAAGAGACTGCATATTTCAGAGCAAGGCAGCAAATGGGCTTAAAAATAATCTGAATCTTTTTTTTCCTTCCATCCTCCCCCCCCCTCCCAATCCAACAAAGATAGAGAGTGTAAAATGCTTGTGGAGGGCAGGTCAGCACATCAAACAGGCTCTGCTGTGCTGCTGGGAGCAGAGGGGGAAGGATCCTGTCTGCCCAGGGCGAGTTGATGAGGCTAAAATGTGTGTTCTTATTGCGCTGGTCCTGACGGTGAGAGGGTGCTTGGTGGTGTATCTGCCCAGCATCTCTCCCAGGCACGTCGTAATTCTCCTCCTCCTTGGCCTGGCTGCATTTTCTGGATGCAGCGATGTTGTTTTAGCAGCCCTCAACCTTGACTAAGCCAAAGGAAGGTGTTTTGGATGTCCCTCTCCTTTTCAGGGTTTGCTGGAAATTTACTGTGGGATAAAGTTAAAGTTGGGATTTATAACTCGGTGGTTGTTTGGTGGTAACTGCCTGTGAGAGGGCTTTTTCCTGGGGGTAAATGCACAACAGTTTCCCCTGCAGCACTTGGGTGACCCAACTCGTACCTGCAGCAAGGCAAGACTTGGTGCATGAGTTAGGGGTTGGGATCACCACGATTACAGTCCAAAGCCCGTTTTTGCTGGAGGTGTCTGTCCTCACAGCTACGATCTAAGAATCAGCTTGGTTTATGGCACAGAGAAAAGCCTCGGAATGGGTCAAAATCCAGGCATAAGGCTGTGGTTTTTTGGTGGTTTTTTTTTCTTTTTTTTTTTTCTCCTCTTACACCATGAGAGTGATTGTAGCAATGTCAAGATACACCCTTTACTACCCAGAGATAAGGCAGTGCCCTTTGCTGTCTGAAGATTGTGCAGGGCTTGTGTTCTTGTCAAATGGAGGAAGGATGCAGCATCCCTCTCTCCGCCGAGCCTTTGAGCAGGCACTGATACGTTTAGAAATGGCATGTGATAAGCTCTAAAAATGCCACTTTGAAATTGAACCCAGGGAAGTGTGAACCATCTCAAACAAAAGCGATTCGCCTTGGTCACTCGACGAGTGCAGAAGGAATTTCTGACCGACGGGAAGAAAACTGAGGCAGCGCCAACCTCCCCAAAAGCCATGGTGGGGAAGGAGCTCTCCTGGTCCCCAGTGTCCCTGCAGAGCCTTTGCTCCTGCCTTGGCTGTTTCCTTCATTAATTGGGGGTGGGGGATGGCTATAAGTGAGTAGCAGAGCTGGGGATGCATCAGCATCATCCAGGGCAAGGCATGGGACCCGGCAGCCGGCTCTTTTAGCTGTGACTCTCTGGGCTCTACCTGGTATCGATCCCCCGGTGCCACATCCCTGGGCATCCCTCCTCAGGGAGCAGGCGAGAAGTGCCCTGTACACAAACTGTCAGAAACACACCAAAAAACAGCTTTCCCGTGAATTGGGCAGAAGCTTCAGCTCTGCTGCGACTCCGGTAATCGCTAATATCGAGTCCGGGCTGTCGCAGCCGGGAGAACCGGGGTTTTAATACGCTCCGCGCACGGTGTTACCCTACTGGAAAGAGGCTCATCAGAACACGGCGTGTCAGTTGTCGCTTCACGGGGAACAGATGAAACCCTATTATCAGGACACCGTCTACAGGCTTCCGCTGCATCAGAAAACAGCTCGTCGGGGCAGCCTGTACAAAGATGTCACTGGTTTCTGCTGAACTCCACACAGGCTGCTACTGCGGCGTGGAGCGGCGTGATTTGTATAAAACATGGGAGCGGAGGGTGAGGGACCAGCCTGGGGCTTTACTGGGAGTATTATTTTGGGGAGCAAAAGGTGGTAGGGAATGGGACGATTTCCCTAAGACCGGGATCTGGTTTTGCCTCTTTTTGGGCCAAATCGGGGCTGCTGAGCCTGGATAAACTGCACCATTGGGGCTGCAGGAGGCCAGAGACATCCCGATACGCTGCTCTGCAGGGTTGTGGTGGTGCTGCTGCTGAGGACAGGGTTCTACCTGTGCCAGGCAAGGAGGAGAAATGTGGTCTGAGACCTGCTGGACCATTAGCTCCTGTGAACCCCACCAGTGACAGCTCAGTCCGGTGCTAGTACTGAATTCCTCCTTCCCGGAGTAGCAGCCCGGAGTCCCCAGATGGCATCGCTCTGGGTGACAAAGTCCACCCGATTTTCTGCATCCCACCCTCCGTTGGGTGTTCTCCCTCCCCGCGGCTCCCCCAGCACCGCTCGGCTAATTTCTCGAGTGGGATACGCAAATCCTGTATTTCTCTGATCGTTACTTTTCCCCAAAGCGGTCTCGGAAAGCCAGGTGCTGCCCACCCACCCCCCTTCCTCCCTTCTTTCCCCAGACCGGGGAAAAGAGATGGCGAACGGCTTTCTCTTGATTGTGTCGATGGGAGATGATTTTCAAGGTGAAATTTCTAGTTCAGTTGAGTCACTTTCATTCAAGGCGATGAGCAAAATGTCACCCCCACACTGAACCACACTCAATGTGCTGTTCTCCTATTGCATTTAAATTTACTCCACTTTTCCTTTCTGACACCTGTTTAAATCAATATCTTCCTCTCCAGGTCGTGGGCAGAATGTGCCTGGTCTCTCCGCACAGCGCTTCTCAAATCCACTAAAATCAACACAATAATTGAAATATTTTCAAGCTGATTACACCGCTGCCTGAGGCTAGGCTGGTTGCTAAGGGTAAGCTCCCTGGTTGCTAGGGGGAGTAAATCATCTTGCATTATTTGATTTTTGTTATAGATATGAAACCGCTACTCCCTCGATTAAATGTCTCTCAGTCTAACACCTATGGGACCTGGGGAAAGAGAAAAGAAAAGCAGCAACCTTGACCCTGTCAAATAAATATCTCTAACTTTTCCTGTCCTCCGGCTTCCAAACCAAACCTGTCTACTGATTTTTTTTTTTTGATTTTTTTTTTTTTTTTTAACCTGACTTTAAATAACAAAGCTGTGGGGACAAGCAGATGAAGAGAGGAAGAACTGTCTGTTCCATTAGAGGATCTCTCAGCTTGGCTAAACACTCTCTATTTACTCCAAACACAGCATGATGGGGAGCTACAAGGATCTAATAGCCTTGAAGATGTAGAATTGCACCAATTACAGTTCCTATTCAGCCCATGGCTCACGAGACACCAGCTGAAATCGCAGGGCCAAATCCTGCTCCCAGGTCTGCACACTGCAAATCTGGAGCATCTCCAGTGCAGGAGAGGATTTCTCCAAATTTCTCGTGGTTGTCCAGGAGCACAACCCCATTGGACACTGTGGAGGCGAGGTGTCCAGGAGCCCGAATGTGTGTAGGGTGCTTTGCTGGTGGAGCAGGAGCTCCTGATGCACTACTAATAGGAAAGCAGCATGTGGGGCAAATCCCCGTGCCATGGACCTTATAAAGATCCTCAGCTCCTCCTGGGGCTTCGTTATTCTCTAAATGCAACCAGCTCCTGGGTGAAGGTATTATGGCTGCAGAGTCCCCTCCAAAAATGCTCACCTTCACAGTAAATAATTTCTTCCTAATATCTAAGTCTTCCTCCTTCCAGTTTAAATCTGTCCCCCCCCCAGGTCCTAGGGCTCCCCTCCCTGATCCAGAGTCCCTCCCCATCTCTCCTGAAGCCCCTTGAGGGA
>JAOXJK010000069.1:2128724-2145747 GCA_025774025.1 Xenus cinereus
GGAGCGTGGGCTCGGGGGGCAGAGGGGGAGCTCACATTTGTTGGATGCAGGAATCAAAGGATGGAACGTGACCCCCTGAAAGGATGGGGTACTGTGGGGTGGGCTGACGTGACGTCTCTGGCCCCATGGCTACGGGGTGGGCAGGTGCCCAGTGGGTGCTGCAGACCTGCAGCCATGTAAAACAGTTGTGCAAAGCAGGTATTTCGTAGGTGAGGAGCTGGCACGTGCCTGGGAAGGACCACGAGGCTGGAGGATGTGGTGAACCAGGGGTTTATTGAGGTTCTCCATCAGTTCGGATTAAATAAAGGCCATATTTAGGAGCTGAAAAACCTCAGTGGACGTCCCTGCAGGGATGGGTCCTCCAGCTGGAGGCTGGTAGGGAGGGTGGTGGGACACAGGCGGTGCCAGCTCACAGCCGCTTCCCATCCTGGCCATTCCTGCTCCGAGAGCCCCGGAGCTGCCATCCTGCTCCCGCCGGCTCGGCCAAACCTCCCCTCGGCTGCCGGCTTCCAGCGTGGAGAGCGGATGCTGATTGAGTGCTTGACCTGCTAAGTGTGTCTGCGTGCCTGGATCGAAGACTTTTCCGAGGAAGAATTTATTTATTTGATTTGATCTGACTGATTTTTTTTTTTTAATCTTTTTTTTTTTTTTCTCCCCTTTTAGCAACGTGCCTATCAACATCTCTGTAGGCACGGAAGCAATTGGAGAATTTGAAAACACGCGCAGTAAATAATCAGATTAACGGCATGATCAGACACGACTTGCTGGCTCCAGGGATTGCTTTGGGTGAGATCAGCAGGGGCTGGGGCACTCGCGGCTGGGAGATGGGCTGGAGGAGGACCAGGCTGAAGGCACCAAGAGTCCCGAGTCTAATCAGAGGCTGAGCGGGTGGGTACACAACCAGGAAACTTGTGGCTGAAGTGTCCACGCTCTTCCCAGGTAGGCTTTACCTGCGGGACGGTGTCTATGGAGGGTTATGTCCCTGTTTGATGGGACAAGGGGGCAAGAACAATAGTCTTGCAAAGGGCTGTGATGGTCTAAACCCCTCTTTGCAACTTGCTCCTTCAATAAGAGCCTGGGCAGAAAGTCTGTACCTCACTGGAAAGATTGGTGCCTTTGTTGGGATGCCAAAACCCGAGCTCTGGACTGCGGATCTGCCCGCACACTCAGGAAGATGTCAGACTCCAGAAAGTGTCGGTTTTTCTGCCGGTGACAACCAAAGCGGGTCTTTTTCTACAGCTCATGTGCCAGACGTGCGTTTCGCTCCCTGCTACGGGGTCCCAGGCTGGAGGTCAGCCTCGTCTGGCAGGGAGACATGACGGCTGCCGAGCCGCGCTGGGGCCACCCCTGTCAGCCCACGGCCACCTCAGCTGCCTCTCACGGTCACAGCAAAACTTCCCAAAGTTTCCTCTGCTCATGGTCCTCATTAAAAGCAATCAGCAGAGTTTGTCATAAAAATGAGACAGCATTAAAAAATATATCATAGAATCATAGAATGGTTTGGGTTGGAAGGGACCTTAAAGATCATTGAGTTCCAACTGCCCTGCCCCGGGCAGGGACACCTCCCACCAGACCAGGTTGCCCAAAGCCCCATCCAGCCTGGCCTTGAACCCCTCCAGGGATGATATATATCCAGGGATATATATTTGAAAGAACAGCCCTGAAGCCAAGGGAGGTTGGATGAGGGGTTTCCCGGGGGGAATTTGGCCAGGGTGGCCAACTCTTTGCTTCAAAAATGGTCTTGGTGTCCTGCACCTCCTGCCTGTGTCCCAAATGAGTGCTGGGGCAGGATCAGTTTGTTTCTAAGCCGGAGAAGAGAGCAGCGCCTCGGCAATGATGGCACCGCTCCCTGCAGGCAATGGCCAGGGTTTTTAGGAAGGTCTCCATCCAGGTCCTTGTCAGGTCAACCCGCTGTTGACTCCCCCTCTCCCCGTGGCCCTCACTCTGAGGAGCATCCCGTGACGCAGCTCCCCTACGTCAGCGTGCTGGCCCTTGGCGTCCCCTCTCTGTTCACAGCCCATCAGACACCTCTCAATCCTCGCTGTTGTTAATGCTCATATCTAAGGCAGTCCGGATTAGTTCCTCAAGTCGCGTGTTGCCAGGATCAATATCAAATGCTTTGCTGAAGTCTAGATGCATTACACCTTCTGTAAGGCCTTTCATCCACTAATTTTGTGATTTGATCCAAAAAAAAAAAAAAAAAAAAAAGAAGCTATCAAGTTGGTCTGGCATGACTTGTTCTTTATAAACCAATGTTGTTTATTGCTTGTGATTCCGTTATCCTCTAGGTGCTTTCAAACACGCGCCGAACAGCCTATTAATGCCTTCTGTGACACTCTGGGTTTGACGAAACCCCACCGAACCTGCTGCTCGCACAACTGGGTTCGAGCACAGCTCGCCGGCAGCTGCTGGGACATATGTTCGCCGCGCACACCAAGGGCCTGATTCATCTCTCGCACCGACGTAAGGCAGGAGAAAGTCGGCTCCAGCATCCAGAGGCGGGTTTGATGCAGCAGATGTTGTGTTGCTGTTGCAGGCAGCTATTCCGGAGCTCGCTTTTTTACCTGCTGTTTCCCACCGCGACCCGCAGGATCAGACGTAAGGGTTTCTCTTTGGGAAACGGGGTGGAAATTGCTGGCTGCGTAATCGGCGTTTTCACGCCACTCAACGGGACGGTTCAAACCTTTGGGTGACTGGTTCAAATTCTAGTGTAGAGGCATTTGGGTTGTGTCCAAATCAGTCCTGGTAGAGTGCCTGCCATGGAAAACGTGAGGATAAATACTTTGCAGCAGTGTGTTAGCATTTGAGGCTGCTCTGGTTGTGAAGGTATAGCCCTGGTGCTTCCTACAGCACAGCCTGGTGCCTGGTCCCAACCCCCTTCCTCTTCCTGGGGGGGTCTCATTCAATTCCGGGGCCAAGAATGATGCCGATGCCCTGTGCTGTGCCGATGTTATCCCAGGCATCCTCTCAACAGAGTCATTGGATCGCATCTTGGCATTGCCAAGACCAAGGGCACCCTCCCCTCCCTGATTTCGGCGGAGCAAAGACCACGGCCAAGGCGCTGGCAAAGCCCAAGAGGTACTCAGGCTTCTGTGTTGCGTTAGCTGTGTTTCCATTGCCTACGGAGCTCTGCTGCTGTATAAATAATGGAGCTGACACAGCACCTTCTGGGATATGTTTTCCACAGTTTCATAAGACCTTCAGTAACCGCCCGACGGTGCCTCGGCACCGCCAGCCTCCCCGTGATCTATAACGCTGACAGCTCAGGAGGCTTTTGAGGGATACGGCACACAAGAGCGAATTTCCAAAGTATTGCATGGGCTTGGGGTTGTATTGCTCCCTGCTGACTCCCCGGGCTCACGCAGGGCTGCAATACTCTGGAAATTAACTCCTTTATGGCGTGACGCTCAAAAACACGCAGCCCAGGGGAGAAGGGGACGGATCCAGCCCGGTGGGACTGGTTCCACCACACGCTGCTGGTGTAGCCTCCTTGCTCCAGCTGATGGTTCTGGCTCTGGCACAGCCCGCTATGGCTCACAGTTAAGCCAAGGAAAAGATTAATGGGACTTGTTGTAATCTCTTCTGGCATCCCAAGAGATTAAAATGGTTTGTTTCACTGCTGGAGCATAATCTTGAGAAGGGGAGAATTAGCCTAAGGAGGATCACGGTGAAGGGTCCTTAACAGTGTGATTCAGAAAGTTCATCTGACCCAAGGTGCTGATGATCCTACTCTAGTTGAGAATAGACTGTGAACCAAACCAACTTATTCCTCTTCCTCCTCACTGGCGGCTGGGAATTTGGGTGGATTTCAAGGAAACGAAAGGCAAACAAAACCCATCCATGGGCACAAGGAGTCTGTAAAAATGGAGACACCTCTGCAAAACTCAGAAACAGAGGGCTTTTCTGTGCATTTTCCCTCAGACCTGCATTTTCTCCTTAGAAAGAAGGAAGCCTTGTGTTCAAGCCAAGCTTATCCAGAAAGACCGGGGGCCTTTCAAAGACCATGAATTTCTGGAAGGGAGAATCTTTTGCATTTATGGACACCAGCACATCCAAGTGTTGCATGACAATGGCAAGCAATAACCAGCGTCTCGCCTTATAAAACAGAGGCGAGGGAATGGTAATATGACCTTCATTCATCGTTAACAGCGTTTATCATGCGTTAGACCCCAAAACGGTCTCTTAAGGTCATCCTTTTCCCGGTGGAAGGTCTGGCCTGTGGTAGGAAGCAATGCTTTGGTGTGGGCTATTGCAACACCCTGAGCTCAGAAGCTGCTTGCGCGGCTGGAGGTCTCAGTGGGCGGTGGGGGAAACACGGCGGGGGACGAGGGCGAGCACGGGGATCTCCCTCGGAGCCAGAGTCTGCGAGCGCGGAGCCCAAGAGGGAGCCGCAGAGCGTTTAACACGACCAAATTAACCCCTGTGGACAGGCGAACACTTGTTTACGCAGCAGAGAAAAGCAGAGATGGAAATTTATGGTGTCACTAAAAGAACTTCTCACCTGGAGTACAGAGAAGAGGAAAGAGATAGCAATATTTCCCACTGAAAGGAGGAAGAAAAGCTCTTAACAAATCAATACCCTTATTTAGTCAATAAACCCACAAAACAACCCCTCCAGGGGATAAACAGGGAGAAAATTCACAGCTTGCAAACAGGCAGGCTCCGATTCTGGCCTTTGACAAGACGGTGGCAGTAAATGGGCCGGTCTCTCCTGGTGGCGAGGAGTTCAGCGCGGGGCTGGTCTTTCGGGAGCTGTGGGGCTGGGGGAGGCTGCAGGCTGGAGCTGCGCACCTGGGAGAGGTGAAGGGTCTTGGGGGCGCCCCGTGATGAGGACGAGCCCCTTAACTCGGGTTAATGTGTCTTCTCGGTGTGGTACATCGAGCCCTGCCGGCTTCGGCACTGGTACGCTGGGGAATGGGAAGGAGGAGCAGGGTCTGGGCAAGGATGCTGCAGGTGGGCTGGGGGGCATGCCTGGGGGCAAACCTCAGCAAGAAATGCATGAAACTGCTCTCAGCAGTGGCTCAGCAGCACATCCAGCAGAAATCATAGAATCGTAGAATCATAGAATGGTTTGAGTTGGAAGGGACCTTAAAGACCATCGAGTTCCAACCCCCAGAGGCACCTGGGGGTTTTCAGGGCTGTGAGTCTCCAGCAGGCAACAGCTGGAGTCAGAAACTCATGACATGGCCCTATGATGTGCAAGATGTTAAGAAATTAATTTGAAATGCTCTTTTTTTTTTTTTTTCCTAAATATATATATTTATTTTTGCTTAGCCTGCAGGCTTTACATCTTCAGATTTTTCTCTGTAACCATGAACTAGAAATTTGCTTGGAAGAAATCCAAATTGTTCTCTTATTCAGAAGATTTCAAGGGCTGGAGCTTTGGGAAGGACTGTCTGCATCATTACAGCGCTCGTGATAGAGTCCCAGGAGCTGCCACACCAGAAACACAGCGGAGCAGCACCGTGGTGCGGGCTCCCAGCACTTTGCAGAGGAATCCACCACCCTTCGCTGGATACAGTTATCCCAAAACAAGTAAAATTCAGGCTTTTGTAGCAGTGTCTTTCTGTTACAAATGAGCTTTTGACCCTTTTGAATCTGTTTTCTCTTTCTCTCCTCAGCCCAGGGCCCTGCAAACCCAACCGTTCGTGCTAGACCTGGGAGAAAACACTGACCACAGGAACCACCATGGACTTCCTGATGGACCAGCAGGGAACAAATGTAAGTCCTGTGTGTTTTGGGCTGTTCATACGAGACGGATGCTGAGATACATAGATAAATGTATTAGATCTTGTCCAGACACTGTGGAATCAGATCAGCATTAACCCTGCCTTGGTAAACTCTTCTTTACCTTCTCCAAGAGATGTCCCAGCTATAGAGGAGACCACTGAGAAGGGGCCGTGGCTTAGGGTTGGCAAATTCTGTCTCTCAGCTGAGCTTTGCTGGGACCAGTAGCTGTTTGGAAGCCAAAGGTCCACCCTGGGGCTGTACCACTGCGATGCTTGGCCGTGCCGACACCCTGGGGTGATGCTTCCATCCATTGAATGGATGAGACCATGGGACTGCATGCTGGCTCTGCTGGCCGTGCAGCGTCTCTCCTTTCTACTGAGAATGTGAAACTGAAATAGAAACTTTGGGCCAGACTCTGCAGGCAGCATTTTGGGTGGAAAAACTGGAGGCATTCAAACAAAGCCAATGGCTTTCCATAGTGGTATCCAAGACCTCCATGACCTGATGGAGCAGAGAATTATTTCCTTCAGGGTCTATGCTTTTCTCCACGACATGGTTGCAGACTGTAACGTGTGTTAAAAAAGAGACATCCTCAGTCAGGCCTCACCAATGTCGCTCCACTGAACTGTGAGATGCTCAGATTTATTCCAGCCAAGTCCTAGCCCAATATATATATATTTCATGTTATATTTCATTTTTTTTTTCTTCTCCTCTTTCCTCTGATGCTGTTCACTACCCAGAGCATCCGTCAAGAAATGAATCGCTCGTTGGTATACTATAGAACCTGTCCTCTTGTGGTTTTGAGAAAGCCCATACTTGAAATGCAGCCAGAGGTTGAGCTATAGGCAATGCCTGGCTGTTTGAGTTCAAATCTGGCTCCTGGTTGCATCTTGGAGCTGGACATTCACAGTTGGGAAAGCTCCTGCCTAATCTTATTTATTGAGTCCCAGTATGCATTAGTACTTCCTATTCTGGCTCCTTCCAGAGCCTGGGAAGTTTTTGGACTCGCTTGAGCATAGTTCAGCAGATCTATACAGAGTTTAGAAATGGGGGGGAACCGGGCACGGGAAGTACGCAGAAGAATTTGCACTTCAACCCATCTGTCTGCTTCAGGTACCTGGGGTTGCACCACGAAGCTGCTGAGAAAGGTCAGCAAGAACTGGCGTAAGCTCTTTCTGCATTTGGAGAAGAGGTTCAGAAATTCAGGCAGGGGTAAGTCATTTATTTAATAAGTAGGCAAGTGGCTGTTTCTGCTTTGGTGTGGATGTGAGGAAGAACTTTGTACCTGGGCTCCCTCAAGAAAGCCTAGATGTTTCCAAAATGAATATCTGGCCTCAGCCACCTGGCTCCAAAACCCTCTCAGACCTTGGGTAGAGGGGCTAGACCCCCAGCTCAGCTCTGCTGGTAAATCCAGAGCGTTTCTATCAAAATGCCAAGCTTTACACCAGCAGAGCTAGGCTTGCGTCCAGGCCCCTGCCAGCTAATGCTCTAGTAATTGGATGCAAACTCGCCGGGGTAGGCAAGGTATGGGGGGGTCAGGAAGATAAATGCACCTCGAATTTGCCATATAGACAATCTGTGTTTCCTGAAAGAGAGACATCTGTATCTCTAAATTTAGAAACGATACTCTCTTTCCAGCAGGTAATAAACCAGCAAGCGCTGCACATATTTTTTTTCTATTTTGAATTCTGTTAACTGACAATTTAACCTAAAATCCCTCGTATTTTCTACTTGTTCAGCTGTAAATAGAGACTGACAGTTTATTTTCAAACATCCTGGTTCAAAAAAAAAAAAAAAAAAAGCAACCACACACACAACCCCACAACCCACCAACATTTGAAATAAATACTTATGGGTCCATGACAGGCTACAGACGTGCAGTCAATGCTGCGCAGCAATCTCTTGGAGCTGTCACACTCCGTGATCGGTCTTTTTACAAACACAAACGCTGTTGATTTCTTATCAAATGTAAAACCTCCGCCAGCTCTTTCGTAAATGGTTACCGCGAGCGTGAAATCGACATTGTGAATCACATGTGACACTGCCTTGTCTGCTTGTAATTGAGCCGTGCGGGGAAGGCGCCGGCGCCACGCAGGCACCCCGCTCCCCGGCCCCCTGCCAGGAGGGGGGACGAGGGGGTCGGCTGGGTGCTGGCCTGGGGTTGCTGCTTTATTTAAGGGCAATAAATGCCCCGTCTCACCCGGGTGGTGGTTACAGCTTCCGTGGGGTGGTCAGGGATGGCCGCGAGGGGGTTGTCTGTCTTTATAAGGGGGGGGTTTGGGGTGGGACGCTGCGTGGGAATGGGGTTTTGGGTGCTGCCTGGGCCATCCTGAGAGTGAAAGTGAGACTGGCATGTGAGCGGGGTCCCTTTCCACCTGGGTACCCAAAAAGCCACCTGGAAACCAGGAGCCGATGGGAAACACCCAGGACAAAACTCAGGGGTCCCAGTCTCAGTCCTGGACCTGCTGGTGGGGCAGGATCCCCCCTCCGACGGCACCCAGGGCATGGGGACAACTTGGCATGTCCCTGCTGCTCAGGGACCACTCAGCTTGGATAGAGCCCTCATCCTCTTCCTTCCCAGTCCCTGGGATTGCCCAAATGAGTGATCCCTTTAATTAGCCCAAATGAGTAATTCCCTGGGTGGAGATGCCCAGGGTGTCCCTCCAGGACCCAGCTTTTGTCCTTACTCTCCCACATTTGAGAGGTGAGGTGGAGCTGTTCTCTGAGCACTTTGGGTCCAACTGGACAACCCCAAAATATTCTCCTCTTCACACAGACACATTGTCTAGCTCGGATCGGTGCAATCGGGGTGAACTGTTAAAATAAAACACAGAGATACAATAGAGTTATGAAACATTTACACAGAAACATTTCCTGCATCTCTATCTATAAATAAAACTATGTCCTATTAACCAGGAGGTGGAAGATGAGTAGAAATAGAGTGGTCTATCTATTTATATAATGATATAATCTATCTAAATAAAACTAATCTATTTTTCATGCCATCTATTTCTCTAATCTAAAATATACTCGTTACCATGGAGCAATGATGTCACTAAAATGAATGACACCCATAAAGGCAGACGAGCTGTAGTTATTCTGATGATCCAGGACTTCTCTCTTTGCTCGTTTGCTTAATTTCACACATGTGAGGAGTAGCTGGGAGCTAAAGAGGATCCCACCAGCAGCAAAGCCCAGCAATGTTCTCACCACAGGCTCAGGGCCTCCTCACCCCACGATGCATCACCCTCCACGTGGCTTTTGTGTGAACATGTGTGCCACAGGCGTGCAAGAGTGTGCCACGAGAAGTGCAAACCCAGTGTCTCTCCTCACAATTAATTGCCAGCATTTGCTCGCTTTGGGATAATTGCTGTTTTATTTATCAGGGTTCAGGAGCAGCTCAGGGTTGGGTGCTGTGGGTACCCTCCACCGCGAGAAGTTTAACTTAATGCAATGTTGCATTTAATTTATGGGCTGCAGCCTGTTGCTATGGCATTGAGCACATAAAAAAATAATTAATAAGTGAAATTGGTGTCAATGGGAATTTTGTACAAAGACGAGCAGTAGGGTACGACTCTTCATTTAGAAAGGGGAAGATACAATTTCATTCACCCTTTCTGGATGTAGTTTAAGCCCCTCCTCTTTGGAGAGGTGCATTTCCTGACCAAGAGTTATGTCTGTTTGGATTTTGTTGAAGAAGAATAAAAAATGTTTTCCTTTTGCTGGATTTATTGAGACCTTGGGCATTCCAGGACAGGATTTTCATATTCAAGACTAGAACTTACAGTCTAGAGCATCCGAAGGAAATGAAGTTGTGTATCAGTATGACACATGCATTTGTGGGAAAGTCCTTCAAAATGCAAATAGTGATGATTTGGTGAGCCAGGCGGGCTGAAGTAAATAGGAATTCTCCAGTATACAGGATCCACATGCAGGACTGAAAAAAAAATATCCATCTGGTCAAAAATGACATGATATTATGTCCTGTTGGTGTGGCCGGTTTCCATGGGGTTGTCACAAGGTCACAAGGTATTCTTAAAACAGATATTAATTCAGCAGTGTCGTATTGGGTTTTGTCTACACAAAAATCTAAGTGTGAAAAGGAAATCTCCCCCCAAAAAAGATCTACATCCAATTTTTTTTTTTCAATATCATCAGTCAGACGATTTAAACAGGCTCAAGTTAAAAACAGAGTGATGTAAATTGTGGTGGGGAGGGATATACAGCTGTGGCCGAATTAGCTGCCAAAGTGTCGCTGCATTGGGATCCGGAGAGCGACAATCCTACTGAAGAGTGGATAAATGGGGAAGCAAAGCCTTACACACAGACCTTCTAAATAGAACCAGAACTACAGAAATCCCCACAACTACCCAAGATCACCATTTGTTGCCTTTTGGGCAGAAGCCTCACCAGCTTTTAATGGATTATCCGAGTGGGACAAACCTTTGAACTTCTCTTTGCTTTGTCGTAGAGCTGCAGGAGAATGTGGGCAGGTGATTCCCAGGAGGTGGACACGCAACATCCCTGATGCGACTGGGAGGACGAAGCCAGAGGTGGAAGCAGCCCAGACCCAAGGTACTAATCGATGTTGTGCTGTCAAAATAATCCGTATGTTCACCAGCCAAGCCCTAGCCACCTGGAGGCCACTGAGCTCCATATTTAAGGTTTCCTGCATCCTTTCTTGCTGCCATCCTTTTGGTTCTTCGTCTTCCCCTTCCTCCCTCTGTGGAGGCTGAAGCTGTGACAGATGCGTTTCTTGGCTCGACTCAGAGCCCCCTGGTGCCAGCAGAAAACCTCCTCTAGACTTCAGCAGATTTTTGGGATGGACTCCCGGCACCCGACTTGGATGCGGTCCCTAGGACAGCCCCTGTTGTGCTGACCCACATTCAGCCCCATGCATTTCCCACCTGGGAAAGCCCTGGGAGGTCCCAGGGATGACTTATTTCAGAGGACTGGCTTCTTGAAAGCCGCTGGGGATGGCAGAGGGCTCAGATGCAGAGCTTTCCCATCCTTTGAGGGTCTCCTGGCTGCTCCCCATGCCCAGTGGAGTGGGGTGAGGATGGGAGGGAGCACCCCAGGATCACCCACCCTGTGGGAAAGCAGAGCTCACCGGAGACGGACGAGCCTGTGGCCAGCCCTGGCTCTCCCTGAATGAGAGGGGAGGGAAAAAAAAATTCAAAACTTTAAGGTATATGAACTGTGAAATTAAATCGAAATACTCAAATAAGGAATCACATAACAACATAAGCAAAGATGTTTACCAGGGCTTGAAGTTAAATACAGATTTTTTCATAAACCCTAACACCAAATGCAATAAAGTTCTCTGGAATGTTAAATATAATTTACAAGGGAAAAAAATGTGCCCTGCTGCCATAAACCGTCTCGCGCGGTGTCCCTTTCCAGGGATCAGTCCAGGAGCAGAAGGAAACATGCCCCGCCATACCTCGCTCAGGATTTCCCTATCCAAAGCAATCACGGCCGCACTGGGCGAGCGAGCAGCCCTTCCCCGGCCCGCGACGCAGCCAACGAACGGGAGCTAATTAATCTGGGCTGCAGCTCCAGCGAAGGGGCTGCCCGGAATGGGAGCGTGGGGTCGGGCTGCTGGCCGGTGCGGGGTCCCAGCTGCCCCAGTATGGGGTCCCAGGCACCTTCCAGTGCCCATCTGGACTTTGCAGCGCCCGTGTCGAAGCTGGAGAGCTCGGTCCAGGGAAAATCGTGGTCTCCCAGGACGCTTATTCCTTGACTATTGCCCTTCCTGCTCCCCCGGCGCATCCGACATTAACACCCCGAACTGACAGCACAAAGGCGGCATCTGGATAGCATCGCCTGTGGCTCCGGAGTCACGGCTGGTGGACTTGTGGTGTATCCAGATATATTCATTAAAACACTAATCAAGCAGAAGCTCATTTGTGGAATTGTCTTTGAATTTAAAAGGGGAAAAAAAAAAAAAAAGAAAAAGATGGTCGAACTGCAAAGCCACTGCAGTCCAGAAGTGCTCTTCCCACAAAGGACATTCGACAGCCCAGGCCAGTGAACGCCAGCCCCGCTCCTGGATGCCCGTACGGGTTTGCCAGGTCCTGTCCAAATGCCAGGGAGCGACAAACCAGGCACGGTGGTGGCAAACTGGGGACAGAGTGCTCCTCTGACATGCTGCGAGCTGCTCCCACGCGTCTACACACAGGGGCACGTCTGTGTGTCTGTCTACATGGGTGGATCCTCTCCTGCGGTCGTATTGGTGTGTGGGAATGGTTAGAGGAAAGAATATTAGAAAAATATATAAAATGAAAGCCATGCACAGACTATTTCACTGCCACCCCCCTCTCTTGTGATGGGCGCAAGACTTTATCTCTTCCTTCTTACCATCAAAACTCTGAGGCTGTGAATTGCTCCCAAAAGTCAATGTCCCCCCAGAAATGTAATCTTGATGGGAATTTTAAAATTTCTAAGTGCAAGAAACGATCTGTCTCATGTTCTCAGTGTCCAAAGCAGCTTTAGGAACAGCCAGCATTTTCTGGGAGCAGAACCAGCACGTACCACTCTCTGTTCTCTTCATGTTACAGACAGAAAAAAGAGGGAAGGATGATGTTTGCATGGGGTCCAGACCACAAAATTGATCTGTTTCTCACTGGATCAGTGGCAGACTTTAGTTTTTGGACCTGGACCTAGGACAGACCTTCCTCCGAGGGAGGGGAGGTGGAGATGAATTGCTGGAGATGAACATGTATGCTCAAGGGAATTTTCCCCTGTAAAGACACGTCGCTGGGTCTCCACCTTGACTTCAGGAGGGTCCGAAGGCTGCTTGGGGGCTGAGCGAGCAGCAGAGGGGCCCTGGCAGCTGGAGAAGATCAGTGGTTGGCTCCAGGGCCTGGGGGCAACCAGATTTAACCAAGAAAAGCCCAACCTCTGTAAAAAACCCCCAAAGCCAACCCCCAAATCTTTCAGGAGAGAAAGTGCCATCAAGACTGGCTCTCCACCAGCAACTTGGTTGGACAAGGAGATATATATATGTGCTAAAACTAAACTAATTTTCAGCCTCTTGAAGGAAACAAAATGACTGTTGCTATCATGGTGTAGCGTGAAAGCCTGGGTCACGGGGGGACGGGAGACAATCCTTTGTTCCAGCAGTCCCAGGTGCATCATGTACTGGGCAGAACTTTAGCTTACAATTTGGGATTAAAGTAAATCCTAGTATTTTTCTGCATGCCTGCCCGCTCCCTGGCTCCCAGAGACTGCTGGGTAACTGCCTATTATCCCGTGGTTCCACTTCAGTGCCCTCCCCAATAAAACTTTTCATATCCTTATAAACGAACTAGATTGCCGTGTTATAAACATTTACACTGTGCTAACAGATCATCTCCGCACATCAGAATTGGCTAAATTCCCTTTTCCAGATGAATATATTGAAGGAGATTAGAGATATGATAGCTTTTCAGATTGCTGAACCCAGAGAAATTAGTTTAGTGAGCATTTACAGAGGCTAAATTGGAACCATTAAATAGTGGATTAAATTGATGGTACTTTCATTGTCTGTCCTTCGGTACTGCTGTAAAATCAATTAGCCGTCACTATTCCATTCTCCATATAGTGAGATTGTCAGCCTGGCTAGGAGCTGCAGAGCCTCACAGCAGTAGCAAGCAGTGTGAAAATACACCTATTAGGTGATGTGGCATGAAATAACATCATAGGGCAGAATGTCCCAGTGAGATTTATCCCAGCCTTATCTCTACTTTAACAGAGAGGGGACAGACAATAGACTCTGGTGACACTCTTATCCTCCGAACATGTGCACCAGGATGCTCTCTGGACTGACAATTATTACATCGCCTCTCGACTGTCCTGAATTTTGCATCGGAAATCCCCGCTTTGCCCCCCTCTTAAACTGGCAGCGTCCCACATTAAGAGCGGAGGATTTGAGCAGAGGAGGTTTGCATCTGATTTGGGGGAAAAAAAAAAAAAAAAAAAAAAAGGGAAGATACCAACTTTCTCTCTCTTGCCTTTGTTACAGCAGCTCTAAGTCCTGTTAGCTGGCTGATTTATTAGCGCTTCTCCAGCCCCTTTTTTTTTAGATGCCGGGATGCTTTGTGGTAAATTAAGTCAAAAGAGAGCAAGAGGAGGGACAGTGCTGAAGGTTCTGATGCTACTTCAGCGCCGTGTCCTCTCCACTTCTCCCACCACTTGGCTTGGATGGTATCACCCTCCATGTCCTGGGGCCGGCACAGCTTTGTCACAGCCAAAGAAACTGAGGCATGAGGGTCCCACCACCGCCCTGAGAAATCAGGGGCATGACACAGGCCAGAATTCTGCTGGTGAGGACCACGCCAAGGACTTGCCAACCCCTTTTCAGCTGCAGTTTCTTGGTTTACACTTTTTCTTACATGTGAGAAAAACCAGGAAAGGGGAAATAGCTTGCTCCCAGGTCATGGGCTGAAGTGGTGCAGATGAGGTCTCTCCATCCTCAACCCACCAACTTCCCATCACTGCCAGGACGTGAGCAAAACCCTGGAGTACTGCTTGAACCCTCTGCGTGCAGCTACCTCCTAATGGGGAAAATGGAAACATTCCCCAAATTTGTGCTATTAAACTCTCCTCTTAGAGTGTGAAATTAAAAAGTAATGAAGAAAAACAAGTCTCCTAAATTTCAGCTTTAACCTTTTGACCTTGCTCCTGCCATTTTTCCTCCCAGGGGAGGTCTCAGCCCTGGTTTGAAAAGCCATCATCCCCATTGTCAGCCGTGGGGTGAACTGGAGGAGATTTTCCATCCCCAGAGAGCTTTCCTTTCAATCTTTAAGTTTTCTATTGAACATGGAAATGGAAAAACACCCCCCACATTTCCAATAAAACTGCATCCAGTTCCAATTTCTTGCATTGACGTGGCAAAGTTTTTAAATCCCTTGTCAACGTCTTAGTTATGCTTCACGAAGGAACCATCTGGAGCTGCTGGCCTTCGCATTAAATGTTTGCCAGGCTTGTAATGCGGCCGCTCCGTCTCTTCAGGAGTCAGAGTGTCTTCTCACTCCTCTTTGCAGGGGTGAGATGGGACCCGAAGTGCTCCTCATTTAGTTTAGTGTCCTAAACTTGGAAGATGTTCCAATTTCCCCTTATTCCGAGCAGGATGTGGGTGAAGCAGTGATTTCAGTTGTATTTCGTGCCCTGCTCCTCTGCCTGACCCAAGCCTTTCTCTTTCCTGGCCGACGTGGATGCAGGGCAGCATCCCCATCGGGAGCTGTAAAACACTCTGCATGTTGGCCTCAAGTGCTTGTTGCCCAAATCTCCATCTCCTGAGTCCAAAAAGACATCCTCTCTGTGGAGACCATGCAGTGAGTGCTCTCCATATTCTGAGCCCATGGAAGTGGGGGGAGATGTGGAGGGTGACAGGTAACCTCAGCCTGATGCTTTTGCCCCGGATTTGTCCATGTTTACAGAGACACCCTCCACTACTCCCCTAATCAGCTCTCCTCCAGCCGAGGCAGCAATCAGCGCTTCGTTATCACTGGAATCTCATTGCTAATTGAGGTCTGAGAGCCTTTATTTCCTGGACATCTCATGCATGGTGAGGGCACCACCTTTCGCAAATAAATCATGTCATCACCTGTTTGGCATGGCTCCCCTTTGCAGAGGGCTGGGGATCACAGTAAAAATACTTGTTTCCTCAAAACCACCCTTAGAGCTTCTCTCTCTCCACCGCTTGGTCCTCCACAGCCACCCTGGGGTTTCTGGCACCTCTCTGAAGATGGAGCCTCCACAGTGGATCTCCATTGTCAGTCCTGGAGTGAGTTTGTCAGGCTACGGGTAACTGCGTACACGCAAGAGCAATTTCCCCGTCTAAATCCATTTATAGCCAGCATCATTTTTTTTAATGCACAGCATTTCTGCTGTTCCTCCTTCTTGTAATTCTCTTTCTGTAGGAAATGCCTTACCTCTTCTAAAATTTTGCTTTTCCAACTTTTCAGGGATGCCTGTCTGCAGCTGCTGTAGATTTAGCGAGTGTCGGTCAGCTTCAGGAGGATGCAACACGTGCTGGTGCAAATCACAGGTTTCCATCTTTTCATTGTCCCAGAGAAGGAAGAACTGATGTGACCTTGAGAAAGCCACGCTGCCCAGCAGAGCCTCAGTGTCCTGTCTGCTGGGACTCAGGTCAGGTACCTCAGAGAAAGCTCTCTCCTGCGTGGAAACAATTTATTCTTCTCCCTCTGAAGCTGACCCTTGCGTCTCCTACATTTCTTATTGCATGTGGCAACCTCTAAGACTCTCTCTTAGTTCACGTTATTTCTTATCTACCTTAAAGTTTCCACCCTGTGGTTTTGTCAGGGCACAGCTGATGCATCACTGTCCTACTCCAGCCTTGCCCGTGGTGCCCACCCTCACATGCAGAGCAGAGGCAGCAGAGCAACAACTTTACCTCGGAAAACTATAGTTTGGCAAATTGCTTTCTTAAAATCGCCCAGCCTGGTGTCCGTAGTCCTCGATGGCTGGCTGGGCATCCCACAGCAGGTTGTAGCAAGTCACACCTTCCTGACTCTCCAACTCAGCCCTTGCTGCTGGTGGAGGGTGCTGTTCCTCAATCAACAGAGAGCTTCGGCAATCAGCCTGTAAGATAGACCTAACTACTTCTGCCATTGCCCCATTTATCTTCATTTCCATTTTTGCGTTGATGGGTATCATACACCACAAAGAGCCAGCCCAGCCGTGAAATGACACCGGACTGGCAACCTCATAATTATCCAGGCTCACGTATCAATTCTCTTCAATCCCTTCGTGACACTCCATTGCTTCCTCATAACTTCCTCATCTGACAGATCAGCACTGTGCACCCGAACCGCCTGAGAGCCCCCGGCTAATAGCCTCAGGGACAAAAGTTAGCCCTGGCAGAAGTGGGCAAAGATGCTTGTTGGCTTCAGCGGGAGTTTTCGCTCGCTTTGTGCCAAGCCTGAATTGTGTCCAACCTCTCCTCCATGCGCACAAAGATCTCAGATCCCTTATCTGTACAGAAAGAGTCTTGGGGGGTACTGTGGTGTACAGGAACATCCTTGGCTCACGCAGGAACTTGGAGATGGCTCCTCCTCCATGTTTACTGTGATGTAGTCTGCCTTAAAGCATTCCTGTCTCTAGGCATATCCAAATGTTTCCTCCATATTGGGCTCTAAGACAACACTGAAATGTCATAGAATCATAGAATGGTTTGGGTGGGAAGGGATCCTAAAGATCATCGAGTTCCAACCCCCTGTCCTGGGCAGGGACACCTCCCACCACACCAGGTTGCTCCAAGCCCCCTCCAACCTGCCCTTGAACCCCT
>JAOXJK010000069.1:2146365-2157420 GCA_025774025.1 Xenus cinereus
CTCATCTCAATCTCCCCTCTTTCAGTGTCAAACCCTTCCCCCTCCTCCTAGGGCTCCCCTCCCTGATCCAGAGTCCCCTCCCCAGCTTTCCTGGAGCCCCTTGAGGGACTGGAAGGCTCAAATCCTTGGAGAATGGGGGACTTTTATTCTTGCTGTCGCTTGAATCCTGGGGCTGGGCGGGCAAGGAAGCCTCTCTGGCCTCCCTGGTGCTGGCAGAGCCGCGTGGGCAAGCTGAGCCCCTGCTGCTGCGGGCAACTGCCTTCCTCGCCCGCATCCCGGGCCCCTTCTGCCCGTCCGATGGGCACAGCGTGTGTCCCCGGCGAGGCGGGGGGGTGATAAATCCTGCCGTCGGGGAGGGGGGGGGAAAGAGGCTGCTGGAGTCAGGGAGAGCCTCACCACTGGTTTTTAATTTGCTTTGGATCGCGGCCATTATCATTAGAATAATCTCAAGCAGGTGATAGGCAGGAGTAAATTAATTCTGAATAAAAGCCTTGGGGGGTGGGTGCCAAGGAAGGGCAGGGGTGGGCATTGGGTACAGCCTTCGCGGGTCGGTCAGAGAGGACGTTTGGTGACAAAGTGGACTTGGACTTGCCTTGGAAGGAACATATTTCCCCTCCGATGTGATATTTATTTCTGCTAGAGATCCCCAGGTCCGAAATGCACAAGTTGCCATTTACCGACGGGTGCGGAGGGCAGCGGGAGGGGGGGTTATTTATGCGATTTTATTTTTAATTCGCCTTGTCCACTGAAATCATGTGCATGAAAACAATTGAAAATAAATTATCTCCCATCTCCAGAAAGAACCTTTCGCTGTTGTTCCTGGAGCCACCCGGACACACGAACAATTAATCCTCGACTCCAGACCCAAGTGACTCAACCAATAAAACAGCTGTCAGCTGCCGGTCCTGGGGAGGTGCTGCCTAATATCCCAGGAGAGGATAATTATTCTTATCTGATTTGGCTCTGGAATGAAATCATAAAAAGCCTCGTCCCATTCTGTAAATTCAGTTCTTCTTAGCAGGTTAAGCAGAGCCCAAATGACTAACATTTCTGTCAGCACCGACTCTGGCTAAGGGCTAATATACCATGAAGAATAACCCAATAATAAATCTTATTATAGGGAAGGAAGGGGAAAAAAAAAAAAAAAGAAAAGAGAAAGCGTGCAAGAGTGTGAAATCTCAGAGACAACCTAGGAGGGTGCGAGGCAATTTCAGTGGCTGACAAAAGTGGTTTCAGATTGCTGTTTGGAGAGAAATTTCTGAGTCATTTTATTAAAAATTCCCCAGAATATTGACCCAAATCTGAATGTTTTGGGTGAAAGTGTTTCTGGAGCCAGAGACCTATTTTTTTTTTCATTCTTTGGCTGTTTCTCTTTGCTACGAGCGATGCCTCTTGGTGTGCAATGAGAGGATTTTATAAAGGTACCCCGCACCCACCATGGAGAGAGAGCAT
Organism: Xenus cinereus; assembly: GCA_025774025.1. Classification (NCBI taxonomy): domain Eukaryota; kingdom Metazoa; phylum Chordata; class Aves; order Charadriiformes; family Scolopacidae; genus Xenus; species Xenus cinereus. The sequence goes on from JAOXJK010000069.1 coordinate 2,147,818, forward strand.
GGCAGTGATTTGGGAACACTGACCTCTCCAACAAGCCTTCAGTGTTCCCTGGGATGGAAAACCCTCCTTGATCCCGGAGGTGGAGAAAACCGATGCGACATGCTGCATCTCCCTGCCTTTGAGGTGACAAATAGACCCAGGTCCCTTGAGTTTTCCTGTGCCTGGGATGTCTCCAGCCCAGTGTGGGACCAGGACAGGGTTCACCCGTTGTCTTGCAGGGGCAAAGAAGCCGGAGGTGGAGGCCGAGCTGGGTAAGAGCTTCAAAACCAAACATTTGAGTCTCTCCCTTGGATGAATGCAGGTTCAGATGCTGAAGCTGATGTCTGGGAAGGACCTGCTCCTGGAAATGGAGAGCTCTCCCTCATTGCGGCAAGATTTACTGCCTGGGTGGGAAAAAAGTCCTTTGTTGGGGGGATGGGGCATGGTGTTGAGTTTAAAGTTCAGGATGACCTTTGTTGTTGCCTTTCATGCCACCAATCAAGAGGCCCCTGGAAATAATGACCGTGCAACTCAATCTGATGTCCCTGGGTCTCTATTTCCACTGGTTCCCCCCAGCAGGCAGTTTCCCAGGCGAGCAGGTTGGATGCCGTCTGAAGTGCTGTGTGGTGGGACCCCAGCAGGACATGAGGATGGCTGGGGACAGAGCGCGAGGGTCACATGAAGGGTCTTCAGTCTGGGAAACCACAGAGAGGTCTGGTGAGGAGGAGCTCTGCAGAAGATTGATGGCAGAGCTCTGGTGCCACCAAAGTGTTTCTCCAGTGCCTGGGAAGGACGTTAAGGAAGAGCAGGGACCCCATGGCCAGGATGGGCTGGAGAGAAGCCTCAGACCTCAGCAGGGAAACCCTGGTCACAGCCACACAAATCATGTGCACTTTTGCCTTTGGTTTGTTTCTCCATCCCAAGGAATCAGCAGTGGTTGGGCACTTGGGAGCCACAGGGACAGGGACAAAGAGCTGAGGGGGGGTGGTAAGGAGATGTCCTCAGAGCCAGAGGGACGTGGGGCCCATTTCATCTTTCAAGGGCCGCCTGGGGCTGTCGCACTGTGACATTGTCATGGCAAAGCATGCGATTGTCCCAGGTCTCACTGGAGGATTTAGAGCAAGAGGGACAGAACCCACAGGTGTCACCCAGATGTGAGGTCACCTTCCATCCCTCCCGGGCAGAGACATCAGCTTTTATGGCTCTTTCCTCTTCGGAGCTGCCTACGAGCGTTGCACGGGGAGCAAGGGCGCAGCGAAAGGCAATACAAATACCACACAGCGCCGCTGGCGTCCAGAGCGCCTCCGAGTCAGGCAAACCAAATCTCTAAAAAGATGGACAAATATTTGCTGAGAAAGGCTCTTCCAGGCCTGGCTCAGGTTCAGGCTGGTGGCTGAATTGTACATATAATCTGGAGAGGCAAGGCCTGGGATCGGGATTTTTTTTAAAAGAGAGGTTTCTCTGTTTATGGCAGAAATGTTAGGACTGCTAGAAAGTGCTATAATCCCTCACAAACGGAGATAAATCTAGGATGGAAACAGAGTATATAAATTTCTATAAATCATGTATTCTTTACTACGGTCTGGGTACAATTAGATAATACTGCACTAATAAAGCTTTATATATTTCATTTTCATCCTCAAAAACCCTCTGAAATTCTGTTTCTGGAATAACTTTGATTTATGCCTCATCGTCCCCTCCAGTGATCATATCTCCATCTGGTGGGAGCAAAGGACTGGTGAGACTGACCTAAAAGCTACGTGGGAAGAACAGTTTTTGTCGGAGGTGAGCTTTATTGTTTCCTATATGAAGATCTAAAGAGAGAGAGACAACTGGTGATACCACCCTGGGACAATAAATTAAGCTGCCTCAGAGACGGAAAAAAAAATATTAAAAAAAAAAGAGGAGTGAACAGGGAAGAGATCAGGGATCTGGTCTCCATCAGAGGGAAGCAGAGAGTGGTCCAGTTGTGCTGGGAAAATCAAAGATCCCCTGGAAACAGGAGTGTCTTTGATGAGGAAGCTGTAACGGTTCAGGAACAGGCTCAGGTGGTCTAAAGGTGACCGTGGGTGGGAGAGGCTGGCAGAGGATGGGAAAGCTCAGCGAACCCTGCTGAGATGGGAACAGCCCATCATGACGTGCATTTCAAGACAAAGAAATGAGGCCAGAGAGAGTGATGGGTTCCACAGCGGTCGCAGGAGTATCAGGACAGCAAAAATTGTCTCCACGGTGAGTCGCAGCGCAAGGCAAATCCCTTTTTCGGCTGAATACCTGACTTGATGATCATGAATAGCTGGTGCTTGGGAGGATATTCCAACTTCTCCTCTCTACAAAGGCAGACATTTGCATGTACATCGATTAAATTTACCCATGAGAGATCTTGGTCCTATGTAGCTTTGAAAGCGTTCAGACCCGATTACCTTATTAAGTCCAATGCTCATTTTTAAGCCACTATCTGTAGAAGACATCATGCTCCAAATCGTACCTGGCTTAGCTTTTATCTCAGATGCCTGCTTACCATAAAAGCCTGGAAAGGCAGTATTGTAACTTCTTCCAACCAAAAAAAAAAATTAAAAGCTGAGGTTTCTCTGGCCAAGGGAAACAATCACTCAGTGATATTGAAAGATCCGTCATCAAAGCATAAGGCAAGGAACGAATAGACTTCTGAATCAGTCAAACATTTTAAACATCCCTTTTGTAATTGACAATTTTGTAATATTTATTCACAACAGATCTGATTGCTGGATTCCCACTGGCTCCCCTCAGGAGGGTTTGCGTGAAATCAGTTTGAAATGGTGTGTCAATTTTTTTCTGAAGTCACCATCTGGCTGATAGACTTGAGTCTGTTCTAATACACTGACCCAGTGAATCGCTGCTAAACAATTCCCAGGGGTCTCCACTCCTCTCGCAGGCAATCCGGGAGAACGCTGCCGGGAGAGAGCGGGCGAGACAGGCGTATTTTAATGCCTTATGTTGAAGGATTGTAAAAGAATTTGATTTATGTAAAGAAACAGAAATCTTGGGATGGGCTCATTCACTCTTGCACCCTCGTGTTGGTTTCAAATGTGAGGGGAAGTTCAGGACCAGCATTAATGACCTGAAACTACCTGAAATTCTGCTGGGAGGGGGGGAAAACCCCAACAAATAAAAGCCCCTCCCCTTCCCTATCAACAGCAAAGAACCCAAACCTTTGATAGCAGCAACCCCCACAGTCCAGCTGGCAAAAATAAATATTGGATCGGATACATCGCACATCTATTTCAAATACGTGACAGTACAGAGATGACACCGGAGTCCTGAGAAATCAGCCCCATTCTCCATCACCAGAAATCCCTGGGATGAAATATAGTCAAATTGCCCGAGCTTAAAAATAGATGGGTTTAACTTACAGTGTGAAATGAGGCCTCAGCACACGTGTTTTGTGTGTTCTCCTCCATACCGGCGATGAGTTCATTCGGCACATGTTGATAATTAGATGCTTCCTCTCATCATCCCTCTGCAAAGAATTGCTGCCACCCTCGTGAATTATTTTTCCTACTATGCAAGAGACTCTTTGTCCTTGTGTCCCCCGGCCCTGGAGCACGTGCACACGCTGCCATCACAGGCGTAACATCGGTACCTACCCACGTGTGTTTGTGTACATGCCCACCTATACACATAAGCTTGGCATAGTTCTAGGATGACTAATTTTTTGTGACAGGCGAGTAAATCATCATTACAGCATTTGTTTTCTTCCATTACCATCAATCATTATTGTATGTGTGATCAAGTAGAATTTGTCTTCGGCTGCTTAAAATTTCTCCTGGTCGTTTTTCAAAGCTAAATATCATCACTAGATAAATAACACCTACTGTAATAATGTGCATACTGAAGAGCTGATCCAAGCCCCACTGAAATCACGTGGAGGGTATTGGCTCAACAGACATTGATTTAAGTCCTAAAGGATCATTTGTTTCTCAATAGAACCCCAGTAAGAGACTGAACGTGGAGAATGTTTTATAGGGTTTGATTGATACCCTCTTCTACCAATAGAGAAGGCTACGGCAGGTAACTACTCATCAAGGCAAAAGAATAAGTAGATACCTAAAGCCTGTGAAAATATCCAAAATGTCACAAGCTGGTGAAACATGCAGAAAAGTTTTTTGTGAATCCATTAAATTTTAACTGAATTTGCTTCAGCTACGCTGGGGTCTGTCCTGCAGGTGCATCCGATGGCAACTTAGAGAAGTGTTTGGGAAGATGGGCAAGAAACAGCAGGAACAGAGGTTGAATAGAGAAAAAAATGGGAGAAGGAAAAATGAAGAAACCAAACCCCTAAAAAAATGAAGGGAAAAAAATGAAAGGAAGAAAATGAAGAAACCAAACCCCTAGAGCAAGGTACCAGGAATGGGGAAACAAGTGTAGGCCGGGTTGGGACACCTCCAGGGTACTGTGCCTTATTGCCACATTGAAGGACCTTGCCTGGGGACATCCTGGGATGCTCACCCAGTACCCATCAGGGGCTTCTGTCTTCAGAGGGCATAAAATTCCCCCTAAAACACATCCCACTAAAAACATGTAGGGAATCAGAGCTTGCCAGGAACGGATGGCAAGCACTCTCTGCAAGCATTATAATTAACAGTAAGAGTAATTGAACTTTTAACACCGGCTAAGCTCAATATCTAAGATCTGGGGGTTAATGTAGCACTTTTCAAAAGGACAGGAAAATAAAGGAGTAATAAAATAAAATGAATGTTGCAAGGACTCTGAGGCATGCTCGTCCTTTACACAATCCAGCAAGGAACATGTCCCGGGTTTTTTTTTTTCAGCTGCAGGAAGCCCTCAGTACCTGCTGGTTAATTATTTCGTTACCGTGGGGCCGTGCAGGTTTGGTCACTGTGTGGACCATGGACCACTGACAGCCTGGAGGACGGGCAGACAAGCTCTGAAGCAGCTGCTGAAAAAGAAAATAAAGCCTTTGCATCCCACTTTCTCTCCCCGTTTCCGGGCTTGCAAACCAGGGAGAAACAGATGGGAGGGAAATAAAATTGACAGATGAACATTCAAAGTTTATCCTTGTTTTTAGTGGGTCGTAGTGGAGACCGTTGTGGCAATGCTGTGCAAGATGTTCGTGGGATTTTTTTTCCTTCTTCTTCCCAGAAAGTTTGGTGGGTTTTGGGTTATAAAAAAAGATGAGAAGGAGAAGTAAAACTGCCCTGTGAGGCTTGGGCAGGGTTTGGGGGTGGTTGACCCTTGAGACCGGTCTGGAGGAGCCCTGTGTGGGATCCTGGGTGCTGCTGGACAGGAATACCCACGCTGGGGTGTCTCCCTCTCTGCACCTCGAGTACCAACAGGTTTAGGAGGTCATCCCTTCCCGAGCTCCCTTCTCCTGTCCCCTGTCCCTGTGGCGAGGTGCCCTGGCTGATGTTGGTAACTCCTGGTACAAGCCCAGGTAGGTGAGGGACACACGCTGGTCTAGTCTGTGTCACCATCAGGGCACTTTGCCTCTTGTTTTGCCAGTTTTTTTCCCAGGTTGGACCTGAAGAGAAAAGCATTTTTCTCAGGAATAGGCTTTTTGTCCTTGAAGGATTCTGCTGTTGTCTCCTTATTTCTCTTAATTATATAACCCTAAGGTATGCCTCAGATTTACACAGCCTAAATCCAGCCTTATTTGACTATATTTGTCGTTATTCCAATTAATTGTGCATCAACTAATTGTGTAACATGGCTATTTGCATGTCAAACCGGGGTCCTCATGCTGTTCTTTGCAGTGTAATTGCTCTGGCTAAGTGAATACCAGGAATATTCCTGAGGTTTCAGCCATTAATCAAGCTCTGTTGAAAGGAATATTAGCACCCTGGGAAATAAAAAAAAAAAAAAAGGAAAAAAGAAAAAAGAAGATGCAAAATATCAATGAGTTTTTTTGAATTAAAAGGAAGCCTTAAATGCAACAATAAGATGAGTACGAAGGCCAAGGAATGTCTGGCCAAGCTTACAAAGGCCAAGTCCTCTGGAGGTCTGGAGGGTCGGGAGACGCTCACCGACAAACGGAGGGGCAATGATTGGGCTTTCTTTTCTTTATGCCCATTTCGGGGGTGTTTGGGCAATGCTGGTGAGCAATCAGTGATGGGAGCGTAACCACGTACAGGAGCAGGGAGCCCATAAGGCAGTGGAAAGGTCTTTTTAGAGTTGGATGTCTCAAGGAAGCAAAATAAGGGGCTGTCTAGGACAACCCCATGGAAGTGGGGAAATAGCTGGCTATTCTGGATGTGGAAAGGTGAGGTGTTGCCGTGGGGAAAGAGGCTGGGTGGGGAGATGGACCCTAACACTTTGAGGAACGTGGTGGGGGTTGTTCACCACGGGACAGCAGGCTGGTAGAAAATAGTTTTGGCAGAAAATAAACGCCCTTGTGTTCTAACACTCCTCACCGAGGTGGGAGGCTGGGAGCGGCCGGGTTTACATTCTGAGTGATGCCCAATTCACCACTATCAGTCCAGTCGCGTTCAATATATTAAACTATCCCGATTCCAGACACACTAAGAGTGGACTGCACCTTCAGTCTCGTCGTGCTCATGAACCAGCACGGCCACCGGTGTTTGGTGGCGTTCAATGAGAAACCGAAAGGGCTAGCTACTGAAGCAGTGCAGTTTATTTAAGCAACAGATATAAAGGTTCTTATGGTTTGCTGGTGATAAATACACTGTCTGCAAAGCACGTGCAAGGAAAAATATTGTTAATGGTACGAAGTGCGCAACATCTGTGCAGGGACATTCCAGTTCCTGGGCTGGAGAAATGCCTCCCTGAACCCTTCACTTACCACCCTGGTTGGAGAAGACGCCCCTCGGGTTGGAAGCTCCTACCAAAGCTCTTCAGGTAACCACTGCTGAGGCAAATCCAGGCCTGGGATCGCTCTCCTTAAAACATCCTTGGGGATATTTCTGGGAGGAATGAGAGAGTTGAACCATGTCCTGCTTCCAACCACCCACGCGTGTCCCCAGGGCAGCAGAGGCACCCCGTGATGAACAGTCCATTCCCTTTGGGGAAGAATGGATTTTTATCGTCAACCCTGTTTGCCCTGGTGATGTATATAAGGTTGCTGTGGGAGAAACTAACTGAAGGCTGCAATGATGGAAAATACTATTAATATCCTTGATGAGCTACCACTAACTTAGTCAATGAGACAGATCCAGCGTTGAAACTCAACCGCTCCCGGATCCCAGACCAGCAACTGGTCTGTTGCATTTTGCTGCCCCCCATTACACAGCTTAGGTGTCTCAGAAAAAAAAAAAAAAATCACATTTAGGAGAGAATCAAGGATGCTAATCAAGGATAATTTGGATCCTCAAGGATGAAATCAGGATCCTCTTACCCATTCACAAGAAGGAGGTGTACAAGCTGTGGAGCCCGCAGCGATGGCACCCTTTTGGCCACGTTTCGACACATTTCCCAAGCTGGCGGGGAGGCTTGTGAACACCCGTGGGTCCCGCGCTCGGCTTGTTTAACCCAGGGTCCCGGGGGGGACGAGGGCTCTCCCCGCTCAGCTGTTTCCCATCCCTCATGCTGCTGGATGGGCTGCGGCTCTGGTTTCTGCAGCTCTCCCCGCCGCGGAGGATAAAGTGAAAGCAAAGCTGGCCCTGGGCTGCTGTTTGCAAATAGAGATGAAGACAAACAGATGAGTTCAAGCTGCTGGAAGGAAAACAACCCTGGCGGCTCCTCTGCTTAATGGTGGGAACCTGGAAGTGTAAACAAAACCCTGGGCAGGTCCTCCTCATTCCCACCGGCCCTTGGAGTCCACCGCTGTTTTTCAATCTTTACCTCCTAGAACCAATCGATTTCGTGCCAGCCTGTAACTTTTTACTGATGTTGTGGCTGTTTCAGTTAAAGACAACCAGGTGCTGCATCCCTTCCTTCCCCCCCCAGCGCCGGGACCTCTCCTGCCCCCGTTCTCTCGGACCTGGAGGGGTCCCCGGGTGATTTTTCATCACTGGGTCTGTGACCGTCCTGAGATCACGGGTCTGCGCCCCGATGGACGTGGCCAAGAGAGATGCACACCGAGAGTTTTATCATCCTCCCCTTTCAGCACCGAGTTCCCGACACCTTTTGCCCTCCACCATGAGATCATCCACTCCCTTTAAAACTCAGAGAAAGGCAAAGTTAGTCCAAAATCTTGCTGGGTTTCCGAGTGGCGAGCAACAGGGTGAGGACGGGGGACACGATGAGTCGTGGGGACATCGTTACAGTCCAGCCATCCCCCCCCAGAGCCCAGGGATGGGCAAAGAGCAGGCAAAGTCATTTGGGCAGAGAAATAAGATGCATCTGGGTGCAGAAAAGCACCCTCAGGAAAATGCTGTGGGAGCAGATCCAATGCTCTCACCAACACAACTCCCCTGGAATCGCGTGAGGTTTGACTCATCAGAATGCTACATTTTTCCCCGTGTGTCAAGTCAGAGAAGTGACTGCAGTATCTCAATTCTCTCTTTTTTTTTTCTTTTTTTTTTTTTTTTCTTACAGTCCCTTAATTAGCATGAGATTTCACAAAATTAGCCAAGGCAGCCATCCATATGTTTTGCTGAATTTCAGTAACAATATTTATCATTGCGGAAGTGTCAAAACAATAAAACCAGATGACATTTATGCGAAGGGCTCCTAACTACTTTAAAAAAAGGCCCAAACCTTGAAAGCCTGCTGCAGTATTTTGCTGGGAACTGTTTGCAGACACAAACAGACACAAAGCTGAGAGTAATTCCTTCTGTACCCACATAAATATTTTAAATAAGCCACAGAAGAATTTTCCAAGGGTGGCATATGCTTCTCTGTAGCAACTTTGTTCCAAGCGGTCAGATGAGAAAAAAAAAGAAATCTGCCTTTTCCTGGTTTCACCCCCCAAAATACTAATTTTGGTGAATATTTTTCACATTTCAAAAGAGGGGTATATAAATTAGTTCATACCAGTGACTCTTCTGAAGAATTTTAACCTGATCTGCCATGCAGTAAGAAAGGAGAATTAAAAAAAAAATCTGCTTATTTAACTTTACGGTATTTAAACCAATATATAAATGAGAATTAATAAATCTGCATTTCCTATTGTCAGCACTGGTTGATTACAGCTCTGTGGAGCCCTATCAAAGGGTGCATACGGCACACTAAGTTCTGCAGTGTATTTAAATTATCCATAATAAATTTACCTAACAAATTCAAGTGTAGCTGCATTTTCCCCTTGTCAGAGTTTCTCTGGCTGGGCGCACTCAGAATTATGCTCTGGTTTAATGGATCCAGTGCACGTGGGAGAGGATGAGACCCTGTAACTCTGGTTTTGATGGCTTTATGTGGAGAACGTGGCTTTGTTCAGCTGAGTGATACCCTCAACTTGGTCTCTGATTGAACACTGTTCCCCCTCTATCTGATCTCTGGCAACGTGAGGTTTTAAAGCCATTTTGTGCTCACAGCGTAATTTCTGGAAATTTTTCTCCTTCAGCTCTTGGATGGTCAGTGCTAAGGGTTGTTGAAGGATTTGCAGGGGTCAACACCAAAATCATAGAATCATAGAATGGTTTGAGTTGGAAAGGACCTTAAAGCCCTCCCAGTGCCACCCCCTGCCCTGGGCAGGGACACCTCCCACCAGACCAGGTTGCTCCAAGCCCCCTC
>JAOXJK010000069.1:2165918-2197164 GCA_025774025.1 Xenus cinereus
CATCTCTCCTGGAGCCCCTTTAGGGACTGGAAGGGGCTCTAAGGTCTTCCCGGAGCCTTCTCTTCTCCAGGCTGAACCCCCGAACTCTCTCAGCCTGTCCTCACAGCAGAGGGGCTCCAGTCCTTGGAGTATCTCCGTGGCCTCCTCTAGACTTGTTCCAACAGGGTCATGTCCTTCTGATGCTGTGGGCTCCAGAACTGGACTTCAGGTGGGGGTCTTACCAGAGCAGAATAGAGGGGCAGAATCACTTGCCTGTCTGCTAGGGGTGGTATTTCATGTCCTCTGAGGGGCAATGCCATGGGTCTGGGCTGCTGCTGGGAATGAAAAACTCCCCATTTTCCCCATGGGAAACTTTTCCCCTTTCCGCAGAGGTGAATGCATCACCTCCAGCTCTTACCCCATTGTCCTGATGTGGATGGAGCCCATGGCCATCCCCGGAGCGGGAGCACCCGGTCCTGGCAGGCAGCTCCGGGGTGATTTAAAGTCTCGTCTCCACGAGGCACCACCGGAGAAGTGAAATCACCGGTTCGTGCGGCCGGGCTGGGAACAGGTGTGTGAAAATCAGCACCCAGGCACCCGCTCGAACAACGTTGTTTTTTCCTTGCGTGCCATAAATCAGCGTGCTAATCTTTCACTGTCCGGCGAGATCTCTCACTGGGAGGGTGATAAATTGCCCTCCAGCCCCTGACAGCTGCTGGGAAATCACTCACGGCCCGAGACAAACCTCTAAATCTGACATTATAGAGTGTTGAAAGGAAGAATGTCTGTTTTTATAACCTACCTCAGTTATAATAAATATTTAAAATCCACATTAACATCCTCTTATAGTTACAATCTGCCCTCTATGGAACAGTGTCCAACTTAGATTTAATTAGCAACTGAACCTTTCCAGCCCAAGCTCCTAGTTAGGCTGAAGATCCAAATCTCCTGTGAAATGCCTCTGTTTTCTTAAACTACCTGCACTGTAATAAATATTAGCCATGTCGCCAGGCAGCCCTGTTGGAGACAGTGCTCTTTTTGTCTTCTCAAAGGCTAACATTTAATTTAAATGATAGGGTCTTTCCAGACTCCAGGGGGGAATTTCTTTCCTGCTCTCCAGAAATTTGCCATACTTCACCTCCGAGCGCTGGCATTTTCCTTTGGCACCAGGAGGACACAGGAATGGAAACACCTCGGCGCAGGTATGGGACTGGAATGGTGAAAATAAAATCCAGACACAACTGCTTTTTGCTTCTGGTCGTGGACCCGTGCTAGAAACACGGACCAGAGTCCTGCCCCTCCATCAAACTGCAGAGAATTTGGGAGCCGGATCCCAAGCTCCTGCAGTTGCTTCTTTTGGAGAGAGGGAAGAAAAAAAAAATATGTCTAGAAGTTTTTGCGTGTTCACTCTGTTCCCACCTGCTTTTACAGGTTGCCTTGTTTTCTCGTTCATTATTTTACACCAGTTGCTTTCCAGAAGGCAGCTCCTCCCCTCTGTCCCGAGTAGTGTTTCATCAGGTATTTTTTTCCACAAAACCACAGGAATAAACACAGGCAGAGATGTTAAAAAGAACAAAGTGTCCTTCCTCTCCCCTAACTTAAAAATCCTACACCCATTCCTTTTGAATTTTGGTGGTTCCCTCCCTGTCCTGCCTTTCTGCCGCTGCCGTAGGAGCGTGTCAGCCCACGGCACAAATCAGCTAGACCCACACGTCTCATGTCCCCAGCTCCGGAGGTGCCCTGGAGCTGCTCCACCAGCCCATCCGGACGGTCTCCTCCGGGTGGGCTCAGTGGCCATCCCCAGAGCCACCCCGGGGGGCTAAGGCTGGGGCAGGAGGTTTGCTAAAAAGCCTGGAGGTGGCAACCACCCCGCCAGCACCCTGCTTTGGGGCTGTGGTTAATAGGAGAGGGGTCAGGAGGCTTCAGAGGGGAAGGGGGGACAAGGCAGCTGCGGTCCCCGCACTCGCTTCCCCTCCGCTTCATATCTGGGCGCCCCGCATCCAGCCCAGCTGCCGCTTGAATCAATAGCAGGGTATCAATCAAGGCATCCCAGAGGAAACCCGCTGCTCACGCAGAAATAAACAGACATTTTCCTTCTCCCTGTCACAGAAAGGCGGGGATGTCTCCTGGCATTGTCTGAACTAAGGGGAAACGGGAGGCCGTGTCTTCGGCTGCGCCGTCAGAGCCTGGGTTATGGCCACCGGCGTGCGTATTATCTGCGTTGGATATAAATAAATATGCCGAGACAGCTTGGCCTGTGTTAAACAGACAGACACGGACTTCTGTTTCATTTCCAGCTCCCCAGATGATGGCACACACCCAAAAGAGTACGCAGCTTTTAAAAGAGCATCCTCCAAGCCCTAATATTTTGCCTCCCACCTAAGCCCCACGCTGGGAGCTTAATCCAGATGACTTCAGTGAGTGCAATCTTCATGAAAGCAAAACCAGGGGCATTGTGGTGGCACTTGGGTGATTTGATGCCCTGATTGGGAGCTCCTTATCTCTTCCCCTGCAAAATGCATTGGGTTTCCTTTTTCCTTTCCAGTTTGTTTCTGGTTGTATCAAAAAAACGTGACCTCAAGGACAGCAGGAGATGAAAGGGTGGCTGATCATCTCCTCACCCACCATCGTAGGCAAAAACAGACCCAACGTCCTACCTCTCCTCACCCCAAACCTCTCCTGCCCCAGTGCTTGTTTGTATAACCCGCCTGCTGTGAATCTTGCCTGGGTTTGTAGAGACAGTGTCACCCCCCTTGGGAAACAGCCAGTGCCTTTTACCAGGAAACCTGCTGTTTTACAAAGGGTTTATGACCAGTGAGTCCTACCTCTGAGAGAAGTTACGTTCTCGGGCATCCAGGGCTTGCTTTTTGATTATGCGGGAAGTGGTGAGAATGGAAGTCACAGAGTCCTTGAGGGAGAGAGGTAACATGAATCCCCAGCAGCTTTCTTAACCTTTGCTTTTGCAGATGTTTTCGACTTTGCACAAGGAGGTCCCAGGAAGCCTCAGACACAGAGCACATGGTGGGAGCAGGGAAACAGGGCTGGAGGAAACCGCTCTCGGGGCTGCGGTCCTACCCTACTGGAAGAGAAGGATTTTCCAGCTCTTCCTAGACACCAAACCACTATTTCACATATGTTGAGGACATTTTGCACTAGATAATCCCAGACCCCCCTGGCCAGTGCCAGAGAGCAAGCAGAAAGAAGCACCAGCACAGCATGGTGCATAGACCTTCCATCGCCCACACCATGGTGGGAAAACAGACTCCTCCTGGAGAGGGGAAGGAAGACCCAAGGACCACGTCCAGGCAGCCTCAGCTCCAACTAAGCTGCTGTGCTGAGCATTTGTCATGCCCAGCTCAGAGACCCCCCAAGAAGAACTGCTTGGAGCCACGTGTCAGACGTGCCCAGCATCCTTCACCGAGGAGGGACAGGGACTTACGCGGAGCTCAAGACTCCAGCCCACATTTAGATTTCTTTAGGATGACAGATGCAAAGAGTTAGACCCCAAAAAAGAATTAGGTTCTGCAACCTCCCTTCTAACTCCTTGCCCACCTTTTAGCAGTTGGCGTTATGCAGAACGATGGACTAGATCAACCCGTGGTGTCTTCTAGCCTCAGCCATCACCCGTGGAAGCCCAGGGAGGAGCTGAAACAACAAATAGAAGGAGGAAAATCAGCTTTCCTGATAGAAACACTGCTTCCTAAGAGCCAGTGCACTGCTTGGTCCAAAACCAGAGCCAGCTTGCAAAGAGGGTGGTCCCCAAGGAGGAGGGTGAGTCTCTGGGGACTCTGTCGGGGGGCTGAAGCCAAAATGGGTGACAATGTGTGAGCAGGTGACAAGGGCAGGCAGAGACGAGGTGTAGCTTTGAGAGGGCTACCAGCCGCTTGCCAATTTTGTGTCTGAAAGCCTCTGGCGGCCAGTCAGTGGCCGGCTCATGGTGAACACGGGCGCCCAGCCCCTTTCTATAGGGCTATTCCCCGCAGATCCCATCAACCGAGCTGCTGGCCAGCAGGACGCAGCCCCGAACCGTCATTAATCAACGTCACGCTTCAGGAGAAACGCTGAGTTCATTCTCATGTGTCTCCTTGGACCTCTGGGGACTGAGTTGTCTCTAGCCGAGGCCGGTAGTCACCTGGAACAGTTTTCCAGCTCCACACACCCTCCTCCCAAGCAGCAGGAGCGTCCATTAACTACCACGGATCGGTGGGGACGGTTTGTAAACTCCGGATACATACGGAGGGGCCCGGGTGCTTATTGGCTGGTGTTTTCCGCTCTCAGAAATGGGTCATTTAAACAGAAAACTGTAAAGTGTTCATGCCTCTGAATGCAGAGAAACTATCAAAACAAGCTCCCGTCTCCGTGCCACAGACCCGGCATTGAAACAGAGACCCGGGGCATGTTGTACGGGAGCGAACCAAGTGCTCCCAGCAGATTCCTTTCCTTTTTCTGATGTTTCACACAATAAACATTTCAACTCTCTGGCGCGAGAGCAGACCTACCCCAATTACCAGGACAGCTTGTTTTGTTTGGAGTAGTAGTTAAGGGTCCCATCCTGCATCCCCCAGAGCCAGTGAGAAAACTCTCCTCACCCCCAGCGGGCCTGAATCCAAGAGAGCCCCACGGTACATTAGAGACACCACTGTTACTGGGAGGGTATTTTTCTTCTCCTTGTGGAAGCAAAACCAGTTCAAGCAAGTTCTGCCACGGCCCCACCTCCGCAAAGGTGGAGACATCGTGGCTTCCCAATGAAACGCAAGGCAGAAGCTAGCATCAGCGAGCGATGCTGCTATAGGCTGATCTGTGACAGCAGGCCACCACGGTTCCACCGTGTCCTACAGCTGATTGACCTTTTGTCCGTGTCACTTGGACATCTGCAAGCCAGAGAGCAGCACCACGGTCCCTGGGGCCTTGGAAATCTCAGCCCTGCAGGGCTGCATCTCAGAAAGGTGGAGAGGGAGGAGTCAGAAGGAGACTGGAAATCTCTAATTGATGCTCACTCAGAGAAAAAAAATATATTTGATTTAGTAAAGGAGATCTGAATAAAAAAGCCTTGTCAGTAATTGTGTGGGCATTATACAAAGTGTGGCTGTTTTTCTGGGAAGCTCGATGACATGGAGGAGAATCGAGCTGCAAAAGCACCGGAGAACAAGGCAGCAGTGGTTCCAGAAAGCCAGGATGCTCATTCGGGAGCAGCCATCACCTGCCCGAGCAGGGAGCCCAGAGGAAGGAGGCTCTGGAGGGGACTGAATGATGAGACGGGAGTCCAGCAACGAAACACTTTCTTGGTGACTCATCACCCAGCCCTCCTGGGGCACATGGTGATAGAGGGGCTATTTTTGAAGGGCCACAGTGCCAAACAGATGGAAGAAGTCTTGGAGGGCTCGGAAAGAGGAAATATGCAGCTACAGCTGCCCTGAACCCAGATGTGCCATTTGAGCAGTGGGAGCCCTTCTGTGAATAACCTCCGGGTTATTCCAACTCCAGGGCGATGCAAACCCCATCTCTGCCTTGTATGAAGGCTCCAGTGAAGCCCATCAGCTCTCTCATTTACCTTGTTAAGTGCCATCTGTGCCTTATCAACCGCGTGTCACATCCAGTTATTCCTACCAGCTCCATCACTGCGCTCAGCAAAGGTGCACCAAGACCTGAATATTCACGAGCACGATGAAGTCCATCTGCCTATACTATCAATATACAGCTTGTCAAGGTGGCTCCTGTATTATCCCACCTTCATGGTGATTTTATCCTCTGAAATATTTGGAATTACCCCCAAGCAATCTGATCCACCTTGTTATGGGCTTCAGAAGGCAACACCAGCTCAAGATGAACAGCCTCAAAAGAGAGTAGATTGGTCTATGCTGTCGAAGTGTCTCAGAGCAGAGAGACTTCTGGATTTTCCTCCTGTCCTTTCAGCTCTGATAATATCCCAAAACTACACAAAATGTGTGCAAGATCCTGTCTAACCAGGCAGAAAACTCAGAGGTTGTGATATGGAAATAATCTGTCATTGAGCATCTCTCTGATCCCGTTCTGGTTTCAGATTTGCACCTGGAAGAACAAACAAATGTCATGAAGACCTGATGTATCTAAAAATTGACAGATGTCTTTGCAAGCTGCTAAAAAGAGTATGGCTGGTGGTTTCTGGGGCCTCCAAGCAGGTTAATCACTATTATGGGGTTAACCCTGCATCAGGCAGGAGCACAGCTCCCACGCTGTCTTGAAATTCTTCAAAATCTGTCTTTTAAAATGGAGGGACAAGCATATTTTCAAAAGGAGAACTGCATAGCAGAGTAATTAACAAATAATACAAACATTTCCACCTTTTGCCAACGTTTTCATTTTTTTCAAGGCAAGAACTATTTGCCAAAATCTGCTCCAAAGGCACGAGTCTTTCTGAACACCCTCCAACAACATTCTTTCCCGAGTCTGTTATTTCTAGGAAAATACATGTCTCTGCAGAGTGGCAGGAACTGGCTGGTCCTCCCACCGGTGCCGAGCAGGGCAGAAATGGTGAGCCCCCCATGAGACATCTCTGCTGTGCCCTGCCCTGGGGGGAACCACCCTGCTTCGCTGTGTCACACGAGCTTTGGGTTTAAGATAGGACTCCTCCATAGGGGTGGAAGATGCCAGATGTGGGATTTAATCTGTGCATGGCCTCCACCCCCTTGCCCTTCACAAGACGTTGAGCTGCTTCGTCCGAAAAACCTCCAAAAGGATGAAAACTGAGGTGTCCTAAGCTGGCATAAACCCCATTGCGTGCACACTCTGGGGACATTTCTGCTTATTTTCCCTTGCAAAGCAACTCTGCCAGCGGTCTGGCTTTGCAGCTTGCTGCTCTCTCCCCTTCCACCACACACATTTTTGCACAGGGTGGGAGCCGTAGGATGCTCGGGCACCCCCGGGGTGAGCACCCTCCCTGCCAGCGCCGTGTGGATGACGGCGCCTTGACGAGCGCTGGCTCTGCAGCCCCGCTGGTCACAGGCGAGTGGGAAAGGGGCAGGGAACGGTGGCTCAGACGTGTCCTGAACCCCATCACCTGCCTGGGTAGGGCAAAACCAGCGTCTCTGCACCCTTCCATGCTGCTGGCACCGGCGAAGCGAAGGGTCCGAGGGCTGCGCTCCCCGGCGCGAGCTGTCAGTCCTTCTGTCCGCCCAGATCCGTCTGCCTTTGTGCACCTTCCCTTGCAAGCGGCAATTTCTGACAGCTAATATTTCACAGAAACCGGAGCCAGCTCTCTCCCTCCCTCCTTTTTCCCCTCTCTCTCTCTTCTGTTTATGAAGCTGAGGGTAAGTGTTTAATTAGTTGCCTAATTGCCTGGGTAATTGGTAGACATACTCAGCTCTCCAAGTAATCAGTCTGAACAGGCCTTGAAAATATCTGGCCCAATATTCATTAGTGCAGTTAAATCGTTAAACAGTTACTGTGTTTGGTTCCCGACAAAGCCCCGCGAAGGGCTGCGTGGGCGGCTCTTGCGGGGTGGGGGGACAGACCTGGGGACACCCCGCGCCCCAAGGAACAGCCCCAGCCTGCTGCCGGAGGGGAAAAACCCCAACACACACAAAGGGAGGGTCCATCCCCTTTGCAGGGGACATCGGTGATGGGAGGAGACGCCTCCTTTCCTTTCCTCCCCATCCCCTTGCTTCCAGCCCCCCCCTTTCCCCGGCGCCGGTCCCCCCTGCGCGCAGGCGGCCGCCCCTCTCCCTCCCTTGGCCACCGCGGGTTTGGAAGCCGGTTTTGCCATTAGCCCCAGCATCAATGTGAATATTGTCTCGGCGGGCTGCCCTGACCAGAATAAC
Source organism: Xenus cinereus (assembly GCA_025774025.1). Classification (NCBI taxonomy): domain Eukaryota; kingdom Metazoa; phylum Chordata; class Aves; order Charadriiformes; family Scolopacidae; genus Xenus; species Xenus cinereus. The sequence continues at coordinate 2,173,694 of JAOXJK010000069.1, forward strand.
TCATTAAAAGGTCCTTGGTTGGTCCTGCTCTGGCTCAGTACAAAGGCAGCCTTCTGCCAAGTGCCTGCCCGTCCATCCGTCTGTCCATCCTGCCTCCCTCCCCGTGGCATCAGTAAGGAGCCCAGACCTCGAAAGCAGTCTCCAAGGGACTCCTCTTTCCCATAGCCAAGCTTCAGTTGGGGTCTAACAGCAACTTTAGCCTCGTAGGAAACTCCAGGTGCAAATCCCAGCACAGCCATCCGAGAGGCCACGCTGCGGCGAGGAGCAAGGCATCCTCGGGGCTGGCTTTTGGGGCAAAAGATTTGAGACTTGAGCAAAGCAAGAGGAGGAACTGGCTTCCCTCTGCCTGCTGCCTCGGTCCCCGTACTGGAATTTTTTTAGACAGCATAAGGTGCCACAGAAGATGCAATTAAAAGCAAGTGAAACGCAGTTGTAGCACGGTGTATCTGGAGCTCCCACACGGCTCCAAAACACGTGAAATAGCTGAGCCCCCAAACGCTACACCCAGCTCAGCAGGAGGTCGGCTGGGATATATAACCTCAAAGTTATTTCTAGCAGTGAGTCAAGGAAAATGCGCACGTTTCAGAATCAGACCCTCGTTAAAAGCTTGCTTGGCTGCAGATCCTTGTGCAATTAAGTGCAGCGAGGACGGGAGCCGGCGCTGCCTTCCCAGCCCAACCTCTCCAGCCAACGCACCCCCCCTTTTCCCCTCACTGTTGCCAGAAGACTGTGTCCAGCAGCTCCCTGTGCTTCGTTTTCCACTGAGCTGGCTCATCCCTCTTGCCAGCGCTATTTTGAGTTCACCTGCTTGGGGTGCGAGCCTGTGAGCTCCTTACCAGCTCCTGAAGCTCCCCAGAAACCCTCCGTGGGACAACCCAAAGAAGGAACCGAGGTCTTGGGCAATGGTGAAGGGGAGATGGCAGCATCCAGGCAAGCAAATTCCTAATCAGATCTCGCCACCTTGGTTTTTGCCAGGCAAACAGTTGGGTTCCTGGCAGATGGGATGTCGACCTGAAAATGAGGACAGGACATGCTCTGCCAGACCCAGGGGTGAAGGGGAAATTGGAGATGGTGAGTTAAAAAGACAGGGAAAAGGATGCTGAAGAGATCAGAGAAGCTTTTTGTTCCCACGCAGGAGACACTGGCAACTGGAGGAGAAAACGTCAGATGGTGATGCAAAGATTTAGGGGAAGGTGTTACAGCCCGATGTGCAGGAAAGCCAGGAGATGTGCATGAGCTGCAGGGTGGCACGGGTGCTACCCAAGCCCTGAAGGCCCACGAAAGCAGGTGGGGAGCACCTTGGAGTGTCTGTACCTGTCGGAGCAGCCAGCCCACCTGGCAGGAGCTGCGTGCTCTGCTGGCATGCAGGGGCATCTTCCTCCCATCCTCTTCCTCGCTCATTCACGTGGCTCTTGGGATTTCCAGGAGAACGTCCCATCCCTTGGGGGGAGGATGGAGGACAGTTTCTTGAACTGCTCAAGGGAAGGTTTTGGGGAACAGGGAGGCCCCAATGAGCCTCCTGGGGAAGAGGGAGAGCCTGCAGGGGGGAGGAATGTCAGAGGTGACTAAGAAATAGGTCTCCATCCATTACTCTGCTGGGCGGTCCTTTCGAGTCACTGGCTGGCTTTGTTCTCGCCAACATCTGTAAGAGATTACGGATGCCTTCCTAGCTGAGGACATGGATGGGATCTATAAATACCACGGGCTGGGGGCTGCTGCTGTCAGAGGAGAGCTCTGCCTGGGTGGCCTGGAGGCCAGCCGTGGACAACGGGTCCCAGGAACGCTGGGAGCCTCTGTCCCTAACCAGGTGCCCCCGGGAAGATGTGACCAGCGCAAAGTGGTGACACCACAGGCAGGGTCTTCCCAGGGCCAGCGGCAACTGGAAATGCATCCAGGCAATGGGAACACAAGGCTGGGGGTTCCTCAGCACCAGCCCTTGCGTTGATATCTGCTCCTCGCTGGTCTTGAGCAGCTCATACAGTTTTTCAACTAAAACCAGACTGACCCCTGCAAGAGGACAAGGATTATTCTGTATATATATATATATGTTATTTTTCTTTTTTGCAAAGACCTCGAATAGCAGCCCCCTGTAAAACTGAGATAATACTTGCCCAGACACCACGGCGATGGGCGCCATTTAAGGAACACAAACAGAGCGAAGCTGCTTATGCTCGACCCTCCCAACTTCCCTGTGTCAACACCACTCCCCCGAGACCCTCCGCTAATTCCTGACTCCATCCCAGGCTCTCCTGGAGAATGTCGCGAGACTCTGCGCGGTTCACGCGACGCTAACGCTGTCCGGAGCGGAATTCTCCAGTGACTAATTGCTTGAGAATGTCTTTGTTCGTTCAGCCTTTCCCACCGAAAAGGGATCCTGATTTTATAAGCTGTTAGAAGCCTGAAGATCCAGCACTACACTAACATGTTGTTAGCCACAATTATCCCCTCTCCGACAAAGGATTCCTGATTAGGGCTGTTGCATATTCATCCGTAGACTGCGCCAAGCCTGGCTTTGTTTTTCAAGGTCGAGGATTGCATTTCCTTGGATTCAATTCCCATCCTAGACGTAGATTACAAGGCAGGAGAGGAGGAGGCAGCTGAGGTTGCTGGAAGCGTCAAATCCTCCTGGTATTGCTCAAAACGTTCACCAGATGCTTGCCAGACGTGCCACGCGAACCAGTCACCGTCACAACCCCTGTGGGCTTGCCCACAAAAGCTGACCCCGGCTGCAGGTACATCACACTGAGGCCAAGGAGTGGGGAACCCCTAAGAGTCCCCGGTGCAGAAAGGTGGGTGCTGGGCAGGGATCTCAACTCAAACGTCACCTTCAAGCAGTCGAAGCTTCATGAGCTCCCATTTCACGTTCTCCCTGGGGCCCTGTCCCATTGCCACCACGGCAGAAGGGACAAAAGGGGGTGTTAGTCAGGAAGGAAAATTTCACAGAGGAACATTAGCTGCTCTCCCCTGCTGATTCCACCACTTAAAAAAAAGGAAAAAAAAAAAAAAAAAGAAGGGAAGAAAAGGAAAAAATAATTACTTCTCAGCCTCTAACCTTTCCAGCAAGTGACTTTGTAATAAATAATCCACATGTCTCTCCAGTGCAATCCATCAGCAGGAGCGCCTAATTACTTTAGACTCACTTTGAAAACCCTTCCAGTGCCACTTTCAGATAAATAAAAAATTAATGTGGAACTAAAGCAGTTACCTGGAGAAAGTTTCCCTTAGTTCTCTCCAGGTCCGGGCTGATGCCTGGAAGGCTCCGTGCCCAGGGACACTTCCCCTGTCATGCTGAAAGGTGAGCTCAGGCTGCAGTTTGGGGAGCAGGGAACTCGGCCACGGGGTGTCCACGGGGACACCCATCCTCCAGAAACGTGGACGTTTAGAGCAATAGCTGGAGACAGACCCGATGTGTATAAAGACTTTTTTTTTCCTGAATCCCCTTCCTTGGGAGGTTTTCTGCTATTTGCTTCTGAGTGCATTTTAGAGGCAAGTAGGCTCTGGTTTCCTTCGTGGAGTTGTTCATCGCTCCTCGGTTGCGCTGTCTTCTGCATCGCTCCTTTCCTTCTTGTTCCCAAGGTTACAGCTGTAAAAAAGGCATCTAAGGGCAGAGATGACTTGCTCCCCTCCTTGAACCCCACGTCATCCCCACCAAGGCCAAGAGGCACCCACTGTGCACTTCCTGCAGGGACAGCAAGCACAGCGCTCCTGCTTGGCGTGCAGGGCACGCTGCGGCACGGAGCCGGCGACAGAGGAGACAGGGGTCATGCGAGAAATTATTCCTGTAATGGGTCTGTCCTCTGGCAGAGGCAGGAGGAATTCCCAGTCTTCCTCGCCTGCTTCCAGCTGCCACCTCGCCGTCAGTTGTGGTGCGGAGGGATGAGTGCAGGAACATAAACGCGGTGTCCATCGCTAGCGTGGAGTGAGGTGCCGCATCCAGAAACCTTCATAAACGGAGCTGGACACCAATGGGCATCACTTCTAGGGAATTTCTTTGGAAGCGAGTAGAGTAACACTAAGCAACCAGTTCCACGCTCACGTGAAGGACAGTGGGCACACAAGACAGCACGAGCACCGTCTCCAGAGCAACCTGGCATCCTCTGCCATGCGAGGATGTGCTTTAACGGAGACATTAACCAAAGCAAACGGGGTCTTGCTGCAGGACTGTTGGAATAGGGATCGTTAGGTGGATTTCATTACGCTGGAGGTGAACTTGTTCTGGTGGAAGACCAAGCTGGCCACCACAAAGGATGCTCAAGGCATCCTGTTGCAGTTATCCTGAAGGGAATTGATAGTGAGAGGAGGAAAGGTGCTCAAGTGTGTGGTTGCATGAAGAGATTCATGCAAGAGCCAGAGGCACAGAGGGACTCCCCTTCCCTCCTGGAGAGGGTGACGAGGAAGCAAGGAACGCACCGCTTGGCTTGGGAGTCCTGCGGGGTGCTGGGGATGCCACTGTGGGTACCAGGGATGAGTCCCTGCACGTTATGGATTTGTCGGTGCTTTTCCTTTCAAACTGCACCTATTTGTCACAGAAGCCACTAATCCCCATGCAGGTAATTGAGATTGTGGTGGGACAGCTGCTTCCTCTGGCAGCCCAGACCCCATCAGTCTCTGCAAGGAGTTTTTGCCTAGAAATAAGAAATATACCAGTTTCTTGATATTTCCAGCAATAAAATTAATATAAAAAAACCTACCTGAGTTTTGTTTCGCAAAGACTAAGAGCATCTCACGCCTTGGGCAGCTGAAGGTCTGAGCCTTCTAAGATGACTTCGTCCACCCCTTCTTCCTCACCTTTGCACCCCACTTCTGCATTCCCTTCTTTCTCTTCTCCTCCCACCTCTGTGCTTAGGGCCCTGGGCAATACCCGACAAGCATTCAGAAGCTAAAAAACAACAACAACAACAAAAAAGAAGCAAAATTAAATATCAGAGAAAAGGAGGCCCAGAACCAATAAGGCCTGATTTCACTGTAGGTTACCGCAGCCGAGGCGGTGGTGTGTCAGGGGAGGGAAGATGCTTGAAAAACCTCCACAGGAGAATTAATTAAACGAATTTCACTCTGCCAATTGTTTGTTATTTTTGCTGACCTCACCAAGTGGATTAATATTTAATTAGCCTTTAGGAGAAGTGGAAAGCACTTATTAACCTGTTATGTCAATCTGTCAGGCCTGGGGTCTCAGGACAGGCGCTGTTACCATGAAACAATAGAAATATCAAGGTCTGTTTCTCTCCGTCTCGGCTGTTATACCCACTGGAAAGTGGCTTTTTGGGGGACATGGGGGAAGGGGAGCCACCACCCCTAAAAGTGAGTGTGTCTAACAGTGAGTACCCCAAATCTAGATGTCTTTTAGAGGCCAGAGCAAGAGCTGAGGAAGCCATATGTGATGTCCCAGGCGCAGGTGGGAAGCACATATGGATATATGATCCCCTTGGAGGTATTTGAGAACTCAGGCTAGATCTCATCTGGTGTGATGCTGGTGACAAGGGAGAGGTTTGGGCTTTCCTTCATTTTTCTTGTTTCAAAACACCGTTTCCTTTACGTTGTGTTTACAGTTATCATAGTTCAAGAAGTGCTAAACTTGGTGTCGACACATCCTCCTCAGTGGGGAGGTGCAACGGGGCCCTGCAAGACACAGAGGTCCCGGGTGAGTCTCCGTTAAAGCTCTAAAACAGAAACAAGGATGAACACAGATGGCAGAACAAGAAACCCGTCCCCGCCGGTGACAAAGACCAGAAGGTCCCCGGCCAGCATCCGAGCTCATGCAAAGCTGGTGAGTCTCGCCCCGGGATAACGGCCACGTCTGATTGCCACAGGGCTGGGTCTGGCCCAAAAGAAATAAAACCTCAAGCAAAATTGAACCCTGAGGAAACATCCTTGGCAAAACAGTGAGACGAATGTTGTGTGCAAGCTAGCGAGGCTGGGAGGAGCCTGGAAAGAGATAGTGGCTAAAGTGGCTGAATATCTTCTTGGGTGGAAATTCTCCCAGACTCTGGGCATGGCCACTAGCTGACATCTGAACTCACTGCTCAGAGAGGAGACAAAGCGAAGCATCTTCAAACCTCCCCAAATCCTGATGACCCTGAGCATCACACGCGGCTGGGGTTCTCCACTTTGACTTTGGCTTAGTGAGGCAAAACTGAACCTCAGGTTTAAACAACTCACTGGGTTCTCTCTCAGGAGATTAAAAGCCCCACCAGCCAACCCAACCAGCATCCACTTCTGCAGTCCAACAGGGACACCGGAGAGACGCCAACCGCCACAAGAGCCAGCCAGAGCCACGGGCAGAGGGCTTCAGCAGACGGCAAAAACGACAAACCATATTCAGGAAAATAAGGGGGTTGTTGGCAGCGGGCACGGGCTCGCCAGCCCCTTTCCATCTCCGCACGCAAGAGGCGAGACGAGCGAGCGGCGGCAGGAGCGGGAGGGCTGGGAGGCGAGCCCCGAGCGGGTGGCTTCGTGCCGGCTGCCACGGAGGGTCACGGTTGCCCCCTTGCAATCTGTGCCCACTCTCGATGGCTCTGCCCGAGTCTGGCCACCTCCTGCTGCCTCATCCCCGCAGGGCAGGAACGCTGCCCACAACGACATCCTGCCTGCACCCGGTGCCATTACCGCCGCTCTGTGACAGGCCACATCATTTATTATTATTATTATTATTTTTTTTAAATTAAAATCCTCCTGAGCTTTATTAAATAGGGATGCTGATAGGTAATTAAATTGCAACTTAATTAAATCTGTCTGCTCAATCCAACCGCGGCACGCTGGCTACTCTGCAATCCCTGTGAGAGGTGCTGTCGGTGGAGAACGGCAACACAAATTAAAGAGCATCACGCTCGGCACTGCCACCTCCCCGGCGGGCACAGCCCAGGATGGGACGGGTGCGTTTCTCCACTCATACAGCAACCCATAGCAACAGAGGGAGCTCTCTCATGTGGTGTCTTTTTTTTAACATTGCAGGTGGGAACAGAAGAAACCATCCTCCCCTCTCCACATCACACCCACTGGCTGTCCCTCCTAGCAGGATGGGACAGGAGATAATGCATGGCCCAGGAGGACATTCCCTTTGGGTGGAGGATCTTCTATCCAGTAAACAATCACTAGAGAGATGCATCTTCTCAGCAGAGCCCCTAAAAGCAGACATCTGTCCTCGATCAAACCAGAGACTAACCAAGGGACCCTGCCAGATAACAAAGCTAGGACATGGTTTTGTCACCAGCTGCCTCATACCAGGTATCTTTTACTTATTTTCTCAAAAGTTTCAGCTCCTGGAGGCAACACATTGAAGGAAGCATTTTTGTGGGGAAGAAGGATTTAAGTCTTTCTCTGGTTTAGTCAAGAGGGCAAAGTCTTCAAACTTTTGAAACAAAAGCTAAGAAACCCGGCGTGTCTCTACAAAGCCCTTCTGCAGTCACTAGAAGATTTAAGTTGTGATCTGAGAGCTGGGAGCTGCTCATCAGCAAGGGCAGAGCTCCCATGGGACAGATGACCCAACCTGCACAGCCTTACCCAGAGAAGAAAAGAGGACAGAGAAAGTAGGTAGGTCCTTCCAGAGCTAAATGGGAGAGCAGATACCCAGCACCTGGGTGCCCATGGCTACAGAGCTGAGAGAAGACCTTGCTCTCTGTGCCACCTTGACACACTCCTACCCACCCTCCTTTGATGAATCTGCCCCCGTGCCTGCCTTAGGTGAGCCATTTTGCCATCTTATACCATGCTGGTGGTCATTCCTTCACCTTGCCCAGAGGGTGAAGCGACTACTACTGTATACAGTAATTTTGTCCTCTCCTGCAACTACAGCCACCTCACAGTCCTGGCAAGACCCTCGAGCTCTCCTCTGGCCATGGAGCCCTTCAGGGTAGGCACTGTGCTTCTGAGGGAGGTCTCACAATCACTGGGCTTCCCCCAGATTTGCAGACTGGGATCCTTGAGCACCTTCCAGGTCTCCCAGGAGGTGAAAAAAGAAAACCTTAAAAAAAAAAAAGGAAGCCCAAAAGGCAGCACCATCTAATGAAAGGCAAAACCCCAAAGAGATGGACAAGAGGTGGATAAGCTACAGGGAGCCTATTCAAGGGTGACTTTCCCGCAGTAAACTTGGGGGATCGATTTCCTAATCTGCTTCCACCTCAGAGCTGGAGGAGTGAAAGTCCTACCAGGATTAACGTTTAATGCCTGAGTTGGCAGGTGATGCCCTGTGTCGGGATGCTTGGGTTCCCTGCTCTGCGGCTGAAAGAGGCTGGTACGTGAGCTCAAACCAGCATCCATCCCGGATATTGGAGATGACCCTACGCTCAGGCGAAGGTCAAGGAAGGGTTGCCAAGTTCAGGATTCCCCACATCATTACAAAGCGTTGTGCACTGGGGCTGCAATAACAGATGAGTTCTCCTGTCTGTATCTGCTGGGCCGTGTGAAACTTCAAACCTCCTAATTGTTTTAGAGCCACCGAGGTGAGCTGCTGGGACACAGCGTCAGGGAGGGCATTTGAGAAAAAAGGCAGCTCATTCCCACCGCTGGGTTTGCATTTCTGCTCCTGGTGAGGACATATGTGGCAGGGAACTGCTCTGCTGGAAGCCCAAACATGGCAGCCTCAGCTCCTGTGCTCCCCACCAGGAGGACACAGGGATGGAAGGAGAGATGGGTCAGCTGCAGAGGGACAGAGGGGGACACAGCCTGGGAGACGAGAAAAGACCTTAATGAAGATAAAGACATAGGCAGACCCCAGGACACACAGACAAGCAGTTATAAACCCTGACTAACTCTCTGAAACAAAGGTCATGTTAACAATGCCACCTGTGGAGAAAGCTTTATTTTCTCTTCTCCTCTACTACCAGAAGACATTCTCCATGGGGAGTACACAGCCTTAATTTTGAGGGTCTGCTTTGAAGGCCAGACAATGGCACAGAGACTGGGACAGGAGCATCTACGGCTCGGAAATGTTTTTTGCTGTCAGAAAGGAGGGAGAAAAAAAAAGAACTGATCATGCCCTGGGACTTCTTCATGCATTCTGTGGCATCATCTTAGCAGGCACTTGGAAATGTCCTGTTTATGTTTACTCTTGAAAGAAGTCTGTTGTGAGTGAAACGATGCAACCATGGGTGGTCACTCACAGTTACAGTAGATCTCCTCTGCTATTGCACACCTCCTCCTTCCCATCCAAGTTTCCCAGATCCCTCCCTGCTCTCTGAAAGTGGCCCATCCACTGTTGTTTTGTGAGTTTCCCTAGACAGCTCTGTAAAAATCACCAAAGCTTCTAGGCATCCACAGAATATGCCCAGGTTTACCAAAATATTTTACATAGGTTCCCAAACCCTTGACTCTAGGGCAACTACTCACCTCCAAGTAATGAATGGCCAGCAGCTTCTCAGCAGAAATTTTCTTAGCAGCTACATGTGACCTGATTTTAGCTTCTCCAGGAAAGCAATGGGAAGTACCAGAAGGTCTGAAGGTGTCCTACTGTGCTCTGAAGGTCTGGGAGATACTGATGATGAAACTTCTTCATTTCTTTTGAGGATAGATGTGTGCAGAATAGCTCAGACCTCTAAGTGGTAAGACAAAAATGTTAGTTAATAAGCAGTAGACGTTTGCTAACCTTCCCAGCCAAAAGCTTCTTGCAAATGGGGTGCCCAAGTCATGCTTTTGGAGTAAGAAAGTTCTCATCTATATCTAAATGTCACCATTGCTCTAACATAAGATGGCAAATCTATTAAGTCCTGACCCAAGAGTTTGGACAATTAAGGTTTAGGTCCAGAAAAGAATCTACATTTTGCAGTGCAGCCCTTCTCTTCTTTGACAGATCATTTGTTTTTTATTCTTTCATGTGTCCCGGGTGGTGCTGGGACATGTCAGACCACAGGGCAGCCTGAAGTTATGGGACAAACTGTAGGTAATTTGGCAGGAGAACATTAAAAAGCAAGAGGAGGAAACAATAAATTCAGAGTGTAACCACCATAAAGTATTCTCTTAATTCCCAGCCAACCTCTTAAAAGCACAGATAGCTCTTCCCCCTGCCCACAGGATGCCTTTCCCTCTCCATAGGGTGTCGTGTTATGGCTTGGACAACAGAACACCACGGGAACGGTGACTCTGATGGATTTCACATGTGTTGCAGGACCTGGTGGAGGCTCTGCCCTTTCACACGCTGGACTCCTCTTCTGTGCAATATCAAAGGTTTGGCATCTCGTGGCCCTGTTTCATTTCTCACTATCTGCTGAGGGGCTTCATCTCATCCCTTCTCTTCCCTTCTGATTGGTGAAAATGAGCCATCTGCCTTTACAGGTGGGAATGGGCCATAACCCTGAGTCCTAAATGGGCTGTAACTCCCATGGCAGCATCCAAGAACATTTACGAGGCTCCTTTCTGGGAAAATAACACAGACAAGCCATCAAAACCTTTCCTCGTCTCCTTCTTGTGTCCTCCCAGGTTAATGGGCCCTGGAGAAGTTGCATGTGAGGCTGAGATCTGCTTTCCAGTAAGCCATGTCTGGCAGTGTCCTAACTTTCCTTTCCTCTACTACAAGTATGTCATGGAATTGCTACATTTCTATGTTCCTCCCTCTTAATCAGAAATTAATTTCTTGCACCTAAAAAGCACTGAAACGCCTAAATCACATTTTCAAGTGTCACAAGCCTGTACAAACCCAAATCTGATAGATTTTTCCTTCCAAATTATTACCCTAACAATGCCCCTTTCTCCCAGCTCAACCAGTCTCTTCTCATTTGCACTTTCTCTCCATTTACCCCCTTTCTGGTTATCTTTTAACCAAAGGTCATTGCCTGATTCTCATTCTTGGTCATGCTTTAAGGGCCAGAGTTCGCTCTGTGAGGAGGAACAGGAAACACTCGGTCCTAGTCCCCATTTGACTGGTCACTGCCCTGTCCCCTGCTCAGCCAAACCAGTGCTCTCCTGTCTTGGAGCCACATCTGCCTGACTCTGCGACCATGAGGTCAAGTGCATGACGAGCTGTGGTTGGGAAATTAGACGTATTTCTTGTGAACTTCAGGGTATGAAAAAGAAAATGGGTTTCTGAAGGAAATTGCTTATGGAAATCTGTTTCTAGTTTTGCTTCAAAAAGAAATGATGAGTGGTAACTTAAAAATGACACAAAAGAAGCTGCGGTGGAATTCATTTTAAAAGAACAATGTTTTTAAGGGAAATCTGAATGATTTTTGCAAGAGAACATTCCACTGATCTGTCCATCGCATCTCACTCACTGGATACTACCGGTGAGCCTCCCATTTCTGCTCCAGAGCCTATTTATCTCCACTGCTGCTCTTAAAGGCAAGCACCGCTGACGAGGATTTAGTTCTAGTGTACAGATTGTGGGAGTGGAAAACTTACATTTGAAGTTTTCTTGTAAATATATAGGTGCTTTAAGCCTATTCATATAGCTGAGGGCAAGTTTTCCAGTATCAAATATAAGCTAATGTTACAGCATTGAGCATTTACACGGGGAACACCAGAAGAATGAGCAAAGTCAGGGAAGAGCAAACTGAAGGGGACTTTTTGAAAGCTGGAAAGAGCTGGAGCCGAGCATGAAAGAGCAGAAAGATACTGGTGCAGGGAAAGTAGAGCACGACGTGAGAAATGGTGGTAGAAAATTAAATAGGGGACCTTGCAGCCACAGGGAAGGGTAAAGACAGAGAGGAAAAGAGTGAGAGGGAATGGATAGAGTAGCCAGAAAGAAGAAAATAAAGAGTAAATCTGACCTTTGCTATCTTTGGAGAACAACAAAGAATGTGCCTTCTGCAAAGCTGTTTTTGAATGTGGGCATGTTGCAGAAGACCATAAGAGAAGACAGTGCCTGGGTACCACCAGTACAGTGATGGAGAGGTAGAGGAATGTTATCCACCTAGGGGCTGCTAGATCTTGAGGTCCCAAAGCATGTCGGGACCTCATATCTATCTCCCCTTAGCTGGTGTTACCTGCTGCCAACAATGATGTTGGTGTTGCTGAGCCTCTGAACCAGCTGCTGGCAGCAGGGACTGCCATACGTGTAGAGCACAACGTCCTATAAACCTGGAAAATTGCAGAGGCCTCCCAGCTGCCCATGTGCATGAAGCATGCTCCTTCTCCAACTCCGATCCCAAGGGAAACAGCCGAGAGGAGCTCCGGAAGGTCAAAATGCAATTAAAACCAATGAGATTTTCTGCTACTTAATGGGTGCAAAGGAAAGAGGGTCTGCCTCCTGGGTCATGCCTCTCCCACCCGCGCCGACCACCCCAGACTCCCTCCTCAGCCTCCTCTCCTTCCCCGTTGCACCTCTCGTGGCCCTCCTCATTCATAACATCCCCCCCTCTGATGTCCAGGCCCAGCAATTGGGGGACAATTAGGTAAATGTGTAAGTTTGGAGGGGAGGGGATTTACACCTCCTGTTGCCCTTGCAATGAATTACCAGGGCTGTTAATGGGCTGGTGCCCCAGCGCCTCGTAAATCGTGCAACTGAGGCCACATGGTGACGGGTGGCTTTGATCTGGACACGCTGCCCTGCCATGAACAGGAAAAGGAAGAGGTGATTTTTCATGGGTTACTACTCACTCCAGCCTCCAAGTTTTCCACTCTGCTGAAACTTTGACAGTGCCTAATAATCCATCAGCGAAGCTTTCCTTGCTCTGCTTCCACTCCGTTACCACCTTCGTGTCCCCATTTAGCTTCTTTCACACGGACCCCGGAAAGGCTGGAGGATGGGAGAAAGGGCTGGGGTCACTCCACATGTTTTCTCTGAGGAGAGGAATCAAAAAAGTTGATGGTGAGACAAAGGCAAGGACCACCTGCTGTGAGAGGGTTAGATCTCTTAGAGTCCATTTGAGAAGCTCCATAGTATCTGCTGTGCTGGAAGAGCATGGGTTTTCTACAGGTCTCTTGTCACATCTTAGAATCATAGAATCATAAGATTGTCCTGGTTGGAAAGGACCTTTAAGATCAACTAGTCCAACCATCAACCTAACTCTGATAAGAAAACATCACTAAACCATGTCACTAAGCACAATGTTTACCTGTCTTTTAAATACCTCCAGGGATGGTGCCTCGATCACTGCCCTGGGCAGCCCATTCCAAGGAGCAATAACCCTTTCAGTGTAAAAATTTTTCCTAATATCCAGTCTGAACCTCTTCCAGCTGTCCGGTGTCTCGGATGCTTTAGGATGTCTCAAGTGGTGCAATACATTTGGGTACCTGAGCAATCTTTTATCACCACAATTTTTCCCAAGATTGCTGCTTAGATTCATTCTCCAGGCTCACCACTTCTTTTGACAGGTCCTTCCTTGTATCTCCTGTATATTTGACCAATGCATTGTATGCGTTCAATTCTACACCTTCTGCATGGAACAAAATCGTTGGAATTGCACCCTTTTCTTAGACTAATGAATTCTTTGAGTTGGGTAAAAAACATCTCAGTAATAAATCCAAACTAGGAAGGCTTGATGTATCTGTTTTTCTGTTCACCTGCACTGCTGCTGGACAGAATTAGCCCTCACCTAATACAGAGCACAGACTTGATACAACCTTGTTTAGCACAATTGGCTCGAATCCATTATATTGACAATATCAATTTGTGTAATTCCTGCATTAGGATTTTGTACTAAACTGTATTTGAAAGGAGCTGTTGACCTTGATTAGCTCTTTAATTGTGGTTAAAATCCAAAGTAATTCAGATACCGGCCTTGGCTGTGGAAGGAGAGGGCCGGGCCATGTGACGGCGCAGTCGATAACCGCCACGTTCCCCACGGACACAGCTCCCGTGTTTTACAGGCTCTGGGCCTCACCACTGCCCCCGCGCATCCGTTCACCTTCACCTGACTGGACCCTCGGGGCTCCACCTTGCCGGGGTGTATTGAAGAGCAGGCACTCGAGGTACGGTCTCCTGGACACGTTCCAGCGGAGCCATCCTTCTGGCTCCCACCACCTCAGGATTTTCATGCAGGTGGGGTTTTTCTTCGTTCTCCATCCCAAGCAGAGCTGGGGCAGCGCTGGGTCCTACCCAAGGGCTGCTCAGAGGGGGATAGGAAGGGACCTCTCGGTCTGCAGAGCTAAATCCCCATTGTGAACGTTGCCTTAACTCACGTGGTGGTCTCTGAGCAGCAGAAAGAAAAGAAGAGTGTTATTAGAGCACGTTAAGAAGCCCACATCTGCCTGTCAGCGCCCAGATGTCTGCAGGGGATGCTTAATGATGTTACGGTCACCCCGGAGAAGGGACGGACAGAGTTGCCAGTGTTTCCGCAGGCGATAAGGTCTCACCAAAACCCAGCAGGAGGCGGGTGCCTGATTCTCCCGGGTCTGCAGGAAAAGATCAGCTGCGAGCCCTGAGGTCTGCGCTGGTGCCAGCGTTCCGGGTGAAAAATGCCAGGCAGCGGGAAAGGCCATTTCCAGGACTCCCATGTGCTGAAGGGGAAAATGGATGGGATGAAGCCTGGAGGCGGAGGGGGGAACCCTTTTAAGTCAATGAGGAATTCTGCCAGAAAACAGCAGAAGGAGCAGTTCAGCAGGAATTACAGAGAAGAAAAAAAAAAAAAATCTGGCAGGAGATACAGCTTGAAAGATGGAGCACTTCATTTTGGGCAAACTGAACGTTTCAATTAAAAATGACAGAGCTGTGATCCTTTAAGAGCAGTCAGATTTTAATAAATTTTTCATGAATGGAAGCAGCCCATACCCTTGATAGACCTGACAAACTCTCTGCTCTTTAGAGATCATACGTTTCTCCTGGATCTATGTCTTCCTGGCCACGGATCAAAGAGAGGGAGCAGAAAAAGGCCCTCCAGGCATCTTGGGCTACATATGTGTGCAGAATATAACGTGCAGAGAGGAGACGGAAGGGAAGGAGAGGGTTCACGGGAAGGAAGAGCAAACCAACAGTGGAGAAGAGGACACGGAGATGGAAGAACAGGCTGTGAAGAAAGCTACCATCAAGGAGAGGAGTTTGTGAAAGACAAGAGTCGAGCAGCGAAAGTGGAGACTGGGAGTGAGAGAAAGGGGGAGGGAGAAATGTACCCTCTGCGCCTGGGAAAAAGACAATAAAAGCTGCGGACTCCTGTCACGCAGGACAAGCCCAGCACTATTTACTGTTTGCTCATTTAACCTGGTTAATTTTTAATAATGTTGAAATTTTCATTTTAATAATTTAGGTAAATTATTTATTAAACCACAGGATAAAGGGATCATAGCAATTATGAATTGACAGTGTTACCTGAGGCTCATGAAAAGGTAAGGGGTTTTGCAAAGTCCTTGTTATTGGATAAACATTAAATTAGTAACAACTTCACATCCAATTCAAATTACCTTCCTCCAAGCCCAAGATTGCTCTCTCTCGGTCTCTCTTGGGAAAGAGCACCGTGGGCAAAGAGGGTTGCAGGGAGCCACGCTGTCCTGTGCGGGGCTGGGGATGTTTCTCCTGGATGTCCCCAAGGCTGGGACAAGGCAGTCTTTCCATCAGAGGATGGCGACAAGGTGACATTCACTGCTCTGATAATGTAGAAAAATGTTAATTATTTTCAAAAAAACAGTATGTTAATAGGAAAACATAGCTGGACAGGTCTTGTCTGGCTATGACTATCGAAATGGTGGCTTTCCTGGTACAAAAAATGTCAACAGAAGTGTGTCAGAACTTCACATCTATTGCAGGGCTCCTTATTTTGGTGACGTGGCCTCCCAAACCAGCTCATTGACCACAGGAACCGACTGTCTGATGCCAAATGCCTGATGAAGGGTTCCTGAGGAAACTCAGACCCGGTCCTGGAGGATCCCAAGGATGTTCTGGAAATGTTTGTGTAGAAATCTACAGGCTGCCACTTGAGGAAGGCAACACTTGTTGTGGAGAAATTGGTGCTCTACAGAGAGACACCGCTCTTCACTTCAAGTGATGGGGTCGGGATTGCAAAATAAAGCCTTAAATAGTTGAAAAGGTGGAACTGAGGAGTTTTAAAAACACCAAGGGCAGGTAGCATCCAAATACTCTCTGAAAGAGCAAGAAGTTTTGCTTTAGAGTAGAAATCTAAATGGAGGATGGTAAGAGATGGGGAAGGGGAGGATGTGGAAGGGATACAAAACCTGGTGGCCTCAGTCAGCAAAGTGCTGCAGCGTTTGCCCAACTTTCAGCCTCAACACCGACCCGCAGAATTCAAACCAACCATCTACAATTTAATAGCAATCTCAGGTTTTAAGTGTTGTAATGAATCAGAGCCAAGTTTGCATTTTCATATTTTGTGATGTTTAATTTCCAAGCATTTTGTTTTAATTACCAGTTTCCAATCATTTTTATGTTAGCTCTGAGTGCCTTTCCTACATTTTCTTCTCAATAATTAAAACTTTTTAATAACATTACTTTCAATCAAAGGATTTCAATTTATCTTCTAACTTAGTTCTATCCTAATAAGTTTTTTTTTCCCTGGGAATTTCCTAACTTTCAGTAAAGGAAATAAGCATTTCTAAAGAGTTATTTTTTTTCCGTCTAACATGTTGAGAGCTCAGTTGTCTTGGAAAAAAAAATCTTTGGGAAAGCATCAAGACACATTCAGAGTCCTAAGTATTTGCATATAAGGTGGCTCAGATACACATCTGTCTTTTCTTCTCTCTGGTTTAAATAGCAATAGCCAATGACCAGTGTGTGAAACAAATTGACGGACAGACATGTCCCGTAGACCAGAGAAAACGCCCTCTTAGTTTTGAAATCTGCTCAGTCACATTTTTGTATCGTGCCTCACAGGTGAGAAAAATAGTACCTATTAAACGAGAAAATGATGCTGAACAAGGTATACAATGGTGAACAAATGCTTAATCCAACTGGAAGGCCTGGCTGGCTCATAATAAAATAAAACAGCCTCATTACAACAAACCAAAAACAAGTGAAAAGACAATTCTTCAGAGTCTCTAAGCCCTACATGAATCTAAACTTGCCCATCTCCAGGGTTTATAAATTGCCAGAGTTTATAAACTCTGGAGAGCTTGGCAAAGTCTCTCCAAGGGATGCGCATACTTTGCAAATGAAGTCACAGAGAAACTTTAGAAACTCATAGATGGAGAAGACCTAAGAACTAAATATGAATCACCGAGATCTCACTAACATGCTAACACACTGTGGACAGTCCATTATACCTGGATCAGCATATTCCTCAGAATATCATATTAACTAAAAATAAACAAAATCACCAAAGCACCTCCTGTGGGTAACTCATCTCTCCTTCCTTTGCCCTCGATCTTCCCTCAGATTCTTCCGCCAGAAGATCAAGTGATAAATTTCAAGTGTAAAAGCATTTTGTTACGGTGAGTCAAAAATAAAGAAAAGATACCAGAGCTCAGCAGCTTTTCACCAGAAAATGCAAACTCTACAAAGACAAGTTCTTTGCTAGGCATCCATCAGTGTACTGAATTTTTAAATGAAAACTGATCAGAATCTTTCATTCTGATAAGGTCCAAGTGTATGTTTTAAATTAAGCAACTGTTTTACTGCAGTAAATTGCATTGGTTTTTTTACTACATAAGAACACTAATGCACAGACTATTTTAAATCTTCTGTGAGATCATGATATTACAGGATATATTAAATCTTTCCTCTCATAGTCAGTTTTTAAATTTTGGCCTTTTGTTCCAATATCAAAACTTCCTACAGAAAATCTGAGCTTCTCCCACTTCAGAATCCACATTCACAATGGGAACAGCATTACAAGCTGCCATGGAGCTCCAGCCTCTGGAAGCAACGCAAGATCCAAGGAGCACCCAACAACCGACCCTCTGAAACCCCAACTGATTCGGTGCAGGTTATTTACAGCCTCTTTAATTGCCTTTCTACAAAACTTCTCTTCAATCTAAATTAAGACAATCTGGCACCTCCAGGTGTTCCCCAGCATCTGGGTGGCTAACGAGCTGGGGTAGAATGAGGTGCCCTTTGGGTGGAAGTGCCCATCATCTCCCCGTGGGCCCTGGAGGATGGAGAAGCTCCTCTTCCCCCAGAGCACTCCTGTTTCACGTGGTTTTTTTTTCACAGGGAGTGTTTTCCTTGCAAGGTGGCTGTAGCCAGAAGACGACTTTGCAGGCTTACAGCTTTGACCAAGTACATTATATTATCCGACATCTTTTCTGCTGCTGTTTGGTGGAGCCCACGCTAGGATGAACGCACCAGGGCAGGAAGCAATTAATAACAACATCTGACTACTTAGAGCAGCTCTTCCCAAACTCCTCTTTGGCCAGGAATAACAAAGGCTTCTGCCTGTGCTTGTCCATCTCCCGTCACTGCTGCTGTCGCTCTCGGATACCCAAGTTAACTGTTTTTCAGGGATGGGGTATCTGATCCAAAGCCAAATTGAAGACGAGAGGAAGCCTTCGATGGACACCATGTAGCTTTGGGTTGGTCCCATGGGCAGGAGGAATGACACACAGAGAAATACAGCCGCACGGAGCTCACGTTCAGGAGCAGCACACCCGGGGGCTGCGATGAGCTCGTGCCTTTGACGCAAGGGCAGCCGCGGAGCTGCCAAAAACCCCAGCTTGGCCAACGCTACTGTCTCCCAATGCGAGGGGCCCTGTTGTCTCCCACCCCACATGCCCTGTACTGCAGCCCTGTCTTCCACCGTCCCTCCCATCTCTCCCTCAGGCAGGAACATTGTCTTTATTTTAAGTCACCAACCGTTTCCCCCGCCCTTTTTTTTTTTTCCTGGTTATTAAAATTTTTCAAAAAGGAAAAAAAAAAATAATCCCTCCCCCTTCTCTGTCCCTCCCTGCCATGTTCCCAAGGTGCCAACTAATCTCCGATGCCCAGCTTGTACACAGCCACCTCTAATTGCTCCTGCATTTTCATCTGGTGTAAGTTCAGCCATCGCTACAGCTGCCCCTCCTCCCCCCGGGAATTCACACCTTCATTATCACTCTTTACTGCAGAGCCGTCCGCAGGCTCCCGGCTCCGAACAGCAGCTCCGATAAAAAATAGAGCAGCTTTTCAGTGGTTTCAATTTTAATTACCAGCATCAAGGCAGCTCGCATTCTCACCAGGCTGTTTCGCACTAATTAAAGTGAGGAGGAGTTTATGGAAGGGACACCAACTCCACTTCACTCCCTCATCTATTATTTACAGACAGTAATACAAATAATTTCCAATTTAAACAGTCTGAGCTGGCCAGCAAAGAGGAGGGAGAGGTGGGGAGAACACTAAGCAAGGAGAAACTCAAATAAAGAGCAGAAACTAAGAGGAGGGGATGGAAAATCGACTCCCAGTGCCCTCTAGTGGGATGATTTCCTGCGGGGTCCCAAGGTCAGAGGTGTGAACATACCCAGGAGGCCCAGCGAGGTGGCAGACACTGGTTTCTCCTTGCCTGGCCTCACTGGTGACCTTCAAGATGTGACCCAGCACCAGTGAAAGTCTATTTTGGACAAGAGTCCAGTTTGCTCCAGCTCCACAGCAGTGCACCAGGTTTGGTGCCATGCTGTTCATCACTGGCAGTGCTTTGTCTTTCCCATGGTCCTGGCAAGGTGCTGGTAGAAACAGTCTCTGAAAACCCAGACCAGCTGGGGTGGCGTTGGGTGCCCAGCCCAGCCTGAAGGCACCGGTCCTGGTGGGGTGTTAACATAGGGTCACATTGAGGTGCAGTTCGGGAAAAGGGTTTTCTGGGTGTTGTGGGTAAATCCCCCCATCTAGAAGATGGGCCGTCCGCATGGATGACCATCTATCAGCAGATACAGTTTCCCAAAGCCAGGATAGTTTTCCTGCCTGGTCCCGCTCTCCCTGGATGGGGAATGTTCTCCATCTCTCAGACTGGCTCAAAGCAATCTTCCCCACGTGCCAAGCCTGGAGGTTTTATGGATTTGGAGGAGAAACGTTGAGGATGGGCCAGCAGGGAGGTAGGTGGTCCCCACCCCCATGAAAACAACGCCTATAAACAGAGAAAGCTGGAGACCCTGCTGCACAATAGATTTTACCATGTCAGGGAATTAAAACGCAATAGTGTCTCGGCCACGTTGCTTTGTTTGTTCTCGTCGGCATAGATGGGGTGATCAATACCAGTGAACTTGGGTTATAGCTCTGATCTTTACAAGGCCCTGAAATGATGTCATCTGTGGGTCACATTCGGATTTCATTTAAACCAGTGCTGATCAGGAATAACTCCAATAAGAACAGGGTTACCCTGGATTTACACCAGGCTAAGGCAGATAAGCCTGAAGATCAGTGACTGAAGGAGAAGAAGTTTCAGCATAAATGATATTACTACAGAAAAGTAGCTTGATTGAAGCACAGGTGTTGAATGTTAATCGCCGTAGGCTTGATCCAGCAACTGTGTAAGTCAAAAGCAATATCCCATTTACTGCAGCATCTCAGGATTAGATCAGCGGCAGGTAAATACTCAGAGACTAATTTATCTTTCTCTTGTACCACCTCTAGAGTACGTGAAGTGCCTGGGACTTGAGTGAAGGCATTCCTGATTTGTGTCGGGGTGCAAGAGAGAATCAGGTCCTACCTTCTGCTTTTTGGCTGCTTCCAAGGGATAATGGTGGAGCAATTTTACCTTGAGGTCATCGATTCGGGCCTGGGCCAGGGTGGCTGCCAGCAAGAGTCATTACCAAAGGACAACCTGTGAAATGAGTGGTGGTCTTGGGTATAATAACAATTTCCACCGGTACGAGAACAGCAGATATTTCACAGGTCCTCCTAACAAAAACAAATGATGTATTCCAGCTCAGGGTATGCTGTTGTCTCCCCTTTGGTAAAGACGAGGTTTGGGGCTGATGCTTGAATTTTGCTTGAGCTCAGCCCTCATGAAGTCTCTCTCTCCTTCCAGGGTTGGTACTGAGGAGGCCGTAGCTGCAGTTACAGACAGGGTCTTTGGCCAGGATGAGCATGGAACAACTTTTTTTCCAAACTTTGAATTTCTTTGTGACGTTGACGTACAGTGTCTTTGCTGTTGGCTTCGACTGACCGTCTCACTTGATCCATGAGGGAAAAGCCGAGGTGTGTACCAACACAGAGACAAAACCTCTTCCACCCCCCAGGGCTGGTTTCCAGGGGCTGAGCCGAGACGTACCGATGGAGAGGAAACAGAACCTGTGCTAAACCAAAGAGGACTTCACCTTCCAGACCTGTCCCCCTCCTCAGGACTAGTATCTATTAAAGGTTTTAGATAATCTACATGACTTTTGAGCATAGTGCAAGCACACTGATTGATAGCTTTGTGATGGACACTGACCTCAGCCTTCATCACTTCTTTGCTGTTACTGCCCTATCCACACTCCTACACCAGCACAAAAGCCCCCAGGATGGACTTTTGTGTCTAAAGAGGTCCAAGAACCAGACCTCGCCACCCAACCCCACAATATACAAGTGTGCTAGATCCCAGTCCCTTGAGCAGCTTGGAGCATCTTAGCCCAAGTAACGTGGATGGCAAGAAGAAGCAGCCAAGAGGCTCAGTCCATCTTCATGCGGGTGGGTCACTAATGGGAAGAGCTGCAGGAGCAAGACCCCATCGTAGTCTCCCCACAAGGCTGAGCTCCTTCTGTGCTACCAGGGGCTCTTGCGGTGGGGTCGGTGGGTGTCCCTGGGGCCTCAGGGTCAGTCTCTATTCATCTTTTGCTCCGTGTCTGACTGTGCCTGTCTAAAGGGAGGGGAACGGGCTTGCTCAGGCGCCATAAATGGGTCAGACCCTACGTGATGCTCACTCCATGGGCACCGGCAGAGCCCAGCTCAGCTCCGGCAACTGCCCAATGCAGCTGGAAACACACATCATTTCATAACTGCTGGTATTTGTATGGCCGTGCCTGGGTACTCCTGTGGCCAGGCCGGTACGTCTTTGTCACGGGTAACTATTTACACTTAAAAAAAAATAAATACGATGTCATATTTGCTCTCATCTGGATTCATGAGATGGATTTTGTTAACGTTCCCTGTGGTGAAAACCGGTCATTCGTGTCTGCAAATAAACACTGCCATTTTGGCCTCAACCAGCTCATCTCCAACAGCATTAGTTAATTGTACTTTAAAATCCCTCTTTCTGTCCTAAAATGTGCTTTCTGATCATCCTCTCAGTGCAAATATGGTGAATAACTAACCGATATGAACAGCCACCAAGCCATAAACGTTTTACAGTTGTTAAGCCAAGGCTGGTGGATGCAGATGAAATTTCCACCTCCGTTCCCAGGCTCCAGCCCCGTGCGAAGAGCCTGGCCCAGCTCGGAGGGGACTTCACCAGGAGGTGGGTGCACCATAACCATGCCCCGTTAGTTAAGAGAAGGCTTTTCGCCGCACATCGCAGGGAGCCCCTTCATGGAGCTGAAACGCCTGTGCAGCGGGTCTCTCACTCCCAGCCAGAAAGTATCTCTCTCTCTGATGAGAAAAGGGGTTTTTCTAATTTATTGCTTTTATGGGATTGTTCCTCCACAGAGGCACAAATAGCAGCATATCAATAAAGCCAGTCGTTTGAAGTTGGATATTTCCACCTCTGTCACAGCAAAATAATTAAAAAAGGATTCACAAGATCATAAATTGCATGTCACCAAGGACACAGCCTCCTTAACCCTTTAAAAGCCAGGCTGTGCCCACCCCACTGCCCCCGTTACTGAAGGCAGGAAGGCACATTTGTTATTTTTAGCGTCTCGATCACAAGGGGCTTCCTTGTCTGGGAAGAGATACACTAAGGACCTGTCTGCGCTGGGAACGAGCTGGCTGGCAGCATGGCAGCCCAGCAAATGCAAATGCACATAGAGAGACTTGATTTTCAGCCAGGCAAACGAGAAGCTGCGCTGACGACCTGCGAGAGCTGAGCATTTAGTCACATGGAAGCTAAAACATGTTACAAACACATCAGGCATTGGGGAAAAACACTTTCAAACGTATTTGAAGAGCGGCAGCATGGAGAGGGGCCTCACAACATTTGTTCTCCGTTAAAAGCTCCTCTGGCTCCAGCTTCGTAATAGAAACGGATGGAGCCCATCTGGGTCAGAAACTCCCCTTATTCTGCTGATCCCTCCCCAGCACAGACACAGCCAGAACATATCCCGACTCATTGGGAAAAAATGAGGAGAGAATGCATGTTATTTTCTAAGCAAGTTGCAACTTAGCTCCTGATACGACAGCCAGCTTGTGCTCCAGCCTAATTTGATCACAGCTGAGGTTAACGACCATTGTTAAACTCTGCAGGTCAAATCCTGCCCTCTTATAAATCCAGGAGAACGCCCTGGAAGGGGCTGGGGGTGTAAATCTCCAGCCCTGGTGGCGTGTGGGAGGTGGACAGGGCCGGATGGAGAGGTGTGGGACCAAAGGGCCTGTGCTGGGCTGTGGGCAGAGGAACAAACCGCTGCCTGTTTCTGGGGGGAACCCCAAAACCCAGAGAGGTGACAGGTCGTTGGCTTGGTTTTGTTTTCAAAAAGACCACTCTCTGAAGCATGCGGGGGTCTGCAGCCTTGGGAGAATCATGGAATCATTAAATGGTTAGAGTTGGAAGGGACCTTAAAGACCATCCAGTTCCACCCCCTGCCCTGGGCAGGGACACCTCCCACCAGACCAGGTTGCT
>JAOXJK010000069.1:2214284-2235803 GCA_025774025.1 Xenus cinereus
TGCTCCAAGCCCCATCCAGCCTGGCCTTGAACCCCTCCAGGGATGGGGCAGCCACAGCTTCTCTGGGCAACCTGGGCAACAGCAAAGAATTTCTTCCTAATATCTAATCTCAATCTCCCCTCTTCCAGTTTTAAAGCCATTACTTCTTATCCTATCACAACAGGCCCTGCAAAAAGTTTGTCCCCATCTTTCCTGGAGCCCCTTTGGGGACTGGACGGGACTCTAAGGTCTTCCTCGGAGCCTTCTCTTCTTCAGGCTGAACAAACCCAAGTTTCTCAGCCTGTCCTTATAGGAGAGGACAGGTTCTGTCCTTCTTCTGTTCCAGGTAGCCATCACCGAGGCTCCATGAAGCTGCTCCCAGACCCTGTAGATATTACAAGGTGATGGGGACAGGACACCCGCATCCCAAGGAGACCACCAATCTCCCCCACACCAGGCATGTGCACATATGTCACTTGTTCTCAGCAGCTATAGTGAAATTCGGAACAGACAGTTGTTAACTGTATTTGTCCCCTTTCCTACCTCGTTGCCTCCCAAGATCCCAGGCCTGGCCAGGACTGCACATTGTCTGACAACCCACCTCCAGCTTAGACCTGGCACTTCACGACTCTTCCAGCTCATCTCCACATCTCCTTCCTTCACCTCTTCACTGCCTCATCCCAATTTCAAGTAACACTGACCACATCAGATGGCTAATGGCTAAGCAGCTAAAAGCTCCCAGCTCAGGACCAAGTCTCCACCTCAACCCTTAATTTCAAGGAGGATTTTCTGCCTACAAACACACTTTCAAGTTTTGGATCTTGATCTAAACATGTCACCCCTATGAAAGACGACAAGTCTCGTCCTACCCCACAGCAGCCATTCACAATCCTATAACCCCCAAAAAGCTCCACATCCATTTTGGGGGGTGTTACCATGGATTCGGCCGGTTTTCCGGAAGGTGTTTTCCCTGCCTCTCCAGTAATCTTCCTTTTTCTCTGTTTCTGCAGCTTTATCTCCCCCGTGTCCCTCACGGGTCCGTACTCGTTCCTCTTTGTGCTCCGCTCTCTGATCACTGCTTCCCTCTCTTGTCATATTCTTCACTTGTGGAGTAACAACCTGTCACATTCATAACCTCTTTGCACCAAAAATGTTCTTTGATCTGTGTAAACTACATTTGATGCTGAAATCCTTGATATTAATATCTTTTGTTTGTGTGTCAATGTTCTCCAGAATCTAATTAAGCAATGTTTTGAGAGCATTATATATGTTTGAACAATTTGGCAGAGCAGACAATATGAGCTATTGACCTGCAAGGATAAATTGTGCTTGCAGATTCTAGGAATTCACACGTGCGCGCTTCTTTATGCTATTTCTTCTGAAATATGTGCATTCGGAAAGAGGCCTTGTTTTGTAATAATCTCTGCAAGGCTTAATCAAGTGTCTGCTCCTACTCTTTACTGTAATTGCAGTGGCGGTTACAGCGGGGCGAAAGAGAAGCAGGTTTAAGCTACCCGAGAAAAACAATAATAAAATAAAACAAAGAGCAAGTTCTACCCAAACGCTAATAACAGGGATTATTCAATCAATAGCCTCTTGTTATGAATGAATAGGCTAAATTGCCTTTGAATGATGTAAAGATTGACAAGGCACAGGTCAGCCTCATATAACTACTTACCCTAATTTGACTTCGGCAATTGGAGAGGCGGCGGCGGGGTCAAGCCGGCTGCAGCGGCGATGCCGAGCACGTCCTGGGAGGCTCTGCCGGAGCCGGGGATGCTCAGGACCCGGCGGCCGAGGCCGCATCCCTCCGCTGGATGGGACCCGGAGAGGGTTTTCGGAAGAGGGAGGCAGGGAGGGGAGAGAGCAGCGGCGAACTGGAGGAAGGCGAGGCGGGGAGACGGCACCGCGGGGTGCGGAGCTGCAGGGAGCAGTCACTGCCAGCCCCCCTCGCCAGAAAAAGGTCTTGAGGCTGAAGGAAAGAAAATTGGGCCAGGTTTCTGAGTTTCCCCCACCTTATCAGACGTAGCTACCAGGTAAGAGCAGCTCCCGATGCCGGGTTTGGAGCCCAGCTGTCCCCATCCCCATCCATCAGAGGTTTCTGCTGTGGAATGGAGGGTGTGATACCATTACGGGAGGGAGCAGAGATCCCGGGAAGAGAAGCTTGTGAAGGAGCTGGAAACAAGGGAGCCCAGCACATCGGTGATGACAGGGACACTCACCAGGTAGGACTGGGAACACTGGGGAATGGCTCCACAGGACTTTGCAACACTGGACTGGAAAGGAGTTAGCTTGGAAAACGGCCACTTTTTGAACAGTGGGGATAATTCACCCCAAACCACCCGCCCAACCCTGCTCGAGGACACAAACCTGTGGTTGAAGCCATCAACGTGTCTCTGCTCCTAGAGCAGCAGGTGCAGACCTGCAGGACGTGTACAATAAAGGGCAGTCTTGCACAGGGGAGGCTTGGTGAAAAGAACAGGCAGGATTTTACTGCCAGAAACCACCCCCAGCATCACCCCCTCCCCGGCATCACCCCATCCCTCACCAGGGCTCTGCTGGTCCTGAACAGCAGGAGCCCCCGGGGCTAAATTCAAACTCCAGATGAGGGCCACCGGCTGATCCAGCTGCCTTCTGAAGGAGCCCTGTGTCTCCTGCCAAAATAATTAGCTCCCCACAACCGATTCCCTCACCCAGGCACCAGCAGAGCACCGAGGGGTCCGATCTTCCCACACCTGCCACGGGGGATGCAGGGAGAGAAACGTTCTCGATGGGAATTTGAGTTTTTCTAACACTCACCCATTTCGCAGGATGGATTTGCATCCCTTTTCCTGTTGACAGCCAACATCCCCAGGTTGTGCACAGACCGTGTTGTGTACAAATACCCGTTTGGCATCGTGCTTCGGGCCAAAGCAGCAGCAGCTCCTCAGGGTGGACGAAGGACCACGGGGAGACTCTGCCTGTGCCCGTGCCCTTGCACGGGGAGAAACTTCCCAGAAGTGCCACATTTTTCAAGCATTCGGGCATCCCCTGCCCGGCCTCCAGCAAGGCCAGGCTCCTCCAGAAACAGCACAGTGCCATCTGTTGGCTTCCTCACCCTGTGAGGCAGCAAAACCCTCGAAAGTCCTGGGAAACAGGAAAAAAAAAAAAATGGGGGGAAAAAGAAGATGTTATGCACGCATTGGGTTTCCCCAAGCTGCCGCCTGACTTCTGCAGGCAGAGCTGATGGGTCTGGCAGTGGAAAAGCTTTGTTTTTCCCATCTGATGCCCGGCGTCGCGTGTGAGCGGGGCCGTGGCACGGCTCTCCTGGTGGCTCTGCTTCTCCAGCGACAGCGGTGACGGTGACAGCTCAGTCCCGCCGGGATACTGGATAATTAACTACCACCACCACACGCCGTGCCTCTTCCAACACACCTTCCTGGAATCTTTTTCCAGGTGGAAAAGGGGGATTTGTTCATGGATACACAGATATTGCTTGACCCTGATGGAACTGCTGATGTCCAGAAACCCTGGATGGATGGACCAGGCAGAACCTCTCCGGCGCTCACCTACCCTACACACCCAACTTTGACCCAGCAAACGGAGCAGAAATGGGTATTTTCTGAAAAACCGTTGGTTTGTGGTGCTCCTGGGTAAAGGAACGAGTGCCCTCGCCCTGCCCTACCTGCCCCATCTCGCTGGGTTTTAACTGGAAGTGCCGACCTCGAGGTGGTGGGTGGATTTATTGCCGTGCATCGCTTGTGTGTCAGCTCCAGTGCTCGGGGATGATTCAGGTTGAATGGCTCCGAACAAACGCAGATTATATTCCTGCTCTACAGGATTAAGGAACACAGCTCCGCTCTGAACATTTTTCACTGCATTAAAGAAATAAAGAAAAAATGCCCCCAAACTGCTAAAATTCCTAATGGAGGGAAAAAAATGGATTTTTTTCTGATTTTTTTTTAAACCCACTTTTTTTACTGGAGGTGAACATTTCGTGAGTGGACCCAGAATTGGTGGGCCACAGCAAGGCACTGAGGGATGCTGCCTGGGGCCGGGCTACAGCCCTGATCCTGCCCTGCCTCCTCTCCTGACTTGAATTTTCCACCTGGAAATGCAGATAACAGCGCTGTCCCCCTCCACCTCACGGGAGAGGCCCATGGCTTCATTAGTTAATACCTGCAAACGGATTTTGAAGATGCAAAGTGCCCCATAAATGTTAAATATTATTATTCTTGCTACGAAGCAAGAAGTGGAAAGAGACAGGGATAAAGTTCAGCCAAAGAGCGCTCTCGTTACAGATAAAATAGTGACTTCAGTGATGTGTGGATAGAAAGCTTACCCCACTGCCACAGAAGAATGCAGTTATCACCTGGAGTCGTTTCACTCTTGAAAGTGCAGTAAATTCCTATGCGTCCAGAAGAACTCAAGGAGAGGATGAGAGAGGGTGACACTGAGGTGTCCCCATCCATGTCCCTTCGCCCCAGGAGTCAGGCCCCATCTCCATCCCCGGTGTGTTTTCAGCAGCAGGTCTTTGGTGCTCTCTACCCAGAAACGGCATTTTTCCACTCTGGAAAGTGAGACCAGGCATCCCGTGGACCTCAGCCCCGGCACCGCTGCCGCTGAGGACGGGTCCTGCTTTTCACGTCCAGGGAGATGTCCTTGCGCTCAAGACGATGGTTTTGGGGCCTCAGTGGCCACAGACCAGACACCGAGGGGCCAGCCTGGGGGGAAATCAAAGGCTTTTAAAATTTTCTGCGTCCCTTGCACTAAAAGTAAGCAGAGGAAGTGCTTGAGTTGCTATTTCTGAGCTGAGACGCTGTGCTTGTTTCTGTGCTCATCCCAAGGGATGAGCTGGAGCACGTGGGGGACAACCTGCACGTCAGCTCTAGCCACCACGGCGTGGAAAGGGGCGATTCCTTTCTAGAGTTTTCTTAATAATTTTTTGACCCGAATTTTAAAGAAAATTATTCCCTGACCTGCTCCTTCATCACCGCTAAACCCTCAAATATTTTAAAAATCCAGGGAGAGAGGCAGCATCCAGTGGTCCAAGCTGTATTTTGGGAGTGAGGATGCTGCACACCAGGGTAAGCCTAGGCAAGGCAAAAATCCGTGCCTCAGTTTCCCTTCCCGTGAGATGCAGCTAAAAACCTATTGACCCACGTGCAAAACACTTTCTAAACCGTGCATGAGAGGCCTTACACAAGTAGTTATTAATATTAATAATAATAATTGTTGTTGTTACTAAGCCAACTATAAAAATAATTTTTCAGGGAAACAAAGTGCCCTGTCTCCCAGTGATAGATTACAGCGATGCTAGAAATTACTCACAGTATGAAGCTGGTTTCCAGTCTGGTTCCTTTCAATAAATTATAGACCCGAGTCCCGAGTGCGTACGGTGTACCAAAGTAAATCCAAAGTAGGCAGAAAGTATATTCTCCCATCAATTTCGCTCGTGATCATTTGGGGTTTTCTCCTGAGGAGGAGAAGTTAAATTTCCCCCCCCGCTGTTTCCCAGCAGCTTTCCTGGGGATGTGGCAGGGCTGTGCGGAAGGAAAGGGGTGCAAATGCGGGTCCCCACGCCAAGGGGACACATCCTGGCCACCCCGTACCCACGTACCGCCACCCCCGGGTGCTGCTCAGCCCTCACCCACCCCCACGACCTTACCGGGGTGGCTGCGGCTCCCCTTGCACCACCTTCTTTAATTTTTTTTTTTTTTAATTTTTTTTTTTCCCATTTTCTGCTTTCGCCGCCCTTATTTATCCGCTAAATTCCATCCAGATGGGGCTGCCGCTTTCCCTCCTTCCTCGGCGCCGGTGCCGGGGGGCGCGGGGGCTGCCCACCGGCAGGTGTAGGGCAGAGCGCAGCATATGCCGGGGCTTTGGCAGCGCCGGCTGCGGCGGCGGCGGCTTCGGCTTCTGCGCTGCCTCTCGCCGGGCACCGCTCAGCTGGGACCTGGCGCCGCTCGCAAACACCATCTGGCCTTGGCAGGCCTGGCCGCCCGAGGAGCCCTTCCCCGCCTTGGCAGCCCGGGATGGATGGACTGAGGGATGGATGGATGGATGGACGGACGGACGGTGCCGGCCAGGCTCGGACGAGGTGCCACGCTGCCGCCGGGGATGGGGGCTCGGAGACGGGATGGAGGGGTGTGTTGGCGGGAGCTTGACCCCGTGCAATAGGGGACCTTCCACCAACTCTTATAAAACCAGCTCAGGCATCACCTCTGCAGCCCCCCCAGGAGCCCCCCCAGCCCCTCTGGCATCGGGCACTGGGGAGGTGGCTCCCTTGGCACCGCAGGGAGCCCTCCAACGTGTGGGGGTCCAACACATCGCGGAGAGGCAGGACAGCACTGAGCCCGCTCGGTGCAGGCAGGAGAAAAAGCCACAAACGGGAATTATTTCCGGCAGAATGAATCTCTCTGCTCGGAGGATGTGGGGGGGTCTGCCCTGGAAAGCTGCCCTGTGCCTCTGAGCGGCACGGAGCACCTGGGAGAGGGGGGTTTGTGTGCAGCACCCCATCTCCTCCTCCCACCACACCTACCAGCGCTGAAACCATTTCTGGATGTCTGGACTGATGTCAAGAAAAAGAAAAAAAAAGAAAAAAAAGAAAGAAAAAAGGATATCTGAAGGCTGCATGGCAGTCTGACACGCTCCATCACGCAGAGTCTATGGCAAACACGTACAGGATGTGTTCCACTCTAGGATTTCAGGATGAACATCAGCCCCGTCGGTTTGCTCTGCACGATGCTCACACATTTTGCCTGCACCTCGACTGCAGCCCCACCACCTCCCACCCACCTCCCCTCCAGGAAAGTTCCTGCTCACAAAATCCTTCCCTCTGAAGATGGTCAGGAAAAGGCTCGTGTGACCCAACACGTGCAACACCAAATGCTGGGACCAGCTCTGGCTTGGAAACACCCGAGCTGTGGTGAGAAGCGCTTCTGCACTCGCTGAGGTGTCCGTCGGTCCCGGTTCCCTGCCCAAACGCAGTCGCTCCTCACAAACGCATTTGGAAAGGAAAGGGGCAGGGGAACTTGGGGGGGAGAAGAGCTGTGCTCCCCTCTGTGTGCACCAAGGGACCATTTCCACCCGCTGGGATGGCCTCCACAAAGCCTGACCATCGCAGGAGGGAACGTGCAGGAGACAAAACCTTCTAGAAGGAGCTGGCCTTGCAAACACCCCATCTCCCCATGGAAAAAAAAAGAAAAGAGGGGTTTTCCCCCCTTGCCGCAGCTATAGCATCACCAGAAAGAGCACCTGCTGTGAGTCAGAAGGAGCATCCATATTTTGGCTCCTTGTGGGACTCCTTCCAACTTGCTTATCCCCATGAATGGCCTCACTTCACCAGGACCTCTCTCGCTCAGCAGTTACTAGCCTCCTGCTTGCCCAGGGTGGGCACCCTACGCTGAAAGGATTTGTCCCACGTGCCCTGCGTTACGTCTTCTTGGAGGATACAGTCACCATGCCCCCTTCCATCTTCACTGAGCGGTGAGTGCCAGGAGCTCAGAGAAAGGCTTGGATTGCAAATCTGGATTCATAATTAATATTAGGAAAGGACCCATTGACGCCATCGCCACCTCCCTGTGCTGCTCACAACCTCAAAGCTGGGCAGACGTAGTGCTTAGAGATATGGTTTAGTGGTGGGTTTTGTCAGTGTTGGGTTGACGGTTGGACTTGGTGATCTGAAAGGTCATCCAGACCTTCCAACCCAGACAGTTTTATCATTCTATGATTCTAAACGGCTTGGACCTCGGGACCCTGCAGTCCTGGACAAAGCAGTGCATCACCCGTGCACTGCTGGCACAAGAAATAAGCAGGTGAAGTCCCGGCTGCAGCGGAGCAGAGCATCTCACGGGGTCCATTTGCTGCTATTTGCCAGCAAATTGTGGTTGCAATTATTTTGGCACAAAACCCACCGCAAGACAAGTGTCGGTGATGCTACACCCAACCACACCGCTGCGTCTGCCAGGGTCCGTCAGGGTCACGTACCCAAAGCTGGTTCCTATAGACATTATTTCTATAGACGTAATTCTATATACCTGATTTCTATATACCTCTCTCTTGAAGAAGAAACCGTCTAATTTCTTCCTTGCCACATCCCACTCTCCAA
Source organism: Xenus cinereus (assembly GCA_025774025.1). Classification (NCBI taxonomy): domain Eukaryota; kingdom Metazoa; phylum Chordata; class Aves; order Charadriiformes; family Scolopacidae; genus Xenus; species Xenus cinereus. The sequence goes on from JAOXJK010000069.1 coordinate 2,222,353, forward strand.
ACTCGAGCAAAACACAACGGGTTTTGCCAGAGCCCCGTGTGCCAGACGCTGGGACCCCACGAGAGGGAGGCAGCGCCTGCCCTGCAGGTTACTCTGTGCAGCAAAATATATATATAGATATAGATCTGCACTACGTAACTGGTTATTTTGCACGTAGAGCAGCTTAAAGACAGGGCCGACCTCAAACTTGAAGCACTTCAGCTCGCAGGCCTTTCCCACGGCGCGGCAGCCCCTGCGGGGTCCGTCCAGCCTGGGAGGATGCGGACAAAGGAGAACGGAGAACGACAGATGCTCCCCGTGCATGGAGGCAAATAGAGACGGGATGAGGGGAGAAAGGGAGCCTAAAGAAAATGAGTGTGTGAACACACACACACACACGTGCACACAAAGAGAGGCAAGACAAAGGGAAGGGGACAAGCGAAGGGAGCGGAGCTGGAGGAAGCCCACCCTCCGCGCTCGGCGAAGGGCTGTCTGCAGCAGCATCTCGGGCTGCTTCGTGGGATCCATCCTGGACGTGTGCGCCTCGGTGAACCAGAATCCTGACACCGGTCCCTTTGATAAATATTTATCACGCCCGGCTCTCTATCACTTCAGTTTCCACCAGATTAACCTCGATTCTTCCAGCAAAAACCCGCCCTGATGTTCTGCCTGACACACACGCGCCGCGCTGACCTTCCTCCTCCGGAGTCCCCACGGCCCTCGCTCCCGTTCAGCAAAGGGGAGACTTTGCTCTCATCAATCAGGCCCCGCGTTTCTCCCATGCCATGTAAATAATTTAGAGGCACAAGCATCCGCGGCACCGCTGATGTGCAGCCCAAACCCACTGCCAGGAATCTTGGGAAAAGGGCCCAATAATATTGTACCAGTCCAAAGTAATTAAAGTGCATCATTACATATAAATTTGTAATTAAACACTTTAACGTAATCATCCCGCACAGCACGATTCCTGATGAATTAATTAAAAGAACTCCAGAAATTAATGTTTTACTTGTCACCATTGTTGTGCTAGCTGTAGCCGTCTCCCCGACTATTCCTGCAGCATGTTGTGAAGTAATTATAGAGTTACTGGGGAACGGGAAGGCCCAAAGTCCCAACAGAGGAGAAACAAAGTGGAAATAGCAACCACAATCGGCAGAAGCAGAGCCGGTCTCCCCACCTTCAGCCCCAGCAGAGGGGAGGTTGCGAGAGGAGGAGAAGGAGGGGGTTTCCACCAGCTCCACATCCTGGATGTGTTCTCCCAGGTGGGAACGTCTTGCTCTCACCCACGTGTGTGCAGGCGTAGGGGTGGCTCCTGCACTCTCCTGCTTCGTCTCCTTCACCCCGTGCAAGTGTCCCTCACCCCCAAACCTCGTCCTTGTTCTGCAGAAGTCATACCAACAACCCCCCCTCGCCACAAGTGTCCACATACTTCCCTGCCTCAGTTTCCCCCTACTTGCCACACTCTCCTCCTACAGCTCAGGGTTTGCAGCCTGAAGTAGGGGGGGTCCTGGAAGCCCCCCTCTCCATCCCACCATCCTTCCACCCAGACCTCCTCAAATCCATCCTTTGGGCCCTACAAGACACTGGGCTTCGGTTTCCTTTCTCCACCCCCTACCTCCAGACGCAGCTGAACCCCCCAGGGTCAACCACATCCTTCCCATCTCAACAGCTCCATCCAGGTGCCACCGGCAGCGTGTCCCCCCCACTTCCCAATGGGACCAAGCCCCAGGACGTGCCTCCTGCAGCGGTGAAAGGGTTAAGGCTGGACTCAAATTGAATCGTTGGATGCGGCGGGCGTTGGTGCTCCTCCATCCACCCACGTGTGTGCCCGTGCATATATCTACACACAGCGTGAGGCTCGCTGGCCAAAATCCATCAGAAAGCGTGCGAGGAAGGGCTGCTCAGCTGGCTACGGAGGGTGGCCAGTGGCCAGTGAACCTGGACAAGCCGTGGCAGGACCCAGCCGAGGTGGTGGGTGGGACAGAGCCATGGTCAACATGGAGGGCCCATGTTTTAATGGGGTTTCCAGCACCGTCCAGACACGTGGCTTCACATCCCTCTTTGCTCCAGCCCCAGGGACCCTCAGGTGGGGTCCACGCGTGAGGGGACCCCCCCAAGGTAATCCTCCCTCTTCTGCCACCCCGCAAGCCGGGTGGGGAGCAGAAGGGGTGTCAGGGTGACTGTGGCGGGTGCTGGCCCACGTGCTCCATAACACCATTGATTGTCCTTAAAAAACCCTTCAACCCTTCACCTACAGCCTCAGCATTCTCAGTCTGCATTTAAAAGGTCCCAGTAAGGCAGAAGCTCTCCTGGTGTGTGTTTTCCATTAATGACACTCCCAATACTGGTTCCTACTGCTCCTTGCACCCCAGGAATATCCCTTATTATCCTGGGCACTGTCTCCATCTCACCTGGATGCACCAACGCCGCAACATCATGACGCACCTCTGCTTCCAGCCTGTGCCTTGGTGTCATGGTAGTTGGTGGTTATGGGTTTTTCCTTCCCATTATTTTCTGCCTGGCCAAAACCCATGAAATACAGCTCAGTTTTACAGCAGCAAGGATCAGGAAGCGAGGAAGGCTCGGAAGAGATGACAGGAGCACAGGACAGGGACCCAGCAACTCCCCCATCCAGGCCAAGGGACTCATGTGGCGTGTGACTGTTTCCCTGTCTAGAGATTCCCCTTAACTGGGTCTGTATTAGTTAACATTTGTACAGCTCTTTGAAAAAGGAAAGTGTTCGAGGCTTTAAATGCTGCCAGTGGGAACAGATCAACAAGATTTCTAACCCTTCTGAAAAATTAAAGCTTTTGCCAATTAAGCTGGCAAACGCTTGGATGTGAATCTAAAAACCTCTCGAGCTTGAGACCAAGACCGAAGCCTCCTGAGAAAAACCTCTCCTGGCTGCTCCTCCTGCTCCTCCTGCTCACCCGTGTCAGAGATATATCAAATAACTGAGCTATAAGCCTTTTCGGCAGACACATGCTTGAAACGTAACTAGGCTACAGCGAGGAGTGCAACGGAGCTACCGCTCTGGACATTTGAATGGACACCACGAAGGTGCAGATAATGTCTTTGCCCAGATTGCTTGAGCTGCTATTGCAAAAATGTCATAGGAAAGCCCAATTTCCTTTAATTTCGCAATTAACCCTGTAATTTGAGTTGCAGCTTTGATGCCACGAGCCACCGACGCTCTCCGTCCCAGCACACGGGGCTGCCTGCGCCTGGGGGCTGGCTCCTGCTTCGGGGGTTAAATCCCTGCGTCCAAGTCTGCGCCTCTGCTGAAGGCGAGAGGTCACCCTCGCTTGGATGACGCCAGGATCTGAGCGCAAAATTTTATGCAACGTAAAGGAATCCCCACACCCCATCCGGACAGCCCCCTTTTTTTTGGGTAGATTTGCACCTTTGGAGGCTCCGCTGATGACCTGGCAATAACCATGGCTCGGCAACGGGGAAGGGCTCTGCGTGTTCACTCCACGCAGGGTTGGAGAGGGACATGGGCTTCCCCAGAGTTACGTAGGCTGAAGGAAAACAATGTGGTGCAGCAGCAAAGCAGCCCAACACCACGATGATGGATGGTGAAGCAAATCATAGAATCATTCTCTCAATATCTCGATACCTGAAATTCCCCCTATCACTCGATACCTGAAAGTCTCCTTCCCTTCCAGGCCAACGGCCACCCTGGGATGTCCCCACTGAATTTGGTCCAGCCCTGTACAGGTCTTGGTGGTTCACCTGGAGAAAACAAACACACCATACCTGCCTGGTGGGTCTCCCTCTTCCTGGGATGCAGCCTTGCCCTGGTCCCTTGGAGCGGTGGTGTTGGAGATGTGCCGCTTAGACATCGTTCTGTGGTCCTGGAAGAGAGCGTTGGCCAACCTCTGCAGCATGCTCCTCTCCAGTGTGTGGATGAAGGTGTCAAGGATGCACTGGGAAGGATAAAAACCATGCGTGGGCAAGCACAGAAAGCATATGAGGTTTTACCCATGTGCCCAACCCTTGGCTAGATGCAGACAAGGGAAGATGCCCATGTTCTTGCGTGAATTGTGAAACCAAGAAGCCAACCACCACCCTCGTGTGTGAGCAGCGGCTCCGATGGATGAATACAAGAGGCACAGGCATCGCAATCCATGTGTGCCCAAGCAGAGGCACCCGAAGGGACATCAAGGGGACCATGAGCAACGGTTCCTGGTGAACCCACCTGCCCCATGGGCTCAGACTTTGGCACAGCCCCTGTAGATCCACAGCAAAACGCCCGTCAGAGCCATCAGAGGGTGGCACTGGGGACACTGGAGCTCAGAGATGTCACCTCAAACCTCTGCCCTCCCACCGACCCACGCAAACCTGAAATAAGTCACTTGGTGTCCCTGCGGGGATGGGAATAACCCTGACATGGTTCCCCCCCTGCAGCTGAGCCCGGAGGGGCTGCCCTGTCATCCCCCCACCAACCCCAGGAAGGGTCCGGCTCGTGGAACTGGGGGCCCCTTCTTCACCCTTCCCTGGTCCCCAGTGGAAGAATTTACCTTTCGGAGCAAGTCCAAGATATTAATTAAGATAAATCTACCTCAATTTTGAGATTCTCTTATCAGGTAATTTATCAAAATTATGTTAATTATTTCTGTAGGGCAGCAAAATTATTACCTCTTCCGTGTCTGATTTGTATTAATATTCATAATTTAATAATTCAGCATCCAAGCCATCTGGTTTGGGGAGCCACGCTCCTTCCCCTCCCTCTGCCAGAGCCAAAATGCTCCCTGCTCCCCGCTCCCATGCCCGTCCAGGCAGTCCCCGATGGCTCCCGACAAAAACCGTGCCACCAGCTCCCATCAGCATCGTCACCGGTGTCCCCCCAGGTCCCACCGAGGCGGCCGTGGCGGGGTCTCCATCCCCCGGGGAGGGGGATCACCCCCTTCCCCTGCGCCGGGCTGAGCCTCTGTCACCGGCGCTGTCTCAGCCCGGCAGGTGAGCACAGCTGAATTGACATTTTCCACACTTTGTGATTTTTACACTGTAATTTGACATAATTAATGCCTACATTACTGCTGATAATTTAGCTAGTTAATTAAACTCGGAGGAGATAATTAAGGAGAGGCTACTGCTTGGACTGCTAATTGTTTTTGTCATTATTTTAGGGGCCCGACAGCTGCCGGCTGAGTCATCCTCCCCATCAGCTGATGGCCGCGCGGTGCCGCGGGCGCCGGGCTCGGGGCGGCCGGCGAAGCGGCCGGGGGCTACCGGCAGCTCGACCCGCCGTGGCCTGGCCGGTGGCCAGCGTCCGCAGATGGCAAGCAGGGGAGGGGGGGGGGAAGGGGCCTCCGCAAACTGCTCCGGCCGAGGGCGAGTGCCCCCCGGTTCGGGGTTGGAAGAGACGGCGAGAGGCGTTTGCCGAGGAAGAACTGAGAGATGGACAGAAAAGCGGCATCAAAAGCGCCGGGGAGGGCAGGGAGTGAGGATGCTCGGGTCATCGGTCCACGAGATGCCCCAGGAGCCATCAGCTCATGCTGCTGAAGGGATCTCAGCCCGCTTTGGGGCTCACGTAAAAGCAGGGACACCAGCCACCTGGAGAAAAGACCTGAGCTGCAATTCCCCACGCAGCAGTGCCAAGTGCTCGCCCGGGCCCCGGGGAAAGCCCATCCGCCTGCAAGCCCCAGGGCAGGCAGGGGAAGGAGGGCAGCAGAGGGTCCCTTGTCCCCATGCCGGTGGCTTCTCTCTCCCCCCTGCAGTGCTCAACCCAGCCCCGGCTGCCCCGTGCTGTGCCTTCTCCTTCTCGGGTGCTCTGGCTTCATCTGGATAAATCCGAACACTTACCGAAGACAAAAGCAGATGGATGACGGACCCCAAAAAGTGCATCATTGGAGCTGAGTCCCTGCTCCTCACCAAGCTTCCCGTCTCACGGAGGGCTCTGCCAGCCCTGTCAGCAGAGTCACACACCATCCACCCTCAGCCACCCCCTGCAAGACTTCAACCAGCTCCTCTGAGCACCTGACACTGGCACCAAGTCCAAAACGACCTTGTGCTCGTGTCTCTCCCTTGCAAGGCACTTGTTCCTCCATCCCACTCGGCAAAGACCCAAAACTGGGGTGGTGGCAGAGGACCCCATACCCTGGGGCTGGTGAGGAGCTGCAGGAGCACGACACATCTCGGCCGTTCTGCCTCCTTCCCTGCAGCCCACTGGGAGAAAGGCCACTTGAGGGACAACCATCACCTTATTCCTGCTCCATAGCAGCTGGAGAAGCTTTGCCTGGCCTTCCAAAGCCCCCCCCCAGCCTCACCCAGCCCCCCCAGCAGCACCATCCCATAGTTCTGGATGGCCAGCATCCTTCCCCAGCCCTGCCAGGCTGTTTCGCTGCTGGGGATTTCTGATTTCTCTGCCTCCTGGCGAGCTCAGCGCTCCGAGCTGGAGGCCGGTTTGACATCTCAATCCGGAGATTAGGACAGAGACTGGTCACTTCCCAGTTCTGGCGAACACCCTTCAAATAATTTGATTAATCATCTCGGCCCCGCTCGGCGCAGTTGGCATCCTCCAGAATCAAAGCCTCTCCTGAAACGCTGTGTCGAGAAACCATAAAGCTGCTGTAAAGGTTCAACCAAGCATGGACCAAAGCAGAAGCCGGTACTCCAGAGGCTCTGCGCTGGGTTGGCTAAATACTCCCTCTAAATATCTCTACAGCAAGCAGTCAGAGACATATGAGATGTGTAACAAATTGCACAGGGACTGCTTTCCTTCTCTCACTGTTAGGAGGAGATATATTTTTTTTTTCCTCCTGCATTTCTATTTATCACAAGGCAAAAAAAAAAAAAAAAAAAAAAATAAACGTGCCAAAACGGGTTTATATTTTCACTTGGAACAACAACATTTGGACAGCCCCAAGGATAGCAATTGCAGTAATCATGAAAAAGTAATACTTTGCGCTTCTGTAGTCCCTTTCATCCAAGCATCTCGCAGTGCTCTGCAAACGCTGGCCCTGATCCTGCGGGGGCCCGTGCACATGGATCATCCTACGCAGGAATTTATTCCACCGGGTTCAGCAAAGGGGGAGCGGGGGGCTCTGCGGGGCTCTGGGGTTGTTCACCTCCCCGCTCCCCGACTCGGCTGCTCCATCAGCGCTCGCCGGAGCGTCCCGAGGTATGTGCTGGTATTTAAGTCCGAGCTCCCGGCGTCAGGGGACCGTTTCCATTTTTCAGACCCCTCTAGTTTGTCAGCTCGGTGCAATCCCTACCGCAGGAAAGCCCCAGAAAGCAAAAGAAAAGTAGGACAAACCCAAAAGTACTTTCTTTCCAGCCTGGTGGCTCGTGTCTCTTTAGAGTCATGCTTCAGGATATTATGCATTTATTTTCACCAGAAGAGAGCAATTCCTGCACTCCAATACTTATAAAAGAATAAACCCAGCTGATCTCAAACTGCTCAGGGAAAACTATGGCAGGGAGAGAAATTTGCCAAAATCTGCAGCAGTGAAAAGAGCAAACTTCAAATGTCCTTGTTCCCAGTGCCTCCCCCTGCCAGCAAGACAACCAGGGTCCAAACAGTTGAGGGGTTGGTTGGAGTTTCTGCTGACATTGTTTTCCTGCTTAAAAATCAAAACCCATTTCTTTCTTGCTATAGTCAGTGCCCCAGAGCCCCCCCAGGGATGTGAGGCCAAGAGACCCCGTGGACAGATCCTTCCTTCACCTACTCATGCCAAAGAGCACCAACGTTCAAGATGAAACTCCAGCCACAGCCCTCTTGCAGGGCTCCTGGAGCTCATTCCACCCCAAATGGAGACCTTGAGTGTCTCCCCTTTGGCCTCAAGCGTGACACCTCTGTGGAGGACATGCCGTCATTAACAGTGAGGCAACAGAAGGCAATCAGCATCCCCTGCTATTGATACAAAAGTGGTTTCCTTCAAGCATGAAGAGGTGACCCCTTCCTCTCTGCACCCCAAATCTGGTGTTATGGGGTCACCGGGTTCATCCCAAGCGCAGGGACAAAGGCGGTTTTGCAAAGAGTCCTGGACAAGCCATTGGCAGTGCATCACGGGGACAGCTCAGCTGAGGACAGAAAGCATGGTCCCCCAGAAGCACCCAGACATCATCCAGTGCTTCGCTGGGCGACCTGAATGTGTTTATGGCTACCCTGGCAAGTGTGGTCCGAGGTGACCAGCTACCAACCAGGGCTGATGGCCCTTCAGGGCTATTTTCTGCCTCTGGGGGGACTTCCAGCAAACCATACGGCCTCTCTGTGCCCCAACTCCTTCCCCTGTGAGGAAGGACGTATCTGACGCACTTGGAGACCTACGGCTGAGCAGCTCCACAGCCTGCGGTTAAAATCCAGCAGGATTTCAACCCACCCTTTACACTCCCTTACCTCTGCACTGTTTTCCAGTGAAATGAATCCCTCCTATCTGCCCCGTCCAGCCTCTTCGTCCCAGCAGAGCCAGCCCCAGCTTCGCCTTCCCTGACCCCCTTTCCCCCCAGCACACCCCTGCGGGGACACGAGCGCCCTTGGCACCGGAGGGGAGCGAGATGCGGAGGAAGAGCATTAGGTGGAATGAGAGATAGCAAAAGCACAGGCATATCAGACGTCTCCAGGCAAGATAACACGATAAATAATCAATCAATCCCCTACAAAATCCTTAAGTGCTTGATGTATCCTCCTGCAAATTGAATCACTTCTCCTACCAGGAAGTTCTCTCTTGTAAATAAATGAGAGCAGAAATGGCCCATATTGAAAAATAATGTTGTTAAAACCACTGATTAAGTTTTACACAAGCATATGAGAGCAAACTAAAAGGTTTTAGCTTTTTAATTTAAGAAATGAGGAATATGATATAATTTCAATTTGTGATGAGATAAGATGTTCTCGATATTGTGGCTTCAATTGGATTATATCCTAATGTACTTTTATAAAGTGTCAGGCTAGCTGCAGATTAAGGTATGTGTGTAATATTCTTTATTAACAATTTAATGGACTTGCTTTCACTCTATCCATCTTAATCAGTGTTTCCAGTCCACCTGGGAGATCTAGTTAGTGCAGAACCTGAAACTCCAACCTGATGAAAGAGGGAACTCAGTGATCCGTCAGTGTCAAAAACAAGAGGGAAGCGCTGATAAAAGACTGTCGAGGATCATCTTTAACCTCCTGTCATCAGCCCCACTCCAGGAGCTCTCAACAACCGCTCCTGGAGTCACGCAAGGAGACGTATGCCCTCTCCGGATCTGCATCCTTCCCCTTGCCAGAATATTAAAGGGGTTTTTGGCAACAGGCAGGACTTCCCGGATCACAAAACGCAGTTGCCTGATCCCCAGGGACCTGCTCCTATAATCCTGTTTTACAGTCAAACGCCAGTGCGAGAGCAGCCTGGTTGTGTGGACTCTCCATAGTCTCCGCTCTGGCGCTTAGACGCTTCCATCTCATTTCCCTCTGAAATTTATTCATGACTAGTTTGTATCTGCATGTTCTGGTATCAACACTGGCCTTTCGCTTAACTACCTCCTCTCCCCCCCTCCTGTTTGTCTGCCTGCACAATCACACCTCCTCTCAGCCCTCGTTTTGCCAGGCTAAATCCGCCGCGCTCGTTTGGTTGCCTCTCATGAAGGGGCTCTCCAACACCTTCCCCACTCTAATGACCCATCTCTCCGCCTCTTCCAGTTTTCCAGACCATACACAGCACTCAAAGTCCCACCCTGCTCCTCGTGCAAAGGCTTTTCCATCTCCCCTGGAAATGCCATCTCTCCAGATGGCTGCAAGCATCCTTTTATTTAAGCAGCCGCTCACCCCAGTTGGCTCCTGCTCTCCAAGCACCCACGTCTCCCACCCCTGGACCACCCCAGGAGGGGTAAGTCCTTCACCCCAATCAGGGCCTTTTCTGCTGCAGGTCTTGGTGAGAAATTGCTGTTTCACACAGGTGTCGACCCACCACGGGGTGACTGGGATGGGTCATGAAACACCGCACGAGATGTCCCCGCAAAACCAGTACCCTACCTCCCCCTTCCCTGCCGCGCCTGCTGCTGTGTGAGTGGAGTGCACGAAACCAGGAGCAGCAGCCTCGTAAATAATGGCCAATCAGGGAAAAAAAAAAAATAATGTATAGACATCTCATCTCCTTTAATTCCCTTGCAACACGATGATTCTGCAAGGGTGGGTCGGCCGTAGCTGCAGGTGCTCCCGGACGGGGGAGGAGCACAAAAATGAAGTTGTTTGTGGCTTTTGATTCCATCCCTGGAATTATTTACAGCTGCAGGCAATATTAAACTATGTAGAGCAAGTGTCCTCATTTACATGCTAATTCATTTATACCCTCTGGATTGATTTCTCCAATTCATTTTCAGCCCACTAACTCTTCTGATATGAATTATATTATCACCTCCAGAACGGCAGCAGGGAAATGTGACGAAGCCACCCCAGCTCTTCTGATCTCTAATTGCCCTCGCTGTTCAGAGCCGGCCTGGCCAGCTGCAGCTTCGCCTCCCGGCTACCAGCACCCAGCTCCCTTCCAGCTCCTGGAGAAGAACCAGTGGTGTGGTTCAGGAGAGCCAATTGTCCCACCTCCATTGCCTGGTCCCGTTCTGGGGAAGACCCAAGGCTTGCTGCCTTTGGAAATCACTGCCTCTTTCTGCCCAGGAGGTGGAATCACCTCATTTCAGAGAGCAAACCCAAAGTCCACCTGTGTTTTGCAGCGGGAAGTCCTGGAGCTGTAAGGAAATTGAATTAATCCTTGACTTCCCAAGGGCCTTCCTGAGGCTTCTCAGCTTTTCACAGCAGCCTCAACACATCCCCGGCTTTCCCTACCTCGGGAATGAGGTACTCACCAGTGGGAAGGACACAGTCCCCAAGGGATGGAGAAGAGTAGGGAGGCCTGTCAGAAGGTAGCAGCAGCTGGAAGCAGTAGGACTTTTCTCCTGTCACTAATGGATGAATGAGGTTTAGGTGTCCCTTCCCAGGAGGTGTATCCAAAGGCATCGGCCCGCCTCTCTGGAGGAGCTGGTTGAGGTCTGCCAAGGTAACAGTGGAGAAAGGAACCGTCTCCTGCACTGACTCTACCTAAGGAGAAGGGTGTCCCCAGGACACCAGCTGGACACGAAGGAGGGCAGAGAAGCCATCAGCAAACAGAGCAGGGCACGTGCGTTGCTGCCGGGTGCAGCGCAGGGCTGCCCCCCTCCCCATCTCCCTGAAAATAGCTGCGAAGTTCTGCAGAAGGTTAAAGCTCAGCTTCCCTAACGAGATGGACTTCATCAGCCAGATTTCTCATTGACTAACCACAACACCATTTTTAGTCCTGGACCAAATACAGAGGCCAGATTTTACTCAGAAAGTCCACTATACCCCTACCCCTCAGCAGAACATGCCTTTCGCTAATACTCCTCATGATGTTTCAGCATTTGAGTTCTCACTTTTTACATATTTTTTTTTAAAGCATCATTGACAAAATAAAGAAACACCAGACTCAATATAATATAACTCCGTGTTCCAGGATTGTTTGTCCCTTGATCCGTGTCATGGGTTGATGCCCCTTTAGCAGGGGACATCTTTTTCTCTCTGCCTCGGCGTTTTGCCCTTGGCTTTATCACAGGTTGTGGGTGAATCCATAGGACGGGGTTGGGATGTTCTCCCTCTGCAACATCCTCCCTCCCCGCAGCCAGATGTGGATGCATCAATCCTGTAGCAAATCCACCTCTTTGGGCTTGAGTGAGCTGTGGTGGGACATCTCTGTGCCCAGAGACCACACCAGTGCTTCACCAGTTAATCAAGCTGCAAACCCAGCTCCGGTACCCGTTTGAGTTGGCTGAGGGGCCCATCAAGGAGAAGAAGCTCAGGTGGACAAAATCTCCCAGATCTGGACCACTGTGCTTCAGGCTGGCCAGGAGCTTCCCCCTCCCTTTGGCCCAAAGAGTGGCTCGGCACAGAAATCCCACCAGCGGGACAGACACCCAGCCCCGTGGTACAGACAGACACATCCAAACTGGATAAACGCACACGGCATTTGGTATTTTAAAGACTTCTAGAAGCTTTTCTACAGCCTGACTCCTTCCTTGCTCTCATCCCAGCATCTTCTTGGAACTGCACGCAGCCGGGCAGACATGCCAGAGGGACCAAAAGGTCCTGGGCCATCGGAAGTTTCACGGGACCTCCAAAATCCTGGGCAAAATTAAAGCTATAGGGAAACGAAGCCACTTGTTTTTTTTTTTCTGGCTGGCAGGGAAAGGACAGCTCTTTGTTCCTGATTTACACCGTCCGAAACAATTAACTTGTGAAAGCCGAGATACCGTTCCCCTCGGCATCCCGTGTTTATTATGCTTCAGACCATTTCAAATGAGCACTTGAAAAGGAGAGGGAGCCCCTCTGCCTCCCGATCACTTGAGGGAGGGAGGAAGTTGTCCTAAATGGAACAACAGACTGTCCCTTCTTAATGCCACTTCAAAGCTCCTCGGACAGGAAAATTGATAATTGCGTCAAGTACAGTTTTTCTAAACTTCATCATTTAGCGCTGAAAACTGGGCTATTGAATTCGTATAGTTCTTTGATCAAGACCAGTTAATTAAGTTATTCCCTTGATATGACTCTTATCGCTTTAGTGCCAGACCTACATCACACTTACGCAATTCCCATCCTGGCTTTGATATGCATCGTATAAGCTTCCCAGACCGTAATCACTGCGTTTCTGTAGAACCGCTGCTACCTTACCAGTTACACCACCGAGGACGGGCTATAGGTCAGCTATTAAAAGAGCGACTGTGCAGCCCAGAAGGTTCCCGGACAAACTGTAACCAGGGAATTTATATATGGACTGAAACCAGAGCGGTGGTTTCTTCCAGAACTTGCAATTCCAGTTACAAACTCTCAGCGCCTCCCCTGTCTCCTGTTTGAAATATATCCAGCAATATGGATAAAAACTAGGCAGCCGAGTATTTCTTTTACCCTCGTCAGCAAGACAATTAAGCTTGGCCTATTCTATGGCAACAGCATCACACTTACAGTAAGAAAAGACAGTAAAACTGAGTGTCAGTTCTGAAATGCAGCACACCCGTCACCGCACTAAGTCTCAAGCGTCTCTGTTTAAGCAGTTTTTCCCTGATTTCTCCCCTCCCACACCCCCTAGATCATCTTCTGCCCTGGCCACCCCTCACAAAGCCTGTCCCGTGGCCTCTCCTTGGGTTTCTCTACCCTGTGCAGCTTTTGGTGACTCCTGTCATTCCTTCCCACCCGATATCTCCTGACCCATCATCTCCACAGCCCTCCTCCAGCCGCCCTCTGTCTCCGACCAACCATCCAGGGGCTCACTCAGCAAATCATCCTCCTCCTCCTCCTCCACCCTTCTGCTTTTCACAGGAGAGTGACAAGCTCCAATTTAGGTCTCCACAGTTTTCCTTGGGCTTATCCCCTTAAACCGGATTAGCCAACGTCTTAATGCCAGTGACACCAGTCACAGCTCACCATCTGATCCTGCCTTTCAGGATTTGCTGCATCTCTGCACTTTCTATTGCTAAACTAGATC
>JAOXJK010000069.1:2253045-2270774 GCA_025774025.1 Xenus cinereus
GTGTTCAGCCTGGAGAAAAGGAGGCTGAGGGGAGACCTTCTCGCTCTCTACAAGTCCCTGAAAGGAGGGGGTAGCCAGGGGGGGTTAATCTCTTCTCCCGAGTAACAAGTGATAGGACAAGACAAAATGTCCTCAGGTTGCACCAGGGTAGGAAAACCATCTACACCAAAAGTGTTGTCAAGCCCTGGAACAGGTTGCCCAGGGAAATAGTGGAGTCACCATCCCTGGAGGCATTTAAGATGGGCAGATGTGGTGCTGAGGGACATGGGTTAGTGATGGACCTGGCAGTCCTGGGTTTGCATTTGGACTCAATGACCTTCAAGATCTTTTCCAACCTAAATGATTCTACAAGTCTATGATTTGTGTTGTGGTGGGATATGTATGAGCAAGGACAACTGGGCACAGGAAGAGAGGTACAGTAAAGCTGTGGTTGAACATACAGGAACAAAGTTGGATTAAGGGTAGGGACAAACTGGTCAGAACATCTTTGAAAGTACAAGAAGCAGCAGCCTTGGCTGCTGCTATCATGTGTCCCGCCAGCTGGAGTCTCTGGCTGACAGTTCTCTGCATTCCTTTCATTTCCCACAGCCACTCAACTGGAGAGGAACAGAGACATCAACTAGATCCCAATTCCAGGAATTAGGAGATGGCCCTCTTCATAGCTTTAAGTCTAAAGAATAACGGGGCAGTGACCCTGAAAAATCCCTATTTTAATTTATTCCTTTCCCATCAAATTCTCTGGCCTGGCTGGTTCCTGCTTAGGCCAAGCTGGCTAATAAAAATTAATGACAGATTTTTCCCCAATGACAGTAGCTACAGGATCAGACAAAGAAATCTCAGGGACACATCTCCCACATTGACCACTCGGTCTGTCCCCTGACAGCGCAGAGGAGAGAGTGCCTTTAAGCAGGCAGAAACCTTACATATGGTAGTGCTTTTCTTCAACTGGTTGCCATCTTTCTCCTCCTTGGCAGAGCTCGCAGGGTCTTCCCAGCCTTGCTTTGAATTCTGACAGTTCCTGATAAGATCTGAGCTGGGGATCAACTTCTTCTTCATGAATCCACCAGATGAAGCTGGATTAAGAAGTACAGACAGGTTTTGGGTAAGAAATTTCAACCCTCGTCTCTTAAAAATCCCTTTATTGCCCAGCATCTCTGGCACTCACCCCCAGCCTCCTTCATTTCTAGTCCTAGTTCTCCTCTCTTGATGATAGCGAGGGGCACAAGCCAAAAGGAAAAAGGGAGAAACCACCAATTACAAGGCCAGAGGAGAAGAATAAACAGTTGGGAACCATCACCAAGATTCCTCACTATTACACATTTATGCAGGAGAGAGCAAGCAAAACCTTACTAGCTGTCTTTCAGAAGAAGGGCACCCTGTGAAGACTGAGTCCCCCTCCTCAAGGAAGGATGGGTCTCCAAATAAAGGCACCACAGAGCCAAAGCAGGTGCAGAGAGCAAGAATCCTTGAAAGCAAGGCACAATCTCCACCAACTTCTCCTCGCATGTTCCCTGCAGCACTAATGCCTGTCCCCTGCCTGACTAGCAAAATGAAGGCAAAGCTTATATCCTTCATACCGGAGTCCTGCTTTGCTGGTGGGACAACTGATGGACTTGGCTTTGTCTCCTTGTGTGCTGGGCTCCCTGTTCCCACCTGGGAGTTATCAGTAGGTTTCTTAGAGCCACCTTGGTCTCTGCAAAGAAGAAAGACAAAGGTAGAAAACCATCCCTCTTGCAGAACAGCCCACAGGAAGAGTTCTGGACATCCTGAGCTGGATCTCCATCCAGGATGGTCACACTTTTCCAATCAGAGTCCAGCAACTTGAAATATGCTGTTCCATCCCAAAAAACTAAATCCTTTGCCTTTTCCATCAAATTGTTGAAAACAGAAGCATTAAAACACAGGAACTCTTCCCTTCTATGTGCGCGCAGACCTGCAGCAACAAACACAGCTGCCGAGATGGACATCCCCATACACTTGTCACAGAGACCCACCAGCTCCAAGACACTCACTTGTTGGCCACAGGCTTCAACCGGGATCTCCAATCCGCTGGGCTCTCAGACTTGTCCTCACCAGCGTTCGTGCTTCCTAAAGGAAGGGACACAGTGAGATAATATCAGATCCAATAAAAAGCAACAAGGCAGATTTGTGTCTCAGGAGGATCTTAGGAGACAAGCCATGCACTGGGGTAGATACTATGATGTTATTGCAGCAAAGCAGCACCAGTTCAACAAGTTTAACACAGATGAATTCACATACAATAGGTAGCAAATACCGTTGGTGGTATATTACCCCTTTCAAATGCTCTAACCCTTACGTAGCTACAGAAACACACCACGGTGTAAGCAAACAGCCACGTCCAACAGCAATGTAACACAACCAGCTCAGAGCTCCGAGACCAAAGGATGGGGCAGGAAGAGTGGGAGAGAAAAAAATCCACAAGTTCACAACAAACTGCAGACAGATACTGCTTCTAGCCCCAAATATGACAGGAAGTGGGTGAGACACTGGGTACCCCCAGAACACGATCCCTCAGCCCACTGGTCAGTCATCATGGAGGAAGATCATGACAAGGAAGCTGGGTGAGCCCCAACTGCAGTCACAAAATCACCCTGAAGTTCAGACAAGGTCTGGGAAAGTCTACCTAAGCCTCTGAAATCCACCACAATCCCAGCGTTCGATGACAGCTAGTACAACTTCAAATACCTGGAGATCCTCAGAGAAGAAAAACTTGCCATGCTAGAGGGAGCAATTAAAAAGGGAACAAATGGAGGCGTGTTGAGCCCCAGAATTGTAGAAAACTCTCATCTGGTGGTACAGACAGAAAATACAAGAGTCACTGACACACTGGTCCAAGAGAAAACCATACATTGGTATGTTGCGTCCAGCAGAGCTCCATGTGAATCAGTCAAACTCACCTTTGATGCCTTTTGACTCCTGCTTGTGCCCAGAGTCAACAGGTTTGCTGGCAGCCTGGCTCTTGGGCAGAGGGTCTGTGATCTTTTCCTGTTTCGGTGCCGTGTACCCTGTTTTGCCAGACTGGGCTTTCGGAGCTGGACTCTGCCCCTGAGAACTGCCGGGATAAAACTTGCTGCTGCAAAAAAGAACAACCTAATGAGTCTTTTTGAAAGGACAGACCCTTTTATTGGCCTCTGTTCCAAAGAGGATGAGTTCCTCTACAGGTTTTTAAATCTCAGCCACTAAAGCAGTCAGGGAAAAGGGAGGAAAGACACAGGGAGATCTCCAAGTTATCCCAAGGATTATCTTGGGAGTAAATAGAGACAGAGAAATAGCAGTTACCTGCTGGATGCTGAGGAGCCAGCGGAACTGGGTCCTCCCGGCTTGTTTGGGGAGGCGTTTGATCCAGTCAGAGCCTGCATAATGTGGTTACGCGCCTGATCCTTCCCAGCATTCACTGGACTGACCTCAGCAGTGCTTCTGGTAGAGATAGTTTTACCAGGGCCATGAGAAGAAGGGACTTGTTTTTTAGTGTCAGAGGTTTTATTGCTGGAGGACTCCAACGACCGAAAAAAATTGTCTCGGGCTTGCTGTGTTTTTGATGTGGAGGTTGTCCAAAGAGGCCCTGAGGAGGTACCTTCATGGTGACCCGTTTTATTTCCCAACGGGGTACCTTTGCAGTCATTTGGTTTATTTACAGGTGAAGAGGACCACGGAGTATTTACACTTTTGAAGCCAGAGCTTCCAGAAGATGAAACAGATGGCTTGGTTGAATTAGCAAGGCCTTCTTGGCCGGGTTTCTTCAACACCTGCTCTGGTTTCTTGGGTTCTGCTGTTTCCTGGAACGCCCTGGCAGCGGCAGGGGCTGGGGTGCTCTCAGGTTTGTTCCCCGTGCTGCGAAGACCAGAGATCTGGACATTGTCTGGCTGCTGGTGGCTCGTACAGATGAAGGTACCGGGCTCAGGCCCAGCTTTGTAGCTTCCAGGAAGAAGCACAATCCAACACTGCCTGCACCTGCGGACAGGAAAAGTCTCAGAAAACCTTCTCCAGAGCACTAGGAGGCCACTGACACACAGCTGAGAGTGCAGGAACAATTCCACCGCCAGCACAGCGAGGGTGAAGGTACCTCACTGGCAGTGAGCAGTATGTCTGCACATTCCTCAGGCACCAAAACAGGAGCTACTGATAAGACAGAATAGAGAGTTGGGGGTGTTCAGCCTGGAGAAGAGAAGGCTCCAGGGAGACCTTAAAGCCCCTTCCAGTCCCTAAAGGGGCTCCAGGAAAGCTGGGGAGGGACTCTGGATCAGGGAGTGGATCCACAGGAGGAGGGGGAACAGTCTTAAACTGAAAGAGGAGATTGAGATGAGATACTGGGAAGAAATTCTTTCCTGTGAGACACTGGCCCAGGTTCCCCAGAGAATCATAGAATGGTTCAGGTTGGAAGGGACCTTAAAGATCACACAGTTCCACCCCCTGCCCTGGGCAGGGACACCTCCCACCACACCAGGTTGCTCCAAGCCCTGTCCAACCTGGCCTTGAACCCCTCCAGGGATGGGGCAGCCACAGCTTCAGAGAAGAACGAGATGGTCTTTAAGGTCCCTTCCAACACAAGCCATTCTGTGATTCTATGATAACATGGCCTGAAGTAGGAAAGGTGTGGATGAAAATAGACCTGTGCAAAGTTCCCCCTACACATGGGTCAAGTTCAGGCCCAGGCTGCCTCCAAAATGTCCTCCATCACCTCGAGTGCCTCACACCGTTTTCCCTCCAGTCCCAAGGGAACCGGGCTGCCCCTCTGTGACTCACAGGCCTGTGGCCCCACTGTGACGAGCTGTACCTGAAGCAGTTCCTGTGATAGAGCTTCCCATCCACCAAGTAGCGCTGCACCAGGTGAACGTGGTTCCCGCAGACCCCACAGCTGCTGCTCGGGATGTTCCCGCTCTCTGCCAGGACCCCCTTCTGTGGGGAAAACACAGCGGGTGAGCGGGCAGTACCGTGGCCCCCTGTACAGCTATGCATCTCCCAGGTAGCCATTTGGCTAGGAAATCCCTGCTCCGGCCCTGAAGAGGATAGAGTAAGGCGAACTTGTTTCCACAAAGCCAGAGGGCTTGATCCAGAGGACCATCTTACCACTAAGAGCCTTGAACTAGCAAAATACTCTCTAGCTCCCTGAACAGATTTAAGGTTGAAAGAACACCCCAAAACACGTTTCTTACCGTGGTGACCGGGGAGGTTTCTTTTGGCTTAGCTCTGGCTGGTGGGTGGGCAGTAGGCAGTTTTGGTGGCACTGGTTTGGGAGGCTCTGCAACAGCTTTCTTCCCAAGAGGCTGCTCCTGAGGCTCAGAGGAAGGACGCTTGATTCCAGCCATGCCTCCAACTGGAAGAAAGGAAGAATTTAAGGTCACATAAGGAAAACCCATGAGTTTGGTTGTCATTTACAATATAAGAAGATCCAGAAGTGCCTGTGTGCAAAGCACACAAGGGGGGACAGCTTTCTTCACAAGCTGTTCCATAGTGACATGAGGGGTAAGAAGTGACAAATTAATTTTACCAACATACACTGGAATCACCTGGTACCTGAAACTGCTGATTTTTTTTCCTTCTCAGGGAATTCCATGGAGGGGAATAAAGAAACACCATTGGTCAATGGTGTGAACAAGACCTGGGGTTCGTACCTGGCCCACAGTTTGGTTGGAACTGATCACCACCATCAGGTATTACAGGTAAGGCTTCAAAGCATGCAGGGTTTGTTTCATCCAAGTTTCTGTGCTCCAGGCTTCCTACACTCCCTGGACCTTCACTGCTGTGGGCGTCCACCCCACATCCCAACTGGGACTCTCACAGAGCAAATAGACTTGTGGGATGCAGAAATGACCACTAAAAATGAGTAATTCTACAATAGGGACTTGGAGGTGCCATGGTGGTGCTTATGCAGAAACCAACAGCCTCAAGAAAACTGAGAATGCCTAATCCTCCTCTTTCCAGATGAAAGAGAAACCCTCTAAATTCCTAACAAGCGGAGAAAAGAGAATCCCAAACACACTTCAATCAAGCAAGGAATGAGAGTTGCAGGGAGGCTTCCCTGGGAAATAAGGCTTCATGCACAGTTTTTACAGACAAGACTCCTCATCTGTCTCACGGGGCTGTTATTTTTGCACAACTTCCTATTCTGAATGAGATGCCTCTGTGTTCCTTGTGGGCTATTCGAGCCACATCTTCACTTTAAGAGCAACCAATTATATGACCACCCGTCTGAAAAAAGATTATACCCTTCTCAGCAAACACAGAGGGTGTCTGGGCAGGGTGCAGGGAGCAGAGAGGAAGCTCAGTTCCCAGCAGTTTTCTCTCAATAAATCCAAATAAACACCCAGGGCTCTTTTACCGCAGCGACTGGTGACAGCCGACCCAGCAAACGGTTTAGACTGGGGCTGCTCCCTCGCTTCCCACTCGTACCCTTTATCGAGTTCCCAAAGCCCAGCACAAAAATGGGTGGCTTCAGCTCCGCTCTTCCATAAACGCCTGACCTCAATAAAATATTGGCCGCTCGCCCTCTTCTTGGCCTCCTGCGTCCTGCTTATTTCATGGTCCTGCCGGAGCCCGTTCAAAGGGCATGAGCGTGGTATCAGGAGTCTGCTTGGTGTCAGAGGGCACATTCCTGGCCAGGCTCATTTTCAGACACGCACATTTCACCCCAGCAACAGGAATGCGACCAGAGCATTTTGTGGGACACCAGAGAGTATAACTATGCGCTGTGCTCGATGACGTGGTAGGCAAGATGCTGAGGGGGAGGAGGGTGAAGACCCCAAACTGACCCAGATTCCCACCACTTGGCACAAACACGATGGGATTTGTTTGATTTCAGTCAGCACGGGTTTAAAACAAGAAATAAAAAAATGAAGAGGGGGGGAGGGAAGAGGCTGTGGAAGGAGAGAAAAAGCATGTTTAAATGTATAATGAGGTGGAGAAGGGGGAAGAGTTTAGACATTAAAGGCAGCTCTCAGAGTGAATTGTGCTTTCTTTCCAGGATGTAGGACATTTTCAATTCAGATCTGTCTTCTCCATCTAGATTCACCTTAACTAGTTAAGTCATTCATGTCCCACTTTCTAAAGTTTCCTCTGGAGAAACCTGTGAAATTGGTTTATCGTATTATTTCATTTTGTATGAGCTTAAAGCCAAATATAAACCAAGTCTACAATAATGCTCCTGTGAGCCCAGATAAACTCTCTGGTACGTGAAAATAATGCTTTGGCAGCTCTGTGGCCTGTTTTATGTTTGAAAGAATTGCTATCACGATTATGTCAGTTAAGGGGGTCATTTTCTTGTACTTCCTTCTATCAGTACTGCGGTGCTGTACGAGCCCTGCCACGGATGCTGTGACACTGGCACAGCCCCACACAAAAGCTCAGCCTCATTAAACTCCACGTTCTCACCCATCCTCTGGTGTGGCAAGGACTGGAGCAGGGATGGAGGTGCTCGAGAAAGGAAAGCTGTGGTGGGGACCACAGAGAGCAACCTTCACTGCTCCCATCTGGCTGAAATCTAAGAAATCTTAGATTGTATATTAAATTTTAAGGCACTAGTTTTAAAGACAAAGCATGGCCCTGTGCCCTTCCAAAAGCACTGGTGATACTGTAGGCCAGTGTATAAAGACTTAAGATCCTCCATTGAAATAGTTTTGGTACCAAAAGGCCCCTGTGCTGTCAATTTTGCTTTTCTAAGCTTGTTAGAAGGCAAAGGAAAGCACAAAATTGAGCCCCGATCCTTCCCACCCCTCTAGGGAATATGGTACTTACTAGGAGACCGTCCATGGAAGTAGTTATAATACTGGGAAACATAGGTGAGGATGCTCAGCCTGTCTGGTACCCTCAGAGCAACCATATCCTCTGCATCCAGCAAGGCTGGGATGCCCAGCTCCTCCTCCGCCACTCGAAATGCCTAGAGAAGGAAAGGAAAAAAAACACAAAAGGGGTCTTCTCCAGCCCAGGCAGAAGAGCTGCTTCTCATCAGAAGTAAGAAACTCCACTGCAAACAGCCCTACTCGAATAATAACTCTACTGGGGAACAGCTGCACCAGTTTAACTCCTACATCGTACGGCCGTTACGGGAACCAACGGAGTCATGGCTTCCAGCCACCGCGTTGAGAAATTCAGGCAGGGAGCCAAAAATCTGGCCTGGCAAGCTGGCCGTAGCTCACTGCACAGGAACTCACCTGGGCTTCCCCTCCTCTTCCTCCAGCCTGCCTTTATCTGGATACGCACAGCTGCGGAGAGCGAGGCCTGGCAGAAGGGGATGTGTCAATCCGGGCTGGCAAACTCGCTTCCAGGCTTCCAGCCCAACCTGGAGCGCTCCCCAATTAACGGTGGGCCGGTAGGTGTTTGCAGGCAGCTTTCTAGCTCCGAGTGCTGTGCAAATGTTAATGCTTCCTGCCCTACCGCCTGCTCTTCCCCAGCCGAAAAAGGGGAAATCTCAGGCTGTGGGAAGGAGCTCTCTCTCCCAGACTAGAGCAGAATAAAACAGAATTCCTGATACCTACCTCCTTTGCAGCTTAACCATTTTCATGCTGCCTAACATGTACCTGGGGCAAATATCCTTTGTGGTCCCCTCTGCTTTGAAACCGCAGGATTAAAGTCAATTAAAGGAGGGAAAAGCTGTTTCCTTTTGCCTCTGAACAAGAGCCTTTACCAGAGGACAAAAAAAGATGCAATATCCCTAAAGCAACTTTGCCCTTGCTCAACTCAGTGTAGGGCTTTTACTAGGGACACACTCCAGCCTTCTTCCTTCCTGGCTTATAGGAAAAAAATCCTTTCCCTCCCTCTTTGAAATGCCAGCACAGCAAAGGAAACCAGCGCTTGCAGGGACAGAGGCACAAGGAAGGCTCCTGCTGAACCCCACAGCGAAAGGGTTAAAGAAAGACTCGAACGTGTTAAAACCCTCCGCACCCGACCTCTGGCAGGGACACACAGCAGCATTGGTGTACAAGCCAAGTATCCCTGCTTAGAAGAAACAAACAGCCATTATTTTTTAAGCAAGATAATTACCATTTTTTTCCGTTGGGTATCCCAGTAAAAATGTAACCGAGCTGTCATTAAGCACGCTTTCAGCCAGTCACCTCCGGCTGCGTCATCCCGCCTGCCAGCCCAGCCTGGCGCTCGCCAGTCTTGTAACCTGGCACTTTATATATTCTTTGGAGCGTTCCCCATCCCACTGGCTGCACAACTGGTCTGACCGGTGGAGTTTTCTTGCTGGACATTCCTGGTGTGCAGCCTAGTGGGAACACAGGCCATGTCACCTCCTGCCAGACGGTGCCACAGCTGAGACCAGCGCAACAGGCACCGAACAAGCGCAAGGGGCTGCCTGGACCACGAAGAGGAGGATGCTCTGTGCATCTACAACTGGTTTGGCCAGAACCAGGTGAGCAACGCCGTGAGCAGCACTGGAATGTAGTGTCCCCTGTGCCTACAGCATCTTCCAGTTCCTGGGAACTGCTCTTGCCTGGAGGTCCAATGAGATCAGCCCCTGACACGGCCCGGTTGCCCTTCTCCTCCTTAAAGGCCTGCCCAGGCTGGCCTTTAAAGCAGCAACACGTTATTTCTGCATAGTATTTTTCATCAGTGCATCTCCAAGTGCTTAATGAAGGAGGGTAAGTGTCACTGCTCCCGTTCTGCATAGAGAAGGCAAAGTGATACGCTCGAGGCCACCTGAGCCGGGCAGGAACAGCTTTCCCTGACCCAGGCCACCGCCGTCTCTGCCACACCACGCCACCATCCATTAGCATGGAAAGAACTGGATCCAAGGCCTCTAGAAAAACCTTTATCCTCTTTATACATTTTTGAAATCTTTAGCAAAAAAATGCCACCAACTGAAATTTTCCCAGGGTTTGGGTTTTTTTGGCACTTGAGAAGTGGCACATTCTTTCTCAACAGAAGACCTTATACAGCAAATTGCAGCCCGGACAAGATGTTTTTTAAGCTGAATAATACAGCTCCTGAAAAGAAGCTATTGAACAGTGAGGCATCAAGGTGGGTCTGAACAACAGCCGAGGAACAGCGCTGGGAGAAATCAGACCTGCTCGTATCCCGAGCCAGAGGAAGAATGTGTAGGGGATGGGATGGAGAGCAGTCCGAGGGGGGAGCCCAGCCCAGGAGCCCCCAGGGAGACAGAGGGGTCAACCCCACTCAGGGCAGAGCCAAGGCAGCAGGGCACCGGCAGTGAAAGGGCAACACAGACAAGTCACCCTACGGCAGGTGGAATAAGGAAAACAGAGCAAAATAGTGGACATAAAAGAAGCTAAGAAATGGAGGGAGGAGGGGGGAAAAACACAGGCTGCAACAAAGGAGGGGAGCAGCCCTTTTTATTAGAGGCACAAAGAAGCTTTTCATTAATAAAAGCAGTGGAGGCGGCTCGTACAGCTCATTTCCCAGGGACAAGAAGAGCCGCCAGCAGAGCAGACACCATCAGAGCACTCTGGCCGGGATGACCGTCCACGGCGAAGAGGCCCTAAAGTCTGCCAAATACCAACCCTCGAGTGCAAAAACACAGTCTGAATCTGACCTAGAGGAGAGGACCGTGCAGGGCTGAACCCCAAAGAGTGTGAATAACTGCTCACATACTGCAGCCCCAGCTTGGGGAGATGAGGGTCCATCACAGACGCCATGAACATGGCCAGGGATGAAGGGGAGCAGAAACTAAGAAGTGGGGGGAGGCTAAGTTTAGCTCTCCCGGGGACAAGGACCACCTCAGAGGGCTCACTGTGTCAGAGGATGTCATTCCTCCAGACAAGAGTAAGCTGCCGTGGTTCATTCACATCCCCAGCTCCTGCCAAGCAGCCACGAAGCTGTGTGGAGCAATGCCAAGGGAAAAAGAAGCACTTTAATCTGCTGCCTCCTTCTTTGCAAAGGAAAGAGGGAGAAAAAAAATCCTTCCTTGGAGCACTAAGCTCGTGCTTGAATCCAGTGCAGTAGGGGGCTGGCCTGCCCAGTTTCAACTTTCTTCATAGAGAGAACAAGAGAAATTAAAATCCCACCCTGGAGTGAAGCATCCAAGAAGGATTTAGGATGTCTCCCCCTTCCATTAGTCTTCATGGGAACAAGCAGAAATGGGGAGAGACTCCCCATGCTTCCCCTCTCACATCAGCTGCCTCCCAACTCCTGCTCCATCCTTCAGGAGCATCACGTACCCAACATGCCCATGCCTTGACCTCCAGCATCTCTGTCCAAATTCCTGCCACCTCAGGACACACTGGACACAGGCATTGCTGTGCAGCCAGCAAAGAAGCGTGAGCAGTCTGAGGGGACTTTCAAGCAGCCAGCGAGCCTGGACATTGCCATTCAAATCAGAAGGCTGGACACATGCAGAATAAAGCAAAGGATTTGGATACGGCACCCTCAGCACACTACATCTGCAGGGGTTCTGTGGCTAAACCCCATAAGCAAGGTGCTATGTCATAGACTAGACCAAAAAAAAAACCATTAAAAGTCACTTACCAACTTGTTGTTCTCGTACACATTTTCTTTACTGAGGGAGTTGAAGTTTCTGAAATACAAAAAGAAGAGAAAAATCTCCGGTTGGTGATGTAGAAGCTGCTTCACTTCCAGCTTCTTGAAGGTCTCTGAGCCTCACTGCTTTGGGGGACAGAGCACCTCCTGTCTTCTCAGAGGCACTCTGGAGGGAGCAGTGTGGCAGATCCCATCGGAGACAGCCACAGACCTGCTGTACCTCCCCGGATGGAGAGGTGCAGGAGACGCAGCGGGCACAGCCATCTGCCCGTGGGCAGCACAACACATTTTTGGCACATCTCTTGCAGGGCTGACTCCGGCAGCCTCCCGCGGACGGGATGTGCTGGTGCCAAAACATCCCATGCAGTTTCAGGGGGTTTGCTGAGAGAGCCAGGAGCAATCTCTAACTCATGGGGTAGGTGTCTTTTGCCCCCAAAAAAGCCTCGCTCCTCCCCCACCTCAAAAAGATACACCGATGCCTGCCAGCCAGATTTGCAACACTCTCCTCCCTGGAATTCCTTTCCAAACAGTCACATCCATGCTCTTCTCCTGTCTTGCAAGTTGTCTCCACGCAGAGAGACCTCAGCTCCAAGGAGGTGTGGATCCCTCAGACGCTGCGCGTATCGCACGCTTCTCCGACTCAGACATATCTCGGAAGCTGCTGGATCCACCAGCGCACAAGTTCTGGTTTCAAATCCTCTTTTCTCCCCTGGCAGAGCTCCACAAAACCAGCACCAGGAACCTGCCTGGGAAATACCTCTGCTCACAACACAATACTGCGGCTGATAACACCAAAATAAATCTTATTCTCCTTTCCTCTAGGGCTGTCACCTTTGATCTGTAATCATAACCGATAACTGAAAAGGAAAAGACAATTACTGTTCACAGTCACAAGCCAAAGTCAACAATCCTCCTTCCCTTCTGCTGTCCCTGCACATCACCTCCCTCTTCCCCTCTCCCCAGATTTGCCCGGTCCAGCCCAGATGCCACCTCTCTCTGCACTGTGCTGAGAACTAGGAAACCGGGACGTGGCAGGACAGGTAAGAAATCACGGGGAAAAGTGAGTTTTTGGAAGTAGAGCCACATCACAGCGTGCTTTGTCACCCACAGCAGAGCATGTCCCTCGCTTAGGAAACAGCCACCGTCAGCTTTGTTTTAAACTGGCTGTCACTGAACTGGAACACAAACCCGCCTGTTGGCTGGTAGCCCTGCTCTCCAGTGCCACCTCCTCCTGCCCAGGCAAGCGGGCAGGGTCAGTTCCCTTCTGATAACCCAGTTCTTTACAGCCCTTGTAGCTGCTGGCACAGGGCTAAGCGAGAAGGCTGCTATCAGAGAGGAAACTCTCGCGGATAAAGGGCTACAGCAACAACTTTGCAATTTTGTAGGTAGCACCTTCATAACCCATGTGGACCTACCCTCGTTAGCCAGCCCCTCACCTCCGAGAGGAGCCAGGGTAACGGTGTGAAAGCCGGGGCAAACCTGGCTGGCGGCGACCTATTCGTGAGACAAACACGTGATCCGCAGCGCAGCAGGGGAACTTTTTCCATGCCTGGTAACAGCAAGGCGCAAGGCAGCTCCTTTTATCTGGCTCGGTACGGAAAGCGGAGCGTCACGTTAGAAATAAGAGGTGCCTTCAAACAGGTTTGTCCATCGTGCCATGGCCTGTGCCTCCTCCCCACTTCCCGCATCTGGCGTTGCTACGTGGGATAAGGAGAGAACCAACAACAGATAAAACCCAAAGGTCAAACTCCCCCAGGAAGCATATAAAGACAAGGCACATCCCACCTCTAAATCATACACTCCTTCCTGTGCAAAATCAAAGGGACTTGCAGAGGTTTTTTTCTTCAAGCCCAGAGATTTCCCTTCCCTGAGACAATGGATTAAAAAAGAGCAACAAAAAAAATATCAAGCCAAAAAAATTGTCAGTGAAACAATAGCTACAATCATCCTGTTTTGTGTCAGGCAAAAAAAAAATAATCAGCTTTTTTTAAGAGCCAGCTGAAGGGGGTGACTGCAGCTCTCTGCCTCACTCCCTGCTCTGCTCCCAAATAAAGTCTCTGTAGCAGGGACATCCTGAACGCAGGAAAACACCTGCGAGAGCAGAGAGGAGCTCCAGCTCCTTCGGTTGTGCTGACATTAAAGACATAACATACTGGAGTTACCTATTTACTGTTGGTCAGTGCCTTTCGCTCCCACGCTGAATGCTGTTTGCTACAGAAGCGTGTGTGTGCAGCTTCACACTGCATGGAATGTAAGAGAGACCTAAAAATCCCAGTCTCTGATGGTGAATGACTGAAATCCCCTCCTGTTTCCTGAGGGAGAGTGCAAACAACCATGTTACTTGGTCATTTCAAGACCTTCCTGCCCTCCCAGCATCACGCCTTCCCTGGCTACTCAGGTGAACTACTTACGTATAATATTTCTTTTGCAAATTGATCTTGCTGGTGCATCTCCTGTCTTGGAATATCAAAGCTCTCTGGGCCAATGTAATTCTTAGAAAGCAATGCTAATACAAATGGAGAAGTAGGAGCTCTCCACAGAGGAAACACAGGCAACTGAATTAATTGGAAGAGGTGAGACATATAAATCTGACCCAAGAGAGTTGGAAACAAATCAGAGTGGAGGAACAGAAGCAAAGTTTTTAGCTCCCCCCTCAAAAAATCCTCCTCTTAGCAAAAAGTGGCTGAGCATTTCTCATGCCCACAAATCTCCGTGACCACCCACGGCTCCAGCTGCACAGACCCAGCTCTTACAAATCACATCCTTCACAAGCACAGGGGCTTCCCTGGGAGGAATCTCTGCTGCTGCTGCAAGCACTAACTCGGTTGGAAACTTTACCTTGCGGTAGACTGAGAAAAAAATATAAATCCCAGAGCCACGATGGTCCCCAACAAGCTTCTGCCTCTCAGTTCTGTTATCTCTAGAGACAATAAAATATGCACAGTCAAAAAGATCACTGAAAAAGAGTGAAATACCCTTTGCCTGCTCAATCCTTGAACAGAGGGTTCAAGCCCAGCACGCTCTGCTGGGAACAGGACCCTTCAGCCCTGCTCCTTCTGGAGGTGCAAACAACCCAGGGAGAGGAGACAGGGCTCTGAATCCCAGGTGGAAGATGCATCCCACGTCTTCATCCTCCTCTCAGCATGGCCAGGGCCCTCTCTGTCCGTATGGGTGACTGTCAGCCTCATCCTGCCCCGCAGAGCCGACAGCTGAAACGCTGCCGGAGGAACGGGTGCTGACTGCTGCTCGGCTTCCAAGGGGATTTCACAACCCGTCAATTCCCAGAACGCGGAGCTAAAATACCAGTTCGCAGTCTGGGAAAGACCAAGATCCCGGATGGAGAGAAGGAGCTTAATCAAAACCTTTCGTTGACATCTGGCATTAATAGCTGAGCAAGCGTGGCGCGGCTCCCCTGCTTCTTCTAACTCACTTATCAAGCCAAGGCCACAAAAAACATGGTGGGAGCTTGCACAGCCATCACCATCACACGTAGCAGCCACAGACCTCAGCCTCCTACCACATCCCTCCCACGAGAGTGGCCCCAGGGCTCCACAACAGCCCCAGAAACTGGGCTAGGACCTGCCTGACACCACATGCCTGCCTGGGCTGGCTATGAAGCTCTCTGCAGCTGGGACAGAAGAGAAATGGATTTCCATGGTAATTCAGCACAAGTCTCCACTCCCCCAGAGCATCCTTGGGCGAGTGGGAAGTGAGTGGGAAATGCATTTCTAATTTTACACAGCCTGCCCTGTTCACCGATAACATACACACCGACAGCAGCCAAGTTTGAGAGAAGTTATCATATTTTCCATATGTTTTCCAGCAAGAAAACAGGAAGGCGGGAGAGACCCACACCAGCCTGTCCTCCAGCCCACGGACCCCACAAGTGAAGCCCGTGATTATGACCATGTTTTGCAATTGCTTGAAGTTTTCCTGTGAATTTCTCAGGCTCCAGCAAGGAGAAATCCCCTGCACTTCTCAGCCCAAGAATGTCATTTGTGTAAACCAAGACGGAAAGCACGCTATTGCAAAACCCTGGTGCTGTGACTGAATCATGTTCTGCAAGTGATTTATACAGCAGAGCTGCCGCAAACACACGGAGAACTCCAAACACCAATTATCCTTTTCTAGGATTTTTTTTCAGTATGATGCTTTTAATCTTCAACGAGGATCTTTGCTGGAAGCAAGGGGAGGAGCTCGGGATAAACCACGTTAAGCCCCCAGGAAGCAGGAGTCACAGCCACACGTGCGCCCAGACACACTTCTCTGCCGGTGGCTCCTGCACCACCAATGCTCAGAGAAGATTTTACCAATTCACAGAGAATTTGCATGAGTGTTCAGCCCCAGGATCTGACACAGGACACCTGGCAGCCCTGGCCACCAGCTACTTGAAAGCGTAATTTCCTTCCAGCAGGACTTTGCCCAGCCAAGGATACACCTGGTGCTTTCCTGCATTACACCACTGACACCGAGGAGGGAGGTCACCAATAAAAGCTTCTCTAACCTTCAGGCAGTGTCTTTGCTGAGCGGGTCAAAGTCAGAAAGAGCTTCTGTAAGGTCCTGAATAAAGTCAGGCAGAATTTCCATCGTAAAAGAAAATGAATGGGAACAGAGAGACGCCACAAGGAACATATTCCCTCTTCAGTACAGGAGTGTTTATTTAAGACATGTCTATCCACAACCCTCCATGCACAGTTCAAGGACGATAAACAACCCACTCAACTGGTCAACGGGATTACTCCAGCTCTCACGTCGCTGAGTCCCTGTTTACAGCCATGCTCCAGATGGGCCAGCTGCAGAGTTGGCCAGGAAGCAGTCATCGTCCCTCTGCGGGCACCTCCTGGTCACGTCAACCTTTCTGCCCTGGAATTTAGTGTCTTTGGGACTGTGAATCAAAGGAAGGAAAGGAAATATCTGGAATCACGTGGACATGGCAGTGTGTCAGGAAGGCACACAGAGCAACACCATGGTGACTGCCCAAGCACTGGGGACAACAGAGAAAGGGTGCCTGAAGCTCCTGCACCAACCTCCCAAACCCGCTCCTGCCTCTTCCAAGCTTCACAACAACAGAGGGAGCACGAGGAGATCTTCTCCTTGGGCTTCCACTAGAAGCAAGACACCTGTAAGAGAGATCTCCGCACACAAATCGAAGCAGCCGGCTGTCCTGGGAGCACGAGGAAAAAGGAAGAATTCAAGGAACAGGAGGAAAACTGAAGTACAGAACACCCAGCCTGGTCCTCCACCAGCTGGACACATTTGACCGGGAGAGACGCAACACTTAAATCAATGCTCCTGGGCAATCTGCGCTGCTCCCTTGCCTTGACCTCCCCTCTCAACGTCCCCACCCTCAAAGTCCAACAAGCCCAAAAGTGAAAACAAAACCAACTAGGAAGCAGGATCTAGGTCTCTCTCTGGGGCGATTTACCTTCCCAGAAGTTAACATTCCAGCAGGAATGGGTCAAAACCCACAGGTCACCACCAACCGCACCAACAAGGGGTGGAAAACACTTTGCCTCCCACAGAGCGAGCTCTGGATGGGAAAACTGAGGGATGTGCAGGAATCCAGCAGCTGCCGGCCCTGCCTTTCTATTGTATTTTGTTTAAATAGCCCTCGCCTCCCGACTCATAAGCGGCTGAGCGAGGAAAGCCCAGCCTAAGCAAACACAAACAGCAAAGAAGGAAACGCTTCCCCCAAAGATTGGTGCCTGAACTTGTCTTGCAATGGAAAGGACGCGTTTAAAGTATTTATACTTCAGCCACAGAAAAGAGGAAAAAGGGAAAATATAGATGGGGGTGGGAAGACGACATGTCGACAGCAAGAGAGGAGCTCTTGGCTTGGAGGTTTTTTTGGGGTGGGTGCAAACAGAGCTCCTGGAACTGGTGGCCCACCCACGGCATCTCCCAAGGAGGAGCTGGGACTCCTGCTTGGGCTGGGTCTGTGGGGATGGTGAGGGTCCATGATGGTGGATGGAGGGGCCCATGATGGATGGAGGGGCCCGTGGTGGACAGTGAGGGCCCAGAGGGCCCATGGCACGCAGCTCAATGGTGGCCTGACCCCATCCAGACGAGGCTGGGCCCCGTCCTCGACGCCCGGCGAGGGTACTCACATGAGGTCGGGGCGGTGGCGGTGGAGGATGGCGCAGAAGGCGAGGCCGTCGCGGAAGGAGGTGGTCATGTTGGTGATGCTGACATCGCGGTAGCCCTCGCACTGCTGCTTGCACCACAGCTGCAGGTTCTGGATGGCGGCCATGGCCTCGGCGGGCCGGTCCGGGGGG
>JAOXJK010000069.1:2283258-2305022 GCA_025774025.1 Xenus cinereus
GACCAGGTTGCTCCAAGCCCCCTCCAGCCTGGCCTTGAACCCCTCCAGGGATGGGGCAGCCACAGCTTCTCTGGGCAGAGAGATCACCTGGTCTAAGCAACACTGGCCCTTGACAACCTTCCCAGGGGGGCTGTTCCCAGCCTAGGAGCCCAGCTTTAACCCTTGCGAGGCCAAGCAGGCACCAAAGGTGGCAGATATCAACTTACCTTGGCAAAGGAGGGTGTATTCGGGCAGGTTCCTCAGCGCTGTCTGCACCACCTCAAAGTCTCGGCTGCCAAGGCAGTACATGAAGGTGGGAAGGAAGTCTGCGGCAATGCTGGGAGTAAAACATGGTCATAGTGTCGTTACGGTCCAGATCACCATCAACCAACATGAGAGATGGGCAGCCAGTGCCCATCAGTGACTGGGGATAGCCTAAGTTCCAGCGGTCCTCACCTGGGGTTGTTCTGAATGGAGCGCAAAGCCAGGCTGAAGGCCAGATTTCGGCAGGACTCCTCCGATGAGCTCATCAGCTTCTGAAGGTTTGTCTGAAAGACAAATAAAATTTGGATCAAGGGGCCATCCAGGGAGCACAAACTCCTCAGATTTCCACTACTACCCCACCAACACCAATCCAGCCCAACACACATCCAGCAGGTACTGGCTGAGCCTGAAAATCGCTCTCTGTAAGAAGGATTATCCTGTTTTTGAACACTTTAAAGCACCCTCCTGTAATCTTATTCCACATGGGAATGTGTTTTTCCTAGGCTGAGTTTTCCCCAGGCTCCAGTGTTTTCAACAGACCTGCTCTGCTCTCTCCTTGCCCCAATGCTGGGAATAGAACAGAGGGTTAATTCTTCCTCTGATGTAAGGAGAAGTTAAATGGATGATAGCAGTAAGCAATGGAGAGAAGATGGTAGGGAAGTAACCACTGCCTGCTGTCAGAAGGCCTAACTGAAGATAAATTTATCCTAAGATGCTGCAACAACCGTCCAAAAAGCAGAGGAAGGTTAGTTCTTAAGCTGGCCATGCAACACAGACTGCGGGGAAAAGAATCTCTTCCTTCCAGTGGCAGTTGGAGACACTAATACTCACAGCAAAAAAGGCGAGAATTTCTGGCCTCCGTCTGGACATCTCATCAATGTCTGTCAGCACCTCCAGGATGTCTGGTGGAAGACACAGGTTGAGACAGGTGACTAAAATTCACTGATCCAGCAAAAGGTATTTTTCTTTTTCCCTAAAACCTAATCTCGCACAAGGATGAGAACAGTTAGGTCACGTGCCAGACCAGCACATCCCAGCCTGCCCAGGCAAGAGGTCACCACCACTGTCATGCCACAGGCAGGGGAAGGAGTGGAGTGAGGTGTGAGGTTTTCATTCCTAATTACTACAGAAGTAATTACTTCTGTAACTGAAAGATCTTCACAGAAAGCCTGTTTTTCAAAACAGTGTCCAGGCAGGATTTCTTCCCCCCATTTCTAGTGTGGAAAGAAAACTGTCACCCCAATACCACAACTTAGGTCTGAACACAGGACACCTGTGATTTCAGAAGACCTTTGGGGAAGAAACATGTTGTTCCCGTATGTCAGGTTAACATGATTTTCTTCCATGAAGACCACTCGGGGATTTCTAACAAAATCCTGCTTCTCATCAGTTTGGTATTTTTATATCATTAAAAAAAAAAATAAAAAAATGACATTGCTATCAGCACTCCCGACCTGGCTTGACATGAACTGCAGCGCTCCTTGAGTTATTCATACTGTCTCCCAGAGCACTTACAAGATCCTCAGCAAGCCCCAAAGCAGAGGCAGATGCAGTGCTGCTGAGCTAAGTGATAACAGCATCACAGGAAGCCTCTGTCACAGAATCACAGAAGGCTATGGACAAGTTCATCCAAAACAAACCCACATCCTAACTGCTGGAGACTTCCAGACACAAGACTGAAACAGGAAACTGCCTGTAGCCGATAGATAAGCCTGCGTTTGCCCTGTGTCTCTGTACAGCCCTCCAGGTCCTCACTTACCCTCAACCGTTTGGCCTCTAGAGAGCCTCTTCATATATGGGGCCATTTCGGCTGGCGTGAGAGGGGTGAAGAGAGACACGCTGACGAGGGGGAGAGAGCCAGCTGCTGCTTCATCTGGAGGGGAGAGACAGAGTGAATCGTTTTCTCACGCAAGCTGTAAAGAAAACAGTGGAGAAGGGGATATACCCTTTGGGTCTCTTGACAGGTCAATCCTAGAGTGCGGCTGAGGAAGCCGAAATCCACACCAATGAAACTTGCCCTTGTTAAGAGCTGTTCTTCTGCTCCAGTTGCGATACCACTGACAGGAAAACAAATTAAGCCATCCCAGATACTGGTTCCAAATTGCTGAGTGCCATTCTCCACTCTAAATACCCTTTCACTGGGCTGGTACGAGAAGAAAGAGCACAGCACAGCCCATAAAAGCATCTGAGCTCCAAAACACGCTGCAGGTTGACCGGCTGGAATAACTCTTACCCCCCAAGACTCACCGTCCTTCTCTTCATCGGAGCCTCTGTCCAAGATGCCGCTCTTACTAGGCAGGCTCAGCCCAGCCAGGAGGGACTTCAGCATTGCTAGGTCACTGTTGTCTGATGACAGGTCACTGGGGGAAGAGGTGGCATGTTTCACTTTCAATAGGGGACGAGGACAAGTAACAGCACAGATGTGTATACTCTAAAACTACTAATTTCTTGGAAGCAGAAACTAGATTTTTTTCTTTTCACTGTAACTGGAACTCAAATGCATTTTTTCCCCTATCTGCAGGTGGGACCCTGCAATCACCACTCAGGGATACCACTGGGGTATCTGGAAATACTGCAGGGCCCTACAATGCCTCAACAGGACATTTAGACCATTATGTGAGTTGAAATCATGATCTGACTTCCTTGGGCTCAGTTTTCACCATTGAAAAGGGATATCCTGCTCATCTCAATAGAGATTTAAGGGAGCTAAGGGTGAAGAAGTGCCATATTAATGGCTATTTTGTCACTTCCTCTTGCTGTCTTATGATTAGCTCACGCCAGCCTGACTGTGCAAACTCTCCATGAGCTGACTGGAGTAAGGAATCTTACTGGAGTGGATCCGAGTGCTTCTGCAAGAAGGAGACAGCTGCCTGGGCATTGCATGTGATGTACTTGTGGATAAACTGGACAAACTTGCTGATGAAGGCAGCCAGGTGCCGTGAGGATTTTCTGTAGTTCTGAAAGAGGATCGAGAAGATGAGAGTTAACAATAAATAAATAAATAAATAAAAGCAGTGATGTGCTGCCCCATCCTGCACCTCTGGGGACCAGGGAGCAGCTTTTTGATCTCCTGCTTCCTCTTTAAGCTCTCCCAGGTACTTGATGCACTTATTTGGTTTTAGGCATATGCAGGTTTTCCCTTCAAATGGGAGAGAACTGGGCTGGCCCTGTGTTAAATGAGCTTCTCCATCTAGTGGCTGGAAGCTGGCACAGGGAGGAGGAGCAGGGACTTTCCTACCAGCAGCAGACGGATGAAGGACAGGAGACAGTCCCATAGTGCCGCCTGGTGCTCGTTCTGGAAGACCTGCGGCTGGAGCAGCTCCAGGATGCCCAGGACGTGGATGAAGAAGGTCAAGTGGTTCTGTTGCCTGAACTCCTGGAAATTGAGGTGAACACGGCCATGCAGCAGAGCCGCAATCATTGGCAAGTGCCTGAAACGCCAAACAGAAGAAAATCCAGGTCTAGCATCTTCCTAGAAACAGCTACGCATTGTTACACCTCAGTTCCTGGAAGGAAGCATCCCTTATACTCTCCCAGGGTTCTGGATTTGATCCCTGCATCCACAGAGTCAGCAAGCTCCATTTCCTACCCATATTCTGATCTCTAGTCTCCAAGAGGGCTGTTTCCAGACAGACATGAAGCCTAAAGAGGTGCTGCTTCATTATAAAAGATACAATTTGCTGTCCTTTCTCTTGACTTTTGTACATGAATGCAGATTCTGTCACAATCATCAATTTTCCTGCCAGTTTGTTCCCCTTCTAGGACAGGGGTGGATGCTTTTCAATGACCATCAACCACCCAGAGGGTGAAAGGGGAGAGTGGTACCTAAGAAGCAGGATGGGATGGGCCACAGCGAGCTTCCTGCAGGCCATGTTGGCATCCCACACGCGGCTTTCAGATGACTTGGAGTCACTGGTGTCTGCCAGAAGGTTAATGAATCTGTGAACCAGGGCATCAAGCTAGAAGAAAAATAATGAATGAATAGTTTAGAAGTTTAAAGCAGAAATCCTGGCTCTTCGGCAGCGCTTCCCAATTCCTTTCCAACTCCAGAGGGGGTTAACAGAAGTGATTTTCAGGTAGAATCTGCAAGAAGATGCAACGTTCCAGCTGGCACAGGATCTGAAGTCCACAGTCCCAACAGACATCAAAGCAGGATCAGATGCCTGCATGCTTGTGCTTTACAGAAGCTTTTGGCAGATAGAAACGTGTGGAGCTTATGGTATTTTATAGAAGGACACTGCAAAATAAACCACACCTGAACAATCTGCTCCTGAGAGCACAGGCACGGAAGGGGCAACGGAAGAGCGAGGTAAAGAAAGCAAAGTGACCCAGGAAGCTTTTCCCAGTCCTCTTCTTTTAGACCGGGCACCGGTAACATCCATTCTGGGTACACAACTGGAAAGGGGCTCTCCTATGCCTCTAACTTTACCTTGCAAGTGCTGCTGTCTCTGGCTCCTTCACTGGTGAGAAGCATCTCAGGCATAGGCACGAGGAGCTCGGGGAGTTGCAGGTAGATCTGAAGCAGAAGGTCCTGGCAGCATTTTCCCACAGAGCTGGAGGAAAAAGGGAGAGGTCAGCCACTGGTTACCACGTTAGTTCAACCAGCAAACACCCCAGAGCCATCCCATTAGCAACAGCCTTCCCGCATATGGCAAACAGACCACCAAAACAGCCACTGCTAATCTGAATCAGTATTTTTTCCAGTCTTTGTTTCTTTTGAACTACCCAAATCATTCAGAGTCTACAGGGAGCCATGGGAACATAGCTGGGAGGAAACAACCCAGTCTCCATTCAGCTTTTAGAGCAATCATAATGGCGAGAAACAGGATGCAGCATGAGCAGTGATTCAAGGGATGAGTAGACAAGAAATCCCACGTTAGGAACTGCTAATTAAAAACAACCATTGACTTAAAAAAAACCCAACAAACCACAAACCAACAAAAAACACGGCAAGCACTTTGTCCTCAAGTCCTAAAAGCAAAAGGGCCTTGAAAAGTAACTTTAAAAGTCACCTTTCGTGGTCCAAGTACCACTTAAAAGGACAAGGAACTACAATCAGAGTAGAGGGTGCTCCCCGTTTGCAGCCCCACCTGCTCCCCCACTGCTGGATGCAGCTGGTCAGATACTCCGTTACTTTTTTGATGCTCTCAAGGTCCCCATGAGAACAACTGAGCAACAAAGGCAGCCGAGACTGGATGAGGGTGCAGGAGGCCTCTTCTGTGTTCTGGTATCTGGTTTCTGCTTCGGCCAGGATCAGCTCCACCATGCTGATCAATTCTGATGCTTTTAGGTGGAGCACAAATTCCTCACGGCGCTTCTGTAATGCAAGAGAACACCCAAAATGAATCCAAACTGAATCTCTAGATCCTTAGTTCCTTCTAGTCACACCTTCCCCAACTGGAATGAAACACTTCCTGGAACTGGACTTAAGAACTGCCCCATATCTTGAGCTCTGAAAGCATCACAGCCCCAAATGGAACCTCGTTACCCCTCATCTACTTCTGAACTCCTTTACTTCCATCTCAGCATGTGTGACGGGTCAGAAACCGTAATTTAGTCACCAAACCAAAGAAATTCCTCTGCGGAGAAGAGATGCAAACCCCTTTTCTTGGTAAAATGGGAATTATCCCATACTGGGTTTTAGCTTGCTCACCACTGCAGCCTTGTGTGCAGATCTTTAACGGATATTGCGGCAACTGCTGCAGGAGCTGCAGAGGAAATGCCAAGTGGGCAAACTTATGTGTGTTTGTATCAGCTTTTTGGACTCCAAATTGCCACTGTAATATGTCACACAGCAGAGCGGCTCAGTAATCAGCTGAGGTTCAGGCAGCAAGCTTGGCACGCTGCACCCCTGTCGCTCCAGCCACCTCTTGGGCCATGGGAAAAAAAAAAAACTAATCAGGCATCGCCTCCTGCTCCATCCAGAGAGGAATCTTGGAAGAACTGAACGGCTACCTGAGGAGTTCTTTGGTCCCTTCCCTGCCAGATCCGAGGAATGTGAATACAGGCCCACAAGAAATCCAAGGATGCCGTGGGGTCAAACCTGCCAGGAGACAAAAGACAACGGATTTGCAATTAGAGTCAAGGCAGCCCTCGGGCAGCACACAAACACATGGTAGCGACTCTAAACATCACGAGTACTGTGAAGACGGAAACATCTGCAAATGTAAAAATAGGATCCATTAAGTCCCAAGAAGGGGTTTGGTTCTCTTCCCAGATTATGACTAAATATTTGTTGCAGTAAGCACAGCACGGGGTATGGAGCTGAACAAACGGCATTCGGCAAGAGCGTGGCGGCTACAGGGAGTCGATGCGATCAGACCAGTGACCTTGCTGTCCCAGAACATCCCATGCTGGCTGTTATCCTGGACTGCAGAAATTAATTAAACTGTTAGAGAGCAAGAGATAAATAATATAACGATAAACAAACTGAAATACTGCTAGCTCGAGAAGTATTGCTAGTTTAGTCATGTCCTGAATTACTACTGTTAGATGTTAGCATTGCCTGGTCTGTAAAACACAATAAACTTAAGCAAGATACTACTAGAGTGAC
This sequence comes from Xenus cinereus, assembly GCA_025774025.1. Taxonomy (NCBI): domain Eukaryota; kingdom Metazoa; phylum Chordata; class Aves; order Charadriiformes; family Scolopacidae; genus Xenus; species Xenus cinereus. The sequence goes on from JAOXJK010000069.1 coordinate 2,290,055, forward strand.
ACTTCAGAAGCTGAGAGCTGGGGCTGCCCCAGAGCTCAGAACTGGGAGCCTGAGGCCAGGAAAGGGGTTAGAAGGCTGGTAATGGAGTTTAGTACCACCAAAAGATCCAGCAGAGCCGGCCCAGGTACGGAGCCTGCCGTCAGTCTGTTCTCCAAATCATCTCTCAAACCCCACGTTCATAAAGATTATCAACAAGGGCAATGGTAGATGGATTACCCAAGCGATTAGCACTTCCTGTTTAGAACCCAGCCAAATCTTTATGTGCTGCTTCCATCAAGCAGCGGGTAATATTTATATCAAGGTACACAAATCAGCATGACTGAAATCAACATCCTTCTCACAGAGCTTGGGTTTGGCTGGGTTACACCTCCTGGCAGCTCTTGTTCTCAGCTTCTGTTTGTTCTCTCTCAGACACAATGAGTTGCCCAACTCAAAACTCCTCGCTAGGCCTGAAAAACAAGACTCACCGTTGCTCCCGGTTTCTGCAAAGCAGAAGCCTGATGCACTGGTGCAGCGTGGTCCAGCTGGACTGGTGAGTGAGAAGAGCCAAGAGATACGGGCGGAAGGAGGGCACCTGGGACCCCGCCTGAAAGGACCAAGCAAGGAAGAGATGTCATGAACAGATCCTCGCTGCGAGGAGGGTGTAGGACAAACTGCGCGTATCACAGAAGGACGACGATCCAGGCAGACAGACAGCAGAGATGACAACATGTGGATTTAGGATTTGAATTGCAGTTCTTTCTAATAGAACATGGCATCAGCCATGAAATTCAGTTTGAGTCCCAGCTTTGGCAGAGCACTTCTGGGCAAGCTATTTATCTGCCTGCAAAAATACCAACAAAAACACAGCTGGCTGGGCTGCTATGGGACTGTGTTGTGTCTGTAATGCACTTTCAAGTCCTGAAAAGAACACAGCTGAAGAAATATAAAGATAACATGAAGCAAGCCTTGCACTCAAAAGGATGGACTGGAATCCCCCTCCCAGTCAGCCTGTACCGCTTTGGAACTGGTATAGCAACATGTGGCAAAACAGAAAACTACCCCTTGCCCTGTTTCCAGGTGCAGAAGTTGCCCAGAAAGGTGGTTTCTGCACAATAGTCCTTCTACCCAACAACTCTTACTTTGTTCCAGGAGAACAGTAGCTTCTGCTGCAGGTCAGGGCAGCTGCTGATGACCTCTGGGTCTAGCATCTCCAGCCAGTCGTTTAGGAGGCCAGAGGAGGGCCCTAACCAAGGTGCTTCCGTACTGAGGAGAAAAGAAAGCCAACATCAGCGGTGGCATCACGAAGCCAGACCTACCAGTGAAATCCCATTGTTGTCTACACTCACCTGCAACTGTCCAGCTCCTTCTTCACTGGTGTTTCTTCTTTGTCCTGGAGCAGCAAGGAGCTCACCACAGCAATTGGTTTCATGGCAGGAAACCTGGCAGTGGTCTCAACAGTAGCCGAGAAGAGGACAGTCAGGAGTTCCTCCAAGTATGGCGAGTGAGTTTCAATCAGACCTTGAAGGACTAGCAGAGGGATAAAGATGTCACTGGTTAACTTCAGGATGTGGTGAAAGCTATGGAACCTTCTAAGAGTATCATAAAAGCAATCAGTCCAGCATTCCCAAGAGCCTGGCTGAGTAAGGAAGAGGGACGCCCTTTTTATCTGGGATAGCAGGTTTCTATTTCTTATTTTCTTAGTGGAAACCAATAGTTTGCTGAGAGACTTAATCCCAGCCCCAGATCCCAGTTTATAAACCCATATACCAGCACAGGGGAAGGAGGTGATACAAGATAGGACCGAGTTTAGATCAGTTCACATCTTCTGACCCAGGCAGAAGGCGGCTTCCCACAGCCTGCACAGTGGGCTCTCCCTTGCTGGGCTGGAAGTTCAACCTCTGCTGCTGCAAAGGGGAAGGAGAGCAGAAGGACAGTCCTACCTTTGCTGATGAGCTCCGGCTCCACGTTACACTTCTCTCCTGATTTCAGGGTTGCAATGATGGCACGTACCGTGGAGCTGATCAAGTCAGGGTCACGACGGAAAGTCAGAGCTTCTGTGAGGTGCAAGAAGCCACCTCGAACTGCAAAATAAATCAGAGCATTGTTGTCACAGGGCCAAGCCAGACCCCGCATCAGGCTTCCCTTTTACAGAAGACACATGTGGCTCCAGAGCACAACTACTCATAGAAACACGCTATGCTCTACTGGCATTTTACTCCCACCAAAACCCTTGACAGTTCCTCTGCGTGTTACAGGAACATGTGGCTAAGAGAAAACTCTTTAACCACAGGCCCATTTCCATTCCTAAGGTCTTGGTTATAGACTCCTCCTCCCAACAGATGATAAACAACTTTACAAGTCATGACATTCTTGCATGCTCATCTTTCAGGACTACAGTTAGCACACAATTCCTGGCCTCAGCAACTGGAATTTTTTCCCTAAAAGATGTGCTGGGCTTGGCGAGATGTTACCAGGTGTGTACTGCAAACCCCCAGAGCTAAATCACCTGTCTGCATCCTCATGGAGTTTATCTAGGAAAGAACAAAACCTCTCTTCGCTACTCCTAAGCATACCTCTCTGAAAGGCAGCCCACCCTACTTTCTGCTCTGGATGCAGTTTTGTTTCTGTCCCATTCTGAGTCCCACAAGCTGCAGAATGCCAGTACCGTCGCTGATCCTGTGCCTCGAGGAGTACTGCACAGCAAAGGCCTTCAGCTGAGCACGCAGAGGACCATCTTCCACTGCAGGGTTCTCCAACCACTGCAGCATCTGCATGAGGACTTTGAAGAAGAGCGAGGAGAAGGCAGTGTCTTGTGGCATGCAGCGCTGTGGAGTGCAGAAAAGAGACTTGCTTATACACACTTCAGAAAGACAATATAGCAGGAAAGACACAGATAGTGGCACATACTGCCAAGAATACACAGAGCACACCTACTCTGTTGGACCATAGCTCGCTCAAATCAAGGCAGCAGCTTCTAGTGTCCCAAAACAAGGCAGAAGACTCCCACACAATACGTTTCCCAGCATAATTAAGGGCAACTTTGTGCCTTCTTTCACTGTGCTGAGGTTATTTCATGGAATAACTCATCGCCTGCTCTGAAGATTTCTTTGAGGAATTAAAGACTTCAGCTCTCAAGCCGTCTACAAATGCCTTGGCTTGCAAGGCACGTCCATGCCAGAGATCCCAAAACCAACAGAGACCCACAGCTGCAAATCCATCGAGCTGCACAGTTCCCAGAGAAGGAAGGATGCACCTAACTCTGCACATAAGCCCCAGTTCTCCGCAGTGCCGGGCTAATGTGGCCAGTGGGCACCCAGGCAACTTGAGTCCCTCTGTATCATGCTCCCCAAGCTGTATTTCCAGCATTACACAGGCAGAAGGTCTACACACCACACCGCAGATTTTCCGTTTCCTCCCCAACGCTCTTTGCTCAACGCTGCACGGATTCTCATCCCGCACCGCTCACCTGATACTGGTACAACTGGCGCATGAGGGGGCAGGAGATGAAGTGGTTGCGATGCATTGCCATCACCAACGCACCGCTGTGCGGCGAGTTCATCAGTGCAGCTACCGCCTGGAGAAGTCGTGCTGTGATCCCGGTCACCGGCGTGTTCCCTTGGCGGATGCGAGCCAGTTCCTGCCCCAGGGCCTGCTGTAACGCCAGGGCGAGCGGGCGCAGGTTTGAGTTCTGCCATCGCGGGTCCGGATTTAGGGGGAAAAGCTGGTAGGATACAGAAGGGAATACATTTATGAGAGAAAATGAAAGAACTTGCTATAATATAAATATCCTGAGGCAGAGGAATGATTTAACTTGTACAATTATACTGTGTGGGCTAACTGGAACCTTCTGATTCAGCTTTTTCAATATTTTAATGCCTGGTACAGGAACAGCCGCAGCATCTACGCAACCCCAATATGACTAGCAACACCGACACTGCGGGGGAATCGCCATACTCCACAAATACAGGCAACCAGCTCGGCCAATTAATTCCCTGTAGGCTCTTTCTGGAGTCAATGGAGAGAGGGAAGCTCTACGAGCATACAAGCCGGAGCCCAAATGCTGTTTGCACACAGCTTTGCTGCCAAGGCCCTGCGAGCATTTCGCAAATCCTCCATTCACTGCTGAGAGGAAAGGCACTACACACAGAACAAACAGTAACACACTAGTAGGCGCTGACAGCACCAGGCATGATCAAAAGCCACATCGTGTTCAAACTATGTGATAAAAAAATCTTTCCAGTATCAATTCCACCAGCCTGAGGATTCCACCATCCTCATTGCATGCAGGGCTTTCATACTTACTGTCCACAAACCCTGAAGGAGGAAGGGGTCAGAAGATGTAAAGGAAATGGATTTTTTTTAAAACCTGCTGCAAGGGAGCAGTTGATCAGCTAGAGGTTATGGCAGTACCTGCAGAAAGATGCCTGCTAGATCATCTTCTGGGCCCAGCACCCGGACCTGGCTCAAGGCCCGGATCCGGCTCTGGCCTTGGGAGTTCTCAGGACTAGATTTTGACTTGGCAGTCTCAGCGCTGTCTGCAAGAGGAATAAAAAAAAAAAAAAAGAAAAATGCCGTTACGGTAGCTAGCATCTGGAGCCCCAACACTGGATCACCTTCAACATTACAGTCTCTAACTACTAAGGAATTCAAGAGCTTTTCTCTGGAGGCCAAGCAAGAGCTCCTTTGCTCCTTTTCCATATCACTCAGAACAACTCATTGTAGTAAACTCCAAGAATATTGGAATTTCTTCCTTTGCCAGGAGCAAAACCACTCTGGCAAGGAGTGGCGTCTAACTGTAGCTTGCTGTTATATTGCAATGCAATCCCTTTTGAAGGCAGCTTTTCCTGTCCTTCTCAACAGCAGCAGAGGAAGTTTGGAAGATGGCTTTGATACTCAGAAGTCTAGGCGATCGCAGGCAGTACCTCGGCGGGCTGGTAAGGAGGCAGTGAGCAGGGAGTGGAAAGTCTGGCCTCCCGTCGCTCCTCTCTCGTGTTGAACCTCCACGAGGTGAGCCATGTAGTCTGAGAAAGAACAAGATATGAACAAATTATCATCTCACCCTCCTTAGTAAAGCAGGATAAAAGTGGTTGCTGTTTGTACAGCTCCCACAGTGGGGGGAATTTGCCATTTCCACGGACTTTCTAAACATGATGCTTTTAAGCCTTTTTTTTTTTTTCACAAGTTGGCCTCCAAATTACTTTTTAAACTCTGTACGATCCAATCCAGAAAATCCTTCTTTACATTAGGAAATACAGCCGAGGGCCATCCAGACAAGCTCTAGGGAGATGTCTGCAGTGACAAGAGGCTGCCAAAGCAGACTCTGCACAGAGTTTGTGGAACTAGTTTGGATTTCTCTAAGGAAGTCACAGGAGATACTCGTGAAAACGGTTCAAGAAGAAGAACTCAGCCTCAAACGAAGCTCTTACTCTTGTCCATGATGTTCTGCTCCAACGTCTGTGGGTCATGAGATACTGCCTGGTCCAGGTACTGCAGCAGTTTGCTCATGCTGGAGACTGGGATTCCAAAGGATTGAACAAAGAGAAGCAGCTGCTGTGGCTCCAGGTCCTGCAGGGCTGGAATAGACAAACAGACAGTCCTCAGACCTCTGCTCGCAGAGAATCATCTTTATTACCTGATCTTTGAGCTCTTGGCTGGACCAACAGTGACACTTCAACGACAGGGCTGCAGAGAGCCTAAAGCCAGCAGCCTGACAACTGCCTACTATGTTTTCTTTGCTCTGCAAATCATTGCCTTCTTATTGCATCTTCCAGTTAATTCACTCACCGGCTAATTTGATCTTCTGTTTAATTTGATCAAAACCTCAGGAACCCAATCATTCGTATTAAAAAATAACTTCCACCCTATCTGTTGATGGCTGCAGGCAGGAATTATTGAATAATTCAATCACTGGCTATAGAGAGCTGTCATTTAATTAGTAAGAAAGGGACGAAAGCTCTGAATGCCAAGAAGAAAGAGAGCACTGACAAGCCGTGCAAGGACACAAGTAACTACAGGTACAGCTTACATCCTTCAGACACGACTCTCCACATTGCAAGCCCACCATGCCCTGGGGATTAATCTGTGGGGTCTGATGGTGAGCAAACCTGTATCCGTTCTCAGACCCTTGTTACATGAACTACACACCATGGCTGAGTAGGGAATCACCCTGGGACATCCCATAACATTCCCCGCCCGGAACAAGCTCATATTCTGTCCATCCGTTTGACAGCCCTAATCTATTGTGTGTTTAGATTGCGACTGTCACAAAATCCAGAGACACGCTGCTTTCTAAATCCACTGCAGGGTCTGCAGTGACTCAGAGCCCACCCTGCAGAGGCAGCCAAGCTGGGCAGGCAGAGGATTTGAGCATGGAAACCTCTCCCTTTCCTTTCAGGAGGGTCTGGAACACCAACAAACATCCCAGGGGCTCACCTGCATCCACAAGACGTGGGACCTCAGAGCGGATCATCCGCAGCTTTAGCCAGTCGGGGAGCAGCAGAGCCTCCTCCGAGGTGTCAACCAGAAATGCAGTAGGAAGCGGTTTTTTCTCTGGGAACCATATATCCAGTAAGGTGTAAAAATCACCATCCCCTGCTTAAGAGGGAATAAAAAAATTATCTCCTGTGTTCGTAAGCCTAGAATAACTTACCCTTCTCTATACAAATCACTACACCAAACCAGTCTTGTTTAAAGGCTAGAGACAAGTTGGGAATAAACATTATCAAGTGGAAATGTGAACTATGCATCAGAGCGCCCAGCTCTCACAGCACAAAATGTCTCTGAATCCTTCTTGTTTAGCAGGGAGGGACACGCCATCATTCTAATATTTCCTGCTGTCTGCAGAAGGTATAAATAAGCCTGCAAATCCTTTGCTCTGTGCAGCAATATTCTGATAGACCTTACAGCTACAAACAAATATGGCAAGGGACAAGCCTATGAGTAGAAGGATTAACACCAGCCTGACCTGTCAGGAGATGGGATATAGAGGAAAGGCTCTCTGTATTGTCCGTGACCCCTTCAAACATCTGAGCACACTTCACTAACCTTGAGGTGGCCCTAATGTCAGGAGAATAACCATGGCGTGAACCACAAGGATGTGCATAGTGGCTGTTTCCCCACTAGTCCAACGAAGGAACACCTGATCCTGGGACTCTGACTGGAAAAAGGCAGAAAAAACCACTAGGATTAAAAAATGCTGGGGAGAGAAAGGAGAATGAGATCTGTGAGGTGCAGATGAAAGGAGAACGTGAGAATGGATTAATTCGGTCAGACCAAAGTTCAACCTAGTCCAGTGTCTCCAACAGTGGCCACAAAAGCTACTCAAGGAAAAGTTAAAAAAGCTTTTTATGTTCACATACACTTGGCTTTGATACTATGGCAACTCCCAGTCATTTTCAGATCAGGGAATTCTTGAACTAGATGAGGTTTCTACATACTCAGTAGCCCACAATGGGCTTTTCTCTTTTGCTAACTTGTTCTCTTTTTAATACCAGCATAAGAAAGACAGGGAGGGCCTCACCCAGCTGTACACCTCCTCGCCCTCCTTGCTCTGGCGCATGCGCTTGATGTAGCGAGAAAAGATGGAGAGAAGAGCAACGAGCACGGCATCCGATTCAGCACAGTACGAGAGCTTGGAGAAGAGGTGGGACATGATGGTAGAACGTTCCACGATGAGTCGGGCTACATCCTGCAAGGGGAAAAGATCCATGAGGTCTTTACTGACCAACAGAGCCAGGTCCTCCTGCGTCATTGCATCACGTTCTCCAGTTTCCATCATCAACCCAGTTAACACCACTCTGGAGATGAATGTGCGAGTCAAGAGTAAAACCATTACAAGAGGGAAAATGATGTTTTGCATGCATCGTGTGATACCTCACAGCGTCCTCACTTGTAGCACAGCTGCATCCCATTACAGGGTGAGCATTTGCCTAGTAAAAACCTGCACTTCTCTGAACAAACAGATCTGACTCCTACAATTTAACGTTCTCCACATATCTAAGCAGATCTACACAGGCAGAAGAAACACATGAGCCTGTAGGTCTGTGGAAAAAGACTGTTGTGAAGGATGTAGTTCAAAAGACTTGAAAACAATGGAAAAAAGAGCACCCAGAGACAAAACAATAAAAAAATCTCATTGTATAAAAGCCAAATATATAAAAAAAAAATCTAAAAAAATCACCGAAAGCTTTAAAAAAAAAAAAAAATGCAATTTCAGTTATAGGAGAGTGCATATCCCACTTGACTTCCCACATTTTCTCCCCAGATACACGTGACTGCACATTTAGCACGTGCTTACTGGTGAAACACTACCAGGTGGTGGGACTTCCTTCCAATCACTACCCACTCTTGCATTCCCCATCCCAGCTGAGATGGGCTGTTGGACTGGCAGTTATTGCTCTGGGATAATTTCATGATACAAAACCAAGGACACAGGTTCCCTTGGCAGCACATCCACAGAAACACATTAGATTCACGTGCTCTCAAGAACCTCATGGTGCTGGTACAGCAAGTGACACGCCTGCCACTGTCCTGAGACACACCAGGTGTCCCCCGTGCCATCCCTCTGCCCCAGCAACCCAGCCTCTCACCAGAGCGAGGTCATTGTGCTGTCCCTGCTCCTCCACTGGGGCGTGCTGGGAGAGGTACACCAGGTAAGCACTGATGGTCTGGGGATCCGTCTCCATGTGGATGGCCTAGAACAAGAATTCACCTCATTAGAAAACAGGAATTAATGAAAACAAGCACCAGCTTAAGAAAAATTCTTTTGCAAGTAGATAAACATATCGATATTGCCCCTCCATGCAGTTTGCTCAGATTTGAGTAGGTCACTTGTCCCTTCCAGCCACTAAACCTACCTGTTGCAAGGCAAGAGCTGTCGTTGCTCTGACGCTGTCGAAGAGCGGCAGCCTTGGGAGGTCTCTCAGCAGCCACTGGTATCCCTGCAGCAGTTCGGAATCGCCAGAGTCCTCCTCCATGGGGTGATCTTTCTCCTCTCCATCACGCAGTCCCCCTTCTGACAGCACCAGGGACAGGCCCTGCAGAAGTCACACGGACACAGCTGGAGCATTTGAAGCCACAGCTGGACCACTAGTTTCATGCTAGCGAATAGCAACAAGCCTCAAACATCATGGAACGATCCAAATGCAGCACACAACAGGGTTCATATCTCATAAAATGCATTTGCTTGACAGCTGCCCTGCGTGAAGTTTCAGTTTGCTGTAAAGCATAATGTTTTTGGGCTCTCTGCAATTCTGCTTGCCTTGACTGGGCTCTAGAGCACCAGGCACTCGCTCATTTACATTCCCCACAGACCACAGCTGCTGCCAATTACTCCACACAGCACACATTTGCTGAGTCCACACCTGAACTTCACGGGAAACATAGCAAAATCCAGCTCTATCTTAAGAAACGTACTATTTGGCTGTTGAACAAAGAAGGCTTCTGAGCAGCAGGGAGTAGAACTGCATTCGATGGGGTTTGGAGACTGAGACGAGTTACTGAAGAAGGATGATGTGAAACAATTTCACTGCGCTGGCTCTGGACTCAGGAGAATCCAGGACTTTGCCCTCAGCTTTTGACAAACTCTAGCGAAGGAGATTTTCATTTTGCTCACCTTCATTGCCAAGACCCGTGAGGCCACCTGGGAGGAACTCAGGCGGCGTAGGAAATAGTCGAGCACCTCGCAGGTTGTCTGTTCATCTGCTTTGGGACCCAAGAGCAAGTCTTGCAACCGTCCAAGCAACTGCCTTTGTTTCTGTTGTCTCTGCGGAGCGAGAAGTTGGCCTTTCCAATGAAATCAAATCCGGGATGGACAGAAAGCAGGTACCAGAACTGATCCCCTGGAGACAACTCACCTGGCGTTTCTTGGCACGCTGCTCCTTACTCTCACCCTCCTCCTCTTCCTCACCTGAGGTCGACTCATCAGCAGCATCATGAAGCAGGAACTCACAAAGGCACTGCACAGGTAGGACGTCCAAGGAGCCCTCGCTGGACTGAACCAGGTCTGCCAACCACGGCATTGACTGCGATGAGGCCTAGGAAGCAGGAGAATGACAATGCAAGATGAGGAGAACATAGAGGCAGCACACAATCAGCAGAACATAGATGTAGCACACTGATTCCTAAGCAGAAAACCACCTTCCCTCGTATCTTCCTCAGCTTCCTTTTGCCTCTCAGCCTGCTCAAGTTTCAGAAACTAGGGATCAGATCCCAACATCTGGAGGGAACCCACCTGTCTTTGAATGATGTTGAGAAGAAAGTCAGGATGACGACTGCGACACAGGAGGTGGCCCAAGCGAAGCGACTGGTTCAGGCTTTTCACCTGCTCCAGGACGTGCGGGGGAGGTCTGCGTGGGGGGCCTCTGCCAGAGAAACAACAAGTTATCCCCAGGCAGACACACTTTCACGCTGGTGGTGATGAGGATCAGTCAGTTCAGTAGAGCATGGGGGCAACAGAAGGACAAGGACCAAACGTGACACATATCCCACGGGCTACCCAGTCTCAGGGCTCTTCTTGCCCACAACAACCACCCTCTGAGCATCAGGGTTCCCCAACTAGCATTAACTGGGATTTCATTATGGCACCAGATTGGAGAAGGTGACTTACTGAGGGTCCAGACTCGTCAGCTGGGACAGCAAGAGGCTGCTGCTCTCGGTAATTGTTTGTTTTGTGGAAGCGGCAGCCAGATGACCCTCAAATGCAAGAATCTCCTGTTTTTCTCTCTGGGAGATTTGAAGTTCACGATTAATCATCTCTGTGCGCGTCTCCTCATCCGTCAAGGTACATTGAGGATAGGAATAATTACTGAGAAAATAAGTCAAAAAAGAAAACGGTTACCTCAGTCTATTCAAAACTCATGAACCACGGTCAGAAAGTCCCCAAGACCTCAGCTCCATAAAAATAAAGCAGCTTCCCAGCAGGGCCAAGGAGACAGAGACCTGTTCAGCAAGGCACACCAGTATCATCCCTCCCTTTTCCTCAGCTTTGTTCCCTTGCTTATAATATTTCTGTTGGGCGGAGGCACCTTTCCCACTCAAACTGCAGTGCTGCTGCCAGCCAGCTTATTTTACACCAATCCCACTGGAAAGGAAGGTGCCAATTGGCACAAACTTCATTCAGAAATACAAGTTTTCAGTTTCTGATTTGATTTAAGCAGGGATTTAACATACTAACTTGGTCATGACCATTTCCATGAGCATCTTTAGAGAAGGGTACTCCTCCCATGCAGCCAGACCTGCAGCAGAGAAAGGCAATCAGGGATACAAGAAAAAAAAGTGAGAGCTTTTACATACATTCTAACACACTCTAAAGGTGGGGAGACACACAACAAACTCACTTCATAACAGCCCACCACACTTAAAGCACAGACAACAGGATTACAGCCACTCACTGGTCCAAACCCCCCACACTGTGTATTTTTGGACACACAGTGAATACACAATTAATAACTGAGGTTATTAACCCTCACCAACCCAGCACATGCCTTGAACACATGCAACCAGACTTCAGCAGACAGCACCTTGACCAATTTTTACAGCAGAACTAGTATCCTGAAAAATGTCCAATGTTTTGGGTTTTTGTCCAACTCACCAATGTTTTCAGGATTGAATGCAGCCACTACAAGCAGGAGAGGCCAGGCTTTCCAGTAGAGGGTAGAAATAGCTAGATTTGGAGGCTGGTACCTGCAAAAGCCATCAACGCATACAAGTGGTTGGATTTGGTTAATTAAGGCCATTTCAAGACTGCTTTTCTCCTTAATCATGCACTGTTTAGATTCAGCCACAGGGTTCAGCTGAAAATTTCTTGAGCAAAAAGATCAGAGTGCTTGCAGAGCAAAGTCCATTCCATGACCTGAGTCTTAACTGCCCTAGTGAAATTCCCACCTGAACATGACATTGAAAAGGTTTCCACGTGATTTTGTTATTACAAATCGTAATGGGGAAAAGCATCTTAAAATCTGAGCTGGGATTGTTCTCCACAAGGTGAAAATGAACTAGATCACAACAGGATTGTCTATGGGATAAGCCTTACCCTGGGGGTAGCTGGATATTCTCTGGATGGTGATAAGTGCACAGATTTAAGACAGCATCGATCAGCTGGATTCTTTCTACCCTCAGGACCTCAACATCTGGAGGAGGAGAAGAAAAGACCAAACAAGTTATTGACCTGTCTACCTGGCCAAAAGTCTTCCAAGAAAAGCATCAGAGCAGAACAAAAATTTTACTTCAAGCAACTACGTTATTGTGGGCTTAGTCTCATGATATTACAGGAACAAAAAACCAACACTTAAAAAAACTACAAGTCAATATATAAGGATAGCAAGATTTTCAGCTGCAATTTGGTTTAATTTCTTAAGGGCAGGGTTTTTCCCCAAATGCATCCAATATGATACCTGTAACTTTTTCAGATTCACTGCTTACCTGAAGGAGTGCTCAGAACTTCTGGGGCTCAGAGGAACTAAAAAACATGCATTTTAACTTTGTTGCAAGTTTTCAGACTTGCTCTAACTTAACTCTGAGTCTGCCAGGATATGAAACGGCGCAGCATTTAAAATGTTCTACTGAGAGGCTGGACACATTTTCACAGGATATTCAACAGCAAAGTCTAGCTCATTCCACTTGCACTGGCCTGATCTGAACTAGACTTTGCTATTAATTAATGAGTCAGCACTAAGAGCACGTAAGACGCTTTAGAATCAAACTCTGACAAACCCTCTCAACTCAGACATCACCACAGATAACTCAACTGAATGGACACACTCTCCAAGGATGCAGGAATTTGGACAAATGCTGAATGAATTCATAAAAGGGGTTAAGAGTTAAGGCTGCTTTTGTAACTGCTATTCTGTAACACTGCTTGAATAATGAAATTGGGAGGAGCACACAATACACAGGTTAATTACTTTAACTTCCAACCCTTTGATTTTTGCATGGCCTAAAAATTTCAGCTCATCTTAAGGGATGTATAAATGACTAAGTTGAATTTAAAAATGCTAACTCAAAATTTGAGTGGTTATTCACAGTCCTTCATCCTTGACACAACCAAGAAAATAAGAAGCTTCTCTAGTGAGAAAGCAATGGCAAAACGTATCTGGCTTTGAGCCATCGTGACTAAAACACGCTTTGAGTGATGCAAAGGCTCTTTGGTACGTGGTAGGAGCCACCTCGGTCCTGGATGGCAACAAGAAGACACGCAGACAGAAGCGACCACTTGCTGGTTGGAGCTTTGTGCAGTCTTACCATCTGCTTGCACAGCTGCAGCTCGCTTCACCAGGTGGTCGGCAAGCTCCATGGCATCAGCAGGGCCAAGAGGAAGGTCCCGTGACAAACCGATCACCAGGATCCGCATCAGCGTGTCTTCAAGGATGGGCACCTCGGAGCAGAGGCGAAGGAAGAAGCTGCACAAGACATGAGACATCAATCATGCTTCTTTTGACAGCAGCATGAGGGTTCCTGAAACCCTCCACACACACCAGAGCTCATCTGAGCAGAAGATAAATCACAGCTTAGTTTACAACTGCTTCCCTGGTTTCCAACTCAAAATGCAACTGCCTAAAACAAATCGCTTTATGGAATATTGCTCACGTTGCCTTCTACCTCTACACTTCAGCCTGCTTGAGTCTGATCTCCCTAACGTTATCCCAGTACAACCCATACAGTACAGGGCTGTCCTTTGTACAATTACAGTATTGAGACACAGAACAGCTTGGCACAGGGAACATGAATGAAGGAGGAAGAGGAACAGATGGAGAATGGAGCAACATCCCTCAATTTTAAGGCAAAGTAACAGATGAAGAAAATCCAAGCACAGTTCAAAGCCTTCCCAACACGGAGCTATACGAGAAACACCAGAAAACACCAATTCCTCTGCCTCGGGCACACACTCACTTGCGGTCACTCTCAGGGGGCCAGTTGTCCCATTTGTAGTAGGTTTCTGGCTGTTCTGTGAAGAGCACTTTGTGGAGGCTGTAGAAACAAAGAGGACAGTAAACACCATCTGTGTGAGGCTCAAGAACACGTTCAACAGTTCAGTCTCCCCAAATTCTTGCCAATGCTTCCCATCCTATACATGAAGGAGCCCCCTCAGATAAGCTACTCCAGCAAAATTAACAACTCGGATCACAGGAGAGGACTATAGAGTATGGGCATTGGGGGTTTATACTTCCAGTGAACACACTGCAGATGCTATTAATTCTGCCTCAGTAGTGCCTTGAGGCAGACCCCAGGATATAACCAGAAGCAGCCAGAGAAGACCGGACTATCTATGGAGCCCTCAACCGTACAGCCTGAAAAAACATGTCAGACAAAACAACAAGGGGTCCACAGGGATCACGCTTGGTAAGGCAACTACAAATTCCCTGTTGGGTGGGCCCAAATAATACAAATTAGAAATATTTTCCATTTCTGATAAGAGGATGCGTCTGCAGGAATTCCTGAGAGGGAGATAGTCCCAGCCTGAACCCCGCTAAAACACTGTTCCCTGTCTGATAAGGAGAGAGAAATCTAACCAAACCCTGGCATATGCACATGGTTTTTCGTAGTACATCACACACTGTGGGGAAAGGGCCTGGTTACACACAGCAGATCACCAAGCTGACTCTTACCAGTGCACATAGTCCTTTGGAGCCAGCTTGCTGATAGATGGAACGACCGTGTGAAGCCACCAGACAGCATCTCGTTGGATAGCAGCAATTTGGTTCTGGAAAGAGCGTAGCACTTCCAGGTCTGTAAAACAGGAAGGTTAGAAACTGCGCATGTATCAGAGCCCCAGCAGGAGAGGCTGTCTGTTTCAAGAGCAGAGAGTAACCAAGGCTCAAAGCATCAGCATTAAACTGGGGAGAGGTAGGTTGGACAACCATAAGCACAGAATCATAAAATGGTTTGGGTTGGAAGGGACCTTAAAGATCACTGAGTTCCACCCCCCTGCCCTGGGCAGGGACACCTCCCACCAGACCAGGTTGCTCCAAGCCCCCTCCAACCTGGCCTT
>JAOXJK010000069.1:2310852-2321834 GCA_025774025.1 Xenus cinereus
GGGTCTGGGGTCAGAGAGGGGGGTCAAGGGGCTGGGATGAGGGGGGACGGAATCTGGGGGGATCAGGGGCGGGAATGGCGGGATGAGATTAGAGGATGGGATTGGGAATCAGGAGCTGGAATGGGGGCAGTCTTGGATGGGGGCTGAGATTGGGGAGATGAGGATCAGGGGCTGAAATTGGGTGGCCCCATGGCAACCAGCCATAGCCTGCCCCTCGTGTCCCCCCCGGCTCCATGTCACCACCCCTGTCCCCACGTCACACTCCCAGGATAAGTTGTCCACGTGCCTTTATTGAGCGGGGACCGCGGGGACCCACACCTGGACCCACACCTCCTCCATCCCCACCGCCCACCCGGGACCGCGCGGGGGGCTCCCAGCAGCCAAGCCTCCCCAGTCCCCAGCCATATGGAGGGGGGCACATGGCAGAAGGTGACAGTCCCCACCGCCTCCTCCGCGGTGGCATCTCAGCCTTGAGGGCCAGCAGCATCCCCCAGCCAGGGGGTCTGGGCAAGGTGGGGGTGACCCTGCGGCCCCCCACTCACAGCCACCGCAGGGAGAAGCCCTGGCTGAGGCTGAGGCCGAGGTCACTCACGGTGAGAACCTGTGGAAGAAGAGACATTTTTGGGGTACAGCCTCAGCGGGGCTTGGCTGAGCTCTGCTCCCGCTGAACCCCAACATGGTGGGACAGGCACCCCGGAGTCCTCACCCGCCTCCTCAGCCACCAGCCCTGTGACAAAGGCTGGGGGAGGAGGGATGGGTTTCCCCAGGATAGGGTCCCCCAGGACAGGGCACCCCAAGAAGGGGCCATACCTGGTTGTCCAGGTAGGAGAAGGGCTTCTCCTGGCCATTCAGGAGGACCTTGCTGGGTGGCTCCCGCACCCCAAAGATGCTCAGTGTGCCAATGGTGACCTCGGTGGCCTCGGCGCTGGCGTGAAGGACGGTGGAGGTGAAGATGTTCTGCAGGAGGGGACGGCATGAGCTTGAGGTAGCCAGGTGTCACAGGCCTCCTCACCCTTTCCCTCCCCACCACGTCCCACCTGCGTGACGTTGAACACCAGGTAGGAGTAGCTGCCCCGCTCGAAGGTGTCCAGGCTCTCGCCATCATCCCAGAAGAGGTCCCCCCAGGCGGTGCCACTCTGGGACAAGGCCACCATGATGCGCAGGGGGTTTCTTCGGGTCGCCTCGCTGGTGGTCTCCGGTTTCTGGAGTTCAAAGACATGGGTGCTGCAGGGTTGTGAGCACCCGGGATGGTGGTCTGGGAGCTGAAGTGCTGATGGGGATACACAAACTCCCAGGAAAGGGACGGGTGGGTTCTCACCTGGGTGGGCAGGATTGCGCCCTCCCGGATGTGCAGGTTGAGGTGCTCCAGGGGAGCTGACATCTTCAGCATCTCCCCGCTGCTGTTCACTGAGGAGCCCTGGGCAGGCGGCGAGAGACATGGGTGTGAGGGAGTTGGGGGGGCCTGGGCACATGTCTGAGGACCAGCCATCCCCACCCCTTCCTCCATCAGGGCTTGCTGGGCTCAGCTGCAGCTTCCCACCCACAGCCCCAAGATGGTTGAGTGAGGACCACCCAGCCCCTGGCCAAGCGTTGAGGTGCTCCTCACCGTGTAGAAGTCGTACCACACGCCTCGGGGAACGTAGCCCGTGACCGAGTCCACCCCGGGCTCCAGCACTGGTGTCACCAGCAGGCTCCGGCCCCAGAGGAACTGCCTGTCCAACCCCAAGGTGGTCACATCCCGGGGGAACCTGCGGTGGGATGGAGACGCCGCTCGGATCGACCACTTCTCCGTGATCCAGCCTAAGAATCTCCCCAGCTCCCGGTGGGGCTGCTCTTACTCAAAGAACAAGGGCCGGGAGACGGTGTCCCCTTGGAGGTGGGCACGGTGGAAGAGGGTGTAGAGGAAGGGCAGGAGGGAGTAGCGGGTCAGCAGCACGTCCTTCATGGCCGTCCTCGCCGCCGGGCTGAACACTGTCGGGTCCTGGGCCTGGGGGAGATGTGGGGAGTCATCAGCCGCCCCATCCCCAACCCCACCAGGCAGCCCCGATGGCCCTGCCCTCCTGAATCCCACATCCCAGATCCTGCATTCCCCCATCCTGCATCCCATGTCCTCCATCTCGCACCCCCCATCCCGCATCCCAGATCCTCAATCTCGCATCCCTCATCCCACATCCCCCATCCCACATCCCTACAACCCACATCCCAACAACCCACATCCCATGTCCTCCATCTCTCATCCCCTTCATCCTGCATCCTCCATCCCACGCCCTTCATCCTGCACCCACCATCTCCATCCCCCATCCCACCCCTGGGATGCCTCCCACCGGCCACGCTGCCCTCCACCTTCTCGTTCTGGCTGTTGTGGTTGCGAGCGAAGGGGTAGAAGGCACCGAGCTGCATCCAGCGGGTGCAGAGCTCCTCCGAGGTGCTGCCGGAGAAGCCGCAGATGTCCGCCCCGACCAGCGGGATGCCGAAGAGGCTGAAGCTCAGCAGCCCTGCGGGCAGGGAGGCTCAGCAGGGAGTTTCGGAGATGTCTCCAAACAAGCAGGAAACTCGATGGAGCCGGGGGGTGCTGGTAGGGGGGTGTGTGTCTGCATGCAGCCCGTGCCACCCACCTGGGATGGAGTAATACATGTCCTTCCACTGGCTCCGGTTGTCGCCCAGCCAGTGCCCCGAGTACCGGCCCTGGCTGGGGAAGGTGGAGCGGGAGAGGACGAAGGGGCGCTTCCCCCGGATCTGGATCAAGGCACTGGAAAACAACAGGGAGAGCCGGGGGCAAAAGGTGAGAGCAGCCCCCCAAAGGAGCTCACCTTATCCCACAAGAGCGGAGGGAGAGGTCCAGCCCCACGGCTGCCCTGCGGTGCCGGAGGGTCGGTCCGAGCAGGACGGGGAAGGCTCAGTGCCAGGACCAGCCCCATCCACCCATCCCTCCCGGAGCGCTGTCAGTCCCCTCCTCTGCTGGGTTATTCCCATCCCGGAGGTTGTGAGCAGCCAGAGCATCTCCCCTTATTTGAGTCCTCAAATCATAGGACAAGGGGCAAGGGCTTTAAACTTAAAGAGGGAAGATTTAGATGACATTTTTTACACTGAGAGTGAATGAAACCCTGGTCCAGGTTTCCCAGAGAGGTGGTGGCTGCCCCATCCATGGAAACATTCCAGGTCAGGTTGGACGGGGCTCTGAGCAACCTGGTTGAAGATGTCCCTGTCCATGGCAGGGGGTTGGACTGGATGGCCTTTAAGGGTCCCTTCCAACCCAAACCGTTCTATGAAGCTGTGAAATCCTTGCCCTTTTCCTACACAGCCCTGCCTAGCGGGATTTTGTCCTAACCCATCCCCAGGCCGGCGGGAAGCGGGATGCTTGGGTACCTCGCCGTGGCTTTGGCTTCCATCAGCCCATAGAGGTTGTGGAGGTTGTAGTGCACGGAGGCTTTCTGCTTCGCTGAGGCACACACCGTCTTCGCCGAGAGGGAATCGCCCAGCACGGCTGCCAGGAGGGAGAGCCCCCGTTGGCACATGGTGGTGGGGGGAGCAGGGGAGGTGAACCCCCCCCAACGCTTGCCAGCTCCCCACACACAGAAGCCAGCCATCACTGCCGACCCGGCACCAAAGTTCAGGCAGATGGTCCCACCCTGTGCCCTGGCATGGCCCCGAGAAGCGTGCAAGGCTTGGGCACAGCTACCGGCACACACAGGTAGGGATGGGGACGTTCAGGGTGTAAAACGGGGACATGGTATCTCTTAAAAATGTTTTTTTTCCCACAGCACTTGGCTGCCAGCGATCCCAAAGCAGGTGGTACCCACCAGCACAGCCTTGTACTTCATCTCCCTCCTTACCCGGCGTGTATGGTGGGCTGTCGAGCTCTCCCGGGGGGCAGCCCTCTTCAGAGCCATCCATGAAGTTGGATGGCTCGTTCATGTCCTAACCAAAGAAAACCAGGGATTATTTTCAAGGAGGGAGGTTTTGGGGATTAGTGGACAAGCCTGAAAAAGCTGCATTTGAGGGACAGACGGTCCCGCCGGGACACACGGCGGGTGCGAGCCAAGCTGCCAGCAGGGAGTGACCCGGGGGGCAAGGAGGGACTTACGATCCAGAGGCCATCAAAGGGCACGTGGGCATGGAAGCGCTGCAGGTTCTCCAGCCACCACTGTTGCGTGTCCGGGTTGGAGAAGTCGGCGAAGGCGGTGAAGCCGGGCCAGACCTGGGGGGGACACCACAAACCCACGGGTTCAGAGGGCAGGCAGCTTGTGAGGGGGAGGCTGCCGCAGGGAACAGGGTGCCAGCGGGGGGTGAAATGGGCAATAAAACAGGAGACAAAGCCAGGCTGGCTGCTTCGAGCCCTGGATGCTGTGCGTGCAGCGTCCCTCCTGCCTCCGTGGTACCCGGGAGCCTCAGGGTACCGTGGAGCGGCTGCTCTGCCTCTGCTTCCACAAGCCCTGACACCAGCCAGGCCAGGGCACGTCAGGGAAAAGCTGTGATTCCTCCACGCTTTGGCTCACTCCAGGAATTTTGGCCAATTCATTTTTCCCCACGTTTTCAGGCTGCATTCAAAGTCCCCTCTTTTGACGGTGAGGGAGAAGCGGTGGGAGCAAATGGGGGGACAAACTGGAAGGGGAAACGCTGTGGAGCAGATCTGGAGGTGCCCGTCCATCACCGACAACCTCCCCTCACCCCAGAAACAGGAAGGGAGAGAAATCAGATGACGGGCCTTGGGCAGCACCGCCGACTCCGTTAAGCTCATATGACTCCCACGGGGCTCCTCCGCCGGGGCAGGGGCCGGTGGAGACACCAGGAGGTGACACGCCAGGCCGAGGGCTGAGCTGGGCTCTGGCAATCATCCCAGAGAGGTTTCTTGGCTTTCCCTCCAGCACGAGGGATGAAATCCCCGCTATTGCACAACCCCATGGGGCTGGGGGTTCCCCCCCGGAGCTCCTCACCTGCCCGATGAGCGGCTGCCCTTGGGTGGTGTTGAGGAACAAGCCCCGTCTCAAGCCCTCGTCGAAAGGCCAGTAGGAGCCGTGAGGGTTGGTGCTGCTGATGCCGGGATCCTGGGGAGGGAGCAGAGGGTCAGTGCCTTTCCCGGCAGGCCCTGGCCGTGGCCCCTTCCCCCTGCCAGCCCGGTGTGATTCAGAGAAGAAGACAACCCAGACGGGGTCAGCCAGAGCCCACACACGGCGGCTGCTTCCCCCCCAAGGGGAACAGAAACTTGCTTCAACACTTCCAGCCATGGTTTCTGAAATGCCACTTCTGCAAGTCCCCAGGACCCGTTAGGGTGGGTTTTTTTTGGGGGGGACACGACAAATATAAGAAATCTTGCACTTATGCAAGAAACATCGGGTCACGGACAGACTTGGGCTACAGCGGGACTTCAAAGGGGGGGGAACCCAACCTTTCCCTCCCCAGAACCTGATGGTCCCCACCATCCCCAGCCAGAAGAACCCGCATCCCTTTTCCTTGCGGAGGGAAGAAGGGAGATCACAGCCGGGTCATGAGATCCCGGCGCTCGTGGGGATGCGGGGGGCACCCAAGCCGAGCACCCACGAGTTAAACAGCCTGACCCACAGTTCCTTCACCCGTTTGCCCACGGGGGACGGGGGCATCCTCGTACTCCTGCAGCAGAGAGGAGCACAGCACGAGAACCTGGCCCGTGTCTCCACGGTCTCTGCGGGAGGGGGCTTTCCAGCAGCAGTTCACAGCTGCCAGCCCAGCACCGGGGACCGACCTCAGATAAAAAACCCCGAAGCCCCGGGATGATCAACTGGGACCGGGAGCATCCCTTACGCCTCTGCCTTGCATCCCACAGACAGCACAGGGGGAGAGGAAGCCGGGGGGGTCGGGGGTGGGTACCAAGATCATAACGTAGCGCTGCCCGTGTTTGTGGAGGTCTTCCACCAGCGAGGGGAGGGAGGCAAACTTCTGGGGATCGAAGGTGAAGTCCCGGTACCCGTCCATGTAATCGATGTCATTCCACTGCGCATCCTGCGGGACAAAGGCGCAGGGATGGGTGACAGAGCCTGGAACCCCCGGCTCCAACTCCAAGGGCCTGGAGGGTGGGTTACCTGGGGGATCCGGTAGTTCCTCATGGCTCTCGCTGTCTCCCAGGTCTCGTTGCTGGATCCGTAGCCCCAGCGGCAGAGGTGGAAGCCGAGCGCCCAGAGGGGCGGCATGGCCGGGAATCCTGCAGCGGGAGAGCGGGAGCAGGGATGGGATGTCCCGAGATGACAGCGGCATCTCAAAAGGATGGGAGGGGAAGGGGACAAGGGGGAAAGGAGGTGACCGCAGACCCCTGATGTGCTGGGAGGGCTGAGGATGGGATGGCTGGGGACCGCAGAGCGCTCCCCAACTGGGAAGACTGGTGATGAAGCTGGGGTGAGACAGGGATGGGGGTGTGAGGAAGGTGCCCACAGATGGCCACGTCGGGGTGTGGGCACTTACCTACCACCTGCTGGTACTGCTGGATGACCATGTTGGGGTCGGGCCCCAGGAAGATGTAAAAATCCAGCACGCCCCCAATGGTCCTCCAGGTCAGGGCTGGAGCGGGCTGCAGAGCCACCTCTTTTTTCAGGGGCGGGGAAGAGAAAAAGATGGTGAGAATTGGGAAGTAACCCCCCGACCCCAACCGCCATGGCAGGGACCAGGCAGTGCCACAGGCCACACTCAGCCTCCGGCAGGAGAACGGAGAAATCCCTGCCTTTCGCTCAGCAGATGCTAAATGGACGCCTGGAGGCTTAAATCATCCCACCTGAGGGAGATCACTGACCTACATGGGGAGAAAGCTCACTGTCTTAAAAATTTGCTCTTAAAGACCAAAGCTGGGCGATTCTCCCAGCTTCCACTCAAAGAACAAGCACGCACTAGGCTTTCCTTCACCTTCTCCCTCCAGGTCCCCTCCCAAATGAATTGAGAGCTACTTGTGTGAGCCAAGGGCTTTCCCGGGAAGGGTTTTTCACACAGACGAGCCCTTGAAGCTCAGCTCAGGCGGCCGCATCTCCCCCGAGCTGCCCCTCGGGAGCATCCCTGCCAGGAAGCCGAGCGCAGCTGGAGCTACCGGAGCCCGGCATCGGCCCAGCTGGCTCCAAGCGGCGGCTGCTGGGAGGGACGGGTGGTGGCCGGTGCCGTCCCCGTCACGGCAGGAGCCCGCGGGAGCTGCTGCCTTATCAGCTGGCAGGCACGGGCGGCTCCCACGGCCGCAGCCGGCGGAGCACAGCTGGGAAGAGCGCGGGCGGCACTCGGCATCCCCGGCTGCGCCCCGGCAGGGCCCACGCCGCCGGGGCCTGGGGGCAAGGCTGTTTTTCGGGTGGAGGGGGGAACCGGCACGGAGCCGCGCGCACACCAGGGACCCGCTTTTTCCGACGGCAAGGCGGCAGCTGGGCATGTGGTTAAACTGCTCGGCGGTTGCTAAAGAGCCTCGCCGTAGCCAGGAAACAGATGGCTACGCTCAATAACGGAGCCATCAAACCACATCTTTCCCTTTTAGGGCTTCCTCTCGCCCCAAGTTCCCGAACGGGCAGCTCCCATCTGTCCCCATCTGCCGGGGGACAAGCCAGCCGGGGTGTCCCGGGACACCTACCCATCGCGTTGCTGTTGAGGAGGAAAACCCCGTGAGCGTCTCCGCCCTCCTCCATCAGCAGGTAGAAGGGGTGAGCGCCGTAGAGGTTGAACGATTCCTGCAAAGAGGAGACGCCGGGGTGAGAGAGAGAGCAGCTCCCGGGCAAAGCCCCGTGTCACCCCAGGGAGAGGGGGGCGAGTAAATGGCCCCGGGTTGCATCTGCTGCCACCGCCTAACCAGGCATCTGTCACCCCTCCGGGGAGGACAAGGTGAGGGATGAGGATGGTTTCGGAGCTGAAGGCCACGGCCGGCTGCTTCTTTCGGGGCTCGGGGTCTGCTACCGAGCTGGGCTGGGCGAGGGGGAAACCTCCTGCCTCGCCACAACCTGTTGCACGAGGGTGGAGCGGAAAACGCCCGGGGCCCTCCGAGTGCCAACAGCGTTTTGCAATTGCTCTGAAATCCTCCCTGGAACGTATCCGCCCGTCGGCCCCGATCACCCCCTGCCTCTCCCAGTGCCCCTGCCCACCCCCCTGCACCGTTTTCCCAGGGCTCGTCCAACGCCCCGGAAGAGCGGTACCCCCCTGCCCTCGCCCCCCCTGCACCCACCCCGGGGAGAGGAGGGGGGAGATGGTACCGTGGGAGAGACATCGCGTGCCCACAGCGTGAGGGTGCTCCAGTCCAGGCTGTGCAGGAGGGGGCCACGGTGCTCCCCCAGCCCGTAGAGGAACCTGGACGGGAGCAACGTGGAGATCTGGAGAAACTGGTCAGCGAAGATCAAGGGGGCCACGGTGGTGTTGAGCCTGCCAGGGGGTGACACGGAGGGAGAGAGGGAGTCAAGAGGGGATGCTGTGATCCAGCTGGATCCATTCGCCCACCCACAAATGACCCTTTCCCCTCTCGAAGCATCCCGAGGGCCAGCACGGCAGCATATGTCCCACCCTGCAACCAGCCCCAACACCTCGGCCCAGGCGGGAAGTTCAGCCCCAGCTTGAACCAGTCCAACCCAGTGGGCCCAGCCTTTGACACCAGAAGTTTCCACCCAGGTTATTATTAACCACAGAGGAGATATGGCGGTGGGGTTTTTCAGCCTGTCGCCACCGATAAGCAGCTCCCGAGTAAAATACGGACCACAGGCACCAGCGAACGGGAAGGAGGAGGAAAGGATGGGATCTCAAAATACCCCGGCCATACATCGACCAGCCGTTGGTGTTCACCAATGCCTTAGTGTGGGCAAGGCCATGGAGGTGACTGAGAGCAGCGCAGCAAAGCCACCCGCAGCCCTTTTCCACAAAAAGCCTGGAGCTGTGGGTGTCCCTATAGTTTGGACAGCCAGGGAAGCCCAAAAGCAGGGTGAAACCAGCAAAACCCCAACCCTCTGGTGGCCCTTTCCTGGAGCCACCAGGTCCCTTATTGGTGAGGTGGCGGGGACATGCTGTAGGACCTGGCGAGGAATTAGGGCACTGGGAGATTTTTGGAGAGTTGCTGATCCCACCAAGCCCTGCCATAGCCACAGCAAGCGTGTGGCCAGCCCATGGGGCCAGGAAGCCACGTGCTGCCACATTCCCCTGTGAGCACAGCTGGAAAGATGAAGATGAAGAGTAATTATTGGCTGGAGACCCCACAGTGTGGTTTTCCCTAAGGAAAAACCTGCGGGAAGCGTGCTGAAGCCTGCCTAGGGTGGGATGAGCTTTCTCCAGCTCGCTGTGGGATGCAGAGGAGGTGGGTTCTTACAGCACCGTCCCCGTCGCCCTGCGCCGCAGCTGCACCCCAAAGGGGTCCCGGGAGAAGTCCAGGCTGTAGATGGGGTTTTCCGCTCTCTTCGTGGCCCGGGGAACCTCGAGGGGAACCTCATAGCGTGGGTTGGCCGCATCCGTTATCTGAAAAAGGGAAAAAAAGCGCTTTAAAGACCAGCAAAGCAAGAGGGCAAAAGGTTGGAGGTGCTCATTGAGGCCACATGCAGCCATGCCTGGAGCATGGTAGCTTCCAGCCCCAGTCTGAGCAGGGGGTGTCCCCCTATAGAGGTGGGATGGGGGGTGCAGGGATGCAGGAGCACGGTCACAAGCTCTGGAGGGCAACCACGGGGAGCTCACCTTGATGTGCAGCCGCGTGTCTGTCTCGAACTCCACATCCAGCCTCAGCATCATGATGTCCCGGGGGTAATAGGCCTTCTCCCTCCGCACCAGCAGCCCCACCATGCCCAGCGCCGTCTGGTTGAGGCTGTCCAGGGCGTAGCTGGGGAAGTCGGGGGGGTAGAAGCACCAGGGCACCCCTCGCTTGCCCCCCGCCAGCGGGGGGCTCTGGATGAAGCAGCACCCCCGGCTTTCGCAGAGTTCCTGGGTCACCACCACGTGTCGCTCCGGGTAGCAGTCAAAGCGGTGGCTTTCGGGTACCAGGAGACATTTGGGGGGCAGCGCGGGTCCGGGCCAGCCCCCCGATACCTGCCGCAGCACCCAGACGGTGAGGGCGCTCAGGAGGACGGCGGCCACCAGTAGCCCGCTGCCCACCCAGCACGGGGCCAGCTTCCCACGGCCGGCGGGCGTCGGGGCGGCTCCTTCCTCCTCCACCCGAGGTGCCGCCGGCTGCGGCGCCGCCGTCCTCAGCTTCTGGTACGACTTCATCGTCCTGGCGCTGGAGGGAAGTGGGGGAGACGGAGGGAGGTGTGAAGGAGTCGGAGAGGGAGAGAGCTCGCCCCAGCCTCGAGGGCGGCTTCCCCGCTCCCGACGCCCACGGTTCAGGCAGCGCCCCGGCACCCAGCACCCTGATGTCTACGCCCTTTGGCTTTGATTCACACGGCAAAACTCGGCAAAGGATGGATTTGCCAGGATCGGGTGGTCCTGACCCTGCTGGAGCGCGGGGAGACGGAGCCTCACAACTCTCCTGCAGCCCCAAGGGACAAAGTGACACCCGCCCGAAGCCCACCTGCTCTCAGGGGGGCGGGGGTGGCAGAGCGGCCCCTCAAGGAGTTTTTTTCCTCAGGTCTGAATTTATGGGCTGCAGCGTTTCTGGAAGCTGCAAGTAAAACCGAGCTCCCTCTGCCCGTCGGAGCGGAGCCGTGGCGCTGGGAACCGTGGCTCCGAGGTGCGGAGCATCCTCCGCTCCGAGCATCCTCCGCTCCGAGCATCCTCCGCCAGCACCCAAAGCCCTGAGTCAGAGGTTTTAGCAGGGAATATGCCGTCAGGTTCTGCCTCCCGCTGACAAAAATCTGATTTTAACAACCTCTCAGCCAAACATCGCCCAGACTGTCAGGGAAGGAGACCCCCACCCCCCCCCTGCTTGGGAGGTCTCAGCGCCTTAAATCAGAGACACAACTTTCTTCTCGCCATCTCCTGCCCAAGCCAGGGGCGCTGGGACCCCCCTCGCCTCCGCCCGGCCATGGCCAAAAGCCCAGCCCAACGGCTCCCCCGGAAAAACAAGATTTTATTCCCCGGCAGCCCCC